>JBBDGP010000020.1:992500-2202500 GCA_037952835.1 Lithobates septentrionalis
ACTGTGATTCGCCAAAGCATGCGGGTCATAGTGCATGCTTGGCCAATCATCAGCCAGCAATGCACTGCAATGACGCAGTGCATTATGGGGCATAACGCGCCGCTCAAATTTGGCTCGAACGCCCCATAATGTGCGATCTTCGTCGAACGATCAAACAGCCGATGTTCGAGTCGAACTCATGTTCGACTCCAACAGAAAGCACATCCCTATAGAGCAGTGACAATGTGTGGAACCCTATTCCCCAGCGAGTAGTATTAGCAGAAGGTTTTAGAGATCTTCCTCAGTGAGTATTCTACACAGCTATGGGAATTCATATATTCGATAGGGGGTTGATCCAGCGATTTATCGGATTGCCAGTATGGGGTCAGGAAGGATTTTTTTTACCCTCTTGCAGCAAGTTAGCCTATGCTTGTAGTGGGGTTTTTTTTGTCTTTTTTTTCTTTTTGCCTTCCTCTGGATCAACGACATTTAACTTGCATAGACACGGAGGCTGAACTTGATGGACCTCAGTCTTATCAACTATGTAACTTTGTAAGGAGGTGGTCAGCTGCAGGTTGCATGCACCTTTCAGTGAATTCTAAATGACCTCAGGACCATGTCATACTGATTCAATCAACACAAGCTCAAAGCCAATCCACACAAGCCCTTATTCTGACGTTGTGACCTCCTACCTAGAACAAGCCAGCAGCCAGTGAATTTTGCATACCTAATCCAGGTCTATGATTCATTAGGTAGAGAAGCTAGGGTGACATTCCTACAACCCAACAAAGCATATTACAGGACCAAATTTGGTACACTTCCAATAGAAAATAATTATTGCTATTCTCTGTACTCTAGTGCCCTGTACACACGGTCGGATTTTCCGATGGAAAATGTGCGATCGGAGCTTATTGTCGGAAATTCCGACCGTGTGTGGCCTCCATCAGACTTTTTCCATCTGAATTTCTGACACACAAAGTTTGAGAGCAGGCTATAAAATTTTCCGACAACAAAATCCGTTTGCGTCAATTCCGACCGTGTGTGGACTATTCTGACGCACAAAGTGCCACGCATGCTCAGAATAAATTCCGAGACGGAACTGCTCGGTCTGGTAAAATTAGCGTTCATAATGGATATAGCACTTTCATCACGCTGCAATGTTTTCAATAGTTTAATGCAGCGCACTCTCTTCTTCTTTATAATGCTAGAAGAATGAAATTGTTTTGCTGCTCATATTCACACAGAGTTCTCACAAACTTCTTTCTTTATTATTTATCGTGATTTCATGAATATAATATTTTTATTTGTCACATTTACCGAAAAAAAATCCTGATCTTGTGTTATTTATTTATTTTTTTTTTACTCCAGAATAGTTTTGGGTGTGTTTTGTCTGTCAAGTTACCACAACACCATTATTATCTTGTATTATTTAATCTCAAGGAGGTTGCTTGGTGTTGGTGTCTCTTGTTAATTTCACATTGTATTTTTGAAATGTACCTGCCTCCTCACAAACAAACTGTCCCTTTTGAAGGAAAACACACATAGGTGAGTATAATAAAACAAACCAAAAATTTGTTAAGGGGTCATAAGCAAAGAAAGAGGGAGGCAACACTGGAGAAACAGCAGAAATTGGCAAAGCCTTTGGCCCCCAGGGCACACATCAATTATTCTACTGCAAAATTGGTGGCCTGAGGAGTCCATATACTGTATAAGGGAGTACAATCTGGTCCAAAAGTCCAAGAGATCATGAACAGCAGCAGATGATATACATGTCCCCAGGCTGTGGTCATACAAGAGCCTGCATCTTTTGTCAGACCAGACTGAACCCAGGTCATCACTTTCTTGTCTTCCTTCCACTCTTCCTTCCAAGCTGTATCTGTGGTGGTGGAGTTGTGGCAGGAGGAGGAGGAGGATGATGCAACTCACTCAGGTGGGTATTGGGTGTGGTTTCACCCCTCAACCCCTTATTTAATGTTTTATAAATGATTTCCTCACACATGAGGCGTTGGCCCTCCTGCATGTCCTGCAATTTTGTGGCAGCTATGGAGGCAAAGGCCTCTTCATGAGTGGGGGTGGCTCTGAGGGACGCAGAAGCCTCCTGAATCAGCCTGAGTGCTGAATCCTCCACGTTACTCCCCTTCCTGGGTCTTTTGTTTGGAAGGCGGAGGGGAGGGATCTGGGATTCTGTGAGGCTCCTACTGGGCCCTGGCACCTCCTGGCTGCTACTTACCCCGGCCACCTCCTGGCTGCCACTAACCCCCGCCTCCTCCTGTGTGCCACATTCCACAGCCTCCTCCTGTGTGCCACATTCCACAGCCTCCTCCTGGCTGAGGTCTTCCTGTGTATGAAAAAGGGACATAGTTTTAGTTTTTTCTTCATCAATCACACACAATTTTCATCTCATGATTGTTGCAAATTGAATGTTAAGAAATATAAAAGATTATCATTCTGAGGCCAGCATTTTTCATTCTTGTCCCAATTATTTTTGCCCACTACTGTCTATTGATATGTAAAACACTTTATTAAATCAGCAATTAGTGATCAATAATAACATCTAGTAAACATCATTTATGTTTTGCCAAGAAATCTGTAGAACAATGCTATACCTGGCTCAAGCTGGGCTCCTCCACTTCTTCCTGGCTGGAAGTCCCAGTTTGGACATCGGAAGCCTCAGCTGGGGTGGAAGATAGGGTGGAAGGAAGAGTGGAAAGAAGGATTGAGAGGGATTCCCTGACTTCAGTCTGGTCTGACAGAAATCGCAGTCTCTCATAGTACCACAGTCTGGGGACATAAACATCATCTGCTGCAGCTCCAGATCTCTGGAAATTCTGGACATTCTTGCGCTCCCTAAGATAAGTGCTTCTCATGCCACCAATTTTGGCTTTTGAATAGGGGATGGTTGCTGTGGGGACCACCGGCTTCACCAACTCCAGCAGTTTCTCCAGCGCGGCCTGCCTCTTTTGTTTATGATTATATTGCGGGTGTTTGACCTGCCACAGACAGGGCAGCTCCCTGTATTTATCTATGAAAAGGGGGAAGAAGTTGTGGTCATTGAAGCCATCCATTTTATCTGCAATACACAAGATAAACCCTAATGTCAGGCTAAAGTCTCCTAATCTTTTCCCAATGTAGGCCTCAATCTCTAAGCAGTATAGGCCCAAGTTTAAATGTTACCTTCGTTATCACGATCGGCACTATACTCCTTCCTCCGCTCACAGATCGTACATAAGATGCACGTGTGTTACGCTTTATATACACTGCACATGCGTGAAACTCCGCCCGCCCCTGACGTCCTTTCTAGTCTATTTCCCGCCCCTTCTCGTTCTGCGCAGTGGGGAGTAGCACATGGCGGAGACACAGCAGGTGCATGCTAATTACAGCAATGAGGAGGAGGAAAGCCCAGAGCCAGAAACGCCACAATCCCGGAGGAGACGATTTAAGGCATCCAATATGTCCTTTGTGGAGATGGTCGACATACTGAAGAGAGCCGACTATGACGGGAAGTATGGACCTTACCCCAACCCCAATGTCAGAAAGGCCAAGATCATGGCGAAAGTTGTGAAGAGTCTGAGTCTAATTATGGGGTACGGTGATCCAAGGATCAACTGAGGAAGCGGTGGTCGGACCTCAAATTAAGGGAGCACGATCAGTATAGAAGGATCAGGAGAGTGCTGCAAAAAAGTAAGTAGTTGTGCTGTGTTCCTATTCATTATTTTTAGAACGTTCATGCTGCTCCATGTGCTTTTTTTTTACTGTTGTACAGTTTAAAATGGCAACTTTCATGTTCATGGACAGGTTATTCGTTCGTAGGAAACATTGTTCGTTCGGCCAATAAAACACCATGTTTTGTCCAGATGCATTTCAATACAGTTTTTCTGGCCTACTCCTCTTAAAATAATTTTGTTGTCTAGATGGGTTAGTAACTAGAATGAAATGCAAACTAGATTCTGTGTAAGGAGAGGACACTCAGCAGCTGTTTACACATCTGGACGCTGGAGCACTAGTGTGGGACACCAGAACATCCTTTTTATTAGGGGGCCCCACACAGGTGCTCCAGTGTATACTATAGGGGTGACTCCATCTGTGAAGCTTGTACAAAACAGGTAAGTATTCAAGCTTGACAAAGGGCAAAAATATTTCTTCATCTTGCAACTCTGCCAAAACAGACAATTGTACCCCACTTCCAAGCAATGTTTCATATTCCGATTTCTGCCATCAAATATCTGTGTGCTAAGTATACCTATTTTTTTTTACATAGGGGAGAAAAGACTTGGAGGACACCACTCATCAGAGGAGACAACAGACCCCCCACCTCAGGAAGAAGTGGAAATCCCCCAAACCCAACCAGAGGAGGAGGAGGGAGACGTGGTGGAAATTGTCACCACACCAGGTGAGTGTCTGCGACCACAGGCTCAGGTAAGAGATGGATGCCGGCATATTTATAATACATGGTGTTTTTGTTTTTCATATATTTTTAGGTGATCGTGATGTTGTGGAAGAAGGTAATTTCACCAGTGAAAGTGCCCAGATCCTGATTGGGGAGATCATGGGGACTTGGAAAACATCAAGCAAAACATCAGTGATGTTCAAAACAAAATGAAGAACATCATTGATGTTTTAGGGAGAATTTAAAACCTCTAGAAATCCCTAACTTATTTGTGCTTTGTGTTTTTGTTTTTCTGACAATTTTGTGAAAATTTTGTGACATATTATAGAAAAGCCAAATTTTGAAGATGCACACAGTGTGTCAACATTTACTATCTGCTATCACGGGAGATCAATGTACGCGTTTTGTGGGTGCAACCCCTTCCTCAATAATAAAGTAGCTGAGAGGAAGGGGTTGCACCCACAAAACGCCTCCCTTGATCTCCCATGATGGCAGCTAGCACATGTTAACATTTGGCAATTTGTGTGCATCTTCAAAATGTGTTTTTTCCAGGGGTGACTTCACCCCATCTGCTGAACGCAATATCAAACACAGTTTATAAATACTCATGTCTGATATTGCCTTCACTTTCTATAAAAGTTGAACTTTGTAAGTTCCGGAGTTGTGTATTTCTTTTTGGTTTTAAACATGCCTGTTTTACCTTAAAAGGCAATTTCTACTTTTTAATGTGACCTAAAAAATTGTTATACAACAAACATGTTGGTTTGTTTTAAAAACCGTTTATAAATGCACATGTGATTGTGCTTGGATTAAAAAGATTGAGAATCAACAATGTGTGGCTTCTTCTTTCAATGATCAAAAGCATTTTTTGTAGTAAAGTTGGTGTTTTCAGTGACAATGGGGGTTATTTACTAAAGGCAAATCCACTTTGCACTACAAGTGCAGTTTCAGTGCAGTCTCAAGTGCACTTGTAGTGCAAAGTATATTTTCCTTTAGTAAATAACACCCAACAGTGCTTTATAATTTTACACAATCACGCCATTTTCAGGACTCCCCAAATTTCAGTCATGGTCAGCTAAAAGAAAGACAAGCAGTAAATCTAAGCAAATATTTGTTCATTTTAAAATATATATTTATTTTAAAAATGTCTCAGACGAGGGGGCGTGACCGGATGCTGGAGTGAGAGGAGGTGTGTGTGAACTTCCCCCATCCCGATGCCTCCGTGTTTACCTGAATCAACCCGGTGATCTGACCTGCCTGCACGAGCTTTCTCCCCCTGCAGCATTTGGCGTCTGATCGGCTGCCTGGCTCTCCTGTCTCTGCCCGCGCCGGAGTGTGACGCCGGAGCAGCAGCGCAGCCGCCCGGGAGAGGACGTGGATCCGAGCCCTCGGGGCAGGGAGGAGAGGGTCGGGCTCTCTGCTCGATTGGTTACCCGGGCAACGGCCTCGGCACTAGCGGTTGGAGGCGGCTGAGACGGCGTGCGCTAATAGCAAAAGGAGCCATCACTAGGAGCGTCAATGTGCTGCCCAGCCGGCTGGCAGCACTAAGGTACCAGCTACTGTGTTTATTCAAAAGCGGACTATCTCTCCCCTCTCCCCGAGGGTCGGGTTACCGCCACGGACGGGGGGGGGGTGAAGGCTCAGGCAGCCTGACACATGGATACACAGTGATCCTGTCTTTATTAGGGAGAATATACTTCCTGTTATCTGGTGGAGGGCTGTATCAACAAGACAGACCCTAATCCATCGCCATAATATAAAGAGAAAGAAGGGAAAAAAAAGAAAAAAATCTTAACAGTGTTGTAACACCTGCTATCTTAGGTTGGTCAATTATCCTAGCAGCAGCTAGAAGGACATTGCTGGGTCTGAGACAATACTGAGGGAAGAGAGAGGAGGGGGGGAGGGGAAGAGAGGAAGGGGAAGAAAGAGGAGGAAAAGAGAAAAAAGAAAAAAGCGGTAGAGTATCAACTCCACGCGTGGTTAAACCCTCTTATATATCCCTCTGGCTCACACAATAAGACATGACTAGGAATGGAGCCACTGGCGGGAGTGGTGAGACCATCATCCGAACTGCAGGGATTCCATAGAAAAGGGGAGGAAGAGCGAATAGCGCTTTTTGCGGACGATGTCCTATTTTTCCTGGGGGACACGACTTCCTCTCTGGAGAAAGTGATGCATCTAGTGGAGGACTTTGGAAAGTTTTCAGGATTGACCATTAACTGGGAGAAATCATCGCTCCTGCCGGTTGATCCATTGGCCAATCCGACTCCGATGAGCTTGCCCCAATTGAAAGTAATGGAGAAAATGAAGTATTTCGGTGTTGTGTTATCCAAGGACCCCAGCGCGTTCATCGAGGACAACTTGGTCCCCCTCCTATCAAAATTTTTTTTAAAAATGTGATATCTGGAGTAGACTCCCCTTGTCTGTGGCGGGTCGGGCCAACCTGATTAAAATGGTCTGGTTGCCTCAGTTGTTGTACCTGCTCCACAACTCCCCAGTTTGGATTGGGGAGAAGTGGTTCCAAAAAATTCAATCCCTTTTCAGGGAATTAATATGGAAAAAAGGGCAGGCCAGGATAGGTTTACAAAAACTGCAGTGCCCCGTCACGGAGGGGGGACTGGTGGTTCCCCATCCGTCCACCTATTTCCTGGCAGCCCAGTTTCAACAACTTGGCGGATGCGCCATTGATGGAGGGGGAAGTAAGAATGCCCAAATTATCTTACAGGGAAGCCCACATAGTTCATTAGTGGAAGCACTGGAGGCAGAGTCACTACAAGGAGAGATCCCGACACTTAAAATGATTACTAGGGTTTGGCAGACAACTAAGCGAATAATGGGGTATAAAGGAACCTCAGAATACTCACCAATTTGGAATAATAAGAACTTGCAGGAATTACTATCTGTCGATAGTAACAAGTTGTGGGAAAGGTGCGGGATAAGCCGGCTGATACAGCTATATGCGGGGGATACCCTGAAATCCTTTGAGGAACTGAGGCAGGAGCACGGGTTGCCAAATCGTGTATTCTATAGCTATCTACAGATTAGGCATGCCTTGAGCAAGCAGCTCGGCAGGCAACCCCCCATATGGTGTAGGATTCCTCTACTACAAACAATAATTAAATCAGAGACCTCTAAGGGGTTAATCTCAGAGATATATACCCAGTTAATAAAGCGAATAAATATGCAGGTAGGCTTCCCTGGGGGCAGGGACAGATGGGCGGCCGATGTGGGGGAGATAACGGACACACAGTGGAAAAGGATCCTGGAACTTGGACCAGAGGTGTCGGTCTCACCTTCACAAAAAGCCTCCCATCTGATGCTGCTGCACAGATCTTACTATACACCAAAAGATCTTTTTATGTTTGGCCGCAGAATTAACGACGAGTGCCCTAGATGCAGAAGAACAGGCGACTTAATTCATATGGTATGGAGGTGTCCAAAACTAGTCAGGTATTGGTCCGAGATCTTAAAGAAAATAAACACAACGTTTAAAATTAATTTAGAGCTTGATCCCAAGACTTGTGTGCTGGGACATGTTAATAATGGGCTGAGAGAAAGGAGCACAGCGGTAGCGGTAGCAAGATGCCTGTTTCAAGCCAGGAAACTAATAGCACAGTCTTGGCAATCAAGAACCCCCCCAACTCCGGAAGATTGGATTGGAACCGTCAACTCCACAGTGTGGAGCGAAAGGACATTTTACATTAGGTCAGGCAACTACAATAAGTTTGTGAGATTGTGGAACTTGTGGGTCCAAGCAATGCCATGCCCGCAATCAGTGCTACTCTAGCGCTGAGAGTACTTGCCTCCTTATCAATGGGGTGCGGCTGAGTTAGGAGTAGCTTAGAGAGAACAATGTACAGAATCGTTGCTGTCCATCGGGTGTGCCTTGGAATTATGGGGGTCCAATAAGGGAGGGTCACAGGGGGGCGGGGGGTGGGCTTAATCAAGAGAAAAGTAATAATATATAAATATGTATAATAGTAATAATGGGATATGTGGCCAACCGGCTTTGAGGTACAAGTTTTATGGTATGTGATTTGTAGTTCAGGACTATTGTTACTATTCTCACATTGAAACGCAAATCGTAACACATTACTTAAAAAAAAAAAAAAACTTGAAAGGCCACAATGATGTGACTGGATTAGAGACATATATGAGTATCATTCTGAAAGCAGTCTCTGGATAAAGTTAACTGATGTGGCAAAAAAAGAAGAAAAAAAAAAGAAAAAAATGTCTCAGACATTGGCATATCAATGGCCCCCCACCCGCAAAGTATTCCATGTATCTTAGACGGACCTCGCGGGCACTCTGGGGGGGCAAGCCAGGACGGCCAGCTTCAAGCACCGTCAGGGTTGGTTCATTCATATTAATTCCGGCTTCAGGCCTAACTGAGCCAGCATAGTTCACAGAATTTCTCCTTAAAGAACACAGCAAGCCAGGATGATGTGATTGAATTTATATTCCGCCATGTGTATCGGTGTAAGAAATAGGCGGAACCGGCTGGCCATTGTTCTCCACCACTCTTCTGGCTCTGGCCAGCCGGTAATTAAAAACCCTCTGGTCTGGGGTGAGGGTCCTCATAGGGAATGGCCGCATAAGATGGTCTCCCAGCGCAAACGCTTCATTCGCAACGAAGACGAATGGGAGTCCTTCCACATTGTCTTCTGGAGTTGGCAAGCCCAAGCTGCCATTCTGGAGACGCCTGTAGAACTGCGTGTGGGCGATGACTCCACCATCTGACATCCGGCCATTCTTCCCCACGTCCACATACAGGAACTCGTAAGTAGCCAAAACCAACGCCAACATCACATTACTATTGAACCCCTTGTAGTTGTAATAGTATGACCTCGAGTTGGGCGGTGGGACGATGTGGACGTGTTTTTCATCAATTCCCCCGACGCAGTTAGGAAAGTCCTACCGCTGGGCAAAGTGGGAGGCCACAGTCTGCCATTCCTGTGGAAACTGTGCAGGTTGGAAGGAAACTGTGGAGTCAAACAAGAAAAATAAATTAATCATTTTGCACATAAATATGGAAAGCAGATTAGACACAAACATTCTTGGCCAACATCAGTATAACATTTATTATAGGGAGTATTTAAAGACAAAGATATAAGGTCCACCTATCAGATCCCCCCCCCCCCCCCTCATGGGCCATTTAAAACATTTTAGGGGGGGAGATGTTTTGGCCAGGTAACCCTCGTCACTTCATTGAGAGATGAATGCCTAAATAATGTGTATTACTTTGGCCAGCCCCTCCTTACTTACACTATTGGCAGCCCACTGGACAGGTAAGAAGTGTCATAATACGAAGATATATATACATACTGTACACATTGGAGCACATTTTTACATTCTGCTATTACCCATCAAGATAATAATAGGATACAAAAACTTTTAACATTACCATTTGAAAGTATTCAGGCAGGCCCTTGCACTACATGCTTTGGTGAATTCATCCATAAATATGACCACAAAAGAGGTGGGTATATAGTGTGTGAGTTAGCAGTTGCGGGGAGGGAGAGTTCCAAATGATTTTGGGACCCAAAAAAAAAACCTCTGGCACTCTGCCAGAATTTAAAGCACACATCACAATGTTACACATTTTAGGTGGTATTTAGGGTAAAGCACTACTATGGAGCTGACAAAATACATTGTTAATTGAGTAGACGAGGTGGATATAGGCCCAGGAGAGCATGCTGGGGAGGTTAATGAAGGCAAATATGTATGAACGACAAAAAAAAAAATCCAGCATGCATGAGGACAAAGGGGACATTCACAGCATATTACAATCATAGTAATTAGGGAATGAGGAAAGAAATATAAAAAGAAATATAATACATTAGCAAACATTAAATAAAATAAAATGTGATGTTAAAGATAAATCTTCCCTAATATACTCCTTCTGCAGGACCTGGATGATGGCAGAACAGGTCTCCGGGATAATGATCCCCAGAGACTGGGGGGAGATAACTTGAGGTCCTGCAGGCTTCTCCCCGTCGGCAAGTACCGCAGGGTGGCGATTAACCTCTGCTCCGCAAGGATGGCTTGCCTCATGCAGGTATCCTGCCTGCTGATATAAGGGGTCAGCAAAGCCAACAAACGCTGAAATCATCTGGAGAACGTTCTTGAAATCATCAGGATTATTCTTACGGATCTCACGGAGCAAAGGCATGTGACAGAATTGGTCACGCTGGAGCAACCAATTCTTGGTCCATGAACTCCTCCTCGCCCTGTTCATGAACTGGGCTTGTGTCAAAGTAAGGACCCCAACACCAAGCCCCCGCAAAGCACAAACTCTGCGATGAGTACGTACATGCAACATGGCTAGAAAACGGTCGGCTAGTCAGAACGAAGTAACAGAATGCACTGAAGAACAGCAAGGCCTGTGAAGAGCGACCTGAAAAAAGTAACGAACGGACAAGAACACAATGACAAGTCAATGGGAACTCGCTGCACGCACTGAAGACCAGATACAAACCCACAAGCACAAACTGAACAGCAGAAATACGATCTGAAAACCACGAGTCTGAAAAAGCGCAAATCGTCTCTCACCAAACTTTTACTAACACAAGATTACCAAAAGGAGCCCAAAGGGTGCCGCACTTGGTACTGAACTGCCCTTTTATAGTCTCGTTGTACGTGGTGTGTGTCACCGCGTTCTTGGCGTTCGGAAATTCCGACAACTTTGTGCGACCCTGTGTCGCACAAAGCCAACATCCGTCATTCCGACGGATGAGCCAACATCCGTCGGAAAAAATTCATAGATTTTGTTGTCGGAATGTCCGATCAATGTCCGACCGTGTGTACAGGGCATAATAGTGACCACTCACGTGTTATTTTTTTTAAACTTGAATTCTGATTGGCTACCATGGCATTATGCACATTGCTATTGCCCTGTTATAAAGTACCACTCATGTTTGTAAATATTATTGTTAAGGATTCCTATGACCATCCCTGAGTTAGTAATGTTATGAAATGGCAACTTACGAAACGTAATGTTATGAAATGACAACTTACCAAATACGCTATAATCAGAAAACCGTGGGATGAACATTCAGTGGCTAGGAAAGTGTTAATATACAGATTATAATATCCCATTCAGTGTTGTGGCTGTGCACAGTTTGAGCACTTGTAAGAATAGTGATCAGAAGATAAATTTAACGTCTAGTTTAAAACTGTGTTTTTTGGCAAATGTCAGTGTCCAAAAGCATAGCAAACCTCATTTTGATCCATCTGGCTTTTTCTAAATAATACAAAGGAAAATGTGTGGAGTGACTGGGGCACAGGTGCAGCCCATGGAGACCAATGAGAATTCTAGATGTTGATGCAGCGTGAAGATTAAAGGAAGCATTACGTTGGTATGAGTAACACTAATTTTGACAACTGCTCCTCATCAAGTAGTATTAAAGCATAAGTGGTTATAAGGACACTCCCTAGCGATCTATGTGTCACCATTTTAATCCTTTTGAGACCAGAGGTTTTTTTTGCTTAGATGCCCAGACCAAGTTTAGAAGCAATAGTATGTGTCAGATGGCTGGAGAGATATAGTTATAAACCAAATGTACTACCACGCTCGGAGTCTTAAAACTAGAAGCAGCTGGCACACATTTGTTATAATGAAATGAACAGCAAAAACATATACGTGTTGTGCTGCACTAATCACAAAAACAGTGACATAATATAAATACATACAAAAAATTTAATAAAATAAATAAATGAAAATAAAAAGTGACAATGAGTGAAAATAAGGGTTCAAAAAGTGTCCAATAAATGAAGTGCAAATATTCTTCTTAAATGTTCCAAGGTGCGTAGAAAAACAGCACTGTGATTCCCCACACCACTGTGATGCAGCCGCTTACCAGATATGTATGACCAAAGACTATAATGCTCTAAGGCTCGATTCACATCTATGCATGTTGCTTTTGAGTATTTCTGCAATGCTTTTGGCGGTGCTTGCCTTGTTTTTGGACACGCGTCTTTACCGTGATTTTGCCACAATTTGTGTTTTTTTTTTTTATACTGTATATAGCTTGTTGCTAAGGAGGGGTCGGGAAGCCGGCCGCCACGTCCTTATCAACCGATGATTCATCAGCTGTCAGCGGGCCTCCTCGCTGACAGCTGAATGTAAAAAAAAAAAGAATTGCCGGCTACCAAAAAATCGTGAAAAAACAAAACAGCGTGGGGTCTCCCCCCAGGTCCATATCAGGTCCTTGGGTCTAGTATAGATTCAGAGGGGACCCCCCCACACACACAGACACGGCAAAATGTAAAAAAAATGGCGTTGGGTCCCCCCAAAATCCATAGCTGACCGTTATCCGAGCAAGCAGCCCGGTAGGTCAGGAGAGGGAGGGGGTGAGCGCCATCCTCTCCTAAACCGTACCAGGCCACATGCCCTCAACATAGGTGAGTGGGTGGCTTTGGTGAAGGGGGGCTTCTTCCTCCAGTCTTCCTGAATCTTCTCCCAAATCTTCCTCCTCCCGGGCTTCTCCTTCTCCCACTTCTTCTGCACTTCTTCTTTCTCCTGTCTTCTTTGTCCGGTGTGCTTGTTCCTCAGCCTCTAATCCCGCCGACAACCCTCCTCCGATGCTGCATCCCGCTGATCCGTCCACGCCGATGTCAAGCATTTCTTAGATAAAGATGGGGCGGTGCCATAGGATGACTGCATCCGGAGGCCCCTGCCCCCTTTTGATGTCACCGCCCGGGGCATGATGGGTCTGTGATGTCACAAGGGGGCCTCTGGATGACATCATCAGATGGCCATGCCCCCATCGTTATCTAAGAAATGCTTGACATTGGTGTGGACAGATCAGCAGGACGCAGCATCAGAGGAGGGTCGGCGGCGGCAGCAGAGGAAGAAGCACACCAGACAAAGAAGACCGGAGAAAGAAGCAGAGCAGAAGAAGAAGCCCGGAGGAGGAAGATGTGGGAGAAGATGCAGGAAGACCGGATGAATTTTTTGATGAATAGGTAAGGGTACAATGTACCCCATACTCATTCACATGGGGGGAGGCTGAGATCTGGGGGCAAGGTGGGGTGGGGTGGGGCATAGAAAAAAAAATTTAAAAAATGTAAAAAAAATGGCGTGGGGTCCCCACCAAAATCCATACCAGACGCTTATCCGAACATGCACTCCTCACTCACTGTACCACTGGTTGGAATCCTAAATACAAATTTTAAAAAAATCAAAAACAAGAGAGATGATTTAAATCTCAAAGTGAATATTATGCACAACTGTACATGTATAATAAAAATTATTAGTAAAAATATGTGCATGAATTGAATAAAATAAAATGCCATCAAGTGACATATGGTAAACATGGGGGGGGGGGGGGGCTGTGTGGGGTTACGAAAGGCATCTCTAAGTATCCAAAAATCCCCCAATAGCATCCATATCCTCATTATTACCTTAGTATCAATGTATCCAAAAAAGGATACTAAGCGTAGAGTAGGAGGATGCATTAGTCCAAACCCGTCTAAATGTACCCAACCACTAACTCCCACTAATAATGACTGTAAAAAATGTATTAATAATAAATAATGAAGACCTCTAAAAAATCAATAAGACAAAGTCAAACATTGCTAATGAAGCAGCTGAGATCTCTACTTCTATGTTTAAACCTCTAGGGAAAAGACTTTTTAAAAGAAAAATCCACTGAGTTTCTCATTGGGATAAATCCCTCACCCGGTTTGACCCTCTCCAGACTGGGTGAACGACATCAATCCCACAAAACTGCAGCAGACTAGGATCCTGATTATGTTTTTCCTTTAAGTGAAGGGATTCACTGTGATGTTTGAAGCCATTTTTTATATTAGTAAGATGTTCAGAAATTCGTACTTTTAAGAGTCTCTTTGTGCGGCCCATGTAGAATAACCCACATGGGCACCACAAAAGATACACAACATAAGACGAGTTGCAAGTGATGAATTCCCTTATTTCAAAAGTTTCATTTTCATTGTTGGTAATCTTAGTCATGCCCCTATTGACTACTCTTACCGTTCTGCAGCAAATACATTTTCTGCACAGGAAAAAATCCCTTTAAATCTATTTTTATTGTATGTTGACTAGGTGGATCCAAGATCTTTTTCACTACCCTGTCTCCAAAATTTAATTTGGAGCTCACCTGTAGATAAATTTGGGTTGTTCTGGTAAAACTTTTGCACATATTTTTACTAATAATGTTTATTATACATGTACAGTTGTGCATAATATTTACTTTGAGATTTAAATCATCTCTCTTGTTTTTGATTTTTTTTATTTTTATTTAGGATTTCAACCAGTGGTATAGTGAGTGAGGAGTACTTGGATTAAATTAGAGTCTATTTTACGGAACAGTAATTAATGTAGCCTAACATTGTGCTATATAGGACATTGGTATAGATTAGTGCCTATGACATTTAGCATATGATAAGTAGCCAGGTTTGTGCCATTGTTTGTTTTTTATCTAGATTGATCTCCATGTTTGTATCCATATTTGCGCTGCAGCAGGATGTAATGTCCGTGTAATGCGCAAGCGGGGACACAAGGAGTGCGCAAGCGCAATGGAGCCACTTACGCCCGTAATGAGAGCGGAGAGTATAAAGGGATAGATTGCCTAGCCGTACAGCCAATCCCATGATTAAGTCTTTGTGACGAAACATGTCGGGGCATGGCTGTACGGCACTCATCTACGTGTGACGCGATACAATGTGACGTGATATGCTGTACCAGGAAGTGGGGGATCGGCTCCGAGGAGTGGGTGAGGCTGTAACCAACTGCTACACACCTTGGATCCGCCATGACCGTTATACACCGGGTTATACTGCTTGGAGTGTTCTTGCTGTGGAAATTTCTCTGCTTGATGTAATTTCATATGATGTGAGTGCAATCGTGGAAAAGTTTTTCGCATTTTTATTAAATTTAGTATGTTATCACACTATTGGAGCACTTCTTTATTTACATGTGGAGATTATTTTTATGTGGAAACCCTGGATGCTGACAGTGTGAGTCCCGAGGTCATTATTCACCCCTTTTGTGTGGGCCAAAGTGCGTGTAGCCGAACACGAGAGTGTGAGGCAGAGATAGCTGGTGAGTGCATTTCCTAAAGGGGAGTGGAATCACGGACACGGAGGTGTGGTGGAAGATTTATTAAACAGAATTTCTTCATTATATCACGTCACAGACTATTTTACACATTTTTGGATATTCACTATGGACTTTTTTTACTCATTTATACGTTGTGGGTGTTCATCTTAAGGGAATTTAATTATTTCTTTTGGATTACTTGTTATAATAATTCATTTGAACACTATTTCATTATTTATACATCCAAGGTTATTCAGCATCATTGGTGTATTTCACATTAGGTGTCACTTATTTTGATATCACTACGCTTCACAATGTTGTAGATATTTATTTGTTGCACTGTGATTTGTTTTTTCTTTGTGTTTAGGAATTATTTTTTTAACGCCACTATTTTTTTCACTGTTTTGGGGGTTGTCGATTTAAGAGAGAATTACATTTTTTCCACACATTTGCTCATACCAAGTGGCTGCTTTAGGTATCCAGATCTGAGTCTTCCAGGAGCGCAGTGTTGGTAGTATAGGGGGGGGGGGGGGCGGATCACCTTCATACCAGCTGTTTCTGTGTTTAATAAGTTTGCATTGGTTCCAGCATGCACAGAGCACTTTGCAGTACATGAACTTTCACTGAATGTGAACTGTTTAATTAGTTTGCAATGATTTCAAGTGCTCCATGCTGAAATCAATGCAAACTCATTAAACAATCCACATTCAGTGAAAATGTATGTACTGCAAAGTGCTCCATGCTATAGATAAGAAGGAAAAGTGCACTAAAGTAGCCACGTCCGTAAGTATTGAGGAAACAAAAAAAAGGGTAGTACTAAGTATTACCAAAACGGTGGACTTTTTGCTAAGTAACAAAGGAGAGAAAACATACTATAAACAATCAAATTTATTGAGATTACCATTTACATAGAATAATCAAAAAGGGTAAAAAACGTAGCATATATGCATCTGTGTTTTTGTGCAGTGAGCCCTTGCGCGTCTACGCGTTTCACCGTTAGGCTTCTTCAGTACACAGCCAAGGTTCAGAGACGAAACAGATAAGAGAATATGTTTCTCTATCTGAAATGAGATACAATGCCATTAAAAACACGACTAATACTCAAACAAATTTGTTTAAAACAAAACCATGTGTTAAGCACTTGTGGATACATAGGTCAAGGACGGACAATCAACAGGCACCTTAGTTTAGGATACATTATCATATATACCCACAATAAGATGAACGGTGAGTTTAGGAAATATAAACTAAAAAGAAACAGATACAACCAATTTCAGTGATTAAATATTAATAATGTTATGCAGCAAGGTGGTATGACAAGTTGGAGCAGTTAAACTTACTAGATCAAAGTCTACTTTCCATTTTGGAAAGTAGACACCCCAAGGAAATTGCTGAGAGGCACGTTGAGCCCATTGAATATAAAATTTTTTTGTCCCAAGTGATTGAATAATGACAAAAAAAAATTTACAAAAAGTTGTCACTAAATGATATATTGCTCACACAGGCCATAGGCATATGTGGAATTGCACCCCAAAATACATTTAGCTGCTTTTCCTGAGTATGGGAATACCACATGTGTGGGACTTTTTGGGAGCCTAGCCGTGTACGGGGCCCCGAAATCCAAGCACCGCCTTCAGGATTTCTAAGGGCGTAAATTTCCGATTTCACTCCTCACTACCTATTACAGTTTTGAAGGCCATAAAATGCCAGGACAGTTCAAACCCCCCCAAATGACCCCATTTTGGAAAGTAGACACCCCAAGCTATTTGCTGAGAGGCATGTTGAGTCCATGGAATATTTTATATTTTGCCACAAGTTGCTCAAACATGCCATGAGCATATGTGGAATTACACCCCAAAATACATTCTGCTGCTTCTCTTGAGTATGGGGACACCACATGTGTGGGACTTTTTGGGAGCCTAGCTGCGTACGGGGCCCCGAAAACCAATCCTCACCTTCAGGAATTCTAAGGGCGTAAATTTTTGATTTCACTCCTCACTACCTATAACAGTTTCCAAGGCCATAAAATGCCAAGATGGCACAAACCCCCCCCCAAATGACCCCATTTTGGAAAGTAGACACCCCAAGTTATTTGCTGAGAGGCATGGTGAGTATTTTGCAGCTTTCATTTGTTTTTGAAAATGAAGAAAGAAAAGAATTTTTTTTTTTTCTTTTTTCAATTTTCAAAACTTTGTGACAAAAAGCAAGGTCTGCAAAATACTCACCATACCTCTCAGCAAATAGCTTGGGGTGTCTACTTTCCAAAATGGGGTCATTTGGAGGGGGGGGGGGTTGTGCCAGCTGGGCATTCCATGGCCTTCGAAACTGTGATAGGCAGTGAGGAGTGAAATCAAAAATTTACACCCTTAGAAACCCTGAAGGCGGTGCTTGGTTTTTGGGATCCTGTATGCGGCTAGGCTCCCAAAAAGTCTCACACATGTGGTATCCCCGTACTCAGGAGAAGCAACAGAATGTATTTTTGGGTGGAATTTCACATATTTCCATGGCATGTTTAAGCAATATATCATTTAGTGACAACTTTGTGCAAAAAAAAAAAAAATGTGTCTTTTTCCCGCAACTTGTGTCACAATATAAAATATTCCATGGACTCGACATGCCTCTCAGCAAATAGCTTGGGGTGTCTACTTTCCAAAATGGGGTCATTTGGGGGGGTTTTGAACTGTCCTGGCATTTTATGCACAACATTTAGAAGCTTATGTCACACATCACCCATCACACATCACACCTCTAACCACTTGAAGACAAAGCACTTTCTGACACTATTTGTTTACATGAAAAAATAAAAAAATTTTGCAAGAAAATTACTTTGAACCCCCAAACATTATATATTTTTTTAAAGCAAAGGCCCTACAGATTAAAATGGTGGGTGTGTCATTTTTTTTTCACACAGTATTTGCGCAGCGATTTTTCAAACGCATTTTTTTGGGAAAAAATACACTTTTTTTATTTTAATGCACTAAAACACACTATATTGCCCAAATGTTTGATGAAATAAAAAAGATGTTCTTAGGCCGAGTACATGGATACCAAACATGACATACTGTAAAATTGCGCACAAACGTGCAGTGGCGACAAACTAAATACATTTTTAAAAGCCTTTAAAAGCCTTTACAGGTTACCACTTTAGATTTACAGAGGAGGTCTACTGCTAAAATTACTGCCCTCGATCTGACCTTCGCGGTGATACCTCACGTGCATGGTGCAATTGCTGTTTACATTTGATGCCAGACCAACGCTTGTGTTCGCCTTTGCGCGAGAGCAGGGGGGGGGGGGACAGGGGTGCTTTTTTTTTTTCTTTCTTTTTTTTGCTTTTTTATCTTATTTTTAAACTGTTCCTTTCATTTTTTTTTTTTTATCATTTTTATTGTTATCTCAGGGAATGTAAATATCCCCTATGATAGCAATAAGTAGTAACAGGTACTCTTTTTTGAAAAAAAATGGGGTCTATTAGACCCTAGATCTCTCCTCTGCCCTCAAAGCATCTGACCACACCAAGATCAGTGTGATAAAATGCTTTCCCAATTTCCCAATGGCGCTGTTTACATCCGGCGAAATCTAAGTCATGAAATGCTCGTAGCTCCCGGTTTCTTAGGCCATAGAGATGATTGGAGCCATTCTGGTCTCTGATCAGCTCTATGGTCAGCTGGCGGAATCACCGGCTGCATTCTCAGGTTCCCTGTTGGGACAGGAGAGCCACAGAAAAACATGGAAGACGGTGGGAGGAGGGACATTCCCTCCCACTGCTTGTAAAAGCAGTCTAGAGGCTAATTAGCCGCTAGGATTGCTTTTACATGAAAGCCAACCGCTGGCTGAAAAGAATGATACCAAGATGATACCTAAACATGCAGGCATCATTCATCATTCTGGTATAACCACTCAAAGTCCAGCAACATACCAGTACATTGCTAGTCCTTGTTGGGCATATATTGTAATCTTTTTTTTTCATACAGCCTGTGGGCTGAATGAAAAAAAGAGATTGATTGGAGGGTATGTCCACCATTAGAATACCTCCCTTCATCCACCCACTTCTAATGATGGGCATACATTTATATATGCCGAAAGCATGGGGGCATCCGCCCCAAAAGTTAGGAGCAAATCGCTCCTCCGCCCCTGCTGCCCCCATGCTTCGGCATATATCACCTCCGCTGGAGTCACGGCTTTATATATCGTGGGAGCAAATGCTGTTGCTGTCGAGATAAATAAATCCGCGCTGCAGCTGAATGGCGTACCTGAAAACAAAAAAATGGTTAACAATAAAACACAGTAAACAGTAAAGTATAAAAAATTGCATACCTGAAAAGCAAACATGATAAAACATAATAACAATAAAACATTGCAGAATAGAATACAGTAAAAAAGAGCAGAACAACAGAGAGAGAATAGAGAGAGAACAGTAAAATGACAACTATTTTTTTTTTTTTTTTCCATATATTTTTTTGTTTTTTTTTTACACTTTTTTTTGTAACTAACTTTTATAACTGTAATCGGTTCCAGGTTCGGGTCTCTCAAAATGCGATGGCATCTTGGGAGACCCTGTGAAAGTGTGCCTAGTCTGTGCAATGCTGTACCCTATGCTAATACTCAACTAGTGTATGGTAGCGTTCAAAACATTCACCAATGCAAAGACCAGGATTGTCAGGACAGGAGGGACAATAATAGCGGGTATCACGCCTATATCTGCGCTTGCTGCAGACATGACATCTTTTTTGGGGGGGTTCGTTGGGTAGGGGTACTCGGGAGGACATAAAGAAAATGCCTCTCATGCAGCTGACTGCATTTGGTTGGGGATGTGAATGGGGGAAGTACGGGTGCTGCAGAAGTGGTGGGTTCCCAATTAGGATTGGTGAATGCAGCAGGAAGGGCTTTATGGGCACGACGGGCCTGTGTTTGTCTTCTTCTTGGTGGCAGCGGGACACTACTTGTGCTTGTCACCTCACCAGCTTGAACTGCACTTATGGGACTCGTCACGTCACCAAGTGTTACTGCAGTGCTGGTTTGACTACGACTGGGGTGTACTAGGCTGCTGGTGCTTGCCAGTTCACCAAAACGCTACCAAAAAAACTGTTAGCGATTGCAGGGATCAGGCCTGACTCTGCGAACGCTGCAGTTATGCGTTTAGTGTTTTGTAAGTGACAGTGATCGATCGATATTGCACTTGGGTGGGCTGGGCTGGGCCGGGCGGAGGGGCAAAATGCAGGTGCTAGCAGGTACCCTAAACTGCTGGGGACGTTAGTATAAATCTGATCAGATCAGATATTGATCCGTTCAGATACTATACCACTAAGGGAGGTGTATTGTGCGTGCGTGGGTGTTATCGCTACTGGCACTAACCTGACGCTGCCTGGGGCTGGTGCTTGCCAGTTCACCAAAACGCTGCCAAAAAAACTGTTAGCGATCGCAGGGATCAGGCCCGACTCTGCGAACGCTGCAGTTATGCGTTTAGTGTTTTGTTAGTGACAGTGATTGATCGATACTGCACTTGGGTGGGCTGGGCTGGGCTGGGCTGGGCCGGGCTGAGGGGAAAAACGCAGGTGCTAGCAGGTATCTGGGCTGATCCCGCTAACACTGCGTTTTTGGGAACCCTAAACTGCTTGGGACACTAGTATAGATCGGATCAGATCAGATATTGATCCGTTCAGATACTATACCACTAAGGGAGGTGTATTGTGCGTGCGTGGGTGTTATCGCTACTGGCACTAACCTGACGCTGCCTGGAGCTGGTGCTTGCCAGTTCACCAAAACGCTACCAAAAAAACTGTTAGCGATCGCAGGGATCAAGCCTGACTCTGCGAATGCTGCAGTTATGCGTTTAGTGCGCTAACCTGACGCTGCCTGGGGCGACGCAGACCCTATCTGACCCTAAAACCTAAGTTATATCACCGCCGGGCAATCAGGGGGCTAAACCTTTATTAGGTAATAAACGGCGGGTGCCCTGACACTATAAAAAAAAAAAACTAACCAGCGTCACCCGTAATAGTTATACGGTGATCACTGGTGAAAGGGTTAACTAGGGGGCAATCAAGGGGTTAAAACCTTTATTAGGTAGTATATGGGGGGTCCCTGATGCTATAAAAAGCTGACGGTGAACCTATATATTTACCTCCCTAACTAGCGTCACCAGTGACACTAATACAGCGATCAGAAAAACGATCGCTTAGTGACACTGGCGACGGGGGGTGATCACAGGGTTAAAACTTTATTAGGGGGGTACCCTAGACCTAAAGGGGGCTACCACTAACTGCCCTACCACTTCTAACTGTCACAAACTGACACCAATGCAGTAATCAGAAAAAAAACTGCTTGGTGTCACTGTGACAGAGGGGGGGGGGGGGTGATGGGGGGTGTAAAGTATGCCTGGTGTGTTCTACTTTTTGTGTTGTGTTGGTGCACTTACTCAGATGTCTTCTCTCCTCTGCGCCGGAACGGAAAATACAGAGCCGAGGAGCGATGACATCACTTCCTCTGCCGCTGTTTACTATACAGCAGCAGAGGAAGAATCTCATTCGTTGGGAGCAATTGTGAGGGGGTGGCCACAAATGGGTGGTCTCCCCCTCAGCCTGGATCGCTCCCCTAAAAAAGCCGACTGCCTCGGGTACCAGGTACGTGATTTTCCCTGCCTGTGCCATTCTGCCGCAGTATATCTGCGTTAGGCGGTCGGCAAGTGGTTAAACAGGAAGGAATGTGGCCTTGACATGAAGGGGTGGGTCATATTTAAATTAGGGGGTGCATAAGTTTAGTCAGACCTGGGGCAGCAGAAAACCTAAATACATCACTGAGGGGCAGCATCATGTTGTAGGGATGCTTTTCTTTAGCAGAGACAGAGAAGCTGGTCAGAGTTGATTGGACGATGGATGGAGCCAAATACAGGGCAATCTTAGAAGAAAACCTGTTCGAGTCTGCAAGACTTAAACTTGGGCAGAGGTTCACTTCCAGCAGGACAACAATTCTAAACATACATCCACAGCTACAATGGAATGGTTTAGATCAAACATATTCATGTGTTATGCCCCGTACACACGGTCGGATTTTCCGACGGAAAATGTGTGATAGGACCTTGTTGTCGGAAATTCCGACCGTGTGTAGGCTCCATCACACATTTTCCATCGGATTTTCCGACACACAAAGTTTGAGAGCAGGATATAATTTTTTCCGACAACAAAATCCGTTGTCGTAAATTCCGATCGTGTGTACAAAAATCCGACACACAAAGTGCCACGCATGCTCAGAATAAATAAAGAGATGAAAGCTATTGGCCACTGCCCCGTTTATAGTCCTGACGTACGTGTTTTACGTCACCGCATTCAGAACGATCGGATTTTCCAACAACTTTGTGTGACTGTGTGTATGCAAGACAAGTTTGAGCTAACATCCGTCGGAAGAAATCCTAGGATTTTGTTGTCGGAATGTCCGATCAAAGTCCGACCGTGTGTACGGGGCATAAGAATGGCCCAGTCAAAGTCCAGACCTAAATCTAATTGAGAATCTGTGGCGAGACTTGAGAATTGCTGTTCACAGACGCTCTACATCCAATCTGACAGAGCTTGAGCTATTTTGCAAGAAAAGATTGGAAAAAATATCACTCTCCTAGATGTGCAAAGCTGGTAGAGACGTCCCCAAAACGACTTGCATCTGTAATTGCAGCAAAAGGTGGTTCTACAAAGTATTGACTCAGGGGGGCTGAATACAAATGCACGCCACACCTTTCAGATATTTATTTGTAAAAAAAATTGACAACCATTTATCATTTTCCTTCCACTTCACAATTATGTGCCACTTTGTATTGGTCTATCACATAAAATCCCAATAAAATACATTTAGGTTTTTGGTTGTAACATGACAAAATGTGGAAAATGTCAAGGGGTATGAATACTTTTTCAAGGCACTGTATAAGCTGGCCTGAGCCTCTGACATGTTTCACTCGAGCCACCAGGGCTTTGTCATAGCGGTAAATTGCAGAGGCAGGATGGTAGAACTTATGCAGTACTGGCTGTAAAAATGAGAAGGTGAACATCTGCAAGTGATTGAGTTGATGAGGTGAATACATGAGAAATGGATGAATTGCATTGAAAACTAAAAGAAAAGCTGACAATATGTGAGAGAAAGATATAAAAAGGCATAGTGAACGTTGAGTTGAATAATGCTGAAAAGTAATGCAAAATGGAGAATGTGAAATAAGGATTTATAATGAAAGAAGTGAAAAATACTTTAGGTGCCCTGAACTGCTGCACGTACAGTTATAGTTCAAAGCTGGTGTGCCCATGTAGAAGACACTCCTACGGGACTCCATAGGTCCTGGTAGCACAGGGGACATATAATGGCAATATAACAGCGCAGCTAAGTAACAAGTTCAAAAGGAAGCTTCAAGGAGGGAATTGATTAAAAAAAAAAACCCATGCATGCAAGTTATTTTGTTGATATGTGATTTAGAAAACAATAACTTTAATACAACTTTAAGTAAAGCTCTCACAGCAAGGGTGATTTTACATTGTAACTTTTTGAAGTTATATTGGCGTTAAGTTCTTTAACTTGCTATGATTTGCAAGGCAACTCACCACAGACTAAAGCCACCTGTCAAATTTGTGTTCATTTTGTATTAAAGGCATGAATAATAAAACATAAGAAAGAATCTTAGAAAACAATCAATCACCCCAGTGGATTTGTTTGCGTAGAAGAAGACTAACAACATTTGAAAGTTATTTTTATGTTTCCCTGTAAGATGAAACTATTCCCTTTTGGATTTGCCTATACAAAGGTGTTGAAAGAATTCATAATGGAGTTGAGTATGGAAATTTGTATTCGGATGCTCATTATTAATGTCCCTATCCACCCAAAACAATATGGCGTATTCTTCTTTAAGAGTGTAATTTGATATGCTTGATCAAGAGAAATAGTCAAGCAGGACTTACGTGAGTAAAAGTTGAGTGAAAAAAAAAACTCAGACAATATATTTTTTTAAACTAGTTGGCGATGGATATTAGTTATATAAAACAGTGAATGGTGCCCTGTGAGATCAGTGAACAATCATAATATAAGCTGCCCCTTTAAAAGTGAACAAATCACCAAATGCTGCAAAAAAATATATTAAAGGATGAGGCGCTAGTAATGTTCAGTGAATCAAATTAATACAAATACAAAATAAACAGCAAGCTAAAGGTCCATAATGATATATCCCAACAGCAAGTAGTGATTCTCAATTTAGTTTTCTAGTTCTTCACCACGAGTGCGCAATATATGGATGGCCACTTACCAGAAAATTTTGACCCCTTTTTACAGGAAGGTCAAACAGCGCTTCTGGAATAAAAACAGATTACACTAACAGCACAGTTACGCTCCACTAGCCCCTCGAGATGAAACTAGGATAGGAAAAATGACTCCACAAGAGACATAGAGAAAGGTCTCAAAGTGTAATAATTTTAATTGATAAAAATGTATGACAACAACAAATGGCTATTACACTCACATGTTACAGTGCCGAACCGGGCACCAGGTGTAATCAGCATATGCAAGCCGGCTAGTCCTAAGTGATAGCGTGGAGCCTGTGTCTCTCCTAAGGGCAGAGCCTAGATTGAATGTGGGATGAGGACCTGGAATGGCTGCTCCTCTGCCCTGACATATGTTTCGCCATATTGGGGTCTTCAGAAAGGGGAGATGCTAAACACTTCCTGAAGATGCCAATATGGCGAAACATATGTCGGAGCAGAGGAGCAGCCATTCCAGGTCCTCATCCTACATCCAATCTAGGCTCTGCCCTTAGGAGAGACACGGACTCCACGCTATCCCTCTAGGACTAACCGGCTTGCATATGCTGATTACACTAGGTGCCCGGTTCGGCACTGTAACATGTGAGTGTAATCGTGTCAGGACTGGGCTCAGTCCTTACTTCTCAAAGCTGGCCGCTCAGCTATCTCTCCACAGAGACTCACCTGTTGATGATATCCTATTCGTCAGTCCTGCCTATTTAAGCTGTCCAGTCCAGATGACCTCTGCCTTCGCCTCGGTCACATCTCTAGAGATACCCTCCTGTGTTATTGTTAAAGACTTGCTTGGCTGACATTCCTTCTGGCTCCAGATCCTGCTTGCTGTACTACTACGCTCATACTTCCAGTTCCTGAACTCTGGCTATGTTTTGACTATGTTTACTTTGTTTACCTTTTTTTATTATTATTAAACTGTATTTAACTGTACTTCTGTCTCAGTCTGATTATTGGTTTCTGACAGTAGGCGAAGGTCATGAATTCAGAAGATGCAGTCAATCCACTTGTTGGTAATATTCTTTCCAGATTGGATGAGCAGAATCACCTCATGGATCAGTTTGCCATGGCGCTACAAAAGCTCCTGAGTCGCACGACTCACCTGGAATCTCCCACTGTGGCTGCTCCGGTACAACCTGTGTTACAGGCCGTCCCTGCTGCTGCTCCGGTTTCTGTGCAGGCACCCGCCTCGAGTATTACCTCTATAAGAGGTATGTTTGGTTCGACTCTGCTTCCCCATCGATTTGGGGGCAATCCAGTCCAATGCAGAGGGTTTCTCAACCAGGTTGAGATTTACTTTGAGATGCTGCCCCAGGCGTTTCCCACGGACAGAAGCAAAGTAGGTTTTGTGTTATCTTTGCTGAGAGAGCCTTGGCCTGGGCAAACCCTCTATGGGAAGCGCAAAAACCTGTTGTCTTGAGTTACCCTGAGTTTGTGACTTCTTTTAAAAGGGTATTTGACATTCTCGCACGCTCTGCTTCTGCTGCCAGTTGCCTCATGTCCATCAGAGTATGAGAACTGTTGCATATTAAGCCATTGAATTCCATACTCTGGCAGCAGAGGTTGCTTGGAACAATGAGGCCCTCATGGCTGCTTTTTCTCATGGTCTCTCGGATACCATCAATGATGAGATAGCAGCCCAAGATATAAACACTAATCTGGGGAGGTTGATCATGTTTGCCATCCTCATTGACTCCAGACTCAGAGAAAGACTCTCTTTTAAGGATCACTGGCGCAAGCCTCCTGTACATTTGTCTCCGAACTTTGCAATCCCACCCTTGCCTCCCTCACCCCCAATGCCTCCTGGTATTGAATCGGTCTGTGAAGATGAACCCATGCACTTGGGCTGCACGAGTCTCTCTGCAGATTAGAGAACCCTTAGGAGCAGGGCAATAGATTGTGCCTTTATTGTGACCAGGCAGGTCACTTTTTGAAGTCTTGTCCTACCCGTGCAAGGAACACCTGAACCTTGAGGTCCTGTCATGGACAGACCTTAGGTGGCGGTGTTTCGTCCCCAGTTATCCTGAAGGATAAGCCCCAGCTTTCGGGTACCCTTTCTTGGGCTGAGTCGTTCGTCGAGATACAGGCTCTAATTGACTTCGGGGCTGCGGGCCTGTTCATTGATGCTGCCTTCGTATCGAAGCACTCGATTCCGCTGCAGCTGCGTGAAACTCCACTTGCCATTGAGTCTTGACTGAAGACCTCTACAGCCTGCCCATATGACTCATGAGACTGTTCCGTTGTCCATGGCCATAGGGGCTCTTCACCATGATATACCGTATATACTCAAGTATAAGTCGTTCCGAGTATAAGTCGAGGCCCTAATTTACCACAAAAAATGGGAAAAACATATTGACCCGAGTATAAGACAAGGGTGAGAAATGCACAGCTACTGTAAGTGGAAAAGAGGGTCAACAATGCCCATTTGCAGCCTCACTGTGCCCATTTGCATGCCTCACTGTGCCCATTTGCAGCCATAGGTCCCCCGAACTTCAAACTCCATAGTTAAGTGTTCCTAGATGCCCCCTAGCTGCAGCCAAAATTTGGGGTCTCTGAACCCAAAGTGTCCCGAAATGACATTGCTGCAGATGGACACAGTTGACCGACTTTGGGGCCCCGTATCTCGGGGCCACTTAGTGCTAGGAAACCCAAATTTGGTGTGCAAACCCAGTGGCCCCGAGATACAGGGCCCCAAAAATCAGTTTCGAAACTGTCAAGCACTTTTCTGCAGCAGAGAATGACATTTTCCAAACCGATTTTGGGGCCCCAGTATCTCAGGGCCACTTGGTGATAGGAACTCCAGCTTGGATATGTTGTGGTACCAGTTCCACTGGGTTTGCACACCAAATTTGGGGTTCCTAGCACCAAGTGAACCTGAGATACGGGGCCCCAAATTCGGTTCGGAAAATGAAATTTTTTGCTGCAGAAATGTGCTTGACTCGAGTATAAGTCGAGGGGGGCACTTTCAGCACAAAAAAAGTGCTGAAAAACTCGACTTATACTCGAGTATATACGGTAATCCAATTCCAAGTTATTTTCTCACCTAGTTTCCGCTGGTTATTGGTTATCCTTGGTTACAGAGGCACAACCCCTCTTTTGATTGGCTTCGTGCTGAGGTTCTCTCCTAGTTGCCACAATGCAGTAAGACATGCTTCCAGAAGGTAGCCAAGGTCCTATGCACCTCTTCACACTCCTCCCTGCCAGAGGAGTACTGCGATGTTAGCGATGTCTTTGACAAAGGTCAAGCCGGTAGTTTGCCTCCACACCGGTCGTATGATTGCGCAATCGACCTTCAACCTGGTGCCATACCCCCTCATGGCGGGGTTTACCCTTTGTCGGTCTTGGAGGATAAGGCCATTGGAGGAGTATGTTGCAGACGCACTTTCTCAAGGTTTCATCTGCAAATCCTCATCTCCTGCTGATGCTGGTTTCTTCTTTGTGAAGAAGAGGAGTGGTGAACTGAGATCTTTTATCGATTATAGGGGTCAAAATTGTTTCACGATTAAGAATGCCTATCCGATTCTGTTGATTACGGAGTTATTTGACCGCCTCAAGGGAGCAACGGTTTTCATGAAGCTTGATTTGAGAGGGGCATACAATCTCGTGAGGATTAAGGAGGGCGACGAGTGGAAAACTGCATTTAATACCAGAACAGGCCATTATGAGTACCTCGTAATGCCTTTTGGCCTTTGTAAGGTCCCAGCAGTTTTCCAGGAATTTATTAACGATGTCCTCTGAGATTTGTTGCAGTTATGTGTGGTGGTTTATCTCGATGATATCCTCATATATTCCAAGTCCCTGGAGAGCCACCACACAGATGTCTTGCGTGTGCATCAGAAACTAAGAGAGAACAATCTCTATTGTAAATTGGAGAAGTGTGAACTCCATCGTGAACAGGTTAAATTCCTGGGTTATGTCATTTCCACTGCTGGGTTTTCGATGGACCCAGAGAAACTTTCAGCAGTCCTACAGTGGCCCCGACCCGTGTATATACGTCCTCTGCAGTGTTTTCTTGGCTTTGCCAACTATTATCGAAAGTTTGTTCGTAACTTCTCGTCTCTGGTCAAGCCCCTGACTGATATGACCAGAAAGTATGGTAACCCACAGAGTTGGTCTCCGGAGTCCATTAAGGCCTTTGAGAGCCTTTGTTTCTGTGTTGACACATCCTGATCCTGTGTTACCTTTTATCCTTGAGGTTGATGCATCCGAAACTGGAGTTGGTGCCTTTCCGTCTCATCGTCCTACCTCTGAGAGCGCTATGCATCCTTGTGGCCGCTTTTCCAAGAAATTGTCACCTGCGGAGTGCAATTACAAGATTGGTGACAGAGAGCTGCTAGCGATGATTTTAGCCCTGAAAGAATGCAGACATCTCCTCGAAGGTACCACTGTGCCGGTTCTCATTCTTACTGACCATAAGAATCTCACATTCTTGTCTGAGGCTAAATGCCTCTCTCCCAGAAGGGCGCAATGGGCTCTTTTCTTGTCTAGTTTCAATTACATTGTCTCATGCTTAACCCAGTACTAAGAATGTAAGGGCTGACGCTTCGTCGCGGCAATTTTCCTCCACTTCCAAGATGGAGTTGGTTCTGGTTCCTGTGATTCCTCCTGATCGTATTCTGGCTACGGTTCGCACCAGTCTCATTTCTCCTTTGGGTGACAAAATTCTTGCTGCTCAGGTCCATGCTCCTCCTGAGAAACCTTGTGACCACTGCTTTGTCCCAGAGAGTCTCCGTACTGCCGTGCTCCAGACTTACCATTCTCCCAATTCTGCTGGCCACCCTGGGAAGAATCAACTATTTTGGGCCATTTCCCAACAATTCTGGTGGCCTAGTGTATGTGCTGATGTAACCGCCTTCGTAGCTGCCTGTTCCGTGTGTGCTCAGAGTAAGACTCCACGATACCTCCAGTGGGCCTTCTTCAACCCATACCCAATGGTGAGAGGCCCTGGACCCACCTGTCTATGGATTTCATTGTGGAGTTACCCAACTCTCAGGGCAACACAGTTATCCTTATAGTTGACCGGTTCTTGAAAATGTCCCATTGTATTCCACTTAAGAAGTTGCCCATTCTAAGGAATTGGCTTCCATTTTTGCTTGGGAGATCTTTCGCTTACATGGGCTACCCAAGGTGATCGTCTCAGATGGGTAGTCAGTTTGTGTCCCGGTTCTGGCGAGCCTTTTGTGCACAGTTGGGAATTCAGCTTGATTTCTCCTCTGCTTATCACCCGCAGTCTAATGGGGATACAGAACGAGCCAATCAGTCCTTGGAGCAATTCCTACGTTGCTATATTTATGACCATCATAACAACTGGTCAGACCTCTTACCGTGGGCGGAGTTTGCTCACGATAGTGCCTTAAATTCTGCTTCCCGATTGTCCCCGTTTATGGCGAACCTTGGTTTCCAACCTTCCATGTTGCCTGACTCATTTGTTCTGCTGAGTATTCCTGCGTTAGAGGAGCATCTCTGTGGTCTTCGTTCCACTTTGGCACAGGTCCAGGAGGCTTTGCGACATGCAAATGATTGGTACAGACTCCATGCCGACCGCAGACGGCTGCCTGTGCCTTCCTATCAGGTTGAGGACAGGGTCTGGCTGTCATCTCGCAACCTCCGACTTCGTGCTCCCTCTCTGAAGTTCGCACCTTGGTTTATTGGGCCTTTCCGTATTCTTCGCAGGATTAACCCAGTGGCTTACGCATTAGACCTTCCTTCTAATATGCGTATTTCGAATGTATTTCATGTCTCCTTATTAAAACCTTTGGTCTGCAACCATTTTACCACCTCGTGCCTCGTCCTCACTCTGTACAGGTTAAGAACCATGAGGAATATGAAATACAGTCCATTGTTGACTCCCGTAGGTTCCGTGGGCACATACAGTGCCTGGTGCATTGGAAAGGGTATGGTCCGGAGGAACGCTCTTGGGTCTCATGCTCGGACGTACATGCCGCTGTCCTCCGTGATTCCCATAGACGTTTTCCCCTCAAGCCTGGTGGTCCTCCTAGGGAGAGGGGTCATTGAGGAGGGGGTACTGTCAGGGCTTTGCGCAGCCCTTACTTCTCAAAGCTGGCCACTCCGCTGTCGCCTAATTGCCAGCTCCTATCTCTCCTCAGTGACTCACCTGTTGATGTTATCCTGCTCGTCAGTCCTGCCTACTTAAATTGTCCAGTCCAGATGATCTCTGCCTTCGCCTTGGTCACATCTCTAGAGATGCTCTCCTTTGTTCCTGTTAAAGACTTGCATGGTGACATTCCTTCTGGCTCCAGATCCTGCTTGCTGTTCTACTATGCTCATCTCTGGCTCCCTGACGTTTTGGCTTGTCTGACTATCCATTTCGGTTCCTGAACTCTGGCTATGTTTTGACTACCTTTACTCTGTTTACCTTTTTTTACTATTATTATTAAACAAGTGTGATTTAACTGTACTTCTGTCTCAGTCTGATTCATGGTTTCTGAAAAATCGTCATATGTTGTATACATTTTTATCCATTAAAATTACTACGCTATGACACCTTTCTCTGTCTCTTGTGGAGTCATTTTTCCTATCCTAGTTTCATCTAGTTTGAGGGGCCAGTGGAGCGGAACTGTGCTATTAGTGGAATCTGTTGTTATTCCAGAAGCGCTGTTTGACCCTCCTGTAAAAAGCGGTCAAAATTTTCTGGTGAGTGGCCATCCATCTATTGAGTACTCATGGTGAAGAACTAGAAAACTAATTTGAGCATCACTACTTGGTGTTGGGATTTATCATTATGGATTTTTTGCTTGCTGTTTATTTTGTATTTGTATTAATTTGATTCACTGGACATTACTAGCGCCTCATCCTTTTATATATTTTTTTGATGGATATTAGTTAATGATCTGCTTTTATTAAATGTGATACCCAGAAAATATTTGCAGCTTTACATGACCAATTTCTTTTCCTAAATTCTTCGCTTTAGTATGTGATGTCAGGCACGTAATTCCTAATTAAAGGTACATGTTACAAAGATGTTTCTGAACTAAAAGTTGTCATACGCACCTGTTCCATGTTCCAGCACCGGGTCTTTCCCTTTGTGTGGGGCTGTCGGATTCTTGCTTCTGTTGGCACCACAGCCAGTCACAGAGGTGGCTTCTGTATTTAAGGGCTAGCTGGGATGAGGTTTGGCATTTAAGCAACAAAGTCAACACACTGGCAGCCAGACACCCCAGTGCCTCATAAAATTTCCTCAGCAATCCCTAGTGCTCCTCTGGTCTTCCTGTTTCTTTTGTGATCCCCAGTGTCTCCTATTGTATTATGCTGATGTGATCCCTGTGTTGTTCAATCTGTAACTCGTGTTCTCAGCATCCTGTTGCATTGTGACCCTGTGCACTACTGCCTGTGTCCTCCTGTGACCCTCTACACTCCAGCCTTTATTCTGCTCAAGTGACACATTAACCCCAGCCTGCTTCTAGCTCAAGTAATAAGACTTTGTGTTTTGTTTTTGTAGCCAAGTCACAGGTCCCCTTTGGTCTACTGAGAACCTCCAGAGTGAGGGACAGCTGACATCCTTCTATGTAAAGTGGGTTACGAGGCATGATGGGTGTAATGCAAGGTAGATTCATGTGCGCCAGACACTTCTTGAATGCAAAGAGCAGGGGCAGACGTTTAGGGGTCGCAGAAGTCGCCATTGCGACTGGGCCTCATGCTGCAGGGGGCCCACGTGCCTCCCTCCCAATGCCTGAATTGTTAGAGCGGTGGCTTCATATGGGACCGAGCTCCCCGATCCTCAGCCAATGGGTAAAACGTCAGTGCAGGAGCTCGATCCCATTGTTTACTCTGAAAGTGAAAGCAAGGGAGATGTGTTTTGCACAGTGTGTGCTCACTGCCTCCCTATACAGCACAGAACCCGGCATGGAGAGTGAAGGTACAGTGCTGCTGCTGCCGATGTTTAAAAAGGCTATCTATATATGTTTTTATGCATGTGTGTATTTCTGCATGATTGTGTGTGTGCGTCTGTGGCTCTGCTTGTTTGTGTGTGTGCGCAGGTGTGTGTTTTATATGTATGTGTGTGTGTGCATATATGTGTGTCTGCATGTTTGTGTGTATTTATGTGTGTGTATGTGCGTACGTGTGTTTACATGCGTATGTATGTGTATGTAGCAAGGTCTCCGTCCTCCTTTAGTCTGATGAGAACCTCCAGAGCTAGAGATAGCTGACATCCTTTTGTATGTGGTGGGTTGTGAGGCATAGTGGGTGCAAGGTGGATAAAGTTATTGGGCGCCAGACACTTCTTGAATGCAAAAGAGATGTTTATTTCTCTTACAAACTTTTATGGGGAAAGAGGGTTAGGGTCAGGACACCCTTGAGTAGTTGCAAGTTCAATTAGCAGACTCCAAGATTTCAATAGGAGGACAGCTGTGCAGGGAAAGGCCTCCAGCAAGAAGCCACATCTGCACGTGCAGGAATGCTGTCTCCTATGGCAACAGTCTTTAACAGTTCCTAACACAAAGCGTAACAGTTCTTTCACCTTCACTACAACTTCTCCGTAGTTCTTCCATAAACTGAAAGAACAAAAAATAAGTGTAGCGCTATACAATGTCCAACATGAACGCCGTTAGGCCAATCAGTTCAAAAATGTACAGTAGGAAGAAATCAACCGTATCTATGAAAATAGGTAGTCCTCAAGTAAACATTATAAAACAAGGACATCCGGCGTCCAGAATGTAGACAAGCACACTCCCACCGAGAGATGAAAAGGCTTACCGGATAAGGTGGACCCAAAGGGGCATACGCCGGGTTGGGTCGGATAAAGCTTGGGTGGTGAGTGGCTGTGCTTGGCTTGAAGAGGTGATGTTTGTGAATGGTCCCACAAATTGCTGTATCCCTCTAAACAGTGCCCAAATCTTGAGGGGTGTAGGTAGTCTCACGGGTGTGGGTGGTCCTCCGAATCGCGGAAGGGTGGAGTGACGCGTTGTTATATCCCTCAAGGTGTAATTCCTCTATCCGGCTTGTTGTCAGAGCTTCCATCAGATCACTGAAATGTGGACCTTCCAGATTGTTCCAGGACAGATCCAGTGTCCTCAGTGCCTGATTATTTCTTATTCCAGAAGGCAGGTGGGGACATGAACTGTCTGTCAGGTGATTCCTTTTCAATATGAAAAGTGCCCTCGCCCGACACTGAGGCTGTGATGCTTGTAATGGGTCTTAGTTGTTCCGCTCTGCGCGTGGCGGCTGGCGTGCGCTCCACCATCCGCCGCCGACAACCACAGTGACCGGAATGAGATTCAGAGAATGCGTAACCAGGCACGCCTCGACGTACGTTTCGATATACCCGTCTTCAGGAGGCGTGAGACTACCTACACCCCTCAAGATTTGGGCACTGTTTAGAGGGATACAGCAATTTGTGGGACCATTCACAAACATCACCTCTTCAAGCCAAGCACAGCCACTCATCACCCAAGCTTTATCCGACCCAACCCGGCGTATGCTCCTTTGGGTCCACCTTATCCGGTAAGCCTTTTCATCTCTCGGTGGGAGTGTGCTTGTCTACATTCTGGACGCCGGATGTCCTTGTTTTATAATGTTTACTTGAGGACTACCTATTTTCATAGATACGGTTGATTCCTTCCTACTGTACATTTTTGAACTGATTGGCATAACGGCGTTCATGTTGGACATTGTATAGCGCTACACTTATTTTTTGTTCTTTCACTTTATACCTTGTTGGTTGTGTTAGCTGCTTTTGTCCCCTTTCTTTTTCGTGCAGCGCAGAATTATTTTGTATACATCTTCCATAAACTGAGCTCCCGGTCTCTCACTAGACCTGATCATTTACTGCCACTGAATCCCTTGAGCTCCTCCAATCTTCACGGTGGTATCTTCCTCAAGTGACACCCCCGCCTTTCTGCTGGGTCCCTAGCTTGGCTTTCCCGATGCTTCTCAAGCTTCACCCCACTGGCCTGCTCGGTCCCTGACTTGACACACAAGACTGCTCTGCAAGCATCACCTCCACTGGCTAGGGCCCTGACTTGATCACCACCTGAAGTTTCCCGATTCTCCACCGTGCCCATTTGATGAGAATACTGCTCCGGTACTTGCTTCAGTTACTCACTGTGGTCTCTGGTAATAAGGTGGTTGGTCTCTTAGTGGGGACAGCTTCCCTTCTACCTCCGACCACTGACAGGTTCTCCGGCCAGCAGAACCGTCACTTTTGGTTGGACTGCAAGCCGCAATCCCAACCCGGCGCTGCTCTCTTCTTTCTGGATAGGCCCTTAGACAGCCTAGCAGCCAGACGCCCCTGAGATAGGCCCAATCTCAGGCCTAGCAGCCCGGGGCACAAGACACACGTCCACCCAGATAGCCGTCCAGGTGGCACAGAACATAGATCGCCTGACCTCACCCGAATATATAGGCTCTCCCAGCAGGCCAAGGGATTCAAGAAAACCCCTGCCCATTGGCTGAGATACCCCATATACCCATACCTGACCTTGGGTTGCTCTTCTCGTATCTAGTACCACCAAGCACCCGGCCACCTAGTGGTGGAAGAAAAAAGTGCAACAAGGCAAAACTTAGGGAGAAATCAATCAAGCTCTAACAATCAACCAGGATAACTACTCCTGGCAAGTAAATTTGTGAGGAGCAACCCTGCCTAAACTCCAGGGTGCTAAATATACAGATTACTTTTAATCCTGACCCTCTTTTTCTTTATGATCAGAACTGATTTTTTTAGGGCGGGTTCATGATACCAACAAGAAAATACCATTCCTCTGAAAAGCTATGCAGGTTCAGAACACCTTTCAGAGGCATTTGACAGGCAGTGAAGCGGCAATATGTTGCGCCGTGACTGGTAAAATGTTGAAAAAAACACCTATACAGAGAAACTGATCTCTCCATTTTCCTCCTGCAGCTGCTTAAAGCCTGCAGGAGGGAGAGGAGAAGTGGGGGGAAATGGAAAAATCAGTTCCTCTATGAACAGCCACCCCCACCGCTCCTCCTATGTAGCTTCTTTCTGCTGCCCCCTGTGTACTCTCCAGGCCCCCTGTACTTTTTCCTGGCCCCTCCCCTTGTGAGCTCCGCAGTGTTCCCCAATCCCCTCTCCTGCTGGCTGCTGTAGGGTATCTGTCAGGATGAAGCCTTTTCTGAATGGAGAGTCAGTGATCCATACCGATCACAGACTCAGTCAATTCATAACTGAAACATAGTAAACGGTATTTACTATGCTCCAGTTTGTGAATGAAGGGGCATCTCTGGACAGAGCTATTCCTGCCCATTCATTCTGTGCAGCTGAGGCTGTGTTCTCAATCTCCTTTCTTTGTCTCAAAGGTGAAACAGAGGTCTGCTTAGACCCCTGATATCTCACCAAAGCCCCCCAACGGGGCTCTTAAAAAATTGAAAAAAATATTTTTAACCACTTTAGCCTCAGACCATTATGCTGCCTAAGGACCAGAGGTCTTTTTTCAATTTGGTACTGCGTCGCTTTAACTGCTAATTGCGCGGTCATGCAATGCTGTACCCAAACAAAATTTGCGTCCTTTTCTTCCCCCAAATAGAGCTTTCTTTTGATGGTATTTGATCAACTCTGCGGTTTTTATTTTTTGCGCTATAAACGGAAAAAGACCGAAAATTTTGAAAAAAAATTATATTTTCTACTTTTTGTTATAAAAAAAATCCAATAAACTAAATTTTAGTCATACATTTAGGCCAAAATGTATTCGGCCACATGTCTTTGGTAAAAAAAATGTCAATAAGCGTATATTTATTGGTTTGCACAAAAGTTATAGCGTCTACAAACTAGGGTACATTTTCTGGAATTTACAGAGCTTTTAGTTTATGACTGCCTATGTCATTTCTTGAGGTGCTAAAATGGCAGGCAGTACAAAACCCCCCCAAATGACCCCATTTTGGAAAGTAGACACCCCAAGGAAATTGCTGAGAGGCATGTTGAACCCATTGAATATTTATTTTTTTGTCCCAAGTGATTGAATAATGACAAAAAAAAAATATTTACAAAAAGTTGTCACTAAATGATATATTGCTCACACAGGCCATGGGCCTATGTAGAATTGCACCACGAAATACATTCAGCTGCTTCTCCTGAGTATGGGGATACCACATGTGTGGGACTTTTTGGGAGCCTAGCCGCGTACGGGGCCTCGAAAACCAATCACCGCCTTCAGGATTTCTAAGGGTGTGAATTTTTGATTTCACTCTTCACTGCCTATCACAGTTTCGGAGGCCATGGAATGCCTAGGTGGCACAAACCCCCCCCAAATGACCCCATTTTGGAAAGTAGACACCCCAAGCTATTTGCTTAGAGGCATGGTGATTATTTTGCAGCTCTCATTTGTTTTTGAAAATGAAGAAAGACAAGAAAAAACATTTTTTTTTCTTTTTTCAAATTTCAAAACTTTGTGACAAAAAGTGAGGTCTGCAAAATACTCACTATACCTCTCAGCAAATAGCTTGGGGTGTCTACTTTCCAAAATGGGGTCATTTGGGGGGGGGGGGGTTGTGCCACCTGGGCATTCCATGGCCTCCGAAACTGTGATAGCAGTGAAGAGTGAAATCAAAAATTCACGGGCTTAGAAAGCCTGAAGGCGGTGCTTGGTTTTCGGGGTCCCGTACACGGCTAGGCTCCCAAAAAGTCTCACACATGTGGTATCCCCGTACTCAGGAGAAGCAGCAGAATGTATTTTGGGGTGTAATTTCACATATTCCCATGGCATGTTTGAGCAATACATCATTTAGTGACAACTGTGCAAAAAAAAAAAAATTGTCTCTTTCCCGCAACTTGTGTCACAATATAAAATATTCCATGGACTCGACATGACTCTCAGCAAATAGCTTGGGGTGTCTACTTTTCAAAATGGGGTCATTTGGGGGGTTTTGAACTGTCCTGGCATTTTATGCACAACATTTAGAAGCTTATGTCACACATCACCCACTCTTCTAACCACTTGAAGACAAAGCCCTTTCTGACACTTTTTGTTTACATGAAAAAATATTTTTTTTTCCAAGAAAATTACTTTGAACCCCCAAACATTAAATAATTTTTTTAAAGCAAATGCCCTACAGATTAAAATGGTGGGTGTTTCATTTTTTTTTTCACACAGTATTTGCGCAGCGATTTTTCAAGCGCATTTTTTTGGGGAAAAAACACACTTTTTTAAATTTTAATGCTCTAAAACACACTATATTGCCAAAATGTTTGATGAAATAAAGAAGATAATCTTAGGCTGAGTACATGGATACCAAACATGACATGCTTTACAATTGCGCACAAACGTGCAGTGGCAACAAAATAAATACATTTTAAAAAGCCTTTAAAAGCCTTTACAGGTTACCACTTTAGATTTACAGAGGAGGTCTACTGCTAAAATTACTGCCCTCTGACCTTCGCGGTGATACCTCACATGCATGGTGCAATTGCTGTTTACGTTTGAGGACAGACCGCCGCTTGCGTTCGCCTTAGCGCGAGAGCAGGGTGTTACAGGGGTGCTTTTTTTTTTTTTTTTTCTTTATTATTTTTTTGCTTTTTTATCTTATTTTTAAACTGTTCCTTTCATTTTTTTTTTAATCATGTTTATTGTTATCTCAGGGAATGTAAATATCCCCTATGATAGCAATATGTAGTGACAGGTACTCTTTTTTGAAAAAATTGGGGTCTATTAGACCCTAGATCTCTCCTCTGCCCTCAAAGCATCTGAACACAACAAGATCGGTGTGATAAAATGCTTTCCCAATTTCCCAATGGCGCTGTTTACATCCGGCGAAATCTAAGTCATGAAATGCTCGTAGCTTCCGGTTTCTTAGGCCATAGAGATGTTTGGAGCCACTCTGGTCTCTGATCAGCTCTATGGTCAGCTGGCTGAATCACCGGCTGCATTCTCAGGTTCCCTGTTGAGACAGGAGTGCCAGAGAAAAACACGGAAGACGGTGGGGGGGGGGCATTCACTCCCACGGCTTGTAAAAGCAGTCTAGAGGCTAATTAGCCGCTAGGATTGCTTTTACATGAAAGCCGACCGCTGGCTGAAAAGAATGATACCAAGATGATACCTAAACCTGCAGGCATCATTCTGGTATAACCACTCAAAGTCGTGAATGGCGTACCTGAAGACAAAAAAATGGTTAACAATAAAACACAGTAAACTGTAAAGTATAAAAAATTGCATACCTGAAAAGCAAACATGATAAAACATAATAACAATAAAACATTGCAGAATAGAATACAGTAAAAAAGAGCAGAACAATAGAGAGAGAGAATAGAGAGAGAGAGAACAATAAAACGACAACTATTTTTTTTATTTTATATATATATATATATATATATATATATATATATATATATATATATATATATATATATATATATATATATATATATATATATATATATATATATATATATATATATATATATATATATATATATATATATTTTTTTTTTTTTTTTTTTTTTTTTACACTTTTTTTGTAACTAACTTTTATAACTGTAACCGGTTCCAGGTTCGGGTCTCTCAAAATGCGATGGCATCTTGGGAGACCCTGTGAAAGTGTGCCTAGTCTGTGCAGTGCTGTATCCTACGCTAATACTCAACTAGTGAATGGTAGCGTTCAAAACATTCACCAATGCAAAGACCAGGATTGTCAGGACAGGAGGGACAATAATAGCAGGTGTCACGCCTATATCCGCGCTTGCTGCAGACACAACATCTTTTTTGGGGGGGTTCGTTGGGTAGGGGTACTCGGGAGGACATAAAGAAAATGCCTCTCATGCAGCCGACTGCATTTGGTTGGGGATGTGAATGGGGGAAGTACGGGCGCTGCAGAAGTGGTGGGTTCCCAATTAGGATTGGCGAATGCAGCAGGAAGGGCATTATGGGCACAACGGGCCTGTGTTTGTCTTTTTGGTGGCAGCGGGACACTACTTGTGCTTTGCCACCTCACCAGCTTGAACTGCACTTATGGGACTCGCCACGTCACCAAGTGTTACTGCAGTGCTGGTTTGACTACGACCACTAAGGGAGGTGTACGGTGCGTGCGTGGGTGTTAGTGGTACTGGCGCTAACCTGACTCTGCCTGGGGCTGGTGCTTGCCAGTTCACCAAAATGCTACCAAAAAAACTGTTAGCGATCGCAGGGATCAGGCCTGACTCTGCAAACGCTGCAGTTATGTGTTTAGTGTTTTGTAAGTGACAGTGATCGATCGATACTGCACTTGGGTGGGCTGGGCTGGGCCGGGCGGAGGGGCAAAACGCAGGTGCTAGCAGGTATCTGGGCTGATCCCACTAACACTGCTTTTTTGGGAACCCTAAACTGCTGGGGACGCTAGTATAGATCTGATTGGATCAGATATTGATCCGATCAGATACTATACCACTAAGGGAGGTGTACGGTGCGTGCGTGGGTGTTAGCGGTACTGGCGCTAACCTGACGCTGCCTGGGGCTGGTGCTTGCCAGTTCACCAAAATGCTACCAAAAAAACTGTTAGTGATCGCAGGGATCAGGCCTGACTCTGCGAACGCTGCAGTTATGTGTTTAGTGTTTTGTAAGTGACAGTGATCGATCGATACTGCACTTGGGTGGGCTGGGCTGGGCGGGGGGGGGGCAAAACGCAGGTGCTAGCAGGTATCTGGGCTGATCCCGCTAACACTGCGTTTTTGGGAACCCTAAACTGCTGGGGACGCTAGTATAGATCTGATCGGATCAGATATTGATCCATACAGATACTATACCACTAAGGGAGGCGTATTCTGCGTGCGTGGGTGTTAGCGGTACTGGCGCTAATCTGATGTTGCCTGGGGCGACGCATATCACCGGCGGGCGATCAGGGGGCTAAACCTTTATTCGGTAATAAACGGCGGGTGCCCTGACACTATAAAAAATAAAAGAACTAACCAGCGTCACCCGTAACAGTTATACGGTGATCAGTGGTGAAAGGGTTAACTAGGGGCAATCAAGGGGTTAAAATATTTATTAGGTAGTATATGGGGGTCCCTGTCGCTATAAAACGCTGACGGCGAACCTAAATATTTACGCCCCTAACTAGCGTCACCAGTGACACTAATACAGCGATCAGAAAAATGATTGCTTAGTGACACTGGCGACAGGGGGTGATCAAGGGGTTAAAACTTTATTAGGGGGGTTAGGGGGGTACCCTAGACCTAAAGGGGGCTAACAGTAACTGCCCTACCACAGTAACTGTCACAAACTGACACCATGCAGTAATCAGAAAAAAAAACTGCTTGGTGTCAGTTTGTGACAGGGTGGGGTGATCGGGGGGCGATCGGGGGGGGGATCGGGGGTGTTTTGTGTGCCTGGCATGTTCTACTGTGTGTGTGTGTGTGTTTTCACTCACAGTGCAGTCTTCTCTCCTCGGCGCCGGAACGGAAAATACCGAGCCGAGGAGAGATGACATCATTTCCTTTGCTGCTGTTTAGCATACAGCAGCAAAGGAATGTTCTGATTGGCCGGCGGCGATTGCGAGGGGGGGGGCACGAACGGATGGCCTCCCCCTCACCTCCGATCGCCGGAGGACAAAAGAGGACCACCTCGGGCACCGGGGGGGGTCCGATCGGACCCCCCACCCGCAGGAGGCAGGTCACGTATATTTACGTGATTTTGCCTGCCCGTGCCGCCTTGCCGACGTATATCGGCGTGAGGCGGTCCTTAAGTGGTTAAAAAATAATATTGTAAATAAATAAATGGTAGAAAAAGAAAAAAAAAACAGACGCCAGTGTCAGAGTTAACAGGGTCACAAACGTCCTATTTGTGACCGGGACTTGGCATTTCTGCCACCAGGCTCGGAGGGAAGGGCCCCAGTCGGGCGTCAGGGGGCCCTTCATGGTTTCATTCACCGGGGCCCTGAAGGTTCTAGTTACGCCATTGGCAAAGAGATTTATTGTCTCTTAAACAGAACTTTGGGAGAGAGGGTTTAGGGACAGGACACCCTTTAGTAGTTGCAATGTTAATTGGAAGACTCCAAGATTTCTATAGGTAGACAGCCATGCAGGGAAAGGCATCCAGCCAGACACCACATCTGCATGTGTAGACACGCTGTCTTCTATGGCAACAATCTTGAACAGTTTCTAACAAAGGTTACAATGAACTCTTCCACTTCCTCTACAATCTCCTATTGTAGATCTTCACTCAACTGAGCTCCCAGTCTCTCTCACTAGACTTGCTGATTCACTGCCACTGGATCTCCTGAGCTCTTCCAACCTTCTCTTTCAGTATCTTTCTCAAGCTTGGCATTGAAGATACTCCTCAAGCTTCACCCCACTGGCCTGCTCAGTCCCTGGCTTGACACACAAGACTGCTCTGCAAGCATCACCTCCACTGGCTGGGTCCCTGGCTTGACACCTGCTGAAGTTTCCCAATTCTTCACTGTTCCCAGTTGGTGAGAATACTGCTCTGGTACTTGCTTTAGCTACTTATAGTGGTCCCTGGTAATAAGGTGGATGGTCCCTTACTGGTGACAGCTTCCCCTCTACCTCCAACGACTACAGGTTTTCAGGCCGGCAGAACCGTCACTTCTGGTTGGACTGCCAGCTGCAGTCCCAAACCTATGCTGCTCTCTTGCTTTTGGATAGGCCCTCAGACAGCCTTGCAGCCAGATGTCCCCAGGATAGGCCTCAGGCTCTGGCCTAGCAGCCTGGGGAAGTACAACACACGTTCACCCAGACAGCTGTCCAGGTGACACAGAACCCTGATCACCTGACCTCACCCAAATAAATAGGCTCTCCCAGCAGACCAAGGGACCCAACAAGATCCCTGCCTATTGGCTGAGATACCCCATCTATTCCTAATCCGTCCTTGCAATGCCCTTGTCTTATCTAATGCCACCAGATACCCGGCCATCTAGTGACAGCAGAGAGAAATGCTGCAATTCCAGAATTAGGGTGGAATCAATTGATCCCCTATCAATTGGCCAAGGCGACTATACCTGGCAGGTAAATTTACTAGCAACCCTGACTAAACATCAGGGTGCTACATTTTGTTGCCCTTGCTTGGCTCTGTCAGTGTTTTGTCACATTTTTGGGGTTGTGTTCGATATGCGCAAAGAGAGATCACACAAATACTTAAAAGTATAGTTGTGCTCAAAAGTTTACATGCCCTGGCAGAACTTATGATTTCTTGGCCATTTTTCAGAGAATATGAATGATAACACAAAAACTTTTCTTTCACTAATGGTTCTTTTATGATTTAAAAAGAGTAAACACAGTTGATTGATAATTAATGGCTTCAGCCAAACACTAACCATGAGTGAAAGAAGTTTTTGTGTTATCATTCATATTCTCTGAAAAATGGCCAAGAAATCATAAATTCTGCCAGGGTATGTAAACTTATAAGCAAAACTGTATAACATTTATTATAGATAATGACAGATACTGTACAGATAAAGAAAATATGACAAGAATACATAACTAAAGATGCTGTTTCGCCATGGAGTCCCCCTGCTTTTACGCAGCATGGCCGACCAGATTCAAATGCATGCATAATGCAAGCTCTGGTGTGAGACCAAGTTATTCCAGTTTAGGCAGTGGTATTTAGACTCGTATGTAAAGCCTCGTACACATGGTATGATTGTTGGCAGGGGATTGTCTGTTGACAGACTATTGTCCGAAAATCCTACCGTTAGTACGCTCCTTTTGACAGTTGTTGTCCAACTTTCGGCCAACAACTGTTGGATGACAGGCTAGTAAATTTTTGGCGGACAACGTTTTGACGTCAGATTTTTGTATGGTCAGTACACAAATCCGTCACACAAAAGTCGAAAGTACAAACACACATGCTCGGAATCAATGCTCACCAAACACGAAATTAGCAGAAGGGGCCCAAAGGGTGGCGCTCAAGAGCTGAAATTCCTTGTAGTACGTCACTATGATCGTGTTTGTGGCACGACATTTGTGTACCATTAGTATACAAGACAAGATCCTGGCACACGCCCTTTTGACAAAAATCAGACGTTCGGTTGGCCAACAATCGTACCATGTGTATGAGGCTTTAGAAATTGACAACCCCCAAGTCAACTCCCTTTGCAAAATGACCCCTCAATGACTTGGTCAGTTTACAACCACACATTTCTTTCACACGGCTTAATTAAAAGTAACTAGACTTTGTCCTGTATAATCATTAGCCAAGGCTTGCATGCATTCTTAAATATTAGTGAGACCACTAGACAACTTTAATACTGTATGTAATATGCCATTTTCATATCACTCCACCCCCGACTCACAAATATCATACAGTAATGCCTCCAACTATACATAAAGGCAACATATCAGCATTGGAAGGAAAGCACCTGATAATTGTAAACAAAAATAATAATTAATGTATTCTTCCACCCCCCCCCCCCCGGTGTGACCTACCTAGTGTAACTATCTTAAGTGTAGATATCTACTTTCCCTGTCTGATTTCTCTACTCAGAAAATCTAATTTGGCTATGTTAGGGCTGAAAAATATAAAAATATCCAAAATTCAAAACATATTTAAAAAAAAACTGTGTTGGATTAACAAACACCAAACTTTTCCTTTCAAACGTACAGGAGCGGGTATGAACATAAAACTTTCCTTTCCAAGAGTTCAGAAGCATAGAAGCTTGTCAAAGTCCTCCATATCTGGTGATGGACAATAGAGTCTTAAGGCCCCTACACACAATACGAAAATAGGAGGTAAATTGCATCAAACGATCTGCTGATTTTTGGATCGTTAGCGTGGTGCTTTCGACAGCCGATTCCGGTTTTTCGTCTGACAAAAGCTGGATGTGCAAACTATAACATTTTTGTCGTACATGAACTCAACGTCTGATTTTCATTTAAATAGTATGGTTTTCGTATGAAAAAAATCGCGAAAAAAAAAAAGCAAGACTACACATGCTCAGAAACTAAAGAATACATACAAAACTAGTCAACATATTACGTTACTTCTGAAGTTGTATTCTGTCGTACGAGAATTTTCGTATGGTGAGTAACCTCCACGACATGAGACTAGCATGCAACAAAAATAGGAACGAACGTCGTCCGAAAATCTGATCGTGTGTACGAGGCTTTAGACATCCAGTTACCAGATCACAGCTGCAGCACAGCATTTGCAACTCTGTAGAACTGAAAGAACTGTAGAATACAAAGTCCATACCATCCTCCGGACTATTGCAGCTCACATGCCAAAGCCGTGCAGGTAAATAACCACCATGGTAGATGGAACTTTTATTTATACAGACCGTTCAGGCACCTGACCATCAGAGCAGATAAAACAGTTCAGGTTCTTGGCCATCAGAACAAATAGAACAAATCAGGTACTTGACCATGATAATGGATGGAACAGTTCAGGTAATTGACCACCAGAGAAGGTGGAACTTGCACCAACAGCTCAGCTGCTGATCAGTGGCAAAGTCTTTATAGATGGTCGCTGCTGTGAAAAGCATTTTATCCCCTTTCTCCAGTATGCTTGTGGTTGACGTCAAGGCAGGTGTGTTACCAAGACTGTCAGACCAACATTCCATAACTAACAACAATGTCCATATAGCCCATCATAGATTTCTGAACCATTAAATCCACAGTCCCTAGTGACCTGGCCTAATACTAAAAGAAAAACTCAGCTTTTCTCGTTCATTCTAGATTGTAAGCTCTAATGAGCAGAGCTGTCTGATTCCTCCTGTATTGAGTTCTATTGTAACTGTACTGTCTGCCCTCATGTTGTAAAGCGCTGTGCAAACTGTTGGCGCTATATAAATCCTGTATAATAATAATAATTAAGGGTAAAATATTATAGGAAAACCACCCATCTACCACCTGAATTCTACACCACTCTTTATATAAACTGAACAATGTTCAACCATAGGCCCATTTTCACTAAATGTGTGCATTTCCTCATCGTACTCTGGTCTCCTCCCACACTCTAAAGACAGGCTAACTGGCTCTTGTCTACACTGACCCCGGTATGTGAGTATATATTACCCATACATATATGTCACCATACTCTATGTGCCAGTCCCAAACCCAAACAACCGGGGAGGATTGAGGAAAACCAAACCTGGGAACCTATCTCATTTCATAATAATTTACCAGGAGGATTTTAAGAAAAACTCAATCAAGTGTATTAAACGTGGTGGCCAAAGGATCCCTAAGTGTCAGATATAACTGACTGTATATATACTAGAACACCTCATTGTATCCATTGCAAAATATGATTATCTTTAATTGGGATTATGATGTTAACCAAAACCAACGACTGTGAGTGGACATAAAATTACTTTTTCCATAATGAATGATTTGATTAGCTTAAAGTGGATGTAAACCCTCTCCTATACTCAGTGAAGAACAAATCTCCCTACATAAGTTTTATTTGTATATCTGCTGTCTTCAGCTTTATATATTCTTTAGAATGTGAACATTGTGTTAGAATTTTTACTTTCTCTTTCAGCAGTGGGAGGGGAGTCTTGGCATACACTGTGTGACAGCTGATTGAAGGAAAGTCACAAACCCTCACTCCACATAGGCAGAGGAAGAAAGAAACATGCAGAGCTGTGCTGTGAATAGATCAGCTCTCTGCTAATCTATTTATAGTTTATATATTAATCTCCCATGTCAGAGAACTTATCAGACGTTATCATGCTGATAACAGAGGAATGAAGCAGCAGAACGACTCAAGACTCAGGGCTTTGGAGAGAGATAAGTAAACACTACAGATAAATGTGCCCAGGTCAAATTTCATGAATCAGTTTACATCCACTTTAAATTCAAACTGTCATTCATGTAGAAAAATGTACTTCAAATCAAAAACCAGTTATGTGTAAAACCCCAAGTTTAAACCTTTAAACTAGCCCCTGATGATGTTTAACCACTTGAGCCCCGGACCATTATCCTGCCTAAGGACCAGAGGTCTTTTTCCAATTTGGCACTGCGTCACTTTAACTGCTAATTGTGCGGTCATGCAATGCTGTACCCAAACAAAATTTGCGTCCTTTTCTTCCCACAAACACAAAACAAAGGGTTCCCCTAAGTGGACTTTCCCGGCACTTGCATAGACAAAGAAAGGTTATAAAGGTAGAAAACGTTGTACATAGTAAAAGACATATGATTTTATTCGTGTTGAAAAATACAATTGTTAAAAACAAGCAATAGATATCTAGAGTAACATAGTAAAACTACATAGTAACCATGATGAACATCAAATAATGAGTAATGATGAAAAGCTCTTCTCAAGCCCGACGCGTTTTGGGGTACTTAATATTTGTAAGGTCCTTCTTCAGGGGCATAGTTGAGAGAGAAGGGTTCATCTGAACTAATTGAAAAAAATGAAAAAGAGGGGGGTCAGATATTGATAGTCCTACCAATATCTGACCCCCCTCTTTTTCATTTTTTTTCAATTAGTTCAGATGAACCCTTCTCTCTCAACTATGCCCCTGAAGAAGGACCTTACAAATATTAAGTACCCCAAAACGCGTCGGGCTTGAGAAGAGCTTTTCATCATTACTCATTATTTGATGTTCATCATGGTTACTATGTAGTTTTACTATGTTACTCTAGATATCTATTGCTTGTTTTTAACAATTGTATTTTTCAACACGAATAAAATCATATGTCTTTTACTATGTACAACGTTTTCTACCTTTATAACCTTTCTTTGTCTATGCAAGTGCCGGGAAAGTCCACTTAGGGGAACCCTTTGTTTTGTGTTTATGTATGATTGGACGTGGCACGGCTCTTTCTCCTAAACAAGTTGGTCACCCTTTCTCTTTTCTTCCCACAAATAGAGCTTTCTTTTGATGGTATTTGATCACCTCTGCGGTTTTTATTTTTTGCGCTATAAACGGAAAAAGACCGAAAATTTTGAAAAAAAATGATATTTTCTACTTTTTGTTATAAAAAAAATCCAATAAACTCAATTTTAGTCATACATTTAGGCCAAAATGTATTCGGCCACATGTCTTTGGTAAAAAAAAATGTCAATAAGCGTATATTTATTGGTTTGCGCAAAAGTTATAGCGTCTACAAACTAGGGTACATTTTCTGGAATTTACACAGCTTTTAGTTTATGACTGCCTATGTCATTTCTTGAGGTGCTAAAATGGCAGGGCAGTACAAAACCCCCCCAAATGACCCCATTTTGGAAAGTAGACACCCCAAGGAAATTGTTGAGAGGCATCTTGAACCCATTGAATATTTATTTTTTTGTCCCAAGTGATTGAATAATGACAAAAAAAAAAAATATTTACAAAAAGTTGTCACTAAATGATATATTGCTCACACAGGCCATGGGCCTATGTGGAATTGCACCCCAAAATACATTCAGCTGCTTCTCCTGAGTATGGGGATACCACATGTGTGGGACTTTTTGGGAGCCTCTCATTTTTTTTTTTTCTTTTTTCAATTTTCAAAACTTTGTGACAAAAAGTGAGGTCTGCAAAATACTCACTATACTTCTCAGCAAATAGCTTGGGGTGTCTACTTTCCAAAATGGGGTCATTTGGGGGGGGGGGTTGTGCCACCTGGGCATTCCATGGCCTCCGAAACTGTGATAGGTAGTGAAGAGTGAAATAAAAAATTTACACCCTTAGAAATCCTGAAGGCGGTGATTGGTTTTCGGGGTCCCCTACGCGGCTAGGCTCCCAAAAAGTCTCACATGTGGTATCCCCGTACTCAGGAGAAGCAGCAGAATGTATTTTGAGGTGTAATTTCACATATTCCCATGGCATGTTTGAGCAATATATCATTTAGTGACAACTTTGTGCAAAAGAAAAAAAATAAATAAATTTGTCTCTTTCCCGCAACTTGTGTCACAATATAAAATATTCCATGGACTCGACATGACTCTCAGCAAATAGCTTGGGGTGTCTACTTTCCAAAATGGGGTCATTTGGGGGGGGGGTTGAACTGTCCTGGCATTTTATGCACAACATATAGAAGCTTATGTCACACATCACCCACTCTTCTAATCACTTGAAGACAAAGCCCTTTCTGACACTTTTTGTTTACATGAAAAAGTTTTTTTGTTTTTTTTGAAAGAAAATTACTTTGAACCCACAAACATTATATATTTTTTTAAAGCAAATGCCCTACAGATTAAAATGGTGGGTGTTTCATTTTTTTTTTTTCACACAGTATTTGTGCAGCGATTTTTCAAACGCATTTTTTGGGGAAAAAACACACTTTTTAAAATTTTAATGCACTAAAACACACTATATTGCCCAAATGTTTGATGAAATAAAAAAGATGATCTTAGGCCGAGTACATGGATACCAAACATGACATGCTTTACAATTGCGCACAAACGTGCAGTGGCAACAAAATAAATACATTTTTAAAAGCCTTTAAAAGCCTTTACAGGTTACCACTTTGGATTTACAGAGGAGGTCTACTGCTAAAATTACTGCCCTCGATCTGACCTTCGCGGTGATACCTCACATGCATGGTGCAATTGCTGTTTACGTTTGACGACAGACCGCCGCTTGCGTTCGCCTTAGCGCGAGAGCAGGGGGCGACAGGGGTGTTTTTTTTTTTTTTTGCTTTTTTATCTTATTATTAAACTGTTCCTTTTATTTTTTATTTTTTTTTAATCATTTTTATTGTTATCTCAGGGAATGTAAATATCCCCTATGATAGCAATAGGTAGTGACAGGTACGCTTTTTTTTTAAAAAATTGGGGTCTATTAGACCCTAGATCTCTCCTCTGCCCTCAAAGCATCTGACAACACCAAGATCGGTGGGATAAAATGCTTTCCCAATTTCCCAATGGTGCTGTTTACATCCGGCGAAATCTAAGTCATGAAATGCTCGTAGCTTCCAGTTTCTTAGGCCATAGAGATGTTTGGAGCCACTCTGGTCTCTGATCAGCTCTATGGTCAGCTGGCTGAATACCGGCTGCATTCTCAGGTTCCCTGTTGAGACAGGAGAGCCAGAGAAAAACACGGAAGACGGTGGGGGGAGCATTCCCTCCCACGGCTTGTAAAAGCAGTCTAGAGGCTAATTAGCCGCTAGGATTGCTTTTACATGAAAGCCGACCGCTGGCTGAAAAGAATGATACCAAGATGATACCTAAACCTGCAGGCATCATTCTGGTATAACCACTCAAAGTCGTGAATGGTGTACCTGAAGACAAAAAAATGGTTAACAATAAAACACAGTAACGGTAAAGTATAAAAAATTGCATACCTGAAAAACAAACATGATAAAACATAATAACAATAAAACATTGCAGAATAGAATACAGTAAAAAAGAGCAGAACAATAGAGAGAGAGAGAGAGAACAATAAAACGACAACTATTTTTTTTATTTTATATATATATATTTTTTTTTTTGTAACTAACTTTTATAACTGTAACCGGTTCCAGGTTCGGGTCTCTCAAAATGCGATGGCATCTTGGGAGACCCTGTGAAAGTGTGCCTAGTCTGTGCAGTGCTGTACCCTACGCTAACACTCAACTAGTGAATGGTAGCGTTCAAAACATTCACCAATGCAAAGACCAGGATTGTCAGGACAGGAGGGACAATAATAGCGGGTGTCACGCCTATATCCGCGCTTGCTGCAGACACAACATCTTTTTTGGGGGGGTTCGTTGGGTAGGGGTACTTGGGAGGACATAAAGAAAATGCCTCTCATGCAGCTGACTGCATTTGGTTGGGGATGTGAATGGGGGAAGTACGGGCGCTGCAGAAGCGGTGGGTTCCCAATTAGGATTGGCGAATGCAGCAGGAAGGGCACTATGGGCACGACGGGCCTGTGTTTGTCTTTTTGGTGGCAGCGGGACACTACTTGTGCTTGCCACCTCACCAGCTTGAACTGCACTTATGGGACTCGCCACGTCACCAAGTGTTACTGCAGTGCTGGTTTGACTACGACCGGGGTGTACTAGGCCACTGGTGCTTGCCAGTTCACCAAAACGCTACCAAAAAATCTGTTAGCGATCGCAGGGATCAGGCCTGACTCTGCGAACGCTGCAGTTATGCGTTTAGTGTTTTGTAAGTGACAGTGATCGATCGATACTGCACTTGGGTGGGCTGGGCCGGGCGGAGGGGCAAAATGCAGGTGCTAGCAGGTATCTGGGCTGATTCCACTAACACTGCGTTTTTGGGAACCCTAAACTGCTGGGGACGCTAGTATAGATCTGATCGGATCAGATATTGATCCGATCAGATACTATACCACTAAGGGAGGTGTATGCTGCGTGCGTGGGTGTTAGCGGTACTGGCGCTAACCTGACGCTGCTTGGGGCTGGTGCTTGCCAGTTCACCAAAATGCTACCAAAAAAACTGTTAGCGATCGCAGGGATCAGGCCTGACTCTGCGAACGCTGCAGTTATGCATTTAGTGTTTTGTAAGTGTCAGTGATCAATCAATACTGCACTTGGGTGGGCTGGGCTGGGCCGGGCGGAGGGGCAAAACGCAGGTGCTAGCAGGTATCTGGGCTGATCCCGCTAACACTGCGTTTTTGGGAACCCTAAACTGCTGGGGACGCTAGTATAGATCTGATCGGATCAGATATTGATCCGTTCAGATACTATACCACTAAGGGAGGTGTACGGTGCGTGCGTGGGTGTTAGCGGTACTGGCGCTAACCTGACGCTGCTTGGGGCTGGTGCTTGCCAGTTCACCAAAATGCTACCAAAAAAACTGTTAGCGATCGCAAGGATCAGGCCTGACTCTGCGAACGCTGCAGTTATGCGTTTAGTGTTTTGTAAGTGACAGTGATCGATCGATACTGCACTTGGGTGGGCTGGGCCGGGCGGAGGGGCAAAACGCAGGTGCTAGCAGGTATCTGGGCTGATCCCGCTAACACTGCGTTTTTGGGAACCCTAAACTGCTGGGGACGCTAGTATAGATCTGATCGGATCAGATATTGATCAGTTCAGATACTATACCACTAAGGGAGGCGTATGCTGTGTGCGTGGGTGTTAGCGGTACTGGCGCTAATCTGACGCTGCCTGGGGCGACGCATATCACCGCCGGGCGATCAGGGGGCTAAACCTTTATTCAGTAATAAACGGCGGGTGCCCTGACACTATAACAAATAGACAAACTAACCAGCGTCACCCGTAACAGTTATACGGTGATCAGTGGTGAAAGGGTTAACTAGGGGGCAATCAAGGGGTTAAAACCTTTATTAGGTAGTATATGGGGGTCCCTGTCGCTATAAAACGCTGACGGCGAACCTAAATATTTACCTCCCTAACTAGCGTCACCAGCGACACTATAACAGCGATCAGAAAAATGATCGCTTAGTGACACTGGTGATGGGGGGTCATTAAGGGGTTAAAACTTTATTAGGGGGGGTTAGGGGGGTACCCTAGACCTAAAGGGGGCTAATAGTAACTGTCCCACCACAGTAACTGTCACAAACTGACACCATGCAGTAATCAGAAAAAAAAAACTGCTTGGTGTCAGTTTGTGACAGGGGGGGGTGATTGGGGGGTGATCGGGGGGCGATCGGGGGGGGGATCGGGGTGTTTTGTGTGCCTGGCATGTTCTACTGTGTGTGTAGTGTTTGTGCACTCACATTGATGTCTTCTCTCCTCGGAGTCGGAATGGAAAATACCGAGCCGAGGAGAGATGACATCATTTCCTTTGCTGCTGTTTAGCATACAGCAGCAAAGGAATGTTCCCATTGGCCGGCGGCGATCGCGAGGGGGGGCCACGAACGGATGGCCTCCCGATCGCCGGGGGACAAAAGAGGACCGCCTCGGGCACCGGGGGGGGTCCGATCGGACCCCCCACCCGCAGGAGGCAAATCACGTGTATGTACATGATTTTGCCTGCCCGTGCCACCTTGCCGACGTACATCGGCGTGAGGAGGTCCTTAAGTGGTTAATACAATGAAAGGCCACGTAGGGTGGAGTTTTTGGACGCGTGGCATCGCTGTGCATGAGAAACGTGGCCATCTTGCCGGTTTGAAAACATCAGGAGTTTTCATATAACATGCCTGTTTACATCTGCCAGTATCTACTACTTCTACTTCTACTACTGTATCTGTGAGTATATACAGTATCTCACAAAAGTAAGTATACCCCTCACATTTTTGTAAATATGTTATTATACCTTTTCATGTGACAACACTGAAGAAATGACACTTTGCTACAATGTAAAGTAGTGAGTGTACAGCTTGTATAACAGTGTAAATTTGCTGTCCCCTCAAAATAACTCAACACACAGCCATTAATGTCTAAACCGCTGGCAACAAAAGTGAGTACACCCCTAAGTGAAAATGTCCAAATTGGGCCCAATTATCCATTTTCCCTACCCAATGTCATGTGACTCATTCTCACTCTCTCATACTGGTAACTGGAAGTTCAACATGGCACCTCATGGCAAAGAACTCTCTGAGGATCTGAAAAAAAAAGAATTGTTGCTCTACATAAAGATTGCCTAGGCTATAAGAAGATTGTCAAGACCCTGAAACTGAGCTGCAGCACAGTGGCCAAGACCATACAGCTGTTTAACAGGACAGGTTCCACTCAGAACAGGCCTCGCCGTGGTCCACCAAAGAAGTTGAGTGCACCGGCTAAGCGTCATATCCAGAGGTTGTCTTTGGTAAATATACATATGAGTGCTGCCAGCATTGCTGCAGAGGTTGAAGGGATGGGCGGTCAGCCTGTCAGTGCTCAGACCATACGCCGCACACTGCATCAAATTGGTCTACATGGCTATCGTCCCAGAACGAAGCCTCTTCTTAGCAGTGAATCTAAAAGACTGGATGCTGTCCGTAGATTTGTCGGACGCTTATCTACACATTCCAATACATCCTGCTTTTCAAAAATGTCTCAGTTTTTCAATCAACCACCATCCCTTCCAGTTCCAGTGCCTACCATTCGGCATCACGTCGGCTCCCAGCATGGAGCATCAATGCTTCAGCCAATTTACATCCACAGATATGTGAAACAATCAATATGGTGGTGGACACATTTGAGCAACCTCAGGAGGCACAGACCTATAGTCCCTCCACAGCCGGAAGTAGTTACATCGGATGCCAGTCAGAAAGGATAGAGAGCTCATTACCAAGATCAAGCAGCCCAAGGTCAGTGGCAGTTTCGAGCTCATGGTATGGTTTTGAATATACTTGAACTCAGAGCAGCCTTTCAGGCACTTATGGCTTTTGCTCCATACCTGACGGGGAAGAGCGTTCTGATTCAGATGGACAACAGAGTTGCGGTGGCATATATCCAGAGGCAAGGAGGTACCAGGAGTGGCACACTAATGGAGGAAGTTCGTTCCATCTTGGACTGGGCACAAGTACATCTGGCAGACCTGAGGACAGTGCATTTTCCAGCAGCACAAAACATGTTGGCCGACTAACTAAGCAGAGAACTTCTCTCGAACAATGAGTGGTCATTGAGCCAGCAGGCCTTTTTTCTTCTTATAGAGACTTGGGGAATACCGGAGATCGACTTGGCGGCTACACCTGTGAACACCATATGTCTGAGATTTCTGTCGAGAGCAACCTTCCCGTCGGCCAAGGGAATAGACTGCCTGATCCACGCGTGAAATTTCAAGCTGGAAAAACAAGATATTTGGGGGGCACACCCTAAAAGATGCATTAAAGATGGTGCAGCCATAAGACCATGCAACAGAACAAAATATTACAGCGCACACATGCAAAAAAGACATTTACCTCCAACAAGGCTAATTTAAAACACCTAGACATTTTTAAAAAACATTTTTAAAAAATATGGGGATTTGGTCACACCATATTGCTATATATGGTGCCAAGCCCACTTACTGCGACAAAGTACCCCATGATTAGTGGGTCCTACACTATCCATAGATTGGGAGATCCTGCTTCTCTGAACCATGAGAGTAATACACTCTTCTATATGGCAGAACTTGAGGTCTCCACCCATGACACAAGTGGACACTAATAAGAGGCACTTAATGAGGGAGTGGGATGCTCCTCACCCAAAAGGATTTGGTCAGAATCCATACAATAGAATTTCAAGCTGGGATACAGATTTCCACCAATTCCCCTAATCGCAAGGTTTCTATCCAGACTCAGGAGATCATCGGTTACGGTAATAACAGTAATCCCTTTCTGGCCAAGGAGGCCTTGGTTCACAACTCTATTACAACTCAACCTGCAGCAACCACTGCCTCTCCCGGTAACATCAGACCTCCTATTCCAGGGCCAATTCCTGCATCCAGCCGCAGAGAAGTTACACTTGACGGCATGGAAATTGAGAGGAATCAGCTGCTAGAGCAAGGCTGCTCACAAGAGGTCATTTCAATACTTCTACAGGTCAGACAGAACACCACTAACAAAACATACACACAAATTTGGAGAAGGTTTTGTTCTGTGGCCCAACAAATGAACTGGAATCCAATATCACCAGAACCCCCGCAAGTTCAGGAGTTCCTCCAATTGCGTATTAATAAAGGGCTAAGCTCAAGTACCCTTAAAGTTCATGTATCCGCCTTATCTGCAAAGACAGGCCTTAGATGGGCATTACACCCCCCTAGTAATCCAGTTCATGAGAGCATGCCTGAAGATCAGACCTCCGAAAAAAACGACATTCTCGGCATGGGACCTCGCAATAGTACTTGATGCACTGGCAAACCCTCCTTTTTACCCGGTCGAGTCAACCACTCTAATGAACCTGACTTTGAAGTCAACCTTCCTTATCGCCATTACATCTGCAAAAAGAGTTTCTGAGTTACAAGCATTAATGATAACAGAACCCTATCTGATACTTTATCCTGATAGAGTGGTGCTGAGACCTTCGGACCATTTCGTCCCCAAAGTATCATCCTCATTTCATTATAATCAGGACATCATCCTTCCATCTTTCACTAACAATCTATGTGAACCCCATGCATTGGATGTGAAATCAGTTATTACCAGCTATTTGGCAGATACAGCTACCTTCAGAAAATCAGATACTCTCTTGATAATTTCCCATGGGGCTAAGAAAGGTCAACCAGCAACTTCTCAAACGATTGCATCCTGGTTGGTCAACTCTAACAAGAAGGGATACTCCATCCGTCAACTGGTAATTCCAGAAGGCATCAGGGCTCACTCAACCAGGACAGTGGCGACTTCATAGGCAGCATACTGCAGAGTTTCACCAGAGACGACCTGTAAAGCAGCGACCTGGTTGTCTAGAGTCATTTCTCACTATAAGATAGACTCTGCCCAACTAACAACGGCAGACTTTGGCAGAACCATTATTAGAGCCAGTTCTACAGCATTATAAGAAATAAACATTATAATCATTATTTTTGCACCCACCCGACTGGAGAGTGTGTGCTGCCATGAAGGCGTCAGGAAAACGGAAAATTGTATACTCTGCCCTGTATTTGGCTCCATCCATCTTCCCATCAACTCTGACCAGCTTCCTTGTCCCTGCTGAAGAAAAGCAACTCCACAACATGATGTCGCCACTCTTCCATAAAGGCTAGATTTGGGATGATGCAGGGTGTGTGCTAATGAGGTCAGCCGGTCAGCTCCTTCCTGTGTCATTACCTACAGTCTGTAAGGACGTAAGACAGAAGCAATAGATACGCTTGGAATCATAGATGGAGGAAAGTAAGTTTGAAATGAAGAGTGTTGGAATGTTATGAGGGTCCTTGGGTGGTTCTGGAGATCCTATTATCACCCCCAATACATCGAGGACAGTTGGTGCACCAGATACGTTCTGGAGGGCTTATTATATACAGGCTTCCCTTGATCCTCTGTAACAGGGGATCACGTGCTTCCGGTAAGCCGTAACCCCTTACATTCTGGTGGTGGATTTCTGCACTAGTCTTTCATTCAACTGTGAAGAACATACTATTTATGGATGGACACTAACCATTGCTGTAGTTCACGGGTGTTATCACTGTGTGGGCCTTTTGGACACTACTTTATCTGGCCCATTCACTCTGTTATTTATGGACATTTTTTACACCTTTTAATACACAAACTGTTAAGGTGTTTGGTAATTTATGATTTGTATATTTTTGTTGTTCACTATAGGGTCATACAAATCCAGTTATATGACCTGTTTTTGCCATCTGATTGGTGCACAAGAGCACTTTTCACTTTATATATTTTTAATTTGTTTGGCACGATTCTATGTTTTCCAATTTGATTACTGTATTTATGTTGTGCAGGAGAATTGCTGCTTTGTATACATGGTATTTCACTTAACCATTGGGATTTGGCACATAATTTTTAATATTTTTTTTTTTTACCTTAGCGCAGTTTGTTTTTTTCTTTTTTCTAGATTTGTGGAGTGCATGACTAATAGTTGTCCTGTGGACAGATTCCACCTGAGCTGTGGATCTCTGCACCCCCTCCAGAGTTACCATGGGCCTCTTGGCTGCTTCTCTGATTAATGCTCTCCTTGCTCGGCCTGTCCGTTTAGGTGGATGACCATGTCTTGGTAGGTTTGCAGTTGTACCATACTCTTGCCATTTTTGGATGATGGATTGAACAGTGCTCCGTGAGATGTTCAAAGCTTAGGAAAATATTTTTAAGCTAGCCCTGCTTTAAACTTCTCTGCAACTTTATCCCTGACCTGTCTGGTGTGTTACTTGGCCTTCATGATGCTATTTGTTCACTAAGATTTTCTAACATACCTCTGAGGGCTTCACAGAACAGCTGTATTTATACCGAGATTAAATTACACACTAATTAGGTGACTTCTGAAGGCAATTGGTTTCACTAGATTTTAGTTAGGGGTGGGTATTTATGTATAAAACATTTTGAAAACCATTTATCATTTCCTTCCCACTTCACAATTATGTGCCACTTTGTGTTGGTCTAGCACATAAAATCCCAATAAAATACATTTACGTTTTTGGTTGTAACATGACAAAATGTGGAATATTTCAAGGGGTATGAATACTTTTTCAAGGCATTGTAAGTATCTGATACATTTTCTACGCTTTCTGAATGTACCATGGCTTACAGTACAACTTAAAATTGACACTGACTACATCCACATAGGCCTAGCACGGGGATATCTATTCAGATAGTTAAACCCCTTCTGTGGCACAATGTACCATCACCCCAGGGATACACAAGTAATCAACCATAGGGGTGAATTCCTCTGAATTATTTAAACATACAGAAAAAAGGTGTGGGAAATACAAAGGAATTCCCAAAGAATTCTTCAAGGAGGAAAAAGACGGTATTGAAAAAAAAATGTCACTTTATTTAGAAAATTTCACATAACACTAGCCAATTAATGACTAAATTAATACTACTAACTCCTATGGTGGAGGTTAGTAGTATTAATTTAGTCATTAATTGGCTAGTGTTATGTGAAATTTTCTAAATAGACACTTTATCTTTAATACTGTTTTTTTCCTCATTGAAGAATTCTTTGGGAATTCCTTTGTGTTCCCGCACTGTTTTTTCTACAGAGGAGGTCCAGGGCTAGAATTATTGCTCTCACTTTAATGTTCCCGGCGATACCTCACATGTGTGGTTTGAACACCGTTTTCATATGTGGGCGGGACTTGTGTATGCGTTTGCTTCTGCATGCGAGCACACGGAGACGGGGCGCTTTAAATTCTTTTTTTCATTGTTAATTTTACTTCTTTTTTTTTTAGTTTGACACTTTTTAAAAAAAAATAAAAAATTTTGATCGCTTTTATTCCTTTTACAAGGAATATAAACATTTCTTGTAATAGGAATATGGCATGATCGGTCCTCTTTACAGTAAGATATGGGGTCAATAAGACCCCACATCTCACCTCTTATTATTGGGGTCAATAAGACCCCGCATCTCACCTCTAGGCTGGGAAGCCTGAAAAAAAAAAGAAAAAAAAACATCTTGGCTTCCCAGCCGAGGCAGCGCCATTTGTTTGAATGCAGAGGCCGGGTGTGAAGTCATAACATCGCGCCCGGCCCCCGAACGATCATAGAGACTCCCGCAACCATCTGGTCCGCCTGAAATCTCTATGGTAAACATCCGGGGCCGGCGGATCCTGTCTCCGATGAGTCGTTAGTCGTTAGAAGCATCGGAGGGTGGCAGGAGGGGGGATGTCCCCTCTCCCCGCCCGTAAGAACAATCAAGCAGTGGACGATATGATCATTCCTATGGTGTAGGGAATCGTCAGCTGAAAAAGCCGATACCTGAATGATGCCTGTAGCTGCAGGCATCATTCAGATATACCCACACAAAGTCAAGGACGTCATATGATGTCCGGCAGGCGAGAAGTGGTTAAAGATGATTTGGCAAGCCAAGAAATTCCCAACAACCTAGCTTTAGTCTCCCTGGTAGATTTTGACTTTTTTTAGGTGATGGCCAAATATTTTTGGGTGGAGTTTGGTGAAACAAATCAGTGGCTTTATTTTTCTCAGGAGTTGAACTGGAATGTCTGTTTTTTACTATCTGCCAGGGGGAAATGTAAAGAAAACATTCCTCCCCGATTTCAAAATGAAAAACAAAATTGGATCTGAACCTTGTGAAATGAAGTAGCCCAGGAACATCAGGCAGCTAAGTTGGTAAAAGCAAGTAGTCCTTTTTGTTGGTATCTCCAAAACAAGTAAACTCATAGATTTCTTTAGCCAAAAGTAAAGCAAAACAAAGTATAGTTCTGGTATAAGAAGGAAGCACACCACAGGCTCACTGCCAATTTGTCGATCCTGTACTGAAGTAGGGTTCCTTCGCATGACAAGGTGCCAGGGATTCAGCAACCAGTGTCTCCGTTGCCAGAGGGTTCACCATACTAACAACCTGTGAACCACTCCACTCTGCCTCACTCATTGAAACAGCTGCCCTTCCTGCTGTCTTTCAAGACTCCCTTTGCTGTGGCTTAACTCCTTCTTAAGGACCAGGGTCGTTGTAGTCAGAGTTTGGAGGTTCTTGCCTCCTTGAATCTCTGAAGTTCTGGGTCCCTTATAAGAACCTAATCATTAAGGCCCCTTTCACACTGGGGCGGTTTGCAGGCGTTATTGCGCTAAAAATAGAGCCTGCAAACTGACCTAAAACTGCCGCTACTGTTTCACCTGTGTGAAAGCCCGAGGGCTTTCAAACTAGAGCGGTGCGCTGGCAGGAGAGAAAAAAAAACTCCTGCAAACAGCATCTTTGGAGCGGTGAAGGAGAAGCGTATTCACCGCTCCTAAACTGCTCCTGCCCATTGAAATCAATGGGGCAGCGCGGCTATACCGCCGGCATAACACAGCTGTAGCGGCGCTATGCGAGCAGTTTTAACCCTTTTTCGGCCGCCAGCGGGGGTTAAAACCGCACCGCTAGCGGGCGAATACCGCCGCTAAAATGATAGTAAAGTGGCGCTAAAAATAGCGCAGTTTTACCGCCGACGCCCCCATCGCCCCAGTGTGAAAGGGTTAGGAGAGCACTGACAATCAGTACTCTCTTTCTAACTGGATTACCCTGGAACCCCTCACCCTGCATGGATGAGAATCCATGAGTATTCAACGAAGTCTTCAAACTCTCCCCCTTAATGGGACCACAGCTCAAATATTGGGCAGATATACCTGCCATTCAGGACACATTCCCGGTGTCCTGCACACCCTGTTGTGCTAACTTTTGTTATGCCCCTTTAGATTATAAAGTTTTGGAGGAAGCTAGATGTAATGCAGTTTCAAGCACATACGAAAAATGCATTGATCTGACATAACATGCCTGATATATCTGCAGGCTGAGTCAGATAAACATTGCATCAGCTGGCATGAATAATTGTACCATAGATCTTCCACAGCGTCTTTTTTAAAAACACATTGGCAAACCTGAGTAACGGTAATTTTAGGCCAGCTAACAAAAAAAGTAAATTTTAGAGTGCGTAAAAGCTTTTTAAAAATAAAATTAATAGGACCATTATATTTCATTTCCACATAATTTTTATCGTAATTAGAATATACAAAGAGGAGTTCTTTATCCCATTTACTTTCTCGGTTAATTGCTTTCTCTTTTTTCCCCAAGAAACAATTGCTTAGGATTTTCTTTTTGGCACTAGGAAGCAGATTCAGTGAGCTTGAATAGTTATGTAACTACAGCTATATTTAATCTGTCATATGCAGTACATAAAGTGATTTAGTAATTGCAGCCAAGCCAATTATAGGAGTTGATTTTAATATGTTATTCATTTATGCTGCAAATCTATATGTATTTAACATGATTAACTCCTCTGAGAGGCCAGCAACGCCTCATGTATCAATAAGCTACAGGACAGCGGAGATCACTTTAGACTTAATACTTGTTGCTATGTTTAGTTGAGTAGTACAGAGGTGGTAATTACTGTCATAAGCTTTTATGTAGTGGAACCTTCCCAGAACTGCCTTCTTAGGCACTACATACAGCTCCTTTAGTATTTCTGTTGCTATACGTCAATTTGTTGTCAACGGTTACATTAAGTGTTTTATTCATATATCTATGTCATAGTAATTTGATTCCCGACAAAAGCTGTATGTTTGTCTTGTGGATAGGGGTTATGGGAGTTTTAACCTGTTGATAACAGTGCTGGTAAAATTGCATGTGCTATTTGTAAAATACACTTAGAAATATTCTATGACATTCTTATGTACAGGGATTACATTTTATGTTGTCATATTTAGTTGGCTTTCATTGAAATATCAGTTGTAGGTTTCTTCATGTGACATTTGATAAAGTATATCTAAACCCTCAAATTAATCATTGCCGCTTACTAGTTCTTAGATGTGATGGCTGCATTTGTTTTTGTTTCTTTTATTTTCCCCTTTGATTTAGCCAGTAACAGCTTTCCAGTCCTACAATGACAATGCTCACTTACCCTACTATATATCAAGGCAACAGAAACAGCATAGGACTACAGGACTCTGCCCTCTTCTCTTTTTCATAACATTGAGGGGTGTAGTTCAATCAAAGATAGCTGGGAGCCATGTAGCTGATAGCAGTTGGCACAGGCAGAGAGTATTATTATTATTATTATTTCAGATACTTGTATATCGCTGTCAATTTACGCAGCGCTTTACATATATATAGTACAAAACGTTTCAGCTCACAAAATTTTGAGAAGGATCAATAGGTTGTTTTTTTGCACTTATCAGACATATAACACAAAATACTATCAATTGTATATTAAACACACCCAGAAGAACAAATAAGGAATGTTCATTGTTAAGGTTTACATACTCTTTAAGATATACCAGCTGCAGCATTGAACCCTGGCACACTTCCATCCTGGCACTGGTGCAGGACTACATTCTGCCATGCTGAGATACATCTTGACAAAATGAAAAAAGGTAATATGGGGACCAGATTTTGTTTGTTTTTGTGATTTATTTTTTTTTCTTATGTGGTCACTCCACTAAAAGCGTTAAATTTCTGTACCAGCTGTAAGCACAGTTTTCCTTTCTTAACAAGAAAAGACATTTTCCCTGCTGAAGCAATACTGATACTGTATGGCAGGTGGTACAGATTTGGAAAACTAGTATGGAGGTCTTCCCGCTGGACACCCTGATATATATAAATGCAAAAGGGTAATTCAGCCCAGCATCCACCTGTAACTGAAATATCAGTTCTGGGTGGAAAGGCCCTTTAGCTGTTAAATTAAATTAATAATATGATGTAGTAATATCATTAATGAGACAGTGACATGTTTTTTTTTTTTTTTTTTTTTATTCACTATACTGTGTAAAGGGGGACCACTTCCAGTTTGGTACCCTGCTTTGGCATATTTCCTATGATACCAAGTGAAATATAATAAGCGTAATATGTCTCCACTATCACTTGTGTAGGAGTTTTAGATGTATAAACTACAATAAATTAAATCCTTAAAGCACTGCAGGCTAAACACACAACTCAGAAATATTTTTGCAATGTCAAAAACCTATTTACCTACATCTGTTTTTGATGTACCTTTTTTAAAGAAAAACAATGCTCCATAACTTTTTGGGTCTGTTGCAAGTAACAAAACCTTCTTCATATACTGTAATACTCCGGGAAACCATATAACGAATATTGGTTTATAAAGGAAATCTATGGTCACAGCATACACTTTAATTTTCTAACATTGTAATAATACAAGCAATAGTTATTTTTGACAATCCAACATACATGTACTTGAAAAATCTCCTTTTATGATGTGAGTGTTGCCTGTCTGCTGGCCATCTCTTCCCACAACTTCCTGGATTCCCTGCATGCTTTGCAGCTTCTTCTCTGCTGTTCAAATTTAATTTCTAATAACTAAATATCCCACGATGCCTTACTTTCCTGAAAGCTGTGATTCCTATAGTTACTCCCCCTCCCAAAACCCCTCCTCTTAGCACTTCTGTAGTTCAAAAGGCAGGCTCTGTGAATTCTGTAACACAGCACAGGACAATGCAAGTCACAGAATTCAATACAGTTAAGGTGTGGGGAGCTCCACAAGTACAAGATTCAAGAAGTACAAACTTCAAGATTGTTCAGATTAATACGAATAGGCTAGACATGTTTGAAATACAATGTGGAAATGAAAATTTGCCTTTACATCTTGACCATTTGACTCTATAGTGGACACCATCATCCCAACAACCATTTATGATTTGGACCTAGACATAGTTTTGGGGATTCATTGCTGTAACATTCAGTGGTGGTACTGCTGCAACTTATAAGCAAGGATTGTTACCAAACTAGTTACATACACAAGGCTTAATGATTGATCATTATCTAATAGTTTTTGTTTGTTTTTCAGGGAAAACAAGTGGAGGAAACAACTTGAATACAAGGTTCTTATATTTGGACATCAATGCTTGGTCTCTTGAAGAGGTTTAATGGAACCAACAGAATATGACATAAACAAATTTTGCAGCAAATTCACCTGCTCCCAATCACACTTTTATTTCATTCACTTTGGGAGTAAAAGCGGGAATGCTGAGATTTAACAAAGACAAGTGCTGCAGAAATGTCAATATAGCATACTATGACTCTCCAAAGATGTATTATACATCTGCCCCTAATGTATTTTATATAGACTATGAAAATGTATGACATACAATAAAAGTATCTACAATGTACTTGAAACCTCCATTAAAGCTTTGTAATATTCAGTTCTGGTTCTAAGCAGTGATAAGTAAATTGATTTTCAAATTAGGCAAGCTGCTTATTTTTGATTCTCCTCATCATATGCATGCTGGTTTGTGCATTCTTCAGAGAAGCACGCAATTTGTGATTCGTGATTGCCTGATTTTCTGTAGATCAACATACCTGCATCCAAAAAATAAGAATTAAGCCTGCCACATTGGCCAGGGTCAGAGAAACCTTTGTCTTAAAAAGTTGATCAAATGTTTTATTTTTCAGTTGTAATTGTAGTCCTGGACTATCATATACTGTAATTGTTTTGTTTATGTGGACCAAGGGTTCTGATATACCCCAGGCTTCAATCTCATATGTATGTTATTGAAGTGCTTTCCATATCCATTCTAGTTTTGGCATGAGTAATGTATTTAAGATGTTTATACATGTCCAGTCTGGGATTTCATCAATGATTAAAAACATCCTCTGTTACCAATGGTAGTTGTGTCTTTCACATCTCCTGTACGTAAAAATGTGGTGTTTTAAAATTTTACCAGTATTAGTGTTAAGAAATCTGTCGCTCTGTACTCAGATGCTGCAGATGACTAGGGTGACAATCCTAACAAGAAATGTATCCTGCTTTAAGCACTACTGGACCATTTCTAATCTCCTTGGACATGATTGTCTCCAATGCCTGGAGTTTGTTATTGCACAGAGACTTTCCAGTATGATTGAAAATTGTCTTGTGGAGCTTGATGCATTTCTCCCCTTTAAAAAAAGAGGGAAGGATCAAATTGTGCACTACTCTAAACAACAGAAAAGAACTGTGCCAGGCCTCGGCACTTCAATGACTATCTCTGGGCAAACCTAAAGCTGGACACACATTACAATCTGATTGTACAATCTCTGTGGGTTTGCAATTGAATGCATTGTAAGCTGTAAACTGTAACCTGTGTTTAGCTTAAATGTCAGTTGAGCAGGCTCCATGAACCTATGAAAGCTGTAGCTATATTTTTTGCATTGTAAATTTTATACGCTGTGCAGTTTTATAGCAGTATACTGCCTGTGTTTGTGATGTAGATAATTTTATATTTTTTCAATTTTACTTTTGACAGGGCACATGGTTTTCTAGGGGTGTAGTGTTTTTTTGGACCATTAGTAATGGAATCTATAGGGTAGGGGTCTGGGAGCTGCCACTGCTGAATTTCTTCCTAGGTGCAGGCTGTGGGGCTTTCACCCTGATCCTGCCTTTAGGGGTTAACCCTTCGCAGAGCATTTGTTTTTTCCGTGACTCAGCAGGTAGACAAGTCAAGATGAAATCCCTGGAGCCTGTTATGCTTAGAACAGCTGAGCAATGGCAGCTCTCTTATTTTTTCATCACAGATTTCCTTTAAAGTTAACCTTTCTGAGGAGAAATATGGTGGCTGCCATTTGGGACCACATGTTAAAAATGCTGGCTGCCTGGCTTTTATGCTGGCCATTTGTTTTCAAAAGCAAGAGGGCAGCATGACAACCAATTAACCAAAGTATGCAGAGTGGGTCATTAACAATAATAGTCACCATGTTTTGGTGGTATCCTCACATGCCCCTTAGTAAAAAAGTTTGTGTCCTGTTGGAGTTGACATTAACCATCCCTCCCTGTCTTGTGCAGTCTTTAAAATAAATATAAATATATATATATATATATATATATATATATATATATATATATATATATATATATATATATATATATATATATATATATATATATATATATTCAGTGCCTTGAAAAAGTACTCATACCCCTTAAAATATTCAAAATGTTGTCATGTTACAACCAAAAATGTAAACATATTTTTTTGGCATTTTATATATTAGACAAACACAGAGTGGCACATAATTGTGAAATGGAAGGAAAATGATAAATGGTTTTCAACATTTGTTTACAAATAAATATCTGAAAAGTGTGGCGTGCATTTTGTTTTTAGCCCCCCTGGGTCAATACTTTGTAGAACCACCTTTCACTGCAATTACAGCTGCAAGTCTTTTTGGGTATGTCTCTACCAGGTTTGCACTTCTAGAGTGAATTTTTTTGCCCATTCTTCTTGCAAAATAGCTCAAGCTCTGTCAGATAGGATGGAGAGCATCTGTGAACAGCAATTTTCAAGTCTTGCCACAGATTCTCAATTGGATTTAGGTCTGGACTTTGACTGGGCCATTCTAACACATGAATATGCTTTGATCTGAATTATTATATTGTAGCTCTGGTTGTATGTTTAGGGTGGTTGTTCTGCTGGAACCTCCGCCCCAGTCTCAAGTCTTTTGCAGGCTCTAACAGGTTTTCTTCTAAGATTGCCGTGTATTTGGCTCCATCCATCTTTCCATCCACTTAACCAGCTTCCCTGTCCCTGCTGAAGAAAAACATCGCCACAACATGATGCTGCCCCCACCATGGAGAGAAGCCGATGAGTCCCAAGGATAGTGCGGACACAGAGAGAGTGCAAATTAGGGTACACCCAGACAGTATATATAAAAAATATAAAAAAGTTCACTTTATTGGTACAAAATAGAAAAATATAACAATAAATATGTACACATATAAAAGCATTAATACATCTCAATTGAGGATAGAACAAGCTGCTAAACTAGAATCACCGACATGTTTCGGAGGCCAAAAAATAATTATTTTTTGACATATGTGTGTCCTTCTTCAAGGTTAAACAGAAAAGCAGACTATTCCATATTCTATCAAGAACAAAAAGGGAAAAGAGGGGTGATATTGTATAAGTATTGTGAATGAATAATTTACAAACAATGGGTTAAAGCATGGTAGTGTTACAGCACATGTAAGATTTAGATATAATATCTATTCGTACTTACAGATGTATTTTCAAATCTTAGAAACATGCACATCAATGGATGAAAACGTCAGGCCCAAGGTATTTCACTCAGCTGTGCCTCAAAGCTTGGTCTGTTTGATGTAAATAGACTAGGAAATAAATCCCATAGGAAGTAGGTGAGTCCCATAAGTAGAATATGAGTTTGGACAAACTACAGCCAAGCTCAAAAAAAAAGGGAGGGGGGGAGAGGGGGGGACGGATATCTAAAAGTATGATAGAATGTAGGTATCAGAACAATAGACATAAAGGTGTATAGATAAGCCAAAATTGCAAGAAAGACGTATCGGTAGTAGGGCATTTATGCCATATTTGTATTACCTGGGGTGCAGTGAGCAGAGCTTGCTTATAGGAGTCTCTGGCGTCTCCTGGCTGTGCAGCAAATGGTGTTGTTCACAGCCAGAATATATACACCCAGAAATTAGGTGAATGCAATAAAGGCAATTAGTAATCAGTAAAGATCAATGTAGAAAGGGGAGGAGGGGGTGGAGACAGGTGCTGTGGAGCGTCAGCAAACCGCTCCTACAAACACCCATCACGTCGTCCCAAACCATACGTCCGCCTCCCATCGGCATCCCCCGGCCGATGCGGCGTCCGGCGTCACCGCGTCCAGCGCGGTGACGTAAGACGTCGACACGGCCGCCGACATGGAAGTGGCCGGGTAGACCAGGCGATGTTGTTGCCCAGTGCGCATGTGTGGAGAGATACTGTCCGCACAGGAGTCTCCGTCAGTGCAACCCTGAACAGGGAGCTGCCCCAATGCTGGCAAAGGTCGCCACTGAAGGGGCCCCACGTGTCGGGGAGCCTCGGTCGACCACCAAGGACAGCAGAACCCACCTAAGCTAGAAAAAGAGTAATATAAGTATGGGCACAGCTCAGGTATTAACCCAGTTCATCGGTTATCATCCGTACAGCAAGATTTGTTGTTAATATAATATCTGTAATAGACAAGAATAGTAAATGATTAATTTGATATAATATTATACATGATAACAAACAAAAACAAATTCATATACTCATTGATCATTGGTTCATATAGTCATTGATCAACAAACATGTGCCATCAAAAAATGGTGGAGAGGAAAAGAAGAAAGGGAAAAGAAGAAAGGGAAAAGAAAAAAGGAAAATGAGAGAATTACATATCTTTGTCAAAGGAGCCTGAGGAAAAGCCTGGTAGGAAAGACCTGAAGCTAAAGGCCTCATTGAGGCTAGGGGGCGAGGTGGCATTGAGATAGAATATCCACCTGAGTTCCCCTTGGAGGAGGAGTTTATCAAGGTCCCCTCCATGGGTGCCCGGGTGTACTCTATCTAATAACAACACTCTGGTCATGGGGAAAATGCCACTGTGGACCTGTGACACATGTCTACCTAAAGGTACATCAGGGTTGCTGGTCTGCATGGCCCTGATGTTGCGATAGAGTCTTTGCCACAGTTTCTGTATGGTCTTGCCCACATAAAAACAATGGCAGTTGGAATAGTGCCTGGGCATATAACGCATTCCATTAGGTAAGTAAATATTTCTTCTGGAGTCCATATATTTACAATATGCACATGAACCGCAGGAAAAAGTTCCCCGTGTCTTACAGGAGTCTCCTCCCCCAGAGCCTTGAAACTCACTTTTGACTAACATGTCCCCCAAGGAGGTGGCACGCCTATATGTTAGGTTGGGGGCAGGCAGTGGGGTCCGATGTGAGAAGATGCCAATATTTCCTGCAGATATGTCTAATAAGTGCGTGGTCATTGGAATAAGTAGTAATGATACGGCTATGAGTTTCAGGTATTTTATTTTTGGCACTCAATAGCTCGTGTCTGTTGCTGCTATCTGCCCGCTTAAAGGCCCTTTTAAGATTTTTATGGCTATAACCTTTCGAGGTTATTGGCTTCCCGTTTGACATCTGAGTGGTTGGAGCAATTGCGCTTAATCCTTAAATATTGTCCATAAGGAATGGATTAAATAAGAGGCCTTGGATGGAAACTGGATGAGTGGAGGATAGTATTGCCTGCGGTAGTTTTTCTATAAAGTTTACATGATAGCATATTTGTGTCACTTTTGAATATTTCTACATCCACCCGGGCACCTGTGGAGGGGACCTTGATAAACTCCTCCTCCAACGGGAACTCAGGTGGATATTCCATCTCAATGCCACCTCGCCCCCTGGCCTCAATGAGGCCTTTAGCTTCAGGTCTTTCCTACCAAGCTTTTCCTCAGGCTCCTTTGACAAAGATATGTAATTCTCTCATTTTCCTTTTTTCTTTTCCCTTTCTTCTTTTCCTCTCCACCATTTTTTGATGGCACATGTTTGTTGATCAATGACTATATGAACCAATGATCAATGACTATATGAATTTGTTTTTGTTTGTTATCATGTATAATATTATATCATATTATTCATATACTATTCTTGTCTATTACAGATATTATATTAACAACAAATCTTGCTGTACGGATGATAACCGATGAACTGGGTTAATACCTGAGCTGTGCCCATACTTATATTACTCTTTTTCTAGCTTAGGTGGGTTCTGCTGTCCTTGGTGGTCCACCGGGGCTCCCCGACACGTGGGGCCCTTTCAGTGGTGACCTTTGTCACCGTCGGGGCAGCTCCCTGTTCAGGGTTGCACATGCGCACTGGGCAACAACATCGCCTGGCCTACCCGCCCACTTCCGTGTCGGCGGCCGTGTCGACGTCTGACGTCACCGCGCTAGACGCGGTGACGCCGCATCGGCCGGGGAATACCGATGGGAGGCGGACGTACGGATCGGGACGACGTGATGGGTGTTTGTAGGAGCGGTTTGCTGATGCTCCACAGCACCTGTCTCCACCCCCTCCTCCCATTTCTACATTGATCTTTACCGATTACTAATTGCCTTTATTGCATTCACCTAATTTCTGGGTGTATATATACTGGCTGTGAACAGCACCATTTGCTGCACAGCCAGGAAATGCCAGAGACTCCTATAAGCAAGCTCTGCTCACTGCACCCCAGGTAATACAAATATGGCATAAATGCCCTACTACCGATACGTCTTTCTTGCAATTTAGGCTTATCTATACACCTTTATGTCTATTGTTCTGATACCTACATTCTATCATACTTTTAGATATCCGTCCCCCCCTCTCTTGTGTGGTATCCTCATGAGCATTGGTGGACTGCTTCGGGACAAGCACCATACCTGCCTCTCCCCCCTCCCCTTTTTTTGAGCTTGGCTGTAGTTTGTCCAAACTCATATTCTACTTATGGGACTCACCTACTTCCTATGGGATTTATTTCCTAGTCCATTTAAATCATACAGACCAAGCTTTGAGGCACAGCTGAGTGAAATACCTTTGGCCTGACGTTTTTATCCATTGATGTGCATGTTTCTAAGATTTGAAAATACATCTGTAAGTACGAATAGATATTATATCTAAATCTTACATGTGCTGTAACACTACCATGCTTTAACCCATTGTTTGTAAATTATTCATTCACAATACTGATACAATATCCCCCCTATTTTCCCTTTTTCTTCTTGATAGAATATGGAATAGTCTGCTTTTCTGTTTAACCTTGAACCTTGAAGGACACACATATGTCAAAAAATAATTATTTTTTGGCCTCCGAAACATGTCGGTGATTCTAGTTTAGCAGCTTGTTCTATCCTCAATTAAGATGTATTAATAAAGATAAAAAAGTGTGGCGCTAGTGAACGGTGATATAGAGATTACTAGTCAGGTAATGGTAATCATTAAAGAGAACAGATAACAATTACAGTGTGGATTTGTGGAACCAAAAGCAATTGTTTCTTTTCAGGGGACATCCAAAAGGGTGTATAGAAAATAAATAAAGTAAGGCTGGCCATACACTATTCAATTTTCCTGTTCAACTTTCCTTTAGATTTACCAAAACCATATAATATGAGGTGAAACCTAAACACTTTCAATTTGGATGCAATCAGGCAGGCCCTTGTACTACATAGTTGAAGGTAAATCTAAAGAAAATTGAACAGGAAAATTGTATGGTGTATGGCCAGCTTAAGGATAGGAAAGCTTGGGTGTGTGGGGGAGTGAAATGCTCGATAACAACCTGTAGGGTGGCTAAGAAACAATCATGCATACACAACCATATTTCAAAGTGACATTGCAGAAGGATGGATAAATAATAACATGAGGTATCTTAGTATGCTAAGTATACAGCTCCACGCAAAAATATTGTTCATTGGGGTTGAAACCAAAAGAGGGGGCGTGTAAGGTGGCTAAGAAGCAATCATGCATACACAACCGTGATTTTAAAGTGACATTGCAGAAGGATAGATAAATAATAATACAGGGTATCTTAATAAGCTAAGTATACAGCTCCACGCAAAAATACTGTTCATTGGGGTTAAAACCAAAAGGGGGGGCGTCAAAGTCCCTATAAAGGGATATGTATAAATGAATGAACAATGTTAATTGGAGGACGGATGGAGTACTCCTAAATAAGTCCCACAAAAATCTGGACGTAAGCCGTCTTCCTATGGGATGATTACAGATCCTTAAGTGCGGGAAGGTTCTTGGCTCATGTGGATGGTCCTAACATCGAGAAAGAGAAGACAAAAGAATGCCCTTACCGGATCTGGTGGACTCACAGGCCGTTGGCGGTGAGTCAATCGGGCTTGTACCGCCAAGCGGTATGGAGTGGAGATCTGTGCGAAGACTGGTGCGGAGTCTCGTCAGACGTTCTCGGATGGTGTGCCAGGATGGGATCCAGGGCCCCCAGGATTTGGTTGCGGTCGCCGAATGACCGTTTCCTCAAAAGCCAGCCATGTGAGCCAATAGGCAAAGAAAGGAAAAAGAAAAAAGCTTCCACATAGTGTGAATCCTTACTGGTAAAAAGCGTTGCAGCACTTTATTAGGGAGTATACTTCCAAAAATTTACAAATGAGGGCGGTAAAAACTCGGCTCAGAGTAAAATTTGCATCAAACAGCATAAAAGTGGTATAAAATAGCGCAGTGGATAGTGGTGGGGTGTAATCATAGGAACCCGACGCGTTTCGCCTCCATAGGCTTCTGCTGGGGTATGAATAAGCCCCCCACACAACTGCGCTTTATATATTGTGACAAAAATGAGGTGCAACAGCTGATTAGCGCTGTTGCACGAGATGACTTCCGGGTTCGGCAGCATTATTAGTGACACAACGTCACATGGTGTTTCTGTGGCCAATCGGAAAGACAGGAGGTGGTCAAAGACCAAGCCTCACTCCTGGTATCCAATCGGCAGAGCGGCTATCCCATTCGTCCTCGCGGTCACGTGCCGATCACATGACGTACTTTCCAAGGGAGTGACGATAGGACGCTCTCTGCCTGCGTACCAAAGGAGGCAGGAAGTGAGGACTTGTCAAATCGCGCCGTGGACCGCAAACATAACGGCGATCCATGGTGATTACTGTCTCATTTAAACATGTATTGAGCGGTCTAATAATGTGGGCTTGATCCCGGAAGTCCTCACAGACTATCCTCATAGGCAATCATCAGACAATAAAAAGTGAGATTTCAAACAATAAACAATTCTGCATATTGTGCAAGAATTAACAGAAAAGTTCTCCATATGTGGACAGGTAATGAGGACTAGTGACTATACAACATATCATTCTAGTAGTGGCAATACCTGAATAAAAGAGGAACAGAGGAAGAGTGGTGGAGAAACTTGACAAAATACCTAAAAGTGTGCAGATGGGTCATATAGCAGAGGCCATCACTTTACATTGGCCTCTGCTATATGACTCATCTGCACACTTTTAGGTATTTTGTCAAGTTTCTCCAACACTCTTCCTCTGTTCCTCTTTTATTCAGGTATTGCCACTACTAGAATGATATGTTGTATAGTCACTAGTCCTCATTACCTGTCCACATATGGAGAACTTTTCTGTTAATTCTTGCACAATATGCAGAATTGTTTATTGTTTGAAATCTCACTTTTTATTGTCTGATGATTGCCTATGAGGATAGTCTGTGAGGACTTCCGGGATCAAGCCCACATTATTAGACCGCTCAATACATGTTTAAATGAGACAGTAATCACCATGGATCGCCGTTATGTTTGCGGTCCACGGCGCGATTTGACAAGTCCTCACTTCCTGCCTCCTTTGGTACGCAGGCAGAGAGCGTCCTATCGTCACTCCCTTGGAAAGTACGTCATGTGATCGGCACGTGACCGCGAGGATGAATGGGATAGCCGCTCTGCCGATTGGATACCAGGAGTGAGGCTTGGTCTTTGACCACCTCCTGTCTTTCCGATTGGCCACAGAAACACCATGTGACGTTGTGTCACTAATAATGCTGCCGAACCCGGAAGTCATCTCGTGCAACAGCGCTAATCAGCTGTTGCACCTCATTTTTGTCACAATATATAAAGCGCAGTTGTGTGGGGGGCTTATTCATACCCCAGCAGAAGCCTATGGAGGCGAAACGCGTCGGGTTCCTATGATTACACCCCACCACTATCCACTGCGCTATTTTATACCACTTTTATGCTGTTTGATGCAAATTTTACTCTGAGCCGAGTTTTTACCGCCCTCATTTGTAAATTTTTGGAAGTATACTCCCTAATAAAGTGCTGCAACGCTTTTTACCAGTAAGGATTCACACTATGTGGAAGCTTTTTTCTTTTTCCTTTCTTTGCCTATTGGCTCACGTGGCTGGCTTTTGAGGAAACGGTCATTCGGCGACCGCAACCAAATCCTGGGGGCCCTGGATCCCATCCTGGCACACCATCCGAGAACGTCTGACGAGACTCCGCACCAGTCTTCGCACAGATCTCCACTCCATACCGCTTGACGGTACAAGCCCGATTGACTCACCGCCAACGGCCTGTGAGTCCACCAGATCCGGTAAGGGCATTCTTTTGTCTTCTCTTTCTCGATGTTGGGACCATCCACATGAGCCAAGAACCTTCCCGCACTTAAGGATCTGTAATCATCCCATAGGAAGACGGCTTACGTCCAGATTTTTGTGGGACTTATTTAGGAGTACTCCATCCGTCCTCCAATTAACATTGTTCATTCATTTATACATATCCCTTTATAGGGACTTTGACGCCCCCCCTTTTGGTTTTAACCCCAATGAACAGTATTTTTGCGTGGAGCTGTATACTTAGCTTATTAAGATACCCTGTATTATTATTTATCTATCCTTCTGCAATGTCACTTTAAAATCACGGTTGTGTATGCATGATTGCTTCTTAGCCACCTTACACGCCCCCTCTTTTGGTTTCAACCCCAATGAACAATATTTTTGCGTGGAGCTGTATACTTAGCATACTAAGATACCTCATGTTATTATTTATCCATCCTTCTGCAATGTCACTTTGAAATATGGTTGTGTATACATGATTGTTTCTTAGCCACCCTACAGGTTGTTATCGAGCATTTCACTCCCCCACACACCCAAGCTTTCCTATCCTTACTTTATTTATTTTCTATACACCCTTTTGGATGTCCCCTGAAAACAAACAATTGCTTTTGGTTCCACAAATCCACACTGTAATTGTTATCTGTTCTCTTTAATGATTACCATTACCTGACTAGTAATCTCTATATCACCGTTCACTAGCGCCACACTTTTTTATCTTTATTCCTACTTGCAACGGTCAAATTGCTGTGTTGGCTGCTTTACAAGAGTTGGCGCAATTTCTACACCTTTTTTCCACCTAAGATGTATTAATGCTTTTATATGTGTACATATTCATTGTTATATTTTTCTATTTTGTACCAATAAAGTGAACTTTTTTATATTTTTTATATATACTGTCTGGGTGTACCCTAATTTGCACTCTCTCTGTGTCCGCACTATCCTTGGGGCTCATCAGCTTCTCTCCATTTATATTTTGGGATGTGATGCAGAGTGTAGGGTTCCCCTATTCCTGGTTGGTTTCCATCTCTCCTTCTTCTTCTGTCCCCACCATGTTTCACGGTGAGGATGGCGTGTTCAGGGTGATGTGCAATGTTAGTTTTCCGTCACACATAGCATTTTGCTTTTAGGCCAAAAAAGTTCAATTTTGTTCTCATCTGACCAGAGCACCTTCTTCCACATGTTTGCTGTGTCCCCCACATGGCTTCTTGCAAACTGCAAACCGGACTTCTTCTGGCTTTCTTTCAACAATGGTTTTGTTCTTTCCATTCTTCTATAAAGGCCAGATTTGTAGAGTGCATGACTAATAGTTGTCCTGCGAGCAGATTCTCCCACCTGAGCTGTGGATCTCTGCAGCTCCTCCAGAGTTACCATGGGCCTCTTGGCTGCATCTCTGATTAATACTCTCCTTGCGCAGCCTGAGTTTAGGTGGCCGGCCGTGTCTTGGTAGGTTTGCAGTTGTGCCGCAATCTTTCCATTTTCGGATGATGGATTGAACAGTGAGATGTTCAAAGCTTGGGATTTTTTTTTATAACTTATCCTTACTTTAAACTTCTCCACAACTTTATCCCTGACCTGTTTGGTGTGTTCCTTGGTTGTCATGATGCTGTTTGTTCACTAAGGTTCTCTAACAAACCTCTGAGGGCTTCACAGAACAGCTGTATTTATACTGAGATTAAATTACACACAGGTGGACTCTATATACAAATTAGGTGACTTTTGAGGGCAATTGTTTCCACTAGATTTTAGTTAGGGGTATCAGAGTAAAGGGGGCTGAATACAAATGCACACCACACTTTTCAGATATTTATTTGTAAAAAAAAAAATAAAAAACATTTATCATTTTCCTTCCAGTTCACAATTATGTGCCATGTTGTGTTGGTCTATCACATAAAATGCCAATAAATTACATTTACGTTTTTCCACATGAGAAAATGTGGAAAATTTCAAAGGGTATGAATACTTTTTTTTAAGGCACTGTATATATTTTTATATATATATATATATATATATATATATATATATATATACACACACACACACACATACACATATACACTGTATGTATGTATGTTTTGTTAGCTGGTAAAGCAGACATGTGCCCTAAAGCTTCATGTAAAGTCTGTTTTTTAATACATTGACCTTGTTCAGAGATGGTTTAACTAGAAGAAAGATTTACAGTTGGGTGTGTTTATGTCATACTACTTTATAGCTATTTTAGATCTTTTTAATGAAACAACTTTCAAAATTCTTGTATTTTTTTGATTATGTTTGTGTACTTTAGATTTTCCAGAATAAAAAGATATAAAAGTGCATATACGATATATATATTTTTTCAGCTGAGCAGAAAATTTGAGAGTTTTATATTATAAATGTTATCCACAGCTGAGAGGAGAAAACAGCCTCGTCTGCAATATTTTCTTTTTTATTCTGAAATTGAATTGAATTGTATTCCAATCAAATAGTCCATCATGAATTCTTGCTATGATTCACATTATGCTATAAAACTAATTGTTTTATGTATATCATTATTGTGAATGTGGATAGAACCTAATCTTTGTCTACACATTTCTGCAAAGTAATAAGAAATATTCTCGCTGTGTGTGTTTTACATTAGATTGCTGTATACTGTGAAGGCAATAAGAAGAAAACTTAAAGGGGAAATAATTAAAAAAAGATTTTTAAATGCTGTACTCGTGGTAAACTGTTTTTATTTTTTTTTTCAAGTCAAGTCTACAAGACTGGTATATGGTATGATGTTCTGCCATTTTTTTTAAAAGGCTAAAAACCTAAAACTGATAATTTATTGACAAACTCAAATTTTGCCCTTTGTAAATTTAAACGTACTGTATATAAAATAATTCTGTACAAAAAAAAACTATACATCACAGTGGGTTCAATAAAGCCGAACTCCAGGCAAACTGCATATATGAATAAAATACATTGTGTTTTTTTATTAAAATAATTCCATTGCCATCATCATCCACATACAGAAAGAGAAGAGATAATGTAAATTAAACAGTATGTGTTGAGTATCACTTTAAAGGGTAACTCCACTTTTGTGGGGGGGGGGGGGGAATAGCAAATAAAGAAAAAATAATGTAGCGCATATGATTGCGACACTAATCATTTTGTAATTGAATGTTATTAAAAATTACCTTTCCTTTTCAATCTGTAGCAAATGTAATTTTCTGAGAATACATTGCAATATGGCTACCTGGAGTTTTCTGTACACAGAGTGTGTACTGACCACTAGGGCTGGGGAAAAAATCAATTTAAATCTTGAATCAAGTTGAGAGGTCAAATTGATTCATAATTTAGGCAAATCGATGTTTTTTTTTTCACCGTGCCAGTCGTGAGGAGCTGCGGGCAGGAGTTTTTAGGCGAGGCCGCGGCTTCGGCCTAGGCCGAAGCCGCGGCCTCGCCTAAAAACTGCCTGCAGCTCCCCTAGGACTGGCGCTGACACCGCGCCGGTCCTAAGGGGCTGCGGGCAGGAGTTTTTAGGTGAGGGCGCGGACTAGGCCGAAGCCGCGGCCTCGCCTAAAAACTCCTGCCCGCAGCTCCTCACGACCGGCGCATTGTCAAAAAAAAACAACTCGATTCGAATGGTGAATCGAGTTTTTTTTAAGAAAATCCCAGATTTTTTTTTTTTAAGAAAATCTCCCAGCCCTACTGACCACTCCCCAACAGGAAACACAATTTCCTGTTTGTTTGATTGGCTCACCAATTTTCCCAGAAGTCTGCCTAAGATACAAGCCAGATTTCAGGCATCCCCTGCAACAAAAATTTCATCTTTTGAGAGATACTTTCAATAGGAGCCAGTCTAAAGGGATGCAGGCCCAGCAGATTTCCTCATTATTGCCCTGTAGCCCCACAACTGACAGTTAATTATGAAACCACTCCCATTAGACCTACACAGAACAGAGGCACAGAGAAACACACATGGATTTCTTCAGAATAACAAAAGGTAGGAATCTGAAACAAAGTTTTATAATCCTTGAAATGTACATTGATCACCCAGAGAGGAATGTTTTTTTCTCAACAAAAGTGAAGTTACGATTTAAGTAACACTTGCAGGCCTTCTCTGTGATTAGATAATGAAAGGAGACAAAGCAGACTGATGAGCTCAACTTTATCACTCTGCTCCTCCTTCTTATCAACATGTCCCATGTTAGTACATAAACACAACTGACTAGTCTTTTACTGCTTCTCCCTTCCTCAAGTAAAATTTAGCTACTGTTATGGGAATATTTCTGATTGTGACTCTAAAAACAAAAAGGTAATACTGCAATTGCAGGAACAGATTAACAGGACGCAATCACCGTGTTTAAAATGTCCATTCATGACTAAATGTATTACATGTTATTTTATACATAGATAAAAAAGGGGTGATGTGAGATGTTATTAAAAACTAACAAATAGAAATATGATATTAAAAGCTAGCGAATAGAACAATTGCAAAAGTAAAACCTTGAGAGGGGAGGGGGGAGTAGAGACAGAGAGAGCTTCTAGTAGAAGTTGTGTCTGTGTGTTAAGTGAAGGTTACAGAACAAATTTCAACAGTGTGAACAGAATCGACTCCCTTGTGCTTAAATTAACAATACAGTGAAAGTCCATGTCATTTCCCTCCTTTTATTTATTTGACACCATTCTTCTCCACGTTACATTCAGCCGATTGCTGGTAACTCCTGCTACATTGGAGCACAGAGATGGTGTCCTGTTCATCTCTCTCCTAGCTTTCTCAGAATAATAGGTTCATCAGGGCTGGTGGACCATCTGTTGATACAGTGGGCAGTCACACAGAGGCATAGCCTGATGAGGAAGTAAATAACAAATATGAGAACGAGGAACATCATACTGTAAGCGCCTAGTTTCTGTAACCATGTTGCTATGCCATATAAAAAGTCACCAAAACCTTCTAATCCCTTAAAGGGGTTCCATCCATCTAGCAATATCTCAGGCCTTATTCTGTAGTTCTCTTATCTTAGCAAGATGCCCTTTAATAATGTCCTCATTATCAGAAATGTATATAGAACCGTGCGAATAACCTTACACATCCTGCCTTGAGCTGCAGTGAGATAATTTAGCGCTAATCTGTGTGCTAATACTACTTATTTTAAGCTGAGCCATTTCTTCACTTTATTAACCTTACCACCACTGATATAGGTTTATTATCTCATCTACAATTCTAGTGTAATTATTTATTCTTTTCACTGCTTCAATTCCCCATCCTGTCCAGGAAGGGAACCATGACCATGTCATGTCATCTTCAGTGAACAGCTCTCTTTTGAACACTAAAGGGTATTCTGGTCGCACTGTATCTTTGCAAACAGCCAATGCAGTTTGTGTCCCTGAAGAGGGAGGGGGGATTCCTCCAGCAGCCCTCTGCTGATAAGACTGAATTATACTGTTGGGACACATACTGTGAGGAGATGCTGGTGTCATCAACTCCAACTACCTGTGTTTATGTTAATTGAATGAGCTGATCACATTGTCCTCTATACAATGTAGGAGATGGGACGACTCCTATTGGAGCTGCTGCTATTGTGAGAAAATGTCCTGTGATAATGAACTCAGTCTGGGCAAAAGGTCATGTCTCAGTCACCTAGGCTGTATAAAGGATTAGTTAATTAGCTCATGTTAATTAGGTAATTAGGTTATGTTTGTATTGTTAGAGTGATATGAGCAGGAGGGTGGAACCTCATCTTCTCCTGTATATAAGACTGTATTCTGGTTCTGAATAAAGAGAGTTCATGTTCGCAACAAGCAAGTGTCGCCTTGTTTTGTGCTCAGAGAGGTTGGAATATCTGATATCTGTATACAGACTGGGAGGAAGTTGTATATGACGGAAGCACTCAAGCGGAGTGTGGGACGTTCCGTGACATCAGGTAGCTGATATTTCCACACATTGGGAACTGTGAGCAATTTGTACTATAAAGGGTTCTATTTAGTTCTGGATCTGGGATATAATAATATTGACTATAGTTTCCTCCATAAACTGTAATCTTTGCTCCAGTGTAATCTGAAATGCCCAACTGTGTACGTTTAGTGTTAAATTGGCATGTACCTTTTAGTCCCCAAGAAATGAGAGCCATATTAGAGGGATTGGAAGATCTTAGAAAGAATCCAATTGGGTTTGCAAACAAACTTAGTGCTTCACAGGAAGCATATGAGGCTTCTGCTACTAAGCTTTTTATTAAAGCAGTGGGAAGCAACATGTCTGGGTATATACTTTTTTTTTTTAAAAGGTCTTTATTTATGATTTTCATAAACACAAAAACAAACAATATAGTAAAATACAAAAGCATTATTAAAATGCAGCAAAAAAATATATGTCTTTTAGACCCACATGGACGATTGAATATAATGAGAAGAAACAATAATTCACAGTTTCCATACAACCAACAAGAATGGTGAAGGGAGATGAGACCATCATGAACTAGATCATAAAGGTGCAGTTACCGAGAAAACAAACAACCCCAGCCATACGCATGCACACCGTTGCCCCACACTAATACCATGGTGCCATGATCCCAACTTTTCCAAAACAAAAGTTTAATACCATATAAAGCAATGCTCAGCTTAAACTACTCAATATCCACCTGGCCTACAGGGCCACAGCGTAATAAAGGCCAATCTTGATCAGCTGCGAGGACAAAACTGTACCCCAAAATGATTTAGAAACATCCAACCATGGTTGCCATACTTTGGTAAATTTTTTTGAGCGTGCTCTACTTTTATATATTAGCTTAAATTTGGGGAGCTCCCCATTAACAATACGGTACAAAGTTTTTGTGGTTGGAGAGGTAACATCCTTCCAGTGCAACAATATAACTTTATGTGCATAGTACAGAACTGTGCGAATTAAGGACCGGGCAGGGGTCCTATGTACAAAGTCATTCAATATGCCCAAAAGTCCCACTTCTGGGGTCTGTGGTAGCGGAAGGGAAAGCTGTTTTTTGAAAAACCCAAACAATTCCTTCTAGTAAAAAGTCAGTCCCGGGCAGCTTCAAAACATATGAAATCAATCTGCATTAGCTAGGTTACATCTGAAACAGACTGCAGCGATTCCGAAACCCATACATGCCAGCTTAGGTGTGGTATAGTGTAGATGATGAATAAACAAATCAAATAAATTGATCAGCAGTGCTAATAATATCTTGAAAACAGACCTCGGTGGCTTCTTCTCAGCCCTCCTCAGTAAGCTCAGGCACTAACACCAACCATCCATCATATGAATTCTGAAATGTGTTCGCCCCCACCAATGAAAAACGACTATAAAATGTTGTTACTAATTTAGTAAGTTTAGGATAGTAGGTCTTCCATTGGAGACTCCATGAGTCAAGGACCCAAACTGCGTCTGGATGGCATGCCCGAGTAACAATTATTTGAAAAAGAATTTATAGTCAATGCCATGATTCCCCCTTAAAGTGTCAAAAGAATCAAAATTATTCCCACAAACAATATGTGAGAGATGGGTGACTTGGGTGAAAACTTCTCCTCCAGCAGACCATAGCAGATACCCCCTATCTCAGACTCTGATGCACCGCCAAAGCTAGAGGCTCAATAGCGAGAGCGAACAGGAGTGGAGAGAGGGGGCACTCCTGCCTAGTACCTCTCTTCAATGATGGCGAATGGTGAGGAGACATCTTTATTGGTACGGACTCTAGCCTTTGGGTTTACATACAGTAGGTGGACCCATCTCACATATTGCGGACCAAAGCCCATCTGTGACATAGTTTCCCATAAAAATGTCCAGCGAACAGTGGTAAATGCTTTCAACACATCCAATGACAGTACCAGTCCACTACGTTTAGCTACAGATGCTTTATGGAAATGCAGATATAACCTCCGAATATTATCAAAAGTGTTTCGTCCAGGCATAAACCCTGATTGATCAGGTGATATGAGAGATAGTATAATCTTCTGTAATCGAAGCGCTAGTATTTTTGCCAGTATTTTTGCATCATTATTTAGGAGGAAAATGGGACGGTAGGACCCACATAGTAGCTTATCCCTATCAGGCTTAGGTAAAACTACAATGAGGGCCTCGCCTCATTCATGGAATCAGGGAGTATTCTTTGATCCAGTGATGCATGAAAGGTAGCAAGAAGTTTAGGGGCAAGTGTTTCAGTTTATGCATGATACCACTCAGAGGGAAGGCCTTCCAGGCTGGGAGTTTTGGAGGATGGCAAGGAGCAGATAGCAGTCTCCACTTCCTCCACTGTTATGGCCTCGTCCAGGTGATGTCTGTGAGAGTCACTAAGTGCAGGGAAATCTAAAGAGAAAAAGAAACCTGTAAAGGAGGTCTCCGAAGGAGTCATTTGATCATCATAGAGTCTACCATAGTATGATGCAAACTCCTGTATGATGATCAAAGGATCCAAAGTAATTGACCCATCAGATAGCTGTATGGCAGAAAATGAGCTGTCCTGGAAGTCAGTATGGGCAAGGAAAGCCAGTAGCCTTCCATTTTTTCCCCCCATGCTCACGTATACGAGCAGAAAGATGTAGTTGTTGTTTTTTAGTAAACTGTGTGTAGTTGTAATGCGTTATGAGCCTCGGTCAGTCCACACCGAGTTTCAGATGATGGATTTGTCACATGTTGGGATCTAGCGGCCTCTAGGGATTTTTCAAGTGTTGCTTGTACAGCTCGCTCAGATGATTTATAGTGCATAATATGAGATATGTATGAACCCTGCATTACTGCCTTAAAGGCATCCCATACTGGCCCCTTGGCTGCAGTGTCAGAGTTAGATGCCCAATAATTGGCCATGTGAGTTGGAATGGACTCATGAATTTCGGGTGTGGAGATCTAGGGAGGCCTCCAGACCCAAAATGTGGGGTTAGGACCCTGGGTCAGAGTCACCTGTACTACTGAATGGTCGGACACCATCTGAGAGATATAGGCAATAGACCGAATAAATTTTAGGAGATCCTCAATGCATAATCCAACCTGGAAAGAGTACAGTATGATTTAGATTGACAAGAGAAGATGTTTACAGTAGGAAATTTCCAGCGCCAGGTATCTACATATCCATAAGCCTCACCCCACTTACAGAACAGTTTGGATTCCGATGTTAAAGGCTTCAACCTATCCAAAGATGGCTATAGTACTGAATTAAAATCCCCTATAATGATCATAGGACATAATGGTAGAGAGGAAAGCTTTGTACTCAGCTCATAAACACTGTGGCTGTAACCGGGGGAGGGACATAAACTGTGACCAGTAAAATAGGAACCCTATGTACAGTGGCATGCAGAACAAGGCCCTTGGGGTCCAAAATGACCTGGTGACAGGAAAAGGGCAATCCCTTACGGATTAGAATTGCCACCCCTCAGGAATAGTTAGAGTTTGGAATGGTAATTCTGAGATACCCACTGTTTCTTTAGTGCTAAAACATTGGAACCCATTAGGTGGGATTCTTGAAAGCAGAGAATATGCGGATTACGATGCTTAATCCTCTCAAAAACCAAATCTCTTTTGAACTTTGAGTTCAGTCCACGTACGTTCCATGCCCAAATAATTAACCCATATTGGGTATAAGACCATCCATAGGGCAAGGAGAAAGAAAGTGGGCTTTAAAGGCCTTTTAACAACTTCCCGTAAAGCAGTCACAGCCACAAGCTATAGGTAGAATGCTTTGGCACACATTCAAACAACCATCCACACTTCACACATACATCCACAAAACTATATACATAAAAGAAAAAGCCACTCAAGGGCAGCAACACCCCTGCCCAACTCCTAAAAAACAGAGTGGGCTTAAACCCGAAACTTGTACCATGCATGGGACACATGTCCTTTATCCATGTTATGAAAAAGGAAATGTCAGTGTTCCACAGATGGGAGGATTAGCATATTTCCCTCATGGCAGCTCATGCCAACTCAGCAGATGAGGGTCGGGGACTCCCCCGCAGAAGAAGTAAATTGGTCAACCAAACCACACATTTGTGGGGTTGCTGTAGGGCCCACAGCATACAAAAGAAAAGGTAATAAACTTGTAGCAGAAGAGCTGACACCCATCAAGCGGGAGCTCGGGGAAGCTGCGGCAATGATTCCCACCATACCATGGCATTTCTAGGAGACTGGAAGAAATTAACTTTTCCTTGATGTACGACTTGGAGGGTGGCTGGAAACAATATAGAATATTGGATGATGTGTTCCCGCAGCTTCTGCTTTACGGTCTGGTATTGGGCTTGTTGGTTGCGGACAGCCACTGAGTAATCCGGAAAAAGCGACCCCACCGCATTGTTGATGTTAAGACTTCTCTTCAAGCGAGCAGCACGCAGAATGGAGTCTCGGTCTCTGTAATTTAACAGATGAATCACCATAGTGCAGGTAGGATTAACTTCTGGGAGAGGTCGACCCAGGACCTAATGAGCCCGCTTGATCACAAAGCATGAGGATAGGTGATCACGGCCGAACTCTTGCTCCAACCAGCTTTCCATGAAAGTCACAGGGTCTGACCCCTCCACCCGCTCAGGGAGGCCCACCAATCGCAAATTATTCCTGCGGAGGCGGTTCTCAAGGTCATCCACTTTGTCTTCCAGGGTTGCGATCTTCCAGCCAAAAGTACTGATTTTAGGCAGTAAGTGGTTAATGGTGTCTTCAAGGTCGCTGATGCGGCATTCGGTTTCAGTGACCCAGATGATGGGACTGGGTCTACAATGTTGGAGGTACTGACTTTGCGATCATGCGGCAAGATGTACAGAAAATACTATTTTTTGTACATCTTGCCGCATGATCGCAAAGTCAGTTTTAATTTCTGCCACCTCCCCCATTAAGTCAGTGTGGTTTACCTTAATGGTACGCAGTACCTCCAACAGTGTAGGCCCAGTCCCATCATTCGCTCCATCCTCCCCCGGATGCTTGTGAAGACAGATTCAGAGGGTTTAGGACTCACGGAGAGGTTTCCGGAGCATCCCCAAAGAGATCAGGGGTAGAGGCAGGCGATATGCATGGCACAGTGTTGTTGCAGAGGCCATCTTGGCCTGAGCATGTGGCAAAACTCATCTTGGCCGGCGGCTGTTTCTTCTGTTTGCCCATCCACCAAAAACACCTCCCAGCGAAGCAGGACTCTTCCCCGACAGGATAGGCAGCGTAGGCTCATTCTTTTTACCCTGGTCAATCCAGGATGGAGCAGAATTGTGAAAAGGAGGTCGGAGCTGTACTGGGACAGGTCCGATCACATGCCTTGCTCGGCCACGCCCCATGTCTGGGTATATACTTAAAGAAAGTGGTGTAGACGTCACAAACCTAGATAAGATGGTTAGTGGATGGAAGGTTTGTGAAAAGCCTTCTGGCTGGCTCACCAAAACTGTTATGGGAATATTTCTGCAATTGCAGGAACAGATTCACAGGACACAATCATTGTGTTTAACCACTTGAGGTCCGGGCCATAGCCGAATGACGGCCACACAGCGCGGACCTCAATTTTCGGGAGACCATCATGGGACGTCCTCCCCTGTGCACGCGCTGTGATCACCGAGTCACGGAGACTCGGATGATCACAGATCCGAGTAAGGGGCCGATCCCAGCCCCTTACCATGTGATCAGCTGTCAGCCAATGACAGCTGATCACATGATGTAAACAAAAGCTCGATAATCGGTTTCTTTTTCTCCTCACGCTCATAGCGTGAGGAGAAAAAAAGCCGATCACTGGCTTATGTTAAAGAATTATGTTAAACAATCTGTACCCATTATTGCCACCCATCAGTGCCCATCACTGCCACCCATCAGTGCCTATCACTGCCACCTATCGGTGCTTATCAATGCTGCCTCATCAGCGTACATCAATGAAGGAGAAAAATTACCTGTTTGCAAAATTTTATAACAAAATATAAAAAAATATATAAAAAATTTTTAAAAAAATTTGGTCTTTTTAACAAAAAATAAAAACTGCAGAGGTGATCAAATACCACCAAAAGAAAGCTTTATTTGTGGGGAAAAAAATGATACAAATTTCACAGTGTTGTATGACCGCACAATTGTCATTCAAAGTGCGACAGCGCTAAAAGCTGAAAATTGGTCTGGACAGGAGGGGGCTTTAAGTGCCCAGTAATCAAGTGGTTAAAATGTCCATTCATGACAAAATTTATTATTACATGTTATTTTATACATAGATAAGAAAGGGGTGGTGTGAGATGTTATTAAAAACTAACAAATAGAAATAATGTTATTAAAAGCTAGCGAACAGAACAATTGCAAAAGTAAAACCTTGAAAAGGGATGGGGGAGTAGAGACAGAGAGAACTTCTAGCAGAATTTGTGTCTGTGTGTTAAATGAAGGTTGCATAACACATTTCAAAAGTGTGAACAAAAAGCCCATGTCAATACTTACAATTCTTGCATTTTAAAAAAACACAATTTATGATGCATTAATGATTACAAAATAGCCTGAATTTGTTATATTTTATATCTGCCTGGAATTTAGCTTTTGAAAATTAGAAAGGTTGTATCTAGCTAATGTGATGCAATTTTTATAAGGAAATTCAAATTTGGTAGTTGAGACTGTTGTTTATGTGATATTTCTGGATTTTGAAGCAGCATTTGATCCTGCCTCTCATATCATTCTTGTACAGACGTTTAGGCATCAATGACTTTGATTTGGGACTGCATGCATATGGGTGAAGAACTGGTACACTTTTGTCAAAAGTGAAAATAAAAACAGCAGCTCCTTGCTCTAGTTTCTTATCTAGGCATTATGCCTGGTACACGTGATGAGATTATTGGGGCGAATGAGCGTCCGTTTTTTTTTTTGTTTTTTGTTTTTTCCTTGTCAAAAGAAGTTTATTGAGTATACAATGTTATAAAGATACATAAAGTAAGTTTACAAGGATCTATAAAGTAAGCTCATTGTTTTACAGTAGGGTTTATATAGGTAAATATCATGAAATTTCAAATATTAAACATTGGGTTCACGTAAACCTAAATTAAAGATATATATCATTTCCTTAGTTACTTTTGTAGGTATTTAAATGATTTATACCTACTATACATATTGTTTACAAGTAGAGTGTATATAGGTCAAATAAATTCTGATAATTAGCTTTAATCGTAAGGTGGAGAAAAGGAAAGAGAAAGAAGAAAAAGGGTTGAAAGGTAGAGGTATGGTCCACAAGGTTGTCCCGCTCGTCAGTTTATTATTCTTTTTAGTTCTCTTTGAAGCCTTAGAATGGGTGTCTCTGTAAGTCATTTAATCTGTTACCATGGCAACAGGACAGAGTCATTGAAGTTTGACAGGAACTGTTGTTTTATCCAAGGATGCCAAAGTTTTTCAAATTTTGGAATTTGATTTTGATCGATGGCTACCATCTTAGCATGGGACATTGTATTATTCATTCTGTGAATTGTGTCTGCTAGTACCAATGTAGGAGATTTCCATGCCTTGGCCACTGTTTGTTTTGCAGCCATTATTAGTTGGATCATAAGTTTGAATTGAGAGATTGTTAACCATTCCGGTTTTAGATTAAGTAAAGTTATATATGGATCTGGTTGTATTATTTTTTTAAATATTTTAGATGCAATCACGAAGACTTCCTTCCAGAAGGTTTGGATTACTGGGCACGTCCACCATATGTGTAAATATGTGCCTATTTCTGGGCATCCTCGAAAACAAAGAGCTGAGGTATTAGGTGAATATTTTGCCACTCTAGCGGGTACAAGGTACCAGCGAGTTAGGACTTTATAATTTGTCTCCAGTGCTAAGATGTTGGGTGAAGATGACTTAGATGTGAGCCATATGTTAGACCAGTCCGTGTCTTCTAAAGTTCGTCCCAGGTCCTCCTCCCACCTCTGAACGTAAGAGGGTCTATTAAGATTTGCTACTCCATATAATTGATTATAAAGTGATGAAATTGTACCTTTAGCAAATGGATCTTTTGTACAGATTGATTCAAAAATGGATAATTGGGATAATGGTGTATCCCCCTTTAGGAATGGTGTATAGAAATTTTTGATTTGGAGATATCTAAATATCTCAGAGTTTGGTAGATCATATTTTTCTCTAAGCGATGGGAATGAAAGGAATGATTTAGATGCTATGAAGTCATTTAGTGTCTGAATGCCTGATGTTGTCCAAGCTTTAAAAGAATTTGGGTAGATCCATGCCGGATAAAAGGCCGGATTTCTGATAAAAGAAAGGAGAGGATTGTGTGGAGATTGTAACTGATATTTGGTTTTTAGTTTATCCCAGAGAGATAAGAAGTGTTTAGTTATGGGATTATGAATTTTAAAGCGGTCTTTAGGATCAAGCTATAATAAATTTGATATTAATAGAGGGTCATTTTCTGAAGCCTCTATAAATACCCATAATGGGATTTCCTGTTTTGCATGGTATTTGGACAGACTGGCCAAATGTGCTGCTCTGTAGTAGTTAGTAAAATTAGGGTATCCCAGGCCTCCTTTATTTTTGGGAAGATGTAGTGTGTGTATAGGTATACGTGGTTTAGAAGAGCCCCATATAAACGAAGTTGCTCTTTTTTGTACTATTCTCAAAAAATAGGAAGGAATTGGAATAGGGTGGACTCTGAATAGATAAAGCAATTTGGGTAGAATAGTCATTTTGATTGCATTAATCTTCCCTATCCAGGATAAAGGAAGTTGCGACCATTGTTTTATTAGATTTGTGATCTGTCTTAATACAGGAGGATAATTGGTTGAAAATAAGTCAGAATGAGATGCTGTTAAATGAATTCCAAGATATGGGATTGATTTTTCTGCCCATGTGAATGGGAGTGCAGCCCTAGCCGGGATCAATTCCATGTTTGTGAGTGAAATATTAAGCACTAGGCATTTCTTAGGATTAATCATAAGGCCGGATAGGGCTGCAAATCCATCAAGAGCTGGTATTAAGTTAGGACCAGAGACCTGTGGTGATGATAGAAAAAGTAATATATCGTCTGCAAATATACATAATTTGGGTGTAATACCTCCTACTTCAATGCCAGTTATAGTTTGGTTTGTTCTGATGTATTGGGCCATGGGTTCGAGTATAAGGGCAAATAATAAGGGAGATAATGGGCAACCCTGTCGGGTACCTCTTTCGATATTAAAGGCTTCAGATTTGTATCCAGCATATTTTATATAGGCTTTGGGTTTATTATATAATGCTTTGATCCATGTTAAAAAGTGGGGTCCAAAACCCCATTTTTGTAATGAATATTGCATATATTGCCAGGATACTGTGTCAAATGCCCTCTTAATATCGAGAGATAGAAAACATAAAGGGATTTTCCGTTTTTTAGCAATATGTGCCAATAACACTGCCCTGCGTATATTATCGCCTGCCTGTCTATTTGGCATGAAGCCTACTTGATCTCTATGTATTAATTTTCCTATAATGCTATTGAGGCGTTTTGCTATTATTTTTGCTAATAATTTAATATCGAGGTTTAACAGAGAGGCCGATAATTCACACAGGAAGTATCATCAGAAAGGGGTTTTGGAATCATACAAACAATTGCCATTAGTGTTTCTTGCCAAAAAGAATGTCCATCTAGAAGTTTGTTAAAAGTTTCAGTGAGAATGGGAGAGAGTATTTCTGAGAATGTTTTATAGTATAAAGCCGAGTAGCCGTCTGGGCCTGGTCTTTTGTTAAGTTTTAGGTCTTTTATGGCGTTAGCAACTTCATCTATAGTTATAGGCTCATCCAAACTGCTTTTTTGATTCTGAGATAACTCAGGTAAGGTTATTTTTGAGAAGAAGGATTCAGCTTCTGTAGGATTAAATTCATTGTTTGTCTTGTATAAAGTTGCGAGATGTGAGTGAAATTTAGGGACTATTTTAACTGGATTACAAGTGTAAACATTTTTTGATAATTTCAAACGTATTGGTTTGAAAGATTTGTTAGTTGAATTTAATGCCCGAGCCAAATATGTACCTGGTTTGTTTGTATTCATGTAGAAATTGTGTTTGGAGCGTTTGAGGGATTTATCAACTGACTCAGTGAGAAATAGATCGTATTCCAATCTAGATTTTTCCAGATGAGATTTTGTACTCTGAGATGGATTATCTTGAAATGATATGTAGGCTGCATTAAAATTGAGTTCTAGTTTTTTTGCTAGATTTTTGCGTTCCCGTTTAAATAGTGCCATTTGTCTTTGTATTGTACCACGCAAGACAGGCTTATGAGCTTCCCACAGTGTTATTGGGGAGATGTCTGTTGTATTATTAATTGATATGTATTCCTTTAAAGCTTGTTCAATGGCCATCTGATGTAGTGGGTGTTTGAGCATTATGTCCGGTAAGTACCACGTTGGGTCATGCGCTTTTGGTATGGCTGAGGCTATAGTAGTGTATACTGCATTATGGTCAGACCACGGAATCGGAATTATATCTGATGCAATAATTTCTGGTATCATTCCTATTGTTAGAAAAATATGATCTATTCTGGTGAAGGTTTGATGAGGGTGCGAGAAATAAGTGAATTTCTTTTTCATTGGGTTACTTTCTCTCCATGAATCTACCAGATTGTATTTGGAAAGAAGTTGAGAAAAAGGTAATCTAGAGGTTATTTTGGATGGTGTAAAAGGTGATTTATCTAGAAATGGGAGGAGGACCTGGTTCGAATCCCCACACATTATCACTGTTCCTATTTTGTGTGTATTAATCACTTGTAATATATGTGAGAGGAATGGTGTAGGTTGTTTGTTAGGAGCGTAGTAGGAAATCACCGTGATTGCTGTATCCATTATATAACCCATGAGTATCAGGTATCTACCTTCTGGGTCTTTAATTTCTGATGATAAGGTGAATGGTGTGGATCGGTGAAATGCAATTAGAGTTCCCCTTTGCTTGGTACAGGCAGAAGCAGTGTAAATTTGTTGATAAAAAGGAGAAATATATTTTGGAGTAGAATCTTTGGTGAAGTGTGTTTCTTGGAGGCATACTATGTGAGCCTTCTTGTTATGGAAAGTACGGAAGGCTTTGGTCCTTTTTTGAGGGACATTTATTCCCTGAACATTCAGGGAAAGTATATTCAGTGGTGCCATGGCAATAGATCAAATAGTTTTGACTTACTTTTTGTTATGCAGAGCTGACTGCGCAGATCAACCTGTGTGGACTGAAGAGATGAATAGATAGAAAAGAAACCAGTGAATTCTGGAATAAAGAGTAAACAAAAAACATATGAGATTAGATGATACATTGTATAAATTATTTTTTGCAAGTAATCACAATTTACCCGTGAAAGAGAATAAATATCTCTCTCAGGGGAATAAGTGCCTTCGTCACACTCCCACATAATATGGTTGGGAGAATGAGGAGGGCTAATGGGGGTACACGGATCTTCCGCTTACAGGAGAGAAGTGCTATGTCAAAAGACATCAAAATGATGTTTCATTAATTGGAGTGCAGAATATAGTTTTTGTTGAAATTATTTATTCCAGGGTGGTTGTATACGGTTAGTCTTGCCCTAGGCTAAATAATTCAGTTAGAAAGGTACTGTTAATAACTTTGGTATTGATGAAGATAGTTTGAATTATTTTGGGATTTTAACCCTTTTAGAGTAAACAATTACATATTTTATTCATATGTAACTGTTTAGATATGTTAACTCATAAAATTGAGGTTGTATTGCTTCAGATTAGAATAAACAAAAATATATAATTCTAGGAACTAGTTAGGTAAGAATATATTTGTTTTAAGAAAAGAAAGAAAAAGCTTCCATTACTTCTGGATTATTGAACATATTTGTCCTAAAAAGTAATAAATCTATTGTTATTACCTGATAATATATAACTGAACAAGAATTTCCTTATTTCACTTATATATTCTAAGGCTATATGAATCAGAAGTAATAAGAAATATAACTGGAATGTAACATGATCCCACACAGTGTGTGACTATCAGAATGCAGTTACATTCAGTTATAAATATAGGTTTTTTATAGAGAACCATCTCTTAGTATAATAAATGAAGAGATATCAGGAATTAGGATGTCAGTCCATTGAATCTTCTTGGTCCATGGATGATGTGGCATAACGGCCTCTTTTGTGAGAATGATGATTCCCATTTTGTTCTGAAATTTTCTGGGTGCTGCCTGAAGGTGAAGATGACGCCATTCTTCTGCGTGTGGGAGAGTTGCTGCTTGTGGATTCTGTCAGAATTAATTTTAAAAGGGTTTGTTGTAGTTCATCTGCTGATCTGCTTCTGTAAATTGTACCTTGGTAGTTAAATCTGACTGAAAAGGGGAAGCCCCATTGATACATAATGTTGTGGCGTTGCAGTTCCATTAGTTGGGGTTTCATGGACCGTCTTTTAGTAATAGTAAGTTGGGATAGGTCAGCAAAAATTTGATAATTGTGTCCTTGAAAATTAAGTTCCTTTTTTTCTCTTGCAGCAATTAGCATTTGTTCTTTCGTTCTGTAATAATGACATTTTGTGATTATATCACGTGGGGGTCCATCTTTCTTTTTGGCTGTGAGGGCTCTGTGTACTCTGTCCAGTTCTAAACGTTCAATAGGGATATCTGGCTTTAGTTCTTGTAATAGAGCAGTAATAGTAGATTGCAGGTCTGTCACAGTTTCAGGTATTCCCCTTATGCGCAAGTTTGAACGTCTGGCTCTATTTTCGTAATCTTCGAGCTTAGTTTGAAGTATTAAATTCTCTTTTTTTAATTGTTCCAATTCTGTTATATTTTCTTGGGTTGTAATTTCAATTTCATCCATTTTTATTTCTAAGGCTGCGGTGCGGTTTCCCAGCTCTCTTATTTCTTTGGTTAGGCTTTTTGCTATTTGGTCTGAGGTTTGTTTTAAAGCCTTATGAAGCATCTTTTCAAATTGTAATAATATTACTGGGGATGTTGAGGAGGCTTGTGGAGAAGTTTGTGAGAGGATTTGTTCTGTATCTGACTCAAATGGAGAGTCTTGCTGTGACATTTTCTGTCTGTGAGAGCGCCCTGATGCTGTATCTTGTGAGGTGACTGGAGCTGCTTCAGCTGCAGTGAGTGCCTGTGAGCTCTTTGTGAGGTGATTTTTATTTCTGCCACGGTTTCCTCCCAGTACCATATTTCCTGCCCAAACTTTCACAGTTTGTTCCCTGGGGCAAAAAGGTTCAAATGGATACCTTTTGAGCCTGCAGGCTCCGATTTGTCCTTCTCTTCTCTCCTCAGCGGTGTGGAGCTCTAACAATGCATGTCTGCTCCGCTAGGCTCCGCCTCCTGCCCCCCGAGCGTCCGTTTTTTTATGCATGCATGCTAGTATCATATCGAAACTAAAAGAGGCTACTAACAAATTCTCTTATGACAGAATAAAAATTTGGAAGTGATGTAATGTGCTGTAATTTATTTGTATTGTATTTACGGAAGACAACTGTACTGATTAAACAAAAATCGCACGATCTGCTATCGTACAAGAAAAATTTTCGTGCTTGTCCCATCGGATTATTTTGCATGAACTGCTGTGATTGGCTCTTAAAAGCTGTGTACTAACGATTAGATTATCATACGATCGCTTCGAAATCTGTATTTTTCGTACCATTTTCTGATTGTCTGTATTGGCCTTTACTTGTAGCACTCTAGTCCTCCCCAGTCTCCTTTGTCAGTAATCTGGTAGGAACCCATTTGCTTTGCAGGACAGTTGTCCCCAAACGCATCTACTTCAGGCTGTCTTTCACTTTCAGAAGGCCTGATTTTTTAAAATTAATATTAAGAACAATTCTCCCAACCACTAGAGACTCCAAACTGGCATATATTTTTCTATGGCCTAGTAAATAAAGTCTCATAAAACTCAAACAGTTGTTGCCCATAGTGACAATTTTTTTTTTATAAAATGAAAGTGGATGTCCAATTGGTTGCCAATTGTAAACATTATATCCCCTGTTATCTGGAGTTCCATGGCAACAAGAACATTGAACATATCTAGATGAAAGCAGTATGCAGCTGTACAAGCATATGTTTGCATGCTAGGTAATATTATTTTCAGAGTTACATTATTTCTGCAATGACATACAATAGAATACTGGCAAAAAAGGAACTATAAATTATAATATATCTATGTTTTTGTTTTTTATCTTCAGCTACATCTGCTATTTTCCAATTCGGTCTGTGGTTACGTGAAAATTGTGTAGAAAAAAATGTGTCTCTTTTACTTATTTTGTTCATAGATAAAAAAGTGTGTAAATACATTTGCACTGCACAGCGGTTCCAGATTTTTTACTGATCTGTAAAGCTTGTCTAAATAAATATTTTGTATTTCACATTTTCATTACATGTTTATCAATTGAAAGGTCTACGTATAGTAAAAGTAACAATGTTCTTATAATGCAGCATATAGACATATATTGATGTTTTTCCAAAGTAATAAAATCTTACCAGCAATCCATTGTTCCTTGCTCAGCTCTTTTGTGGGAGAGAAAGAAGCAGTATTTTCATATTTATGAGCAGCTATATATCTGAAAGAGAGCTGCTGTCTGCATTTTATGTCCCGTGTTTCCCTGTAACACAGGAACCTTACAACAGCCTATGTCTTCACATAGAGAATTCAGCATAAACTTTTTATAGTGCTTTATTTTCTAGGTGGGATTTTTGTGCATAGGTTTTTTTTCTTTTTTTAGCCCTGGTGCCCATAAGTTAAGTGTAAATACTTCAGGATGACCACTAATTTTTACTTTTTTCAGCCTTGGATATATTAGAGAATTGTTAAAACCCTTGTAGGGGAAACTCCAAAATGTATAGGTTTCAGTAACATTTTGACTGCTGAAGCCAGATTGGAAAGTATTTATTAAACGAGCATGTGGTTAAACCTACATGCAGGGAGAGCAGCACAATACATAGTGTTTAGTTTCAAAAGAATTGCTCTAACTCACTAAGGACTTCTAATACAAAGTATATGTTCTGAAGTGGGTGGCACCTAGTTATCTAAACTTTCTTTGAAGCTACATCTGTGTCTCTGGTGAAATCCATTAAAGTGCAGATAGTCATTCACATAGGCTTGTCACTTCCAGTGGCTCTTTCGGAGGAACAATTCCTTAAAAGGACAGAGAACCATCTTCCCAGATGGAGGTGTAAATAGCATTTTAACAAACGCAATACAGCTGTTACACAATATGACTTCTAACAAGATATCTGCCTGAAAAGAAAGAAATGACTGATAATCAGAAATAAATGTTTGATACATAAAATGGCTATTCCATTTTCCCTCTCAGCCTTGTCTTTTTTTCACTGTGTCCTATTGGGAGATTCCCTTTCACTTCCTGTCCTTAGAAACAACAGGAAGTGAGAGAAAATCTCTTCAAAGTGCACTTCCTTAATGCTGGTGTTTGTTCACCCCTTTATTTCACTTTGTTTCTCCCTCCCATGTTTCCGTGTGGCTGAGTCTGCTATTTGGAGCGGTAATAGCCCTTTCTAGACACCTGGGGGAGTTATCATTGTAGGGATGGGAGGGACAGTGAAATATCCAGGTTTGCAGGAAAAAGGGGCTACAACCACATTGGCATCCCCCACTCCTCTGGGCATCATCTTTGACACCTGGTCTAGTATTTAAAGATTTGGTATAGCACTTTGGGCTAGTCAGTCTCTGAGGAAGTTGGTTCACCAACAAAACTGGTCAGATGTCAGTCTTTTTCTCGAAATGATCCAGTGGTGGTGCTCCCCATGTCCTTTTATGATGGATGGACTCTTACTTTTAAAATTGGTATTGAGTCTTTATGATTTGAGTTTCTGTTTCAAGGGACTATTGTATATTTGCCTCTACTTTGGTCACCTGATTAATTCCTAAATATTTGGCGTGACATCTAAGGTCTCGGTGGCCCCTGTAAAGGTTTTCATGTGGACATTCATACACTACTAATGGCATGCTAAATACATTTGTATCACTAATGAGAGGTTAAATCCACCTGGAGACTGTGTGATCATGCACCAACTATACAAACCATGCATGTAAGGTCTCGGTGGTCCCTGTTGAAATCTGTACATGGATATTTGTATACTACTGTGTTTCCCCGAAAATAAGACCTAGCGTGATTGTCAGAGATGGCTGCAATATAAACCCTACCCCCCAAATAAGCCCTACCCTGTTTCCCAGAAAATAAGCCCTACCCTGGAAACAAGACCTACAAGGACTTTAACTAGGGCTTATTTGGGGGGGTAGGGCTTATATTGCAGCCATCACCGACAATCACGCTAGGTCTTATTTTCGGGGAAACAGGGTACTAATGGCAGGTTAAATCCACCTGGAGATTGAATAATGTTGCACCTACTACTATATAAACTCACCGACCACTTTATTAGGTAGACCTTGCTAGTACTCGGTTGTACCCCCTTTTTACCTTCAGAACTTGACCTCTGACATCAACAAGGCATTTTCAACCACACAACTGCTGCTCACTGGATATTTTCTCTTTTTCAGACCATTCCCTGTAAACTCTAGAGATGGGTGCACGTCAAAATCACAGTAGATCAGCAGTTTTTGAAATACTCGTTCAAAGTCACCTAAATCCCCTTTCTTCTCCTTTCTGATGCTCGGTTTGAACTTCAGCAAGTCATCTTCACCACGTCTAGATGCCTAATGCATTGAGTTGCTGCCATGTGATTGCCTGATTAGCAATTTGTGTTACCGAGCAATTGAACAGGTGTACCTAATAAAGTGTCCTGTGAGTGTGTATTGTCTCTGTGGTCCCTGTTAAAGTGTATATATGGACATTCTCTGCTTTGATAAATCGCAGGATAGATCCACCTTGAGACCTTTCTAATACATGGAGCATTCAAGTTTTTTTGGATAACAACATTACAGCATTCATATCTTGCCCATGTCACCTTGATGTGCTGGTTTTAACCTTTTGGTGTGCTACATCCTCAACAGCACAAGAAGCTTTTACTAAGCCCTCTTCGAATACAGTCTAGATGCTATACAACTCTAATTTATCCATGCAAGAAAATGATAATTTAGAATATTGTTGATTTTGGTACTCTACATGGGTCCTAGTGATTCTAGGATTAATCATTTTACTCAAAGAGCCTTTTAAGGAATTGCTGCTATTTTGAAAGAGAACCACCACTATCATTATGATTATTAGATCCTTATCTGTACATTTGATACACTTTTTTGAGTAATTGATTTATACTGTAGAATGTATTCATATATGTCCTAAAGACCATTTTGGGACTTTGAATTTTAGTAGGTAAACCTTTGTTTTAAACTTGTCTTTATACTTTCTATGTAGTAAAATACATTTGTTACAGTGAGGGAAAAAAGTATTTGATCCCCTGCTGATTTTGTACGTTTGCCCACAGACAAAGAAATGATCAGTCTATAATTTTAATGGTAGGTTTATTTTAACAGTGAGAGACAGAATAACAACAAAAAAAATCCTGAAAAATGCATTTTAAAAAAGGTATAAATTGATTTGTATTTTAATGAGTGAAATAAGTATTTGACCCCTTTGCAGAACATGACTTAGTACTTGGTGGAGAAACCCTTGTTGGCAATCACGGTCAGACATTTCTTGTACACATCTCAGGAGGGATTTTGTCCCACTCCTCTTTGCAGATTCTCTCCAACTCATTAAGGTTTCGAGGCTGACGTCTGGTAACTCGAACCTTCAGCTCCCTCCACATATATAAGTTATCTTGTCCCCTTAGCACAAAAACACCTCCAAACCATAATGTTTCCACCTCCATGTTTCACGATGGGGATGGTGTTCTTGGTGTCCTAGGCTGAGGGACCCTGCGGGCGCTGCAGGATTTCAGTCCTTCATGGCATAGTGTGTTACCAATTGTTTTCTTGGTGACTATGGTCCCACCTGCCTCGAGATTATTGACAAGATTCTCCCGTGTAGTTTTGGGCTGATTCCTCACCGTTCTCATGATCATTGAAACTCCGCGAGATCAGATCTTGCATGGAGCCCCAGACTGAGGGAGATTGATAGTTATTTTGTGTTTCTTCCATTTGTGAATAAGCGCACCAACTGCTGTCACCCTCTCACCAAGCTGCTTGACTAAGGTCTTGTAGCCCATTCCAGCCTTGTGTAGGTCTACAATCGTATCCCTTACATCCTTGGACAGCTCTTTGGTCTTGGCCATGGTGGAGAGATTGGAATCTGATTGATTGCTTCTGTGGACAGGTGTCTTTTTATACAGGTAACAAGCTGAGATTAGGAGCACTCCCTTAAAGAGAGTACTCCTAATCTCAGCTTGTTACCTGTATAGGAGACACCTGGGAGCCAGAAATCTTGCTGATTGATAGGGGATCAAATACCTATTTCACTCATTAAAATGCAAATTAATTTTTAACTTTTTTTAAATGCATTTTTCTGGATTTTTTTTGTTGTTATTCTGTCTCTCACTGTTAAAAAAAACCTACCATTAAAATTATAGACTGATCATTTCTATATCAGTGGGCAAATATACAAAAACAGCAGGGGATCAAATACTTTTTTCCACTCACTGTATACAGTTAGCTGCATAAGAGTCAGATAATGCGCAGATATTTTTTTTTTCATTATTGTTTTCTATAAATATTTACCAGAATTTCCATGGAAGCCTATAAAATTAGATATTTTTACAGAAGTTGTGTCTTTGGTTTTCTGCAGTGGGCTCTGAATTTATTATTCATTTTTTTTTAACTATGCAAGGTGTGGTCTTTAAAGTGGGGTTCCACCCAAAAAACAAAAATACCTGGAAAAATTCTAAAAAAACAAAACAAAAAAACATTTGGATATTTTTTTTTTTCACTTACCTCTAAATGCCTGTTGCTAGGTGGTCCCTCGTAGTCTGCCTGTTCCTTAGCCTGGGCTGGTGACATCACTTCCCCCTCGGCACAGGAAGGGCTCCGCTCTGCTCCCTCCCTCCTGTCAATCATCTGGGACCCATTACAGGTCCCAGGTGATTGAGCGGCCAATCACAGCGCACGGCGCCGCTCGCGCATGCGCAGTGGGTGCCAGGCTGTGAAGACACAGCCCAGCGCCCACAGTTGAAATGCCGGCGCCGACGAGCGGAGGGGGGGGGACGAGCGGGGCTTCGATCCCCCGCATCGCTGGACCCAGGGACAGGTAAGTGTCCAATTAAAAGTCAGCAGCTGCAGTATTTGTAGCTGCTGACTTTTAATTTTTTTTTTTTTTGACGGCCCCCCTGGGTGGAACTCCTCTTTAAGGTCTGTTTTCAAATGTGGGTGTTGTGTAAATACTTTATAATCTGCATTAAATTAAAGAGGAACTGTAGTCTGCTCACATAATTTGTAATTGAAACATCTTTGCCAATCTGAAGCTTCCCTCCAACCACTTTGCATATTATTTTATATATACTGTGATTCTATACTTGTCAAATAAGCTGCAGAAATCTCCCTCCACTAAGTCTGGCTGCAGACATTTTAACTGTGGGCAGCTGAAGCTGCTGCCTGTTCACTTCCTGGATTTACACAGACACACAGGGGCACACCTCTAGCTCTGCAGTTCTCATTGGCCCTCGTATGACTCATCATCCCCCCTCTCTTCCTGGCAAATTCTCATGAGAGTGAGAGAGCTGTGCATGATGTCATAAGCCTAGGCTAATGACCAGACAATAAACAGGAAGTGGGCTGTATAAGGTATTTACTGGCAGAAAAAATAATGTTTTACTTTACAAAGTTAAAACAACAAGGGCAGAACAGTTAATAGATGGAAAGTTGAAAATTACTGAAGTCTGCTTTAAGAATGGTTATGGGTAAAGCATTGCTAAAGCTATATATCTAAAACCTAAAACTTTTTTTTAGCTTTGGATAGAATAGAGAATGGTTTAAACCCTTGTAATTTTTTTTCTCCTATTGGGAGAGTCCCTTTGACTTCCTGTCCTGAGACATAACAGAAAGTGTGAGAAAATCTCTTCAAAGTGTAGAGAAACAACTCCCATCCCACACCAACACCTTTTACCCCTTATGAAGAGTGCACACCCAACAGAAACACTATATAAATCCATGAACAATACACGGGCAACAGAGACACCATATAAGTCCATAAACAAAAACACGTTTTTACCTAACTTAAGTTTAATTTTTTGGGGACTTTACTATAAGCCCTGGTTCACATTGCAGTGATTTGACATGTCGAATCGGCGGCTATCGCTGGCAACGGCACCGTCCGAATCGGTGCGATGCTGCATTAGCGGCACCGCACAGATTCCCAAAAGTAGTTTCTGTAGTTTCTGTAGTTCTGTAGTTTCTGTAGTTTGGCGACTTTGGGGTGCAATTTCAATAGACATCTGTGCAGAAACCCGCACAGATGTCTCTGAAATCGCCCCTGAAGTCGGGACTGACATTCGGGAATGAAATAGTGCGAGTTCAGCTGAACTCACACCATTTCATTCCTGCTGTCAGTGTGAACCTGGGCTTAAAGTGGAAGTAAATTCCCTTGTCCGATTATTACCTATAATAAGGCTTACCTATAGGTACAGTAAATATATTTTAAACATGCACCGTTTAGGAGATATTACTTTAGCCGGAGACATCACTAACGCATGCACTCTGAAAGAACGGCATACTCGTGCCTTAAACAGCGACTCCCATGCGCATGCATATTGCCGGAACCTGGAAGGAAGACAAGTGCAGATTGAAACGCCTTCATCGGTGGCTTCGTTTTTGGGTAAGTCTATCATGATGTGCTAGTATACAATGCATTATGACTTAAACTGCCCGAGGCCCTTGTTTTTTTGTTTTTTTTTAAGCAGTTTACTACCACTTTAATATTAGTGGGTAGGGTGGGGATAGGCTTTGGAGTGAGTGATAGTGATACTTGGGTGCTCACATCTGATTTTGGCACTGAATGCTCCACACCTGTTTAATGGTGTGGAAAAGAAGGGTAGCTTTTATTTTTGGCCAAGGAATTTTGAAGCTTGAAGAATAACCATTAATAAAGAGAAATGGACTTTGAGGCAATAAGCCCCGGGACTTTAAGGGTGTATAAGATTTGATGATATTCAGGAATTTGTCCAGAATTGTAGTTTTATTAAAAAAGAGAAATTTTATTTAAACAATGTTTAAAAAGCCAAAAAGCTAATTGCAGTACAGAAATTACTAAAATTTCATAAAATACAGTAACAGATCATGATAAGAATACCACTTTTCTCAACATGTTTCGCTCAGTGGAGCTTCTTCAGGATCTTAGCATGTGGCATCGTTATTATACAGAAAGTTATATAAAAAGAGAAAACAAAGGATCAATAATTTGAATACAACATAAAATAAATGTATGTAATTATTAGTCAAAGAGAGAACTTGTATGTTGGAGTATAAGCTATATTTGAAAATTACAAAACACTGTATAGAGACATAAAGTCTAATGTTCCATATAGGGAGATATTAAACTACTACATAAAAATGAACCTTACCCAAAGAATTTTTTATTTCAATGAGTTATACTTAGATCTGGAAATCACAACTATTTAGAAGTCTAGTCCATGGGTTGCCTTCTCCTTATAGCTTCAGGCCTCATAAACAAGTTTGCAGAGACAATGCATGGGCGATCAGGGTTAACAAGGTCCTTGCTGATAGAGAAAGGACCACTAAAGGTAAGGTTATTGAAGAGGTATTTTTATATATAATTAAACATATAATCAATATATACAATTGATTAAATAGGTAAAAAGTATCACCAATTGAAAAAGTCATTTTTGAGAATTACCTCAATGGTATTTGATTAGTAGAATCAATATTGTTTAGTAATTACATCCAAAGTGTTTAATTGGACAAAGACACATTATAAGTAGGATGTGTGAGGTAGATAAAACTTAGTGTAGCAAAGGTGCTGGGGAAGACCTGGAGAGGGAGAGAGCAGCATCCACTCAATCCAAATCAGACCCTAGACCGCAATAATAAACAAAGAAAACTCAATATAATTGTAATATACTTGAATTGATTTTGCATAGATAAGGGATTAGAATGTCAAATTAGTGAGAAAAACCGCAGCGCAATATGAACCTACCTTAATGGAACATGGCTCGGGATTAAACTGGATCAACAGGGAAGGAAAAAGCCTTCCATCTTGTCTCTAGGGTGTCCAGCAGAGGAGTGACGGGGAGAGAGGAAACAATCCCCGCATTTGTATTGATCTCCAGCGCGGCGGCGTCTGACATCACCGCCGCGCCACGGACGTGAAGGAAGTCCGCGGCGCGGCGGTAATGTCAGACGCCGCCGCGCTGGAGATCTATACAAATACAGGGATTGTTTCCTCTCTCCCCGTCACTCCTCTGCAAGTTCTCTCTTTGACCAATAATTACATACATTTATTTTATGTTGTATTCAAATTATTGATCCTTTGTTTTCTCTTTTTATATAACTTTCAGTATAATAACGATGCCACATGCTAAGTCTCCTGAAGAAGCTCCACTGAGCGAAACATGTTGAGAAAAGTGGTATTCTTATCATGATCTGTTACTGTATTTTATGAAATTTTAGTAATTTCTGTACTGCAATTAGCTTTTTGGCTTTTTAAACATTGTTTAAATAAAATTTCTCTTTTTTAATAAAACTACAATTCTGGACAAATTCCTGAATATCATCAAATCTTATACACACTTAAAGTCCTGGGGCTTATGTCCTTAAAGTCCATTTCTCTTTATTAATGATTATTTGGGATGTGGTGTTACTAATTTAGTTTTTTCTTTGTTTCATTCTTTACTATATTGAAGAATAACCACTTTTACAAGAAAATATGTCTGGAATATCAGCAATTGAAATGAAGTTTCACTTTCGTTGGAAAAAAGATGACCCTTTCCCAGTAAGGGTCCTTTCACACTGGGGCGGTTTGCAGGCGCTATTGCGCTAATAATAGCGCCTGCAAACCGACCCGAAAGTGCCGCTGCTTTCATTCCAGTGTGAAAGCCCCGTGGGCTTTCACACTGGAGCGATGCGCTGGCAGGACGGTAAAAAAAGTCCTGCTAGCAGCATCTTCGGAGCGGTGAAGGAGCGGAGTGTATACCACTCCTTCACCGCTCCTGCCCATTGAAATCAATGGGACGGCGCGGCTATACCGCCGGCAAAGCGCCTCTGCAGAGGCGCTTTGCGGTGGTTTTTAACCATTTCTCGCCCGCTAGCAGGGGGTAAAACCGCCCCGCTAGCGGCCGTATACCGACGGTAAAGCGCCGCTTACAATAGCGGCGCTTTACCGCCGACGCCCGCCCCAGTGTGAAAGGACCCTTAGTTACATTAATTACAGGAATTTGCACATTGCAGACTCTGACCTGTCGCTGACCACTGGACACTAACACATGCATTGCAGTAACTTCTTCCTTCTACTGTGGTAATATCTGCCTACTTGAAGGCTTAAAGTGTTGGTTACCTGTTCCCTTAAAGTATGTTATACAGCACAGTGCTTGTGCTGTGTAATTTGACCCCTTCTATCACCTGGTTGATCCTGCCTGGTTCTCCTGTCCCCCCTGTAAACTGACCATGGTTTATCATGGCTGCTGAGCACTGACACTGTGGTCAGTTCACGTGATTCTGTCATCCGCAGCTCTCCTGTCCTGCTCTGTGCTCCTCTCCCCCTCCCCTCCCTGCCTGTCAGCTCGTACCAGCACTGCTCTGCTTCCCCTCTCCGCAGCTATAAATCTATGTTATGTTTATACCATCCCCTCTGTTAGATAACAACATGTGTCCTAGTGTCTGTGCTTTATAAAAAAAATGCAGATTTCTACCTGATTACACAGCACCTCCCAGCGCTTACATGACTCTCTCCTCCCCTCCCCTCCTCCCGGCTGATGTCAGTGGCCCCGCTTGCTGGAACTGTCAGACGGGGAGAGGAGAGAGCCGAGGAGTCATGTGAGCGCCGAGAGGCGCTGTGAAATCAGCTAGAACTCTGGTTATTTTTTTATAAAGCACAGGCACTAGGACACATGTCCCTATCTAACAGAGGGGATGGTATAAACATTAAATAGTGACTTAACAACCACTTTAACTCCAGGCGAAATCATTTTGAGATTTGGATATCGTGGGTTAGAGTTCAAATTTTTATAGGGTTTTTTATTTCTGTGTGGAATCAATCAGCGCAATCAAATTCTAAATAACAATTAATGTGACAGTGAATAAAAAATAGTAGTTGCTATCACTCAAAGTGTTTTCACTCCACCTATAAGAAAATGCATAAACAGTGCTGTGCTATTAAAAATACAATGTGCATAATCAATACAATGAAGACATGAACTAAATATTCCAGCCCATGAAAAAAGATGAGTAAACAAGTGACAGAAAACAATCCACCATTTGTGTAAGATGATCCAAATAAGCTGTGCTCGTGCTCTCCTCCACCTGTGTATTAGGCTGCTCACCTCACAATTTGACCCCTGTTTCACCAGCGGGACAAATAAAGCTGTTCCCATCTGGGGATATCGCAGGGGACTGGCGTAAAGCTGACACCATAAGTTCTCAATTCCATACACTTCCTCTAATTGGTTGGCAAGCTCTCCAAGTGTGCAACGAGCAGCATATGTATAAAAACAGTAGAAGAAGTCTACGCCTTGCGCCCTGACGATACGCGTATAGGGGATGGAGCCCACGTGCTGATGTCACACCGCAGCTATCCAGTTTGATTTGTATCTATGCCTGTACAGCTAGCACGGCTTATAGTGCCTTACTTGTGAGTATGTTTGACTCATATTTTATAGAAATAAATTGGTTTTTAAACTGAGAGCACTAGATCTCGCTATCCTGTTTTTTACATATGCTGATCGTTGCGCACTTGGAGAGCTTGTCAACCACTTAGAGGAAGTGTATGGAATTGAGGACTTCCGGTGTCAGCTTTACGCCAGTCCCTTATGATATCCCCAGAGGGGAACTGCTTTATTTGACCCGCTGGTGAAACAGGGGTCAAATTGTGAGGTGAGCAGCCTAATACACAGGTGGAGGAGAGCACGAGCATGGTTTTTTATTTCTGTCTATGACCTCATTAGGATGATTTTCCCTCATTTCCTGTCCCTGTGATGCCAATAATTATAAGGGTGGAGCAGTTTTCACAGGGACAGGAAGGCCCAGAATAAAACATTGCCAGACGTTCTACATTTTCTTCACTTTGCTAAAACTGTGTATTTGCTTTAATGGAAAAATGTCTTGTCCTGAAAGGAAATGAGAGAAAATCTCTGCAATAGGGAGACCGGTATCAATAAAAAACTGACAGAGGCTTTAACCCATCTCCATTGTGTCCAAAACAAAAATAATCTGGTTGAAGTTCGGCTTTAACACTTCATCCCCGGAAGGATTTACCCCCTTCCTGACCAGAGCACTTTTTACAATTTGGCACTGCGTCGCTTTAACTGCTAATTGCGCGATCATGCAATGCTGTACCCAAACTAAAATTGCGTCCTTTTCTTCCCACAAATAGAGCTTTCTTTTGATGGTATTTGATCACCTCTGCGGTTTTTATTTTTTGCGCTATAAACGGAAAAAGACCGAAAATTTTGAAAAAAAAGATATTTTCTACTTTTTGTTATAAAAAAAATCCAATAAACTCAATTTTAGTCATACATTTAGGCCAAAATGTATTAGGCCACATGTCTTTGGTAAAAAAAAATGTCAATAAGCGTATATTTATTGGTTTGCGCAAAAGTTATAGCGTCTACAAACTAGGGTACATTTTCTGGAATTTACACAGCTTTTAGTTTATGACTGCCTGTCATTTCTTGAGGTGCTAAAATGGCAGGGCAGTACAACCCCCCCCCCCCAAATGACCCCATTTTGGAAAGTAGACACCCCAAGGAAATTGCTGAGAGGCATGTTGAGCCCATTGAATATTAATTTTTTTGTCCCAAGTGATTGAATAATGACAAAAAAAAAAAAAAATTACAAAAAGTTGTCACTAAATTATATATTGCTCACACAGGCCATGGGCATATGTGGAATTGCACCCCAAAATACATTCAGCTGCTGCTCCTGAGTATGGGGATACCACATGTGTGGGACTTTTTGGGAGCCTAGCCGCGTACGGGGCCCCGAAAACCAATCACTGCCTTCAGGATTTTTAAGGGCGTAAATTTTTGATTTCACTCCTCACTACCTATCACAGTTTTGAAGGCCATAAAATGCCCAGATGGCACAAACCCCCCCAAATGACCCCATTTTGGAAATTAGACACCCCAAGCTATTTGCTGAGAGGCATGTTGAGTCCATGGAATATTTTATATTTTGACACAAGTTGCGGGAAAGTGACACTTTTTTTTTTTTTTGCACAAAGTTCTCACTAAATGATTTATTGCTCACACAAGCCATGGGAATATGTCGAATTGCCCCCCAAAATACATTTAGCTGCTTCTCCTGAGTATGGGGATACCACATGTGTGGGACTTTTTGGGAGCCTAGCCGCGTACGCGGCCCCGAAAACCAATCACCGCCTTCAGGATTTCTAAGGGTGTAAATTTTTGATTTCACTCTTCACTGCCTATCACAGTTTCGGAGGCCATGGAATGCCCAGGTGGCACAACCCCCCCCAAATTACCCCATTTTGGAAAGTAGACACCCCAAGCTATTTACTGAGAGGCAGGGTGAGTATTTTGCAGCTCTCATTTGTTTTTGAAAATGAAGAAAGACCAGAAAAAAACATTTTTTTTCTTTTTTCAATTTTTAAAACTTTGTGACAAAAAGTGAGGTCTGCAAAATACTCACTATACCTCTCAGCAAATAGCTTGGGGTGTCTACTTTCCAAAATGGGGTCATTTGGGGGGGGGGGGTTGTGCCACCTGGGCATTCCATGGCCTCCAAAACTGTGATAGGCAGTGAAGAGTGAAATCAAAAATTTACGCCCTTAGAAATCCTGAAGGTGGTGATTGGTTTTCGGGGCCCCGTACGCGGCTACGCTCCCAAAAAGTCTCACACATGTGGTATACTCATACTCAGGAGAAGCAACAGAATGTATTTTGGGGTGTAATTTCACATATTCCCATGGCATGTTTGAGCAATATATCATTTAGTGACAACTTTGTGCAAAAAAAAAAAAATTGTCTTTTTCCCGCAACTTGTGTCACAATATAAAATATTCCATAGACTCGACATGCCTCTCAGCAAATAGCTTGGGATGTCTACTTTCCAAAATGGGGTCATTTGGGGGGGTTTTGAACTGTCCTGGCATTTTATGCACAACATTTAGAAGCTTATGTCACACATCACCCACTCGTCTAACCACTTGAAGACAAAGCCCTTTCTGACACTTTTTGTTCACATGAAATTTTTTTTTTTTTTTGCAAGAAAATTACTTTGAACCCCCAAACATTATATATATTTTTTTAAAGCAAATGCCCTACAGATTAAAATGGTGGGTGTTTCATATTTTTTTTCACACAGTATTTGCGCAGCGATTTTTCAAACGCATTTTTTGGGGAAAAAACACACTTTTTAAAATTTTAATGCATTAAAACACACTATATTGCCCAAATGTTTGATGAAATAAAAAAAATGATCTTAGGCCGAGTACATGGATACCAAACATGACATGCTTTAAAATTGTGCACAAACGTGTAGTGGCAACAAAATAAATACATTTTTAAAAGCCTTTAAAAGCCTTTACAGGTTACCACTTTAGATTTACAGAGGAGGTCTACTGTTAAAATTACTGCCCTCGATCTGACCTTTGTGGTGACACCTCACATGCATGGTGCAATTGCTGTTTACATTTGACGCCAGACCGACGCTTGCGTTCGCCTTAGCGCGGGGGGGGGGGGACAGGGGTGCTTTTTTTTTCTTTATTATTTTTTTGCTTTTTTATCTTATATTTAAACTGTTCCTTTCATTTTTTTTTTAATCATTTTTATTGTTATCTCAGGGAGTGTAAATATCCCCTATGACAGCAATAGGTAGTGACAGGTACTCTTTTTTGAAAAAATTGGGGTCTATTAGACCCTAGATCTCTCCTCTGCCCTCAAAGCATCTGACCACACCAAGATCGGTGTGATAAAATGCTTTCCCAATTTCCCAATGGCGCTGTTCATATCCGGCGAAATCTAAGTCATGAAATGCTTGTAGCTTCCAGTTTCTTAGGCCATAGAGATGTTTGGAGCCACTCTGGTCTCTGATCAGCTCTATGGTCAGCTGGCTGAATCACCAGCTGCATTCTCAGGTTCCCTGTTGAGACAGGAGAGCCAGAAAAAAACACGGAAGACGGTGGGGGGGGGGGGGGCATTCCCTCCCACTGAAAAAAAAAAGCAGTCTAGAGGCTAATTAGCCACTAGGATTGCTTTTACATGAAAGCCGACCGTTGGCTGAAAAGAATGATACCAAGATGATACCTAAACCTGCAGGCATCATTCTGGCATAACCACTCAAAGTCATGAATGGCGTACCTGAAGACCAAAAAATGGTTAACAATAAAACACAGTAAATGGTAAAGTATAAAAAATTGCATACCTGAAAAGCAAACATGATAAAACATAATAACAATAAAACATTGCAGAATAGAATACAGTAAAAAAGAGCAGAACAATAGAGAGAGAATAGAGAGAGAGAACAATGAAACTATAACTATTTTTTTTTAATTTTATATATTTTTTTGTGTTTTTTTTTTTTTTTTTTACACTTTTTTTATAACTGTAACTTTTATCACTGTAACCGGTTCCAGGTTCGGGTCTCTCAAAATGCGATGGCATCTTGGGAGACCCTGTGATAGTGTGTCCTAGTCTGTGCAATGCTGTACCCTACGCTAATACTCAACTAGTGTATGGTAGCGTTCAAAACATTCACCAATGCAAAGACCAGGATTGTCAGGACAAGAGGGACAATAATAGCGGGCGTCACGCCTATATCCACACTTGCTGCAGACACGACATCTTTTTTAGGGGGGTTCGTTGGGTAGGGGTACTCGGGAGGACATAAAAATGCCTCTCATGCAGCCGACTGCATTTTGTTGGGGATGTGAATGGGGGAAGTACGGGTGCTGCAGAAGTGGTGGGTTCCCAATTAGGATTGGCGAATGCAGCAGGAAGGGCACTATGGGCACGATGGGCCTGTTTGTCTTCTTCTTGATGGCAGCGGGACACTACTTGTGCTTGCCACCTCACCAGCTTGAACTGCACTTCTGGGACTCGCCACGTCACCAAGTGTTACTGCAGTGCTGGTTTGACTATGACCGGGGTGTACTAGGCCGCTGGTGCTTGCCAGTTCACCAAAACGCTACCAAAAAAACTGTTAGCGATCGCAGGGATCAGGCCTGACTCTGCGAATGTTTCAGTTATGCGTTTAGTGTTTTGTAAATGACAGTGATCGATTGATACTGCAGGTGCTAGCAGGTATCTGGGCTGATCCCGCTAACACTGCGTTTTTGGGAACCCTAAACTGCTGGGGACGCTAGTATAGATCCGATCGGATCAGATATTGATCCGTTCAGATACTATACCACTAAGGGAGGTGTACGGTGCGTGCGTGGGTGTTAGCGGTACTGGCGCTAACCTGACGCTGCTTGGGGCTGGTGCTTGCCAGTTCACCAAAACGCTACCAAAAAAACTGTTAGCGATCGCAGTGATCAGGCCTGACTCTGCGAACGCTGCAGTAATGCATTTAGTGTTTTGTAAGTGACAGTGATCGATCGATACTGCACTTGGGTGGGCTGGGCTGGGTCGGGCGTAGGGGCAAAACGCAGGTGCTAGCAGGTATCTGGGCTGATCCCGCTAACACTGCGTTTTTGGGAACCCTAAACTGCTGGGGACGCTAGTATAGATCTGATCGGATCAGATATTGATCCGTTCAGATACTATACCACTAAGGGAGGCGTATGCTGCGTGCGTGGGTGTTAGCGGTACTGGCGCTAACCTGACGCTGCCTGGGGCGACGCATATCACCGCCAGGCGATCAGGGGGCTAAACCTTTGTGGGGTAATAAACGACGGGTGCCCTGACACTATAAAAAATAAACTAACTAACCAGCGTCACCCGTAACAGTTATACGGTGATCACTGGTGAAAGGGTTAACTAGGGGGCAATCAAGGGGTTAAAACCTTTATTAGGTAGTATATGGGGGTCCCTGACGCTATAAAACGCTGACGGTGAACCTAAATATTTACTTCCCTAACTAGCGTCACCAGTGACACTAATACAGCGATCAGAAAAATGATCGCTTAGTGACACTGGCGACGGGGGGTGATCAAGGGGTTAAAACTTTATTAGGGGGGGTTAGGGGGTACCCTAGACCTAGAGGGGGCTAACACTAACTCCCCTACCACACTAAATGTCACAAACTGACACCAATGCAGTAATCAGAAAAAAAAACCTGCTTGGTGTCAGTGTGATGGGGGGGGGGGGGTGATTGGGGGGTGGGGGGGTGTAATGTGTGCCTGGCATGTTCTACTGTGTGTGTGTGCGTGTGTGTGTGTGTGTGTTGGTGCACTCACATTGATGTCTTCTCTCCTCGGCGCCGGAACGGAAAATACCGAGCCGAGGAGAGATGACATCACTTCCTCTGCTGCTGTTTACTATACAGCAGCAGAGGAATGATCCCATTGGCCGCGAGCGATCGCGAGGGGGGCCACGAATGGATGGCCTCCCCCTCACCTCCGATCGCCGGGGGACAAATGCCGACTGCCTCGGGCACCGGGGGGTGGTCCAATCGGACCCGCCGCCCGCGGGAGGCAGATCACGTACAGGTATGTAATTCTGCCTGCCCGTGCCATTCTGCCGATCGTCGTGAGGCGGTCGGCAAGTAGTTGATTACATGATCAACCCCAGTGTTGTAGAAAGTGAAAACAAAAAACTGCTCAGGAAAGCAGGAAATTATATTTAATGGACACTCTGCATTCAAATGTTTCCAACTTGCATAGTCACAAGAAAACAATGTTTTTTTGTTTTTTTTTCATAACTGACTGTACATTAAAAGCACAGTTAATTGTGTGAAACGCACCAACCATTGTCACCACCTGTGATGTGTGTCATGATGGCAACACATGAGCCAGGGTGGCAACTCATGAGAGATGAGAGGCTCCTCCCTACAGGAAACACAATCAGTTCACAGCTGTTAAAAGGCCCCACCTTCCCTCTTGTCCCTCAGTATTGATTGTGTTTCTCCCACAGCAAAACATTTTTTTTCTTTCTCTGACCAGAAGACTAAGAGAGTTGGATGGTCCCCCTGTGAGCCAGGTTTAGAAATGCCAGTGAGGGCTGCACTAACCTGCCACCTCAGAGCTTCTCACAGGTCGCCACCACAGTATTGTGCAGGTAGTTTGGGTATAACTGAATCCCCCGCCATTGCACGCCACTCAGCAGCCCATGTCTCTTCCTGTCTTCCCCTATGTGCAACGGGCGCCATTTTGCTGAAGTCCAAACGATGTAAGACACCAAGGGGAGCGCTCCAAGCCTCATTCTCAGGTTGAAACTTCCTGTCAAAGCAGGAAGAGGGTGAAGCGCGCTCAGTGCAACCCAGGAAGTGGGCTTAATGCATTGAGGAGTAGCCAGACCCGCATGGCTGTGGAGGCTGACGCATTCCTGTTTCACAGGGTTCAGCGAGCTGCAATGAGCTGAAAGTCTGTCTGAGCCCACCTCATGGGAAGGAGGATGGAAAGACAGCACAGGTGGCTGCAGGCAAGAGCTGTTTACCTACTATGGGGGGTGACATCAGATTAAGAAGTAATTCCTGGTAAACCCCCATGCTCTCACCTCCTGGGGATGGGGGGGCTGCAGCCATGATACAGCGGGCAGGAAGAGTGACTGTTGATTGTTCCCTCTTCTCTTGCAGATTCCCCAAGCAGAGTGCAGGAGGTCTTTGACAAACCACCTTCTACGTCCGCTAGCACTAGTGCCAGTAAAAAGTGCAGTAACTGTGGGGAAATATTGTCTAAATCCCACACCAAGCCATTGTGTTCTAGGTGTATTAACAAACTGGCTGGAAAAAAGCCTCGGTATTAATCAAAGATTTTCTTAAATCTGTTCAAGAGGAAATGTTGGCCACTATTCAAACTTTCTGCACCTCTGTACCCACACCTTAGGTGGTAGACTCAGAGCAACTCACCGCTAAAGAGGATAATGGCCCTGGCCTCGCCTCCCCTCCCCCCTTTGGATCCCAGAAGAGCGGTATGGTTATGCAACTGGTGCAGTGCACGCAGCCCAACTTGGCAGCTCCCTAGTCGGGACAGCAACTTGGAAGGGGGTGATTTTTGGCCGCTATCCTTTTCTCATGCGACCTTGAGGCGAGAAAGCCAAGCCCTGTGGCAAAGGGAAAGACAACAGTGGTGAGTACTTCCCTTTTTTGCCTTGGAAGATTAGCAGCAGCATCCCTAATGGCAGCCTGGGGGTTTCTGGGCATTGAGATAGGACTCCCTCTCTCAATACAGGGTGCTACTATCCTTGCCCTTGGGTCTGGGAACAAATAGCCCAGAAGCCTTAGCTAGACCAATGTCCACAGCTCCCTTTTACCCCAGGAAAGACTGTGGCTATTGCAACATTAAGTTGCCAGCCACTCACTATAAATCTATCAATTAGGATAAATATAGTGGAGAGTTGAGAGCTGTTAGACACAAATGGTCTCTTATAGGCTATTTCTGCCACTAAATAAGTTACACATTCCTAAAGGGTTAATTGGAAGGGATGTTAAGTGATCTGCAGGTACCTGGTGATTCCAGGTGTAATAGCACAGATTTCCCCTGGTCAGCAACACACACCAGATAATCTGAATATATTAGGCCAGCTGCTATGAATCTGGCATGCAGCTCCAAAAGGGTTCATTTAGAGGTTGTTGGCTTTTAAAAGCCTGCCTCCTAGTTTTCCCCCATAGGGGGGGGGGGGGGGGGGGACACAGCAAGGGGTAGCCTTGTGAACATATTCTCTGTGTGGGGGTTGCTTGGTATGTGTAACATCTTAACAAGCTCCAGCCTATTAATTCCTACTTACACTGCAGTTATATCTCTTGGTGTGTAAGAGTTAATCGGGACCTCTTGTGGTTTGGGCTACAGCCCACCCCTTGGGTAAATTAGAAGCATAAAATGTTATCCTGCAACCCTTAATTAACGTGTTCTGGTGCAAACAGCTATGCAAGAGCTACAAATAATAACCTGGATTGCTTGTTAAGTCCTACAGGTGTCGGCTTCCAGGCTAAGATTGCGACCACCTCTTCTTGAGGCTAACTTAATTGATCTCTAGATTTGTGCTCGTTAAGAACTAAGATGCTTGGGAGGCTTGGACTCTTTCACCTGTGTGTGGCTAACTACACCTGCTCATGCTTTGACAGTGGTAGACCAACAGCTATTACAGTACTACTGTGGGATAGTCACAAACCTTAAGCCCTATATACACTATTACATTTTCTGCAGATTTTTGTCTTCACATTTACCAAAACCATATAATATGAGGTCAAGCCTTAAGAGTTTCAATTTGTATGCAATCAGGCAGGCCCTTGCACTACATGGTTATGGTAAATCTGAAGACAAAAATCTGCAGAAAATCTTAGTGTGTATGGGGCTTTAGACTTCCATTATTTGGAACTACACTGCTTCCCCTGTGGTGGTTGAAGGTTAGTATATAGAGTCCAGACTATGCCTATGATAGATTTTGCCCTTTGTTGGGCAGTTGAATATACCATGACTTTGACTTTAATGCTTTGTCTGGCTGCATATCAGAAACACACAATGTGGAAGTTTATTTGCGTCCTTTCTGGTGGTCTTGCTGCTAATCAGAAATACACAACACTGAGTTGTCTGTGTATTTTTCTGTTTGACTGTGCCTGTGCATCAGAAATACACAACATTGTTTTGTGTCTGTTCTATCATCTTAGTTATATGACTCTTATTGCTCATTAGAAATGCTCAACATTGAATTTTGTTGGTAACATTTCTGCTGGTTATGTAACTGTACTCTGTTGCTAATGTAAAATGCACAACATTCAAATTTTGTTAAGTGACACAGTTCTCTGTTACTATTCAAAAAAGGCACACGATTTAAAGTTGGCGACATTTCCATTGATCATATGTCTGTATCCTGTTGCTAATCAGAAATGCACAGCATTGGCGTTTGCTACTGACATTTCTTTGGGTTACATGACTATACACTGTTGCTAATCAAAAATGCACAGCATTTAAAGTTCGTTAGCAACTTTTCTGTGGATCATATGACTGTACCCTGTTGCTAATCAGAAATGCACAGCATTGAAGTTGGCTCCTGACATTTCTGTGGATCATATGACTGTACACTGTTGCTAATCAGAAATACACAACATTGAAGTGTTGGTAACATTTCTGTGGGTGTTATAATTGTACCCTGTTGCCAATCAAAAATGCACAGCATTTAAGGTTTGTTTGCAACATTTCTGTCAATCCTATGACTGTACACTGTTGCTAATCAGAAATGCACAGTATTGAAGGTTGTCAGTGTCTTTATGTTATGACAGTACCTTGTTGCTAATCAGAAAAGCACAATGTTGAAATTTTTGTACCTTTTCTGGTTTCATATTGGTTATGACGGTACATTGTTGAGCATCAGCAATATACAGCAATGAACTTCGTGTCCTGCTTTTTTTTTTTTTTTTCTGTTTTTTACATTTTGGCTGCACATCAGAATACGCAACATTGAAGACTGTTTGCGTCTTTTCTATTTATATTTTTTATATAGCCTAGTTTGTTGCACTTTGAAGTACATGACTTTGAAGTTCATGTCCTGTCTTTTCTGTGTTGGTCTATCTAGCTGCACTTCAGAAATACACAGCATTGTAGTCCTGCTTATGTCCTTTTATGTCTACATCTCTTTTCTGGTGCTGTGCGTCTGAAACGCACAATCTATGATCTTTTATATGTGTGATATTAGTTATACACGTATCACTTTTTCACGTTTATTTCAGACCTTAATTTCCCATGTACATGGAGGGGCCAGGAGTTCTGTCTGCAGAAACTCAGATGTCAGAAAATTCAGTCCCTGCATTCAGCCATGCCAGAGGCATTTCCTGTGCCTATAACCCGGTAGGGTTGTAGGACACTGGAAGGTTATAAGATCACATTTTTCAGTAAAAACTTCTGTTCTTAGGGGTATTACCTGAAGATGCAGTATCAGAACTTAACGTTCTATATGGATTATTCTTATCACCCTGTTAGTAGAACTGTTCATAGCAAACCGGTGTTATTGTTCTGGTTCCGCTATTGACTTAATCTCCTGAAGTGGGGTTCTGCTTAATGTATCCCTCACTGATCCCAAAAAGCACCCTATGATGTTGGAGTGGATTATGATTTCAAACATCAGGTAGGATACCGGATATTTATGTAATAGGTACAATCTGGTGTTTACCAAAGCTCGTTTCCGCTTAACTTAAATGCTTTTGCGGGCAGGGGTATAGGGAGTCTGGGTATATAGAGCACTTTCACAGCTGACATGCCAGCATTCAGATGTGAGGGAAGTCCAAGGTTAGTGTGCTTGGGCACATACCTACCCAGCCTTCTGAGCCCCGGGAATAACCTGCCCTTTATTCTATTACCCTTAAGTGGGCTTTCTTTTACCCATCACTATAAATAATTAAAGGGGACCTGCAAGGTCTGTCTGTCAAGGAGCCCTTTTTAAATCATTCTCCTGAACAGAGTAATGTTTAGGCCAGATCCTCTTTGTTGATCAAAGTCACAGAGCAAATCTTTGATTAGTCCTTTTAGTGGTCCTAAAAAGTGCATTTTGGGCCACAATTGCTAGATGATTGAGACAGTCAAACCGTGCTAATCTACTAATTTCAGGGTTTTTTTCTGATTCCATCTTTAGGAGCACTCCACATAGATCTTGCATCCAAAGTGGAGAAGGCCTAGACATCGATGGAGCAAACCTGCTGATCATCCTCCTGAACCAGCTAAGATACCTTCATCGGTCATAATGAAGTGGAGGTAAAACGTGCTGCAGAACCTGACATTTGGCAGGAAAATCTTGCAGCCAGCGGTCCTAAAGTAGGCCTGCGGATTACTTGATTATCCTCATGTGTTGCTGTCCTGGAAGGTGAGATGAGAAAACCGACGGTTAAACTTACCAGTAACTGTTTCTACGAACCCTCTAGGACAGCAGGCCTACGTCTTGCCCAGTAAGGGTGGAGGAAAGTGTATACAATAGGTCGTAAGTGTCTAAAGATCCCTTGTGAATCGGTTGGGAGAATTACTTGACAACAACTGAGGGACAAGGGGGAAGGTGGGCCTTTTAACAGCTGTAAACTGATTGTGTTTCTTGTAGGGAGGAGCCTCTCATCTCTCATGTGTTGCTGTCCTGGAAGGTTCGATGAAACACCATTACCGGTAAGTCTGCTTTCACGCTGGGGCGGGCGTTGACACTAAAATGCCACTAGTTTTAGCGACGCTTTACCGCCGTTATTTGGCCGCTAGCGGGGTGCTTTTAACCCTCGCTAGCAGGCAAATAAAGGCTTAAATGTGCCCATTCTTTTAAATGGGTAGGAGCGGTGGAATAGCGCTGTATACACCGCTCCTTTTACCGCCCCAAAGATGCTGCTTGCAGGACTTTTTCTAACGACCTGCAAGCGCAGTGCCCCAGTGTGAAAGCACTCTGACTTTCACACTGAGACTGCAGGAGAGGCACTTTATAGGTGCTATTTTTAGCCCAAAAGCACCTGAAAAACGCCTCAGTGTGAAAGGGGTCTTAGTCTAACCGTCAGTTTTCGTTATGCTGGTGTGCAGCCATTTCCTTCAATTTCTGGCTAATCATGGCAGGTGAGCCGGGGCGTGCACCTACACAAGGAGTTCCACCTCACCTAACCACACCTGGACTTACTCACTTAGAGCTGCTTGCTTCCCCACTGAGACAAAATAAGCCAACTAGTGATCCACCCCAACCTGCTGATTGAAAAGAAAGCGTAGCGGTAGACTAATAGGGGTTGATTTACTTAAACTGACTACTAGTGCAGAATTTAGTGCAGCTCTGCATAGAAACCAATCGGCTTCCAGGTTTTTTTTTTTGTCAAAGCTTCATTGAACAAGCTGACGTTAGAAGCTGATTGGTTACCATGTACAGCTGCACAACATTTTTCACTCTCCAGTTTTAGTAAATCAACCCTTATAGACTCATCCTTCTGTATACTCTGCTCTCCCTTTCTATCAGCATGTTCCCTGTGAACACATTTGAATGCAGCACATATGATTGGCTCCCAGTACTGCCCCTCCCCCTACCAGAGTCCTGCTGCTCAGAGAATTGGTACAAGATGGACAGCAAGTCAAATTCACATACACTGCCTGTGTTTTAAAAAAAAAAAAAAACATATAATGGTTTATTGATGAAAATAGATCTACAGTCATTTGTGTCTTTTTTATATATGTCTGGCGATTTTGCTTTAACCGATTGCCAACCGGCTCGCGCCGATATACGTCGGCAGAAGGGCGCGTACAGGCAGATTAACGTATCTGTACGTTGCCCTTTAAGAAGCGGTTTGTGGGCGCGTGCCCGCCGCGACCTCCGTGAGTGTGATCGCGGGTCCCACGGACTCGATGTCCATGGGGATACCCGCGATCATCTCACGGAGCGGAAGAATGGGGAAATGCTGATGTAAACGAGCATTTCCCCGTTCTGCCTAATGACACTGACACTGATCACCGCTCCCTGTAATCGGGATCGGTGATCAGTGCCGTTTCGCACATAGCCCCTCCCCCCCACAGTTAGTCACTCCCTAGGACACACTTAACCCCTACAGCGCCACCTAGTGGTTAACCCCTTCACCGCCAGTCACATTTACACATTAATCAATGCATTTTTAATTGCACTGATCGCTGTATAAATGTGAATGGAACCCAAAATCGTGCCAAAAGTGTACGATCTGTCTGCCATAATGTCGCAGTCAAGATAAAAATCGCTAATCACCAACATTACTAGTAAAAAAAAAAAAAAAATTAATGAAAATGCCATAAAACTATCCCCTTTTGTAGACGCTATAACTTTTGCGCAAACCAATCAATAAACGCTTATTGCGATAATTTTTTTTTTCCAAAAATATGTAGAATAATACGTATTGCCCTAAACTGAGGAAAAAAAAATTTCTATATATATTTTTTGGGGATATTTATTATAGCAAAAAGTAAAAAATAATGCGTTTTTTTTTTTTTTTTCAAAATTGACGCTATTTTTATGTTTATAGCGCAAAAAATAAAAACCGCAGAGGTGATCAAATACCACCAAAAGAAAGCTCTATTTGTGGGGAAAAAAGGACGTCAATTTTGTTTGGGAGCCACGTCGCAGGACCGCGCAATTACCAGTTAAAGCGATGCAGTGCCGAATCGCTCTGGTCTTTGGGCAGCCAAATGGTCCGGGGCTTAAGTGGTTGTAAAGGCTCAAGGTTTTTTACCTTCATGCAGTGACGTGCATGAGAACAGAGACACTCCCGCTACTATCAGTCACAGCCAGTATGCCAATGAGGAGAGAGCGAGGCGGAGCCACACTCTGTGTGTGAATGGACACAGGCTCGGGAGTGAGCCTGCTCAGGTGCCCTCATAGCAAGCTAGTTGCTATTGGGGCACTTGACAGCAGGAAGGGGCCGGGAGCACTGGCGGGGGACCTAAGAAGAGGAGGATCGGGGCTGATCTGTGAAAACCAGTGCACAGGGCAGGTAAGTGTGACATGTTGTTTAAAAAAAATCATAAAAAATCTCCCTTTTGAGATCACGTTAAAATCCAATTAAATACTTGTAATCAAAAATTGTAATACAGTCTGACTTAATGATGCAGCTCTTTTGTTTAAATAAAAAAAATAAAATAAAAGCAAAACTTAAGCCTCGTACACACGATCAGATTTTCGTCCGGGAATTGTGTGATGACAGACTGTTTGCCTAATATCTGACCGTTCGTACACTCATTCAGACAATTGTTATCCAACTTTCTGCCAACAAATGTTGGATGGCAGGCTAGTAATTTTTTGGCGGACAACGGTCTGTTGTCAGATTTTCAGATAGTTTGTACACAAGTCCGTCACACAAGTCCAAAGTACAAACACACATGCTCGGAAGCAAGGATGCGCCGGAAGCAGTTCGTCTTGTAAACTAGCATTCGTAATGGAGAATTAACATTCGTGACACGGCAAATTATGAAATCTCGAAATGCAGCGCACATTCTCTTTTTTAATGGGATAATAATGAAGCTGCTTTGCTGGTGATACTGATGAAGTTCTGCCAAACGTATTTTCAAAGGCTTTTTTTTTCCTAGTGATATCAAGAATAATATTATTATGCTTGGTTTTTTTGGGCAAGTTACCACAACACCATTATCCCGTAGTTTTAAGATCACAGATTTATTTAAAATAAATACAAGGTAAAATTAACAAGGGACGCCAACATAGTTGTGACTGCCTACTTCCAAACAGTCATTTGTCATTCTACACATTTTTTTTTTTTATTGTGCATTAAAAAAAGATCTTGTGGCTGGTATTGCCACTGTCTGCCATGGTGGGTGGGGTGGCGGAGGTGGGGCCGCAAAATCAGAAATATGTGTTTTTTCCCAATTGTGCCCCCCCCCTTTTTGAGGAACTGCAGGATGAGTTCCTCATACTTTCTCCTTTGCTCAACATCCATCTCCGTTAATTTGTTTGCCGTCAGACACCCAAATGCCTCAGCTGCATCTTGGTCTGTCTGTATGGCAGTAGTGGCCTGGCTGAGGAAGGCAGCTGTGGCCTCGTCCAGATTTCTGGCCCTTTTTAGCAGGAAGGCATAGGGGAGGGATCTGGGACTCCGTCTGGCTGCTGGCCACGGGCTGACTGACACTGTCCTGTCTATGAAAATTGGACATAATTTAGGGTTTTTTTAGGGTTTGGTCATCAATCGCCCACAATTTTGATCTTCACACTGTTGCAAATTGAATGTGGACAAATAGAAAAAGACTATCATTCTGACCCCAGCATTTTTTATTCTTGTACAAATAATTTTTGGTCACTGTCTATTGATATGGAAACCACTTTAAGGCAGAAATATTTTAACAATAACGTCTAGTTATAATCATTGTATTTTTGGATACAAATATACTCAACAATGCTATACCTGGGTCAAGCTGGGCTGCTCCACATCTTCATTCCACAGCCTGGGGACATATATGTCATCTGCTGATGCTCCAGATCTCTGTGAGTCCATTACCTTGTTGAGCTCCCTTTTTAAAAGTACTCCCCAGGTTTTATATTTTTGTCTTGACATCGTTGATGTCTGCCCTGGGGTACACTCGCTTCACCAACTCAAGCTGTTTCTCCAATGCTGCCTTCCTCAAGATTTCATTTGAGTAGTCTCGAGTCTTGACCTTCCAGAGACAGGGCAGCTTTCGGGACAGGTTAATGAATTGGGGCAAAAAATCAGGCGCAGTGAATGTATTCATCATGATATATGATGCATGCAAGACAGAACACAAGACGAAAAATAATGTCTGGCTTAACTCATAAGCTGGTCCCAATCTAGGCCTCAATCTAAGCAGTATATGCCACCAATAGGGATGAGCCGTACATCCCCCTGTTAAAGTCTATGGGACACGAACATGAATAATCTAAAGTGCTCATTTTAAAGGCTTATATGCAAGTTATTGTCATAAAAAGTGTTTGGGGACCGGGTCCTGCCCCAGGGGACATGGATCAATGCAAAAAAAAGTTTTAAAAACGGACGTTTTTTCAGGAGCAGTGATTTTAATAATGCTTAGTCAAACAATAAAAGTGTAATATCCCTTTAAATTTCGTAGCTGGGGGGTGTCTATTGTATTCCTGTAAAGGGGCGCATGTTTCCTGTGTTTAGAACAGTCTGACAGCAAAATGACATTTCAAAGAAAAAAAGTCATTTAAAACTACTCGCGGCCCGTCCGACAATACACATAAAAGTTCATTGATAAAAACGGCATGGGAATTCCCCACAGTGGAACCCCGAACCAAAATTTAAAAAAAAATGACGTGGGGGTCCCTCTAAATTCCATACCAGGCCCTTCAGGTCTGGTATGGATATTATGGGGGAACCCCGGCCAAAATTTAAAAAAAAAAAGGCGTGGGGTCCCCCCAAAAATCCAATCCAGACCCTTATCCGAGCACGCAACCTGGCAGGCCGCAGGAAAAGAGGGGGGATGAGAGAGCGCCCCCCCTCCTGAACCGTACCAGGCCACATGCCCTCAACATTGGGAGGGTGCTTTGGGGTAGCCCCGCAAAACACCTCGTCCCCATCTTGATGAGGACAAGGGCCTCATCCCCACAACCCTGGCCGGTGGTTATGGGGGTCTGCGGGCGGGGGGCTTATTGGAATCTGGAAGCCCCCTTTAACAAGGGGACCCCCAGATCCTGCCCCCCCCTGTCTGAAATGGTAAGGGGGTACAAAAGTACCCCTACCATTTCACTAAAAAAAAAACCTGTCAAATATGTTAAAAATGACAAGAGACAGGTTTTGACAATTCCCTTATTTAAATGCTTCTTCTTTGGAGGAGGTGGAGGAGGTGGAGGAGGAGGAGGAATTTTTAGGGGGACCCCACGCCGTTTTTTTATTTTGGCGCGGGGTTCCCCTTAATATCCATACCAGACCTGAAGGGCCTAGTATGGAATTTAGAGGGACCCCCATGTCATTTATTTTTTAAATTTTGGTTCGGGGTACCCCTGTGGGGAATTCCCATGCCGTTTTTATCAATGAACTTCTATGTGTATTGTCGGACCGGCAATGCAATAGCCGCGAGTAGTTTTAAATGACTTTTTTTCGTTTGAAATGTCATTTTACTGTCAGACTGTTCTAAACACAGGAAACATGCGCCCCTTTACAGGCATGCTATAGACACCCCCCAGCTACGAAATTTAAAGGGATATTACACTTTTATTGTTTAACTTTAAGCATTATTAAAATCGCTGCTCCTGAAAAAACGGCCATTTTTAAAACTTTTTTTTGCATTGATCCATGTCCCCTGGGGCAGGACCCAGGTCCCCAAACACTTTTTTATGACAATAACTTGCATATAAGCCTTTAAAATTAGCACTTTTGATTTCTCCCATAGACTTTTAAAGGGTGTTCGACTCGAACGCAAAGCTCATCCCTAGCCACCAACCACCTATGCCCCAATTTCCAATTGTCCCTTCGTTTTCTGGCTCCTTTCATGTGTTGGTGATGCCAATCGTTCGTCCTCCACTCCAAAATCGTTCCCACGGCCGTTCCATCGTCTGTGCGTTATGGCTTTATATATACTGCACATGCGTGAAACTCCGTTCTTAGTGCGTCATGACGCTGGGGCATGACCATCTCTCTTCTGCATGCGACACACATGGAGGTACATTCAGGAGGGACAACATGGCCGATTCCAGGCAGCCCTGCAGTGATGTAGCTCATAGGAGGCATAAAGAAACCCCCATGAGCAAGGTGGAGATGGTGCGCATCCTAGAGAAGTACGACTGCAAGCTACGCAATTATGAAAGGCCCAACAGGCGAAAGGACAGCATTTTGGAGAAGGGCATCGCCATTTTGCAGGGCAATTTTTCAGTGCAACGAACAAAGGACCAAATCAGAAAACGATGGTCTGATCTCAGACACCGTGAGCAAGACCAGATGGAGTCCATACATAAGATCATCAAAAAAAGTAAGCAATATCAGTATCTAACCAATATGGATATGTGTAAATTAGCTGTCTGTATATGTGCGAGAGAACTATATATAATGTTTTCTATAATCTTTGTCTGAATTGTTATTTTAAAGATGAAGTAAAATAGAAAAGCAGATGTGAACATTCTTATTTGGTTCTGTTTTTGGACATTTCTTTATTTTTGGTCCTAATTTTTTTCTCTTCTTTCAACAGGGAGGCACCAAAAAATGAAGCAACAGCCAAGCCACCAGAAGGGGCGAAGGGAGGCTACCCTCGCTCGGGCCCCAACAGGGGAGGCAACAAGGCCATCTTCCCATCAAAAACATAAGTGACAACTTCAAACACACTCATTTAGCCACCGACAGGGGTGAATCTAGATGGGCCAAAGGCCATGGGCTTAGGGCAGAACTTAAGGGGTAAAGAACACTTTCCGGTTGCTGCCTGCCTCATCAGTGCCCATTAATGCAGCCTTGGCAGTTTAGACATGGCTAGAGGATAGGCCCCGGCCATCACAGTCACACAGTCATGCCTGCTAGAATGATCATCATATATCCCTTATCCCATAGGAGACAAGAGGGGTGGGGGAACAACTGCAGGACTTTTTCAATGTTTGCACTTGCCCAGTGTTTGCCCTCTGTAAAATGACATCATCTTCCCTTTTCTATGCATTTTGCACTGTAAAAAAAACACAGTGCAGCATGGTGGAGTCCACTAGTCAGGAGCAAACATTGCCATCAGACCAAGTGCAAGGTTGGTCAACTAATGTAGCAAAATGGATGCTAGAAACAGATGGGACTAGGGGTGGCTTAATGAATGGTGTATTGGTTTTTTTTTTTAGAGGAAAGTGAGTGTGGTCATCTCACCCAGGATGTTGGTTTGGAGGCATGGGATCTGACTCCTGGACCCAGCACTGACCTGGACTTCAAATCCCCTCATGCAAGTCACACTGAGGGCCAAAGCGACCCCGAAGAGGAAGAAATTATTCGGGAGCCTCTTGTTTGCGCAAGTAAGTATTCTTGTAATCTGGCTTCAAATGTGTCTACATCGAGTGTTTAGCTGAACAAACAAAACACCCACTCCACACATTAGCAAAGTATGTAGTGCCTTAACATTAGCATGGAGAAGGAAGAGGTGGAAGGAGCTGTCATTTTTGTTAGGTGCCTGAGTTTTGGAGACCGAGGGCCAAGATTACTGAGTAGTTGCAGTGTGTACATTCCTAGTAGTGTAGGTGTCTGAAGGGCATGCAGGTTGCAAGCAACAATAGACTGGGTAGGTAAGTATTTCCTGAATTTGACTACTAATTTGACCATAACTCACTATGTAGGGCCTCAGCCACTTGACCATCGTTCCCTTAATCCTTTTTTGTCTTCTTACTAGGTCATGATCTTTCAAGATGCAAAATTGGTCGAATGAATGCAGATATGTTGCATTGTTTGAAGAATCTGGACCAAATAAAGGAGGCTGCCACTGCTTTACAGCGAAGAATCAGAGATTATGTAGACATGCTTGCCAAATTCGAATTTCCTATTGCCTGTTCAGAAGTTTCTTGTTCCACTTGTTGGCTCCTGTTTGCACTTTCAATATTTACCATGTTTTTCTGACTTTTTAAGTGAGAACGTTTAGTGTCCGAACTCAGTGTTTCTCCACTCCACTCCTCTAGGTGCACTACCAGGTCCTGTTTTCTGTATTTTCCTCAGTCTAAAAATGACTGTGTGAATTACTAACATTGAAAATGACAACATCACCTGTGCCAAATTCAACAAATATAGAAAACATGACCTGGGTTTGCATCTTGGGAGAGTTGGGAAAAACTGCCCTAAGTAATGTGAATTGGAATCTTTCTGTGTTTTGAAGAATAGCAAAGCCAAAATTTGATCCCATGCCCAAAATGTGTGTATTTCTATACATAAAGTTTGCCAAAAGCCACAAAACACACAGTGTGTCAATGTGCTATCTACCATCACTGGGTATCTATGGACGTGTTTTGGGGGTGCAACCCCTTCCTCATAACTATAGAAGCTCAGAGGAGGGGGTTGCACCCCTGAAACACATCCATTGATACCCTGTGACGGGAGGTAGCACATGTTGACACACTGTGGGTTTAGTAAAAAAAAAAATTAGCAACTACACACATTTGTGGCATGGGATCATAAGGGTAATTTAATCGTTATGCCTCTATGTGTACGTGTTTTTTTGGCTTTTAAAGGGGTGAGATCACCCCATATTAGGAAGGCAACATCCACACAGTCTTGGGATACTAATGTCTCATTTGGCCTTCGATTTACCAAAATCTAACTTTGTAAGTTCCCGAGTTTGGGATGTGTATCTAATGTTTTGGAACATGCCTGTTTAGCCCAAAAAAGGAGAAATAATGCAAAACATACATGTTATATACGCACATGTGAATATGCTTGGAGTATTTTTTTTTTTTTTTTTACTAAACAATGTGTGGCTTATTATTTCAAAGCTCAATACCCGTGTATTAAGTTGTTGTAGTTACAGTGACAATGTGCTCTAAAATGTGGCCAACTCCTGCAATTTTTTAGTCCTCCCAAAAATTATAAGAGTTTAAAAGCCATAATGTGTTTGAACGTCATGCATTAGATCCATTAAGAACAAAAACATTGTGTGTAGCAGACCCACAGCACACCATAATAGTTAGCTGAAGAAGATATTGTCACCTCATGTAGCAAGTAAGGTACATTTGCACTATTGGAGCAAGTGCCCAAGATTAAAGCCCATTTGTGAACATCCCGATACAAAAATTCATAGTTGGCAGACATTACAGCTAGCATGACTATGCTGCAAAAGCCCTTATAATTAAAATAATATGAGCCAGAGATAGGTGGTGGGACAATACGGACATGCTTACCATCAATAGCACCACCACAGTTGGGAAAATCCCACTGATGCTGGAACTAGGTTGCAACGTCCTGCCATTGCTGTGGGTGGGAAGGAAATTGTGGATTAAAAAAATAAAAATAAAATGACTACTTCTGCACATAACATTGCAAGCAGATTTGACACAAACATGCTTAGCCAACATAAGGAGAAAACTTAAATGAGTATTTAAAGACAAAAGGGTAAGGTCAACTTATCTGATTCATCTCCCTCTCTGGTGGTCCATTAGCAAAATTTTAGGGTGGGGGGAAATGGGTAGATGTTTTGGACAGGTAACCCTCTCCACTTCCAGGAGAGCTGTTTGCACAAATAATTGGGGATAATTTAGCCAGCCCCTCCTTACTTACCTGTCCGCTGGGCTGCCAATAGTGTAAGAAGTGTCATAATCTAAAAATATGGATCCACACTGTCCAAATTGCAGCACATTTTGACATTCTGAAAATACCTATCAATATTATAGGAGACAAACTGTCTATGTTACAATTTGTAGGTAATTAGGCAGGCCCTTGCACTACATGGTTGGGTGAAATTAGACAGAAAATTAAGCACAAAAGAGGGATAGTGTGCATGAGTTTGGCAAAGTCAGCAGATTATCTAACAAAGTTAGAGTATTTGTATCTGTTGACTTTGCATTTTTGGGGGGGAGGGTTCCAAATCAGTTTGTGCCCCAAAAAATGGTCTCTTGCACTCTGACTGAATTTGAGGACAACAATAACATTTGTACACATTTTAGGGGTTTAGGGTAAGCCCCAAAATTTAGCTGACAAAAACACTGTGAAGTTACTAGGCTAGCTGTACAGTGGCTTGCGAAAGTATGCGGCCCCCTTGAACTTTTCAACCTTTTGCCACATTTCAGGCTTCAAACATAAAGATATAAAATTTTAATTTTTTTGTGAAGAATCACCAACAAGTGGGACACAATTGTGAAGTGGAACTAAATCTATTGGATATTTTAAACTTTTTTAGCAATTAAAAAACTGAAAAGTGGTGCGTGCAAAATTATTCGGCCCCTTTACTTTCAGTGCAGAAAACTCACTCCAGAAGTTCAGCGAGGATCTCTGAATGATCCAATGTTGTCCTAAATGACTGATGGTGATAAATAGAATCCACCTGTGTGTAATCAAGTCTCTGTATGAATGCACCTGCTCTGTGATAGTCTCAGGGTTCTGTTGAAAGCGCAGAGAGCATCATGAAGACCAAGGAACACACCAGGCAGGTCCGTAATACTGTTGTGGAGAAGTTTAAAGCTGGATTTGGATACAAAAATATTTCCCAAGCTTTAAACATCCCAAGGAGCACTGTGCAAGCGATCATTTTGTAATGGAAGGAGTATCAGACCACTGCAAATCTACCAAAATCTGGCTGTCCCTCTAAACTTTCAGCTCAGACAAGGAGAAGACTGATCAGAGATGCAGCCAAAAGGCCCATGATCACTCTGGATGAACTGCAGAGAACTACAGCTGAGGTGGGAGAGTCTGTCCATAGGACAACAATCAGTCGTACACTGCACAAATCTGGCCTTTATGGAAGAGTGGCAGGAAGAAAGCCATTTTTCAAAGATATCCATAAAAAGTCTCGTCTAAAGTTTGCCACAAGCCACCTGGGAGACACACCAAACATGTGGAAGAAGGTGCTCTGGTCCGATGAAACCAAAATCAAACTTTTTGGCCACAATGCAAAATGATATGTTTGGCGTAAAAGCAACACAGCTCATCACACTCAACACACCATCCCCACTGTCAAACATGGTGGTGGCAGCATCATGGTTTGGGCCTGCTTTTCTTCAGCAGGGACAGGGAAGATGGTTAAAATTGAGGGGAAGATGGATGCAGCCAAATACAGGACCATTCTGGATGAAAACCTGTTGGAGTCTGCAAAAGACCTGAAACTGGGACGGAGATTTACCTTCCAACAAGACAATGATCCCAAACATACAGCAAAATCTACAAAGGAATGGTTCACAAATAAACGTATCCAGGTGTTAGAATGGCCAAGTCAAAGTCCAGACCTGAATCCAATTGAGAATCTGTGGAAAGAGCTGAAAACTGCTGTTCACAAACGCTCTCCATCCAACCTCACTGAGCTCGAGCTGTTTTGCAAGGAAGAATGGGCAAGAATTTCAGTCTCTCGATATGCAAAACTGATAGAGACATACCCCAAGCGACTTGCAGCTGTAATCGCAGCAAAAGGTGGCTCTACAAAGTATTAACGCAAGGGGGCCGAATAATTTTGCACGCCCCACTTTTCATTTTTTTATTAGTTAAAAAAAGTTTCAAAAATCCAAAAGATTTCGTTCCACTTCACAATTGTGTCCCACTTGTTGGTGATTCTTCACAAAAAATAAAAATTTTATATCTTTATGTTTGAAGCCTGAAATGTGGCAAAAGGTTGAAAAGTTCAAGGGGGCTGAATACTTTCGCAAGCCACTGTATATGTGCCCAGGATAGCATGCTGGGGAGGTTAGTTAAGAAAAATATGCATGTAGGCCAACAATGGAGCAGGAAAAGCTTACAGCATGCATGAGGACAAAGATGACATTCACAGCATATTACAATATTGATAACTATGTAATCAACAAATTAAGATTTTTTTTTTTTTTTCAGGTACTTATATAGCGCCGTCAATTTACACAGCGCTTTACATATGCATTGTACATTCACATCAGTCCCTACCCTCAAGGAGCTTACAATCTAAGGTCCCTAACTCACATTCATACATACTGGGGACAATTTAGACAGGATCCAAGTAACCTACCAGCATGTCTTTGGAGTGTGGGAGGAAACCGGAGTACCCGGAGGAAACCCACGCAGGCACAGGAGAACATGCAAACTCCAGGCAGGTAGTGTCCTTCTTACTGCTAGGCGAGAGTGCTACCCACTACACCACTGTGCCGCCCTAATAATACATAATACATTAGCAAACATTAATACATAGAATGTGATCTTAAAGGTAAAATCTTACCTTAATATAATCCTTCTGCAGTACTTGAATAATGGCTGAGCAGGTGTCTGGAATAATGAGTCCCAGAGCCTGGGGAGACCCTGTGGTAAACTTGAGGTCCTGGAGACTTCTCCCCGTCGCCAAGTAACGCAAGGTGGCTATGAGCCTTTCCTCTGGAGTGATGGCAAGCCTCATGCATGTGTCCTGCTTCTTAATATAGGGGGTCACCACTGCCAACAGTTGGTGAAAGCAGGGGTCAATTCCAAAAATCATCTGGATTATTCTCCTGAAGCTCCTGCAGCAAAGGTATATGACATAATTGGTCACGATTAAGCAGCCAATTTTTGGTCCAAGAACTCCTCCTCCTCCTGTTCCTGGACTGTACTTGGGTCAAAGCAATAACTCCAAGCCCAACGATAGCACATTCTTTCCTTTGATTCCGCAACATGGCCGGTTGCCGAACAGCCATTCAGAAACTAACTGAAAAGCATGAATCAATGCTCACCAAACTTATACTAACACGAAATTAGCAGAAGGAGCCCAAAGAGTGGTGCCTGACAATTGTACGGCGATAACAGCTTTCATTTCAATTGCCGTGTTCCCGCCGCGCAACATCATATACAGCCCCGTCCCCTGGCCAGGAACTTTGATTGACAGATCACCCGTCACTGGGATTGGATGGGTGATCTGTCTATCAAAGTCCCGGGACCAGGAGGAGGGGCTGTATCTGACAGCGAGCGGCGGGGAACATGGCTATTGAAATTAAAGCTGTTATCGCTGTGTTCCTCACATTGCGCTCTCAACACCTGGGCGGCTCTCTTTTCTCTCTTTTCCTCCGTGATCGCTGAGAGAAAGACTCCCATTCTACACAGGCTGCCGGCTCGCCCCCCCCACTCCCAGGCAGCCCTTCCTCGCCAGCCCTCAAAATCCACTCACAAAATGCGAGCAGGCGTGTGGATTTTTTGAGGGCTGCACTATATTACCAAAATTATTGGGACGACTGCCCTTACACGCACATGAACTTTCATGGCATCCCAGTCTTAGTCCAGAGGGTTCAGTATCAGTGGCGGCTGGTGTTTTTTTCTTGGGGGGGCAGCAAACAACCACCCCTCTGCTGTTTGCCGGTCAGTCCGGCACTTACCCCATCGCAGCAGGCAGCGCAGTGCAGCAGCTCCGTGTCCTCTCTTCCACGGTGGCTTCCAGCGCCTCCCCTCCTCCTCCTAGGTGTCCAATAGGATTGCCTGTCCTTTCAGCCAATCGGGTGACCGGTGTCAAAACCCGCTTCCTGATTGGCTGGGAGGAGGATCAGTGTTACAACAGCGAATATTCATTTGCTGTTGTAACACACCTGGGTGGGATCAGAGCACACTCTCTGCGACCTGAGACCACCCTATATTGAAGCCTATGGCTCTAATTGGTACTTCAAAAAAAAGTCTCCCCCGCATTGGAATCCATGCGCCGGTGTCCTGAAAGGGGCCGGGTGCATGGACGGGGGGGGAACGGCGCCTATGCACCCTTAATGGACGGGCTGCCCCTGTTCAGTATTGAGTTGGCCACCCTTTGCAGCTATAACAGCTTTAACTCTTCTGGGAAGGCTGTCCACAAGGCTTAGGAGTGTGTCTATGGGAATGTTTAACCATTCTTCCAGAAACGCATTTGTGAGGTCAGGCACTGATGTTGGATGAGAAGGCCTGGCTTACAGTCTCTGCTTTAATTCATTCTAAAGGTGTTCTATCGGGTTGAGGTCAGGACTCTGTGCAGGCCAGTCAAGTTCCTCCACCTCAAACTCGCTCATCTATGTTTTTATGGACCTTGCTTGTGCAAGGAGACTGTATTAATTCTGGGAGCACTGTGGGTCTTGTCCCAGAGTGGAGAAGTCCAGCCTGAGGAGGGCATTCTGCCCTCTCGGGTGTAGGATCCCTGGAGGAGGCCTCAGGTGGGCGACCTGAGGGAGGAATGCTGAGACCCTGGTACTTTGAAGAAGCTCACTGAGGGGAACTGTCTGCCATAGATCTGTCTGGTATCACTTGAGGGCATCGCTTGGAAGATTGTCAGGAGGCTCCATTTGTCCTTGGGTCTTGTGAGTACAGAAATTGAAAGATCTTGGACTTCGTGCTTTAGCTACCCCTCTGGTGCCTAGTTGTAGTCAGTTGTGGGTCTGTTAAAGGGGACACTGGCTGGTATCCTGGAGACCTCTGTCCAGATATCTGTCCACTTAAAAAAGGACTTTGCTCTAGATTTAAGCTGAAGTCTACTGTTTGTTACAAGCCCAGACTTAATTATAGCTTGCTTAGAAAGGAAAACCAAGTCCTCAGTTATACATAGTTCTTATGCCGCGTACACACGAGCGGACTTTACGGCAGACTTTGCCCGGCGGACGGGATTTCGTCGGACAATTCGATCGTGTGTGGGCTCCAGCGGGCTTTGTTTTCTCAAAAGTTGGACGGACTTAGATTTGAAACATGTTTTAAATCAATCCGTCGAAATTGAGTCCGAAAAGTCAGCTTGTCTGTATGCTAGTTCGACGGACAAAAATGCCACGCTAGGGCAGCTATTGGCTACTGGCTATGAACTTCCTTGTTTTAGTCCGGTCGTACGTCATCACGTACGAATTCGACGGACTTTGGTGGATTGTGTGTAGGCAAGTCCGTTCATTCAGAAAATCTGTTGTAAAGTCCGTCATAAAGTCCGCCGGGCAAAGTCTGCCGTAAAGTCCGACCGTGTGTACGCGGCATTACTCTTGAAGTATTCCACCACTTCCCACATTCCTATCCAAGTTCTCCAAAAATAAAAACAACAAAACAACATCCCCTAGCATGGTCTATGGGGAAAGAGTGAATGAGTCTGTTGTGTGTCTGGCTGAGGGACTAAAATATGGAAGACCTAGAGAGTAATTCCTGTGGCTCCTATGGGAGTAGCGTTATAATATATATATATATATATATATATTTTACTTGTTTGTTTTTATCAATTTAAACAATGCAGAGTGAGCAAACCGAAGAAAAATCTAAATTAGATCAATATTTGAATACCCTTTCGATTCAAAACAGCATCAGGTACACTTGCACACAGTATTTCGAAGAAATTAGCAATAGTCAGCAAAATGTTGATGTTTCAAATTCGTTCTTAAATTTGTTTTGATTCAAATTTGGATGAAATTTTGTTTCTTTATAATTTATTTTGGATTAATTTAAAAACGTCCCAATTGTGATATTGAGAAATTTGTCGGAATGAAACAAACTGCACAAGTCTACTGTATCTGTAACCTTACAGCAAAATATCTGCAGTATGAGATCATCTAAAGCTGTGTATACACTATTAGATTTTCATTCAAAGTTTTTCATTTTGTAGCGCATCCCCCACAGCGGCCGCTGGTAATGGCTGTTTCTTCTCTAATAGTACAGAGACTGACCAACACCACAAGCATCGGTCCATCGGTACACTCTGGCTCCAATAACTCAGTCTAGGGGATGTCTTTTTTTTATCAAACAAGGTTTTATTGAATATTCAGTGCATACAAAAAGAAAGAATTAAAGATTACGTTGTCATGTTGACACTATAACAGTATTGTAATTATTATCATTGAAATATAGAAAAAAGAAAAAATCTATATATCATTAAATTTAAACATTTCTGGCGTATCTTGACATTCAAGGCATACATATTTTGTTTTTAATACTGTCCATCCATACTTATATATCACTGTACGGTCATACCATTGCATTAGACACAGGTAGAAGATTCTTGAAGCCATCTATCCCAGATCTTACTGTATTTTGCTGGACAACCTCTATTGATATATATACATTTCTTGTATGGTAATGTTTTATTTATCTCCACCTTCCATTCCACAATTTTGGGGGTCTCTTGTCTCATCCACTTTTTGGCTATAACCTTTCTTGCTGCAAAGAGTGTTTCATGCAAGAAGGTTTTCGTGTATTTGTCTGTTATATCTGGAAATATACCCCAGAGACACTGTTTGGGGTCCAGGGCTAGAGGTGAACCCATCGTGTCATGCATAAATGTCACAATTTGTTCCCAAAATCCTTTTATTTTAGGGCATGTCCATATAAGATGGAAAAAGGTGCCTGTCTCTTTCCCACACATCTGACATGTGGTGGTTTGTGTGCTCTTGTATCTTGCAACTCTGAGGGGTGTGAGGTATGCCCTATGGAGAATATAGAGCTGGGTCAGACGATCTGAGAGTTTGGGGGATACAGTTTTACAGGCCTCCAATGCTTCCCCCCCACTCCTCATCCTCCACCGGTCCCACCTCCCTCTCCCATCTTGGTTTAAGACCATATGCTATTTTAGCAGCTATAGGGGTTAAGAGCAAGTTGTAGAATGCCGAAATCAGTTTTTGAGAGTCTGTGCTTTTAATTATGGCAATGAGTACATTAGGTGCAGGACTAGGGCATGAGACAGGGAATTGTGATTGTGTTGCGTGGCGGATTTGTAAGAATCTATAGAACATCTGGTCTTGTATTGTAAATTCTTCTTTGAGTACGTCAAAGGTTTTGAGTTGTCCATCTTTTAATATATGATGTAGGTAAAATATTCCCTGTGTGGACCATATAGATGTATCCTGTATTTTATTAAATTCCTGAAGATTTTTGTTGTGCCATAGCGGCGTGTAATCGTTAAACTGTGAGATGTCAAGTCTAGAGGTTGCTAAATTCCATATTTTCCTGTAGTGGTATAGTATGGTATGTCTTCTATCTCCTAGTTCCATCCCTCCCTTGTCTGTCGCTATTGCATATATCGGGTCTTTGGTGTATTGTGCCCATTTAGGGCATATGAGCGTAAGAAATCTCTCACTGTCGGTTTTGTCTAGATGAAAAAGCTGAGATAACTGTGCTGCAATGTAGTATAGATTAAAATCGGGTAGGGCAGTGCCACCTAGATCAGTCGGATTTTTGAGGGCTTGCCATGACAATTTATGCCTGTTATTTCCCCACACAAATGTCTTTAAGAGGGACTCTAGAGATTTAAAATGTTTTAAGGGTAAATACACGGGGGTGTGCCATAGAATATAGAGTATTTTGGGTAGTAGAATCATTTTGATTAAGTTTATGCGTCCCCAGACTCCCAGTGGTAGTTTGGACCAGACCCGTATTTTATTTTTAACTAGGGAAATGAGAGGGGTTATATTCAGGGATATATAGTCTGCAGGGGATCTGGTTATACACATCCCTAAATATTTAATAACATCTACTCTCTGGAGTGGGAGCCTGGTTTGGGATTCTGGGGGTGGGAAACTATCAATTGGCAAAATTTGGGATTTGTCCCAATTGATTTTTAGACCTGAAAATATTCCAAATTGTTCTATCGTGTGGAGTGCATTGCGTAGTGATGTGCCCGAGCCTACCAGGTACAATAGCGTATCATCTGCATACATGCTAATTTTTTCAATCAGAGAGCCCATTTTAAGTCCCCTGATCTCTGGGTTTGCTCGGATGGATATTGCCAGTGGTTCTGCCGCCAGGGCATATAGAAGTGGGGATAGGGGGCAACCCTGTCTCGTGCCTCTACTGAGGTCGAATAACTGAGACGACCATCCATTAGCCACCACTTTGGCCCTGGGTGCCTGGTATAGAAGTTGGACCCATTTAATGAATTTTGGGCCAAAGCCATAGCCCTCCAAGCATCTCCAGAGATACCTCCACTCTACCGAGTCGAAGGCTTTCGCTGTGTCTAAGGTCACAACCACTCGTGTACCAACTTCCTCGTGTGTAGCTTGCAGGTTAATGTATAGTTTCCTAAGATTAAACGAAGTGTTGCGTCCAGGCATGAAACCAGCCTGGTCTGCATGTATTAATGTCAATATTACTTGATTGAGCCTAATCGATAGAACTTTGGCAAGTATTTTGATATCAACCTGTAGGAGTGATATCGGTCGATAGGATTCTGGGAACCCCAGATCCTTACCGGGTTTAGGGATGAGGACTATTGTAGCCTCTGTCATAGATGGAGGTAAAGTCCCAGTTTCAAATAGATAATTATACAATTTTAATAGTTTAGGGGTTAGTAGTTCGCTAAATTGGGAATAGAACTCTATTGGAAGTCCATCTGAACCAGGGGATTTGGACCTAGCAAAGCTAGCCATGGCAGTTGATATTTCGTCTAAAGTAAGTGGGGCTTCCAATAAGTCTACTTGTTCTTCCGTTAACTGTGGGAAGGACACCTTTTCAAGAAAAAGAGACATGAGATGGGTCTCAGTGGGGGCTGCCGTTGTGTATAAATCTGCGAAAAAGTCCCTAAACATTGAGGTTACTGTAGGTGGGTCTGTTATTTTTTGTCCTCCGGGGCTATGTAGTGTGATAACCACTGGGGGTCTATCTTCTCTGTGGACCAGGTATGCAAGTAACTTGCCTGCCTTTTCCCCATGTTCAAACATTTTTTGCTTAGAAAAAAACATTTTTTGTTTCACTTTCTGGTATTGCAGCTGATTAACCACTCTAGTCTGTAATTTAAGTTGGTCTACAGTTACTGATGTCGGGGTGTTGGCATACTCTCTTTCTGCAGAGGACAAGTCCTCCAGTGCCTTACCGAGGGCGCTAGAAGAGTCCATCTTAATTTTATTAATCGCCGTTATCAATGTGTGCCTAGCAAAGAGCTTAAAAGAGTCCCAGACTGCGGGTGGTGATGCTGACTCATCATTTTCTATAAAGTACAATTTCCATTTGTCTATGAGCTCATCGTCTTCTGGTAGAAGAGATAGCCAGAATGGATTCAGGCGCCATGCTCGTGGTGGTTTTGCCACTGGAATACTTAATGTAATCCAGTAAGGACTATGATCCAACAGTACTCTAGGGCAAAACATTACCTCCGATAATCTTGGGGTCAATCTGCGGGAAATAAGTATAAAGTCTATACGGGACATAGAGCCCCGAGATGCCGAGAAACATGAATATGACTTAACCAGTGGGAATTTATGTCTCCATGTATCTATCAGATGGAAGGTGGAGATAAGCTTAGAGAACTTAGTTTCGGTGGGAGCACCGGGAGCTATTGGTGTCAACTGTAGCCTGTCTAGAGCCGGGTTCAAAGTAACATTAAAATCCCCTAGCCAAACCACCGCTATATTTGGATGACGGGTCATATATGATATGCCTTCCTTCCCCATGGATACATTAAATGGAGGTGGTATATAGAAAGCCATTATAAGCAAGGGCTCCCCATATACTTTGGCATGAATAAATACATAGCGGCCATTTGGGTCAGTAGTTAGCTCGCATAATTCAAAATGTACTGATTTAGCAATCAATACAGAAACTCCCCTAGAGTGTGATGTGTGGGTAGAGTGGTACGCCCAACCAACCCATGGCCTGCGGAGCGCCATCTGAACACTTCCCTCGATATGTGTTTCCACTAGTGCTATTATGTCAGCATGTTGCTTCTTCAGGAATGTGAAGACTGCTGCGCGCTTAAATTTCTCACGCAGACCCCTCACATTCCATGTTAAAAATTTCAGAGATGCCATAGACCAAACATTTTAACCATTAATATAGTATTTATATAGAACAATTTGCTCTTTCTGCACAAGGCATACAGAATCTTAACTTGCAGAGATATCTGATTCAAATACCTGTGGTACGGTACATAGGCATTTTCCCATATATCTGGTATATGCAGCGTTACCTGTTTTCTATTATAGGTATGCACATTCGTAATTAAACGACCCAAAAACATTTGAACTCCCTCCCCCCTCCCTGCCCTACACTGACCCAAACTTGTGCGGGCATGATCCCTAAACTGGTTGTTATCTGGGAAACATTCTAACTTCTTTATGAACAGTGGAATATAGATCAGTTGGTTCAGTCTCCGGACACTAAATAAAATAAAAAATATCAACCATATCACTTGTAGAACATTCAGTACGGTCTCTAGATCTTCTTGTTTCCATTTAGTTGCAACTATTAAGTTCCGGATAGAGATCCAATGTACATGGTGCTGCTTCCCAGAACTGTGTGGGGTAAAGTCTCGCTGCACGATGCATGTTGGCTGTAGGACTTTTTCTCACTCCGGAGCCCCGGAGGGTAATGTGACTCTTGTGCTGTAGGTAATCAGGATTTGTGCTTTAAATTTGCACTGGTAGGAGACATTTCCCGGTCTCAGACACGTTATCAATGGAACTTGATCAATCAGCTTGTTGAGGGTTGACACGTCGTTCCAGCCAGGTGATTACTTCCTCTGGGTCCTCGGAGAAAACCGCGCGCCCTTCATGCTCCACCCTAAGCCGAGCTGGGAAAAGCATTGAGTATTTATATTGCAAATTTCTTAGCTTACGTTTGGCCTCCACAAAACTCTGTCGGCGGCGCTGAACCTCTGCCGAGAAGTCTGGAAAGATGGCCACCTTAACATTCCCAACTGGGATATTGCCCTTCTCTCTTGCCATTCTCAAAGCAGTGTCCCGATCCTTATAGTTAAGGAGTTTAGCTATGAACGTGCGGGGAGGAGCTCCTTGCGGAGGAGGTCTTGCTGGCATGCGATGTGCCCGTTCTATCACAAACATGGGGGAAAAAACTTCTCTTCCATAAGTATTGATCAGTAGTTGTTCCAAAAAAGTGGAAGTGTCCTTACCTTTAGACCCTTCCGGCAGGCCTATCAGGCGTATATTACATCTTCTCAGCCTATTCTCCATATCATCTTGTTTTAAAAGGAGTTGCTGTATTTGCCTTTGCACGCGGTCTGAGGATGTTTGTAAGGGTGGGATAGCATCCTCCACCTCGCCCAGCCTGGTCTCAGTTTCTTTCACTCTTTCCCTGAGCTTTTGAAAGTCCTGTCTGATAAGGGAAATATTCACCTTGACCTCCTCAATTTGTGCTGAGAGAGAGGTTCTGCAGAGGGTGATCGCTTCCAGAAGTTTGTCAGTGTCGCCCGTAGTTCGTTCTCCTGCTCCAGTTTTCTCAGTTGTTCCCTCCTCCATGTCCTCTTTTTCTGTTTGGCGGTATTGATCTAGTTTTGCTGCTGCTACCTTTTGTGCCTTAGTTGGTGACATTTTACGGAGGTCCCAGGTGGAACTCAGAGACCCTCCGAACTTGGTGTACCACCCTGACTTGCTGGTTAGTGAGAGACGAGCACAGTCCCAGGCCCTGAAGCCCTCAGGGTTTAAGGATAGGCGTTATTGTACGATGCAGATGCATGCAGTCTCTCCTCACCTCTTCAGCTGATGATATTCTGGGGCTATGTCTCTCAGGGTTTAGGGGATCCCAGTGGAGGCTGTCAGAAGGGATACACCAGGGCTGTAGCTATGCAGAATACACAGGCAGGGTAGGGAGGTGTGCCAAGATGGCCGCTGTGCACCTCATATAAGCCTAGGCCGCAGTCCGGGCCAGGTGTAGTTGTCGGCCTTCTCGGGGTCCCCACTGGCCAGATAAGCTCTATCTATCTTGTCCCTCTAGCTGGAGGAAGTGTCCATGAACAGGGTACCTTTAGTCAGCAGGTAGCTCGCCTCAGGGCCGGAGGAGCGGAGGACCAAGATGGCCGCGGCCTCCAGGAGTAGGCCGAAGCCGCGGTCTTGCCTAGATGCGGCCGCCGTGTAGGAGATCGCCGCTCCGTTCGGGCCGCCGTGTGACCAATCGTTTCAGGAAGGAGCCCAGGGTGTTTCCAGAGCTTCAGGGATGTGATTCAGCGAGTTTAGATGCACATAGAGTCCAGGATGGATAAGATTAAGGATTAATGGAAGGAGCTCTCAGGAAAAGCATCCTACTCCATGCTGTGCCAGGCCACGCCCCCCGGGGATGTCTTTTTGAAATGTATTGCTTACAGAACTTTAATCAGAAGAGGGGTTAGGGCATGGGATACTACACAATCCTGACTAGTAACAAGAGGACACTCTTCTCTAGGCTCACACTCCAGGTTTTGCTGAGGATAGGGGAATGAACAGTACTGTGAGATCCACCTCAATCCAAGCTCCCTCTGGCACTTATATGCCAAAAGCACACACATTCACCAGGAATCAGTTTAGGGTCATTAGCTGCACACATTTCAGCTTTCTTTGGACATGGTCCAGTGAGGGAGACAACCCTTCTTCAGACCTGATACCAATGGTGAAGTACCACAGCTAGCTCCTCAGGAAGATCATTCCAGGCTCTCAGCCCTGACACTGTTGAGGCCTCAAGAACATCTACACAGCAGCCCCCCTTATAGGTGTCCTTTTATGAAACTGCGGTAAAATACCGCGATTCAGTTCTCAGGCATTCTCAGAGGAGATCGCTCTCCTCTGAGTGCCTGTTTATGAAAGTGTGTAGATTGCTTCTCATGTTGAGTTGAGGAGCGATCTACAATCGCCGGGAACTCCTGAGAACGGCTCCTCTCACTATAATCTTGTGTGATATAGCGGGACTACAGTATGAGGAACCATAAAATACAAAAGTGTAACACGAATCAGCACACATTATTCCCCAACATATTAATAAAATAATAAAGTTAAATTCCCCCTACACAATATACATTAACCTAATTATAAAAAAAAACATTGTTTTTATCAATATTTAAAGATCATACATGTGCCTATTTAAATGTGAATGGTGTATAGCAAAATGAATGTAATGCAGCTATACACCATTCGTATAAATGCAAAATACATTTATAATCATTAAAAAAATAATTTTAATAAAGTATACAAGTCTAAATATTTATTAATTAATTAAAATAAAATATATTTCATAATTGATAAACATAAAAATTGACCAACTAGTGCAATGCGAGAACACTGCGAATCCACTGCAGGTTCCCGCATCGCACCGACTCGCATGTCAGTTCACCCTGCCATATGGGAATCGCTGGGGAGTGTCAATACATTGTTAACGACACCCCCAGTACAGCTTGCATATCGCACTGCGAACTGACAGTCCGGACATGAATCGGATCGCATATGTGTGAGCACACATGCGATCCGATTCTGGTCCGAACAGAAAAAAGGGTCCTGTGCGTGTTTGCACCGAATGCGGTGCGATATCAGCCATACTATCTGTACGGCTGATATCGCACCGCACAGACATCGCATGTAATGTGAACGGCAGTGCGCTGCGAATTACATGCGATGCCTGTGCGATGTCCGGCATCGCACAAGTGTGAACTGGGCCTAAAAGTTAACAACACCCCCAAATCAGTTCGCATATCGCAGTGCGATCTGCAAACTCCTACAGTAATCGAATCGCATGGGTATGAACACCCATGCGATCCGATTCTGCTGTGGACCAAAAAAAGGGTCCTGTATGAGTTTGGTCCAAATGCAATGCAAATTCAGCAATACTATCTGTATGGCTGAAATCGCATCGCACAGAGATCGGATGTGATTTTGCACTGCAGTGCGGTGCGAATCACATCCGATCTCGGACACCGCAGCAGTGGGAACTGGCCCTAAATCATATTGCATTTGCACCAAAATGGTACAGGACCCTTTATTTGATCCGCACTGGAATCAGATCGCATGGGTGTGAACACCCATGCGATCCGATTCCTGCACCATTACATAGTTCGCACTGCGATCTGTGAAATGATCTGGGGGTGTCATTAACTTTACATTGACACCTGCAGTGGTGCGCAGATGTCAATGTAGGTGCGATGTGAAAACCCGCACAAGAATCACGCTGGTTCACACATCGCACAAGTGTGAACCCAGCCAGAGACGTGAACATCTAAAAAAAAAAAATATATATATATATATATATAGCTATCTATCTATCTATATCTATATATATCTATATAGATATATATCTATCTATATATATATATATATATATATATATATATAGGTATATCTATATATAGATATAGTCTATATATATCAATAAATATAGATATATATATATATAGCTATATATCTATCTATATCTATGTATATCTATATATATAGATATATATATCTATATATATCTAAATATATCTGTATATGCAGTTATATATATATATATATATATATATATATATATATATATATATATATATATATATATATATATATATATACACTATAAATTCCTATCCTGCTGGTTTTGGGGTGTGTTTGGTGAAAGAAAGAAGTCAAAAGACTTCTTACTTTCTCCAGATTACTCAGCCAGTTTCATGCTTCTCACTCTGATTCTCCACTTCTGGAATGGTAACTATTCAAATCTTCTCACCACATACTCACCTACCCTGTATATATTTTTTTCAGATAGACACTCAGCGCATTTCCTCCCTATTCAAGGGATTACCCTTCAAACCCATAAATCTGTTTTCACAACTCGACCCCGCCTGGAGGGCTCTGTGTGCTGGTCCCGCCTGCCGGGATATGCCCCCTCAGCTTCGGGCTTGGGCATCTTTGGCTGGCTTGGCATCCTGGGCCGCACCGCCTCTGCGCAGACACTATTGTGAGTCCATGGCTAAAAGTAATAATGTGATATTCATGTTTTACATTTACCCACCTTTATACTCATACCATTCAATACTGCTATCTCTCCAACTCTTAGGTATCACTACGGTTATGCTCCTGATGAGTGGCTATAAGGCCCCGAAATGACGTAGAGCATGATTAACCTATATGCATGAACGTTCCTATTTTAATGTATTTATTTGTTTGTATTTGAAACATTAATGGAATATTTTTTGACCATATTATTAATACCATAGAGCTAAGTGCCAACATATGCAGAGCTATGTGCCTAAATATGTAACTATGAATTTTTGTATTTTTCATTAATAAATTGCATTTTTTATTCAATCTACATTTTTGCTCCCATGTGCCTTGTACAAAGTCCCGCACCTGTTCTCCCCTTATCTAACTACTGAACCGGGATGGAGGAGGGGTTTGAAGGGCCCCACTATCCTCATGCAAAGTTCCACTCTATTGTTCTACCTTTCATCACAGAGTCAAGCCATAGTTTCCATATTTTGTCAAACTTAGCAGTACACCCACGGGAGTGGTATGTGGCTTTATATAATGGTATTGTAGAATTGACCAGGGCTTTTCAAGAGGTCAGTGAGGGCGCATCAGGTTGTTTCCATTTTAGTAATATTGCTTTACGGGCGTAAAAGAGTAGAAGTCCTATGAGGGTCTTAGTTGCTGTGCGGTGCGCTAAAGAGCCCACTAGGCCAAGCAAGCAGACCGGTACAGTCAGCGGGATTGGGATTGTTAACAGCGAGGTTATGAATTGCGTCACCTCTACTGTCAGAGAGCGTACCTCGGCGGGCAGGGTGCTCGCGGCAGTGTGCGGCAGGGCGCGTCGGCGCGCGTTGGCGCGCGCGTTCCTGTGGACCCCGCTGGGCGCGTTCCTCGCGGTGCTGGTGTGTGTGTCCGGGGTCATCCTGCTGTGCACGCCGGCGTGCGGGGGCGCGGGCGTCGGCGGGTGCGCGCGCCTGTGTGTGCTGGGGCGCGCGTGTGCACGTCGTTTGGCGCCAAAAGATGCATTTAAGCTGGCGTGCCTCTGTGACCAGTGCTGCCTGATCAACAGCTAGTCGTCCCAGTGCCTGACCCTGTATCTGAACTGTTCCTGATTACCTGTCGACCCGGCCTTGTCTCCTGGACCTCCCTTTGAACTCTGCCTGTACCTGACTTCTGCTTGTTTGACCATCCGCTTGCCTGCTCCACTGTACCTTTGCCGTCAGCCAGTTACCGAACCCGGCCTGCCTCCTGACCATCCGTCTGCCTGTTCCCTTGGACTCCAGCTGCCTGTCTGTTGTCTACCCAGCCTGCTTCCTGACAAACCCTGCTCAGTCTTGTGCCTGTGCTCAGCCAGCTTCAGCCTTCTCATCTGTTAACCCTGCAGTATCTGGACAGTGCATACAGGCTCTCATACCACTCCGTACTTTCGTGCCTTCTGTTTACTCTACCAGGGGCCGTCAGTCGGACGCGTAAGGGAGCCTACCCTCTGCCCGAGTGGACTCGCCGGTCTGGTAAGTAGTAACCTGATAGTATCAGGCAGCCATGACCGAGTCCGGGCAGGGGGCTTCTCCCATGGATGAACTCTGCAGACATCTGGCGGGTCTTACCCAAGCGGTAAAGAGCCTACAAGAGGGATATTCAAGCCTGGAAGAGCGTGTACAGGCCTTATCTGCACCTTCCGGCCCACAGGGGTCCGCAGCCGCAACCTCAGCACCCTCCGTGGTCATGTTACCTCCAGAGCCGAAAGTACCTGTACCTGAGAGATTCCTTGGAGACCAAAGTAGGTATCGTGCTTTCCGGAATGCCTGTAATCTCTACTTTGCCCTCCAGCCACGCACATTCTCTCTAGAAGCCACTAAGGTGGGCTTCGTTATCTCCTTACTATCTGGCGAACCTCAAACATGGGCCCACCGACTTTTGGAGCAAAAATCTGTTGTCTTGGAAAGCCTGGATGCTTTCTTCGAGGCTATGTCTCAACTTTACGAAGACCCCCAGCTAACTGCCACCGCTGAAGCCACCTTACACTCCCTTCGTCAAGACCGTCGAGCGGCAGAGGATTATGCCGTTGAGTTCAGACGCTGGAGCTCTGATACGGCGTGGAATGACGCTGCTCTGCGCCACCAGTTTAGGATGGGGTTGTCAGATCCTCTCAAGGATGAGTTAGCACGGGTAGGGGTACCTCAGACCCTGGAAGAGCTGATGAACCTGTCCATTCAAATTGACCGTAGGTTGAGAGAACGACGCACCGAAAGAACCACCAGCACCTATCGCCCCACCTGGATGCTCCCACAAGTTCCCTGTCCTCCCAGCAGATCTTCTGCTCCACCACCAGTTCCGGCCAGTGATGCACCAGAACCTATGCAGCTTGGTCTGCTTCACCCCTCCTTGACCTCAGAAGAGAAATTACGCAGACGGGCACACAACCTTTGCCTCTACTGCGGGGAACCCGGGCACTACGCCAACGGTTGCCCCAACAAGACGCGTAAGTGCCGCTCTGCTGTTCGTACCTGTGCTACTATTTTACCCACTGCTGGCGCACATCTAACTATCTCTGTCACTTTACAGCTTCCCGGAAAGGCTATCCAAGTTCCAGGCATTATTGACTCAGGAGCCTGCAGTTGTTTTATCGACCGGACCTTCGCTTCTCAACATGACATACCTCTCCAACCCAAGACTCAAAGCCTGGCTGTTCATCTTGCAGATGGCTCTGCTCTCCGTTCCGGTCCGGTCACTCAAGAAACCATCCCCATAGAAGCTATTATGGGCCCTCAGCACCGGGAATATCTCTGTTTGGATGCTATTTCCTCACCCCTTTTTCCAGTCATCCTAGGAATGCCATGGCTAAAGGTTCACAACCCTCAAATCAACTGGGCTGCTGGTAGTATTGAGTTTCTCTCAGGATACTGTCAACAACATTGTCTGCAAAGGGTTGACCGTGAGGTTACCCAACTCCTCTGTTTACATCCTGATGTTAACCTGCCCCAAGCCATTCCTGAGCCCTACCAAGATTTCGCGGATGTATTTAGCAAGAAGGGTGCAGAATTGTTACCTCCACACAGGCCCTACGACTGTCCTATTGAATTGCTACCAGGAACCGAGGTACCTTTCGGCCGGATCTTTCCACTGACTGAGCAGGAGCTGGGCACCCTGAAGCAGTACCTAGATGAAAACTTGAAGAAAAAGTTTATCCGCCCGTCCACTTCCCCGGCCGGTGCCGGTTTATTCTTTGTAGAGAAAAAAGACCATTCTCTGCGGCCATGCATCGATTACCGCAAATTGAACAAGATAACGATTAAGAATCGCTACCCGCTTCCCCTGGTACCTGAGTTATTCCAAAGGCTGGGCACCGCCAGAATCTTCACTAAATTGGATCTTCGCGGTGCATACAATCTAATTCGCAACCGAGAGGGAGATGAGTGGAAGACCGCCTTTCGCACTTGTTTCGGGCATTTCGAGTACCTTGTTATGCCCTTCGGTCTTTGTAATGCCCCAGCCACGTTCCAGCACTTTGTGAACGACATCTTTAGAGAGTTCTTGGACCTCTACGTCATTGTCTATCTGGATGACATTCTCATCTTTTCCTCTTCCTTGGCTGATCACCGTAGGCACGTCCGGAATGTTCTTGCTCGGCTCAGGCAACATGGCCTATACGCTAAACTTGACAAATGTGAATTCGAACTTCAAAGTATCCAATTCTTGGGACTCATTATTTCTGTAGATGGTATTAAGATGGACCCACAGAAGGTGTCTGCCATCCTGGACTGGCCCGCACCTACAGACAAGAAAGGGGTCCAACGCTTCGTAGGATTTTCTAATTTTTACAGGAAATTCATTAAAGACTTTTCTAAAATCATTGCTCCCATTACGGAACTCACAAGACAGGGATCCCGATTCTGTTGGACGTCCAGGGCACAATCAGCTTTCGAAAAATTAAAAGGACTGTTCACATCTGCCTCTATCCTTTTTTTTTTTTTTTTATAAAATTCTGTTTATTGTTTTTTCATTTTTTATATCATACAACAATGGGCTCGTCTATGGGACTCGCCCAGGAGGTCAACATGACCTCATGTCTATCTAACAAAGACCAACTATCTAACCGTCATTTCCCTCCCCCCCTTCCCCACCCTTGAACCACAGCCCGACATATGATCATACTTCCGTACAGTACTTATCATTATATATATGCCCAATTCCCCCTGTGGCAGCAATTGTAACATTCATTTTCTCTTTTATCCAAATATAGTTTTAGACATCAGGTGTTTAGGACCTCCTGGCAGCTATTCTCCAACATAGGATATCACTTTGCCTAGATTAGATTACAGTAGATTACAGTAAGCTATTTCCCCATTATCCCACCGTGCTTTTGGATTTAAACCATGCTTGCCATACCCTATCAAATTTTTTCATGCAACCTCTGGCCTCGTATGTTGCTTTATAGTATGGGAGCATGGCATTCACCAGGCCTTTCCAAGCAGCAAAACTCAGTGCTTTAGATTTTTTCCATTCCAGAAGAATGGCTTTCTTACCATAGAAAAACAAGACAGTTAGCATTGTTCGCATGGCCCGTGAGGGTACAACTTCATCTACCAATCCTAGCAGACACACCTTAACATTCATTGGAATCGGTACTGATATCACTTCAGTAATACATGTCACGACATCAGTCCAAAATTTTTGAATGTGTGGGCAGCTCCAGAAAATGTGGTCAGCGTCAGCTGGGGAATAAGAGCATCTCCAGCATTCCGCCGACACCGTGGGGAAAATCTTATTCAGTCTAGCAGGCGTATAATAGCTTCTATGAAGAAATTTAAACTGGATTAGCCTGTCTCTCGCCGATACCAGGTGTTTAAATGGCTGCGTCCATAAATCATCCCAGTCCTCTCCCTGTACCTCTGGGACCTCCCCTTCCCATTTTCCTCTGCATCTAGCAATCGCTGTTGGTGTTACCTGAAAGAGTTCTTTATAAGTATTCGAGAGAGGCTTGACCAGATCCATATCTGATAACATAGCTTCAAGAGATGAGGGCAAGGATTCTACCCTCTCCTCGCGAAACTGCATCTGAAATGCATGACGAATCTGCAAAAACCTAAATAGATAGGAGTTTGGGAGATCATGCCTTGATTGTAATTGTTGAAAAGTTAAGAGTTCACCATACATTGTAATATCCCTCAGTGTTTTTATTCCTTTAATTGCCCAGATCATGGGGTCCGGTAAATTGTAAAATTGTGTTAACCTTGGGTTCATCCATATGGGAGTTGACGGTGACATTCCCCCATAACTGGGACATGCTAATTTAACTGCTGTTTCCCAGGCCTTAATAGTGGCCTTCATTGTCAAAGTCAAAGGTAATTCAGACCTGGATCCCCTATACAAAGCAAACTTGAGACTTTCATAGGATCCCAAGTGTGCCGCTTCCAGTACTGTAGCTGCATCTCCATCCTCAGTCGTCAGCCACCTGTGAGCAAAGACCATTTGTCCCGCTATGTAGTACTTCTGCCAATCTGGTAATGCCAGCCCTCCCTGCTCTCCTGGTTCCTGCAACACTTTATACCCAATTCTTGGGGGCCTAGGGGCCCAAAGGAAGGACGATATGATACTGTCTAGCTTCCGAAAATATGATCTCGGAACCCAGACAGGTGCATGCCTTAGAAAATACAGTACCACCGGGAGGAATTTCATTTTCAGTAGGCTGATACGGCCTATTAATGAAAGTGGGAGTTTTGTCCATGTCTGCACTCTCTGCTTTAACAATGCTACCAGGGGCAACAGGTTAAGAGATATGTAATCTTGAATGTTCGCTGTGATTTGTACGCCAAGGTACTTCATAGAGGAAACCCATTCTAATTGCAAGTCAGGATCTGCATCTGCTCTAGCCCCCGGGTCTATCGGTAAGACTGATGACTTATTCCAATTTACTTTTAGACCCGAAAACATTGCAAAGCGGTTAATAATGTCCAATGCTGCTCTCAGTGATTCCCTGGGGTCATCCAAAAAGAGCAGCATGTCATCTGCGTAGAGTGCCAAGGTTTCTTTTATGGTGCCCACCCGAATGGATTTTATTGCGCTGGCTGATCTCAGTGCAACTGCCAGAGGCTCCAGCGCAATGGCAAACAGGAAGGGGGATAGTGGGCACCCCTGCCTAGTTCCTCTACCCACTTCAAAAAAATCCGAAGTGGAGGTTCCCAGTCTGATTGCTACTTTTGGATGTTTATATAGCATGGCCACCCATCTCCTAAAGTAGGGCCCAAATCCCATAATCTCCAGGACCTTAAACATGAAGGCCCAATCCACTGAGTCAAAGGCCTTTTCAAAATCGATAGATACCACTATTCTAGTACCAGGGGTCATTGAATGCACCTGTAAATGAGTGAATAGTCTCCTTAAGTTAGTGTCTGTCGACTTCCCCGGCATAAAACCGGTTTGATCAATGTTAATGATTGAGGGGATTATTGCAGCCAGCCTCATGGCCAATACTTTAGTCAGAATTTTGAGGTCTGTGTTTAATAATGCTATGGGTCGGTATGAGGCACATTCCTGTGGGTCTTTCCCTGGTTTTAGGAGGAGGACCATATAGGCTTCTAACATTGAATCAGGCAGGGTGTCCTGTTCATGACAGTAGGCCAGTAGTGTGTTAATTCTCGGGGCCAGGACCTCCACATTTGTCTTATAAAAGTCAGCTGGAAATCCGTCTGGGCCAGGAGCTTTATTTGGGGGAAATGAGAAAATTGCCTGCTCTATTTCTTTTTTGGTAATTTTAGCCTCTAATGTATTCCTGTCAGCCTCGGTGAGTTTTGGTATTGGCAGACCCCCAAGTAAGGAGTCCAAATCATTCTGGTCGTAAGCGGGGATTGGAGAATAAAGAGAGGAATAGAACCGGGTAAATTCCTGCATAATCTGTTCTGGTTCTCTAAGAATGGACCCCCCCTGGGCTTTAATGAGTGGAATATTTGTGATCTGTCGAGAGTCAGCAACCAACATGGCCAGTAGTTTCCCGTTTTTATCTCCCTCTGCGAAGATCGTCTGTGCCCCTTTAACCATTTCTACCCGGGCCTGTCCCGTAAAATGTAATGAGATAGACCGTCTCGCCTCTAGCAGGGCGTCATATGATGCTCTTGTAGAGGATCCCGCATGGGCTTCTGCAGCTTCCCTTTCTTTATTCTCTAGAATTTCTATCTCTTCTCTATCCTGTTTACGTGTTGTTTTGATGGCTGAGATAAATTCCCCCCTTGTCACTGCCTTGAAAGCATCCCATACCACATGAGGTTCCGCCGAGTCAACATTGGAGGACCAATATGTATTCATGGCCTCCGTTACCTGGGCGGAAACTTGCTCATTTTGTATCCAGCCGGGTGAAAGCCTCCAACCCCCTCCCCTTGTTCTCGAACCAAGTGTCAGAGTAACAGCTAGGGGACTGTGATCGGTCAGACCACCAGCTAAATACTCTGTGCCTTTCACCAATGGTAACAAGAGATTATTTCCGAAAGCAAGATCAATTCTTGCCGCAGATCTATGAGCCGTTGACACGTGTGAATAGCATCTATCAGTTGGATGTTTCCAACGCCACAACTCCGTGAGACCGGCCACAGACTGCCATCCATTCAGATCATTAGAGTTTCCCCTAGATGGGTTAGAGCTATCCAATGCTGCATCAAGAACCGCATTGAAATCTCCCAAAACCACCACAGGAAAATGCGCATAAGGTGCTAGTTTTGGCAAGAGGTCATATAATATTTTAGCCTGAAATGGAGGAGGTACGTAAACATTTAATATCACTATAGTTTTATGACATACGTCTAGGACTACTGCTGCATAGCGACCATTTGGGTCTGTGAATACCTGCTGTATCGTGCAGGAGAGATTTTTGCATATTAAAATGGAGACACCCCTAGCAAACGTGGAGTAGGTTGAGTGTATTGCCCTTTGGATCCATGGTTTGCGCAAAGAGAGGATTCTACTGCCATCCAGGTGTGTTTCCTGTAGCAGTATTATATGTGGGCGTGACTGTTTGATGTATTGGAATATGGAGGCCCTCTTAAGTTTGTGATTCATGCCTCGGACATTCCAAGACACAATCTTAACCTCTGCCATCCTTGTATCTACCACCATCTGTCATCATTCGGATACTTATCCATATAGGGGAATCACCCCAACATATCTTATCCATCACTACTGTACAGGAGTTTAAAATAAAACAAGAGACCCTATGTCGAGCTGTGGTTACAAAACTTCCCCCCCCCCCCTGCTTTTATACCAGAAACAAAACACCCCAGTCCAGTATATAGCTTATTCCCAAAACAAAACAGCAGCATCAAAAAAAAACTTGCGGTGACTTCCCGCCGCAGTAATCGAAAGTTCGGCAGTTCTTTAACTGATTTTTTAGCACCTCCACTCACTCCTGTTGTAATAGTTAGAGTCCATTTGTGAGTTTTCCATAAGGACTACAGGAAGTCCTGTCCCACAGTACCAGTGAAGTATTCAGGATGCGCTGGTAGTAAAAAAACAACTTATATTAAATGAAAAAAAGAAAAAGAAAAACTCTTCCCTCTCAAAAAACGGAATTCCCTGAATAGAGATAGATAATCACCCCTTTTTAACTCTAAGAGGGATGCAGAACACGTGCGTCAACAATATAGCTGTGGTCGGCAGTACCATACAGAGTTTCCACCCGCCCCGCCTCCCCCATAACATGGATTACCATATTTATAAAAAATAAAAAAATAGAAATAGAAAAATAGAAAAATAAAAATAGAAAAATAAATTGGGGGTGCCAATGAGAATTTCCACTTGTTAGGGATTCCTTGACGGAGATTATGAGCCGTCTTGCCAAGTCATGGTGGTGTAAAGCTCAACAGCTCCATGCTTCCTCATCATTTCTCAAGAGCAGGGGCTCCATGTGATATAGCCAAAGATTAAAAGATTAAAAGAAAAAATCTCCAGGAAAAATTATGAAAAGGAACAGGGAAATGTAACATGAAGGAGAAAGAAAAATGAGAAGAAAACAGAAACCATTTTCACAGGGCCTCACCCCGCAGCCTGCACTTCAGGAGGACGACATCTGTGAATATTCAGCGTGTTAAAGTTCCTTGTCCATCCATTCATTGGCCTCTTCCGGATTCTCAAAAAATTTCACCGACCCCTTATGCTGGATCCTGAGTTTGCTGGGATATAGCATACTGTATTTGATTTCCCTTTCTCTCAGACGTCTTCTGACTTCATTGAAGGATCTGCGTTTTTGCTGAGTCGCGGCTGAGAAGTCTGGAAACAGCATTACACGTGCGTTGCCATGTTTCAGTTCCTGTGTCTGCCTGGCCTGCATCAGGATCATGTCACGATCACGGAAGTTCAAGAAGCGGACCAGGAATGGTCTGGGAAAAGCCCCTGGGGGTCGGTTGCCCGTCGGGACTCTGTGCGCCCTTTCAACCACATATGTTGGGGGCATATCCGGCATATCCAGGAGTTGTTTAAAGAAATGTTCAGCAAATTGTGCGGGCCTATCCCCCTCTGATCCCTCAGGGAGACCCACCACTCTTACATTATTCCTCCTCTGACGGTCTTCTGCGTCTATGGTTTTGTGTTGAAGGGATCTGACCTGATCTCTGAGCTCTGCAATTTGCGCTCCATAATCATGTGAAGTGTCCTCTATGTCTGATACACGTGTCTCCACGGTGGTGAGCCGGCCTCGGATCTTATCCAGATCATGCCTGATTAGATTGCACTCTGATGAGAGATGATCAATGCGCCCCATGAGCTCTGCTTTGCTAGCATTAATTGCCTCAAGAATTGGCCTCGTGATAGCTTCTGCATCCACTGCAGGGTTCAGCTCACCTGCTCCCTCCGTCCCTCCTGCATTCCCTGTGTGCGCCATCTTACCAGGATGTGTCTTGGCGCGCTGCTCTTTCGGCGAGGAAGACAAGATGGCGGGGGCGGGGCCAGGCGCCGTGTCCTTAATGGAGCGCGTTTGCCGCTGATCTGGCGGTGCCTTGCCGGACTTTTTTGAAGTTGAAGAGGGCATCCCCACGTTCAGCGTTCTTTCCCCCACCAGATCTGAAGTTTGTGGGTCAGGATGTTTGCTCTGTAACCGCGGATGGTGAGCAGGAGAGCGGAGCTGTGGAGAGGTGCGTCCTGCCTCAATCACATCCGGCCGGAAGTACATCTGCCTCTATCCTTAAACACCCTGACCCTGCTCTACCGTTTGTGCTGGAAGTTGATGCTTCGGAGATCGCAGTGGGGGCAGTACTTTCTCAACGCCAGGGCCCCAAAGCCCTTTTGTTCCCAGTAGCATTCTTTTCTCGCAAACTCTCGTTGTCAGAAAGGAATTATGATGTGGGAGATCGGGAACTTTTGGCCATCAAGGCGGCTCTGGAGGAGTGGCGCTATCTTCTGGAGGGTGCTGTACATCCTGTTCTCATCTTTACTGATCACAAGAACTTGGAATACCTAAGGTCAGCCAAGAGACTTAAACCACGACAGGCTAGATGGGCACTTTTTTTCTCCCGCTTCTCCTTTCACATCACGTACAGGCCCGGCTCCAAGAATGGGAAACCAGATGCATTGTCACGAATGTTTCATGATTCCAAGGAAATTGCTCCTCCAGACACTATCCTGCCAGTGGGAAATTTCTTACTTCTCCAGGGAGATTTAATTTCCAAAATAAGACAAGCCTCCTCAGAAATTCCCCAACCTACCGGGACCAGTTTAAGCGATGGGTTGCTCTGGCACGAAGGCAAGATTTTGGTCCCTGAGAAACTTAGAGTGCTGGTATTGGAATTGTGCCACGACCACAAGCTGGCAGGTCACTTCGGGGCCCGGAAAACGACTGAACTGGTGCAACGCACCTTCTGATGGCCACAATTATTGGAGGATTGTAAGAATTATGTAGGTTCTTGCCACACTTGTGCTCAGAATAAAAGCAACCGCACAAGGGCCTGGGGTTTGTTGAAACCCTTACCGATCCCTGACAGGCCTTGGAGAATGATATCGATGGACTTCATCGTGGAGCTACCCCCATCTGAAGGTTTCTCGACCATCTTTGTGGTGATTGATAGACTGTCCAAGATGGCACACTTTCTCCCCATGAAGGGTACACCCACATCCGTAGAAACGGCGAAGATCTTTGTCAAAGAAATAGTGAGACTACATGGGGTACCCGCCAATATTGTATCGGATCGGGGTGTCCAGTTCACCTCCCGGTTCTGGAGGGCACTGTGTGGTGCTCTTGAAATTGAATTGGCATTTTCTTCGGCCTATCACCCTCAGACAAACGGTCAGACAGAAAGAACTAACCAGACGCTGGAGCAATACCTCCGTTGCTTTTCTGCGTTTTCGCAGGATGACTGGGTGTCCCTGTTACCAGTCGCTGAATTTTCATACAACAACTCCCTGCATTCAGCTATCAACCAGACTCCTTTCTTTGCCAATTATGGATTCAACCCTTCCTTCCTTCCCAGCTCTATTCCGGAATGTACCCTGCCTGCGGTGACTGAAACAATGGAGTTCTTCTCTAATAACTGTAAGATCTTGCAAGAGACCATGGCCCAGTCCCAGGCATCCTTTAAGAGGACGTTTGACAAGAAAAGACGTGGAGAACTTGGCAACCAAGTGTGGCTATCCACAAGTAACTTAAAATTGGCTTGTCCCTCCAAGAAATTGGGACCTAAGTTTTTGGGTCCTTTTCAGGTGAAAAGAAGAGTGAATGATGTCACATATGAACTTAATCTGCCGGAGTCCCTTAGAGTTCACCCGGTCTTTCATGTATCATTGTTGAGACCAGTTGTTCCTGATTCCTTTTCTGACCGTAAGGCCAAGCCACCGGAGTCTATTATGATCAATAATGAGGAGGAATTCGAAATCGAGGCAATCCTGGATTGTAGAAAGAGGCAGAATCAGTTCCAGTACCTCATTAAATGGAAAGGGTATGGACCCGAGGATAACTCTTGGGAGCCTGAAAGTAATCTCCATGCTGATGAATTGCTACAAGCCTTCAAGGACTCCCACGCAACCAGGTTGGCCCAGCTGGGCATCCGGAGGCTGCCCTTGAGGAGGGGCCACTGTCAGAGAGCGTACCTCGGCGGGCAGGGTGCTCGCGGCAGTGTGCGTCGGCGCGCGTTGGCGCGCGCGTTCCTGTGGACCCCGCTGGGCGTGTTCCTCGCGGTGCTGGTGTGTGTGTCCGGGGTCGTCCCGCTGTGCACGCCGGCGTGCGGGGGCGCGCGCGCGGGCGTCGGCGGGTGCGCGCGCCTGTGTGTGCTGGGGCGCGCGCGTGCACGTCGTTTGGCGCCAAAAGATGCATTTAAGCTGGCGTGCCTGTGTGGCCAGTGCTGCCTGATCAACAGCTAGTCGTCCCAGTGCCTGACCCTGTATCTGAACTGTTCCTGATTACCTGTCGACCCGGCCTTGTCTCCTGGACCTCCCTTTGAACTCTGCCTGTACCTGACTTCTGCTTGTTTGACCATCCGCTTGCCTGCTCCACTGTACCTTTGCTGTCAGCCAGTTACCGAACCCGGCCTGCCTCCTGACCATCCGTCTGCCTGTTCCCTTGGACTCCAGCTGCCTGTCTGTCTACCCAGCCTGCTTCCTGACAAACCCTGCTCAGTCTTGTGCCTGTGCTCAGCCAGCTTCAGCCTTCTCATCTGTTAACCCTGCAGTATCTGGACAGTGCATACAGGCTCTCATACCACTCCGTACTTTCGTGCCTTCTGTTTACTCTACCAGGGGCCGTCAGTCGGACGCGTAAGGGAGCCTACCCTCTGCCCGAGTGGACTCGCCGGTCTGGTAAGTAGTAACCTGATATCTACCCAGAAAGAGTGCACTTTGGGACAGGACCACAACATATGACAGAAACCGGCCTCTAGGTTACCACATTTCCAACAGCTAGGATAGGTCACAGGATAAATTTTGTTCAGCCGTTGCGGCGTTAAATACACCCGGTGTAGAATCAGGAATTGAATTAAACGGTCCTTCACTGCCACTAATTGAAGAAAAGGGTATTCCCACATATCCTCCCAGTCCTCTGTGGGTTTAGCTCTGCTTTAAGATAATGGTGCCCTGCAGCCGTTTCCAGGCAACGGAGGTCTACACAAGGGAGCTGTGGCGGAATTATAGGGGTCGCTGAGATCGCCGTGGCGACCCGGCCCCTTGCTGCAGAGGGCTCTTGAGGGCCCCCTGTACTTTTTGATAGGAGGAACGGCAGGGGCGGCTGAGACCGAGCTCCCCGATCGTCAGCCAAACTGTAAGGCCCCTTTCACACTGGGTCGGTAGGGGGCGTCGGCGGTAAAACAGGAGTTCATGGACCAAGAATTGGTTACTCTAGCGTGACCAGTTCTGTCATATGCCTTTGCTCCGTGAGATCCGTGAGAATAATCCTGATGATTTCAGGAACTTTCTCCGGATGACGGACCCCGTATTTCACCGTTTGTTGGCTTTGCTGACCCCCTAACAGCAGGCAGGATACCTGCATGAGGCAAGCCATCACTCCGGAGCAGAGGCTAGTCTCCACCCTGCGGTACTTGGCGACGGGGAGAAGTCTGCAGGACCTTAAGTTCTCAAAAGGCATCTCCCCCCAGGCTCTGGGGATCATTATCCCAGAGACCTGTTCTGCCATCATCCAGGTCCTGCAGAAGGACTATATTAAGGTAAGATTTTTATCCTTTAACATCACATTTTATTGTATTTAACCACTTGCTTACAGGGCACTTAAACCCCCCTCCTATCCAGACCAATTTTCAGCTTTCAGCGCTGACGCACTTTGAATGACAATTGCGCGGTCATACAACACTGTACCCAAATGAAATTTTTATCATTTTTTCCCCACAAATAGAGCTTTCTTTTGGTGGTATTTGATCACCTCTGCAGTTTTTATTTTTTGTTAAAAAATTTTAAAAAGACCTAATTTAAAAAAATTTTTTTTTTCTTATATTTTGTTATAAAATTTTAAAAAGGGTAATTTTTCTCCTTCATTGATGTACGCTGATGATGCGGCACCAATGGGCACTGATAGGTGGCAGTGATGGGCACTGATGGGTGGCAGTTAGGGATGAGCCGAACACCCCCCGGTTCGGTTCGCACCAGAACCCGCGAACGGACCGAAAGTTCGCACGAACGTTAGAACCCCATTGACGTCTATGGGACTCGAACGTTCGAAATCAAAAGTGCTCATTTTAAAGGCTAATTTGCATGGTATTGTCCGAAAAAGGGTTTGGGGACCCGGGTCCTACCCCAGGGGACATGTATCAATGCAAAAAAAACTTTTAAAAACGGACGTTTTTTCGGGAGCAGTGATTTTAATGATGCTTAAAGTAAAAAAAAAAAAGTGAAATATTCCTTTAAATATCGTACCTGGGGGGTGTCTATAGTATGCCTGTAAAGTGACGCGTGTTTCCCATGTTTAGAACAGTCCCTGCACCAAATGTCATTTTTAAAGGAAAAAATCTCATTTAAAACTGCTTGCGGGTTTAATGTCATGTCGGGTCATGGCAATATGGATGAAAATCAGTGAGACAAACGGCATGGGTACCCCCCCAGTCCATTACCAGGCCCTTTGGGTCCTGTATGGATATTAAGGGGAACCCCGCACCCAAATTAAAATAAGGAAAGGCCCTATGTACTCTGAACAGCAGTATACAGGCGGTGCAAACAAGACAGGGACTGTAGGTTTGTTGTTAAGTAGAATCTCTTTGTAATTTTGAACGGGTACATTTTTAACGTGTTTAGCTCCAGCCAAAAAATCTTTTTTAAGCTTTTTGGAAAACATAGGGAAGGGTTATCACCCCTGTGACATTTGTTTTGCTGTCTTTCCTCCTCTTCAGAAGATTTCACCTCACTTTTTTGTCCCAATGAAAAATGTTTTTTGAAAATGTGGGTTTTTTTGTGGAACAAGGATTGGAAAGCATCAGTGGAAAAGAGAAATTGTTTTCCCATATTAACTCTTACAGGAGAGAATTTCCCTTCCTAGGGGTAGATTTCATCTCACTTCCTGTTGTCTCCTTCCGTTTGCAAGTAGGAGTCATTTGTAAGTTAGATGTTTGAAAGTAGGGTCCTGCCCTATATACTCAGCAGAAATTTGGGCCTTAGGTGTTGCTGTGGCCACAACACTGTAAGCCCTCACAGGGCCCTGCTGTGAAATATTAGATCAAGAATTGTAATTACATGCCCCTGTTGAACAGGAGCTGAAAAATTAGGCCTTAGGCACTGGTGCTGGTGCCACAACACTGCAACCCCTCACAGACACTCTAGTTGGAACGCAGGAACGAGCCCTGCTGCAAAGTATTGCATCAAAAATTGTAATTACACGCCCCTGTTAGACAGGGGCAGAAAAATTGGTCCTTAGGCACTGGTGCTGGTGCCACAACACTGCAACCCCTCACAGACACTCTAGTTGGAACGCAGGAACGAGCCCTGCTGCAAAGTATTACATCAAAAATTGTAATTACACGCCCCTGTTAAACAGGGGCTGAAAAATTGTGCCTTAGGCACTGGTGGTGGCGCCCAGAACCAAAAATGTTCTTACAAGCTATCAGCGTGATGATTGAGGAGGAAGAGGATAATTACTCAGGGATAGTCACTCAGCATCAGCATAGGCAGTCTTTGAAGGGATCTGAAAAAAATTATTCAGTTACATCAGCATCAGGTGCTTGGTAGCTGGTGGTGATCCAAGACTGATTCATTTTTATGAAGGTCAGCCGATCGACCGAGTCAGTGGACAGACGCACCCTGTGATCGGTTACCACGCCTCCAGAAGCACTGAATGTGCGTTCCGAAAGAACGCTGGATGCAGGACAGGCCAGTAGCTCAATTGCATACTGTGCAAGCTCTGGCCAGTGATCCATCCTCAAGACCCAGTAACCCAGAGGATTTTCGGTGGGAAAGGTGTCCAAGTCTGATCTTGCCCCTAGGTATTCCTGCACCATGTAAAACAGACACTGGCGATGGTTGCTGGAACCGATCATACCTTGGGGCTGCGGACCAAAAAATTGTCTGAACGCATCGGTCAGACGGCCACCTTCTCCACCGCTCCTTCTTTGACTGACCGAAGCCTCAGCAACACGTTGTCCAGAAACAGGAGTTTGTAACCTCCCAGTCTCTGGGAACGCGTTGCACAGACCTTTCTGCAAGGCCTCCCGAAGATGTTTCATCCTCTGCTCCCTCTGCGATGGCAAGATAAGGTCCGCAACCTTACCCTTGTAACGTGGATCAAGGAGGGTTGCCAGCCAGTATTGGTCCTTCTCCTTGATACCACGAATACGAGGATCCTTACGCAGGCTTTGCAGGATCAGGGAGGCCATGCAGCGTAGGTTTGCTGAGGCATTCGGTCCGGAGTCCTCTGGGTCACTAAGGACAACAACGTCCGCAGCCACCTCCTCCCAGCCACGTACAAGTCCATGTGTTCCTTGGGACTGATCCCTTAAAGACTGCTGATGCTGAGTGCCAGGCTCCACCTCCATACTGACACAATCTTCCTCCTCCTCCTCCTCCTCCTCGTCCTCTTCCTGTGTGATCGGCGGGCACGCAGGAACACTGTCTGGATAAAGGGGGCCTTGAGAGCTAAGGAAGTCCTCCTCTTCCTGCCTCTGTTCTGCCTCAAGTGCCCTGTCCATTATTCCACGCAGCGTGTGCTCCAACAGGTGGACAAGGGGGACAGTGTCACTGATGCATGCACTGTCAGTGCTCACCATCCTCGTGGCCTCCTCTAATGGTGACAGGACAGTGCATGCATCCCTGATCATGGCCCACTGGCGTGGGGAAAAAAAACCAAGGTCCCCTGACCCTGTCCTGGTGCCATAGTCGCACAGGTACTCATTGATGGCCCTCTGCTGCGTGTGCAGCCGCTGCAGCATGGCCAACGTTGAGTTCCACCTGGTGGGCATGTCACAGATTAGGCGGTTCTTGGGCAGGTTAAACTCCTTTTGGAGGTCCGTCAGCCGAGCACTGGCATTATATGACCGGCGGAAATGCACACAGACTTTCCTGGCCTGCCTCAGGCATCCTGTAAGCCCGGGTACCTGCCCAAGAACCGCTGCACCACCAAGTTAAGGACGTGAGCCAAACAGGGCACATGGGTCAGTTGTCCCTGTCGGAGGGCAGAGAGGAGGTTGGTGCCATTGTCGCAAACCACCATTCCTGCCTTAAGTTGGCGTGGCGTCAACCACCTCTGAACCTGCCCCTGCAGAGCTGACAGAACCTCTGCCCCAGTGTGGCTCCTGTCCCCCAAGCACACCAGCTCAAGCACCACATGGCATCTTTTGGCCTGCGTACTTGCGTAGCCCCTTGAACGCCTACGGAGCACCGCTGGTTCCGAGGAAGAGGCCATGGAGGAAGAAGAAGAGGAGGGGGTGGAGGAGAGAGGTGTGTCACAATCAGCATTTTGGAGGCGTGGTGGCGGAACAACCTCCAACACTACTGCACCTTGTCCTGCATCCTTCCCAGCTGCCAGCAGAGTCACCCAATGCGCCGTGAAACTTAAGTTACGTACCTGTCCATGCCTGCTGGACCATGAGTCAGCGGTAATATGCACCTTACCGCTGACCGCCCTGTCCAGCGAGGCATGGACATTGCCTTCCACATGCCGGTAGAGAGCCGGAATCGCCTTCCGTGAGAAAAAGTGGCGTTTGGGTACCTGCCACTGAGGAACCGCACATTCCACAAACTCACGGAAGGGGGCAGAGTCTACCAACTGAAAAGGCAGCAGTTGAAGTGCTAGCAATTTTGCCAAGCTAGCATTCAACCGCTGGGCATGTGGATGGCTGGGAGCAAACTTCTTTCGTGCAGCAGCTGGGGCAGGGAAATTTGCCTGGTACAATCTGACGTCGGTGTACCAAAAGCAGATTGCCCACAAGTACTTGGCTGTGACACACCTAATTCTACACCTTCATTCCTCTCACTGCAGGTCTCAGAGAGGACTGAAGGTCTAGTGGGGTTGGAAATCTCAGCTGATGAGGAGCAAGGAGAGATCCTCTTTGTTCTTTGGTGTGGGTCTTTTAGATATGCTTGCCAACGAACTGCATGGCAGGTCAACATATGTCTGGTCAAGCATGTGGTACCCAAGCGGGAGATGTTTTGGCCACGCGAGATACGCTTGAGACATATGTTGCAAATAGCAGCGGTGCGATCTGATGCACTCGTCTCAAAAAAGGCCCACACCAAAGAACTTTTTGAATAACGCGCAGAGACTGCAGCGCCCTGCACATGTGGAGCTTTGGGGTGTGATGCAGTCAATGTGCTGCCCTTAGGCTGGCCCCTGGAGGGCATCCTGCCTCGTTGGTGATGTGCCGCCTCCTCCTCCTCCTCCTCTCTCCTATCAGGCACCCACGTTGAGTCAGTGACCTCATCATCCCCTCCCTCCTCATCACTGGAGCAAACCTGGCAGTATGCTGCAGCAGGGGGAGCATGACTGCCAGATTGCTGTCCTTCTTGGGCACCCCCTCTGTCCGTGCTCATGTTACTGCCTTCATCGAGCTCAGTATCATCATCAGAGCCTTCCAAACGCTGGGCATCCTAATGGAGCATGTACCCAACACTGTGGTCAAACAGTTCGAGGGAATCCTCAGGAGGACATGGTGGAGCTAGGGAAGGAGTCACTGATGACATTGAGCTGAGGGAAGAGGCCGCTGCTTTGCCAGACAAAGCACCCTGGGCATGGGTGAGAGAGGATGAGGAGGATGAGGACGGCTTGGTCATCCACTCGACCAAGTCTTCCGCATGTTGCGGCTCAACACGGCCAGCTGCCGAAAAAAAGGCCAAGCGTGTCCCATGGCCACGTGCTGATGAGGATGCACCGTCTCCACGACCAGCACTAGACACAGAGCCTGCTTGCCCTCTCTTATTGGCTTGTGACTGTCTGCCTCTCCTTCTTGGCCTTCCAGACATACTAATGGCCTGTAGCTGCACTAAGCTGGGATAGAACACCTGTAATTTTCTTCAGGTAGCTTTATATACTGTAACCAGACAAGCCTGCCTGTCAGTAGGAAGATAACAGGAACGGATCTAGCTGAACACTGTGAGCAGGACGCACTGCACTAAATGTAAATAGCAGGAACGGATCTAGCTGAACACTGTGAGCAGGACGCACTGACTGCACTAAATGTAAATAGCAGGAACGGATCTAGCTGAACACTGTGAGCAGGACGCACTGACTGCACTAAATGTAAATAGCAGGAACGGATCTAGCTGAACACTGTGAGCAGGACGCACTGCACTAAATGTAAATAGCAGGAACGGATCTAGCTGAACACTGTGAGCAGGACGCACTGACTGCACTAAATGTAAATAGCAGGAACAGATCTAGCTGAACACTGTGAGCAGGACGCACTGACTGCACTAAATGTAAATAGCAGGAACGGATCTAGCTGAACACTGTGAGCAGGACGCACTGACTGCACTAAATGTAAATAGCAGGAACAGATCTAGCTGAACACTGTGAGCAGGACGCACTGACTGCACTAAATGTAAATAGCAGGAACGGATCTAGCTGAACACTGTGAGCAGGACGCACTGACTGCACTAAATGTAAATAGCAGGAACGGATCTAGCTGAACACTGTGAGCAGGACGCACTGCACTAAATGTAAATAGCAGGAACAGATCTAGCTGAACACTGTGAGCAGGACGCACTGCACTAAATGTAAATAGCAGGAACGGATCTAGCTGAACACTGTGAGCAGGACGCACTGCACTAAATGTAAATAGCAGGAACAGATCTAGCTGAACACTGTGAGCAGGACGCACTGCACTAAATGTAAATAGCAGGAACAGATCTAGCTGAACACTGTGAGCAGGACGCACTGCACTAAATGTAAATAGCAGGAACGGATCTAGCTGAACACTGTGAGCAGGACGCACTGACTGCACTAAATGTAAATAGCAGGAACAGATCTAGCTGAACACTGTGAGCAGGACGCACTGACTGCACTAAATGTAAATAGCAGGAACGGATCTAGCTGAACACTGTGAGCAGGACGCACTGACTGCACTAAATGTAAATAGCAGGAACGGATCTAGCTGAACACTGTGAGCAGGACGCACTGCACTAAATGTAAATAGCAGGAACAGATCTAGCTGAACACTGTGAGCAGGACGCACTGCACTAAATGTAAATAGCAGGAACGGATCTAGCTGAACACTGTGAGCAGGACGCACTGCACTAAATGTAAATAGCAGGAACAGATCTAGCTGAACACTGTGAGCAGGACGCACTGCACTAAATGTAAATAGCAGGAACAGATCTAGCTGAACACTGTGAGCAGGACGCACTGCACTAAATGTAAATAGCAGGAACGGATCTAGCTGAACACTGTGAGCAGGACGCACTGCACTAAATGTAAATAGCAGGAACAGATCTAGCTGAACACTGTGATTAGGACGCACTGCACTAAATGTAAATAGCAGGAACAGATCTAGCTGAACACTGTGAGCAGGACGCACTGCACTAAATGTAAATAGCAGGAACGGATCTAGCTGAACACTGTGAGCAGGACGCACTGACTGCACTAAATGTAAATAGCAGGAACGGATCTAGCTGAACACTGTGAGCAGGACGCACTGCACTAAATGTAAATAGCAGGAACAGATCTAGCTGAACACTGTGAGCAGGACGCACTGCACTAAATGTAAATAGCAGGAACAGATCTAGCTGAACACTGTGAGCAGGACGCACTGCACTAAATGTAAATAGCAGGAACGGATCTAGCTGAACACTGTGAGCAGGACCCACTGACTGCACTAAATGTAAATAGCAGGAACGGATCTAGCTGAACACTGTGAGCAGGACGCACTGCACTAAATGTAAATAGCAGGAACAGATCTAGCTGAACACTGTGAGCAGGACGCACTGCACTAAATGTAAATAGCAGGAACAGATCTAGCTGAACACTGTGAGCAGGACGCACTGCACTAAATGTAAATAGCAGGAACGGATCTAGCTGAACACTGTGAGCAGGACGCACTGACTGCACTAAATGTAAATAGCAGGAACAGATCTAGCTGAACACTGTGAGCAGGACGCACTGACTGCACTAAATGTAAATAGCAGGAACGGATCTAGCTGAACACTGTGAGCAGGACGCACTGACTGCACTAAATGTAAATAGCAGGAACGGATCTAGCTGAACACTGTGAGCAGGACGCACTGCACTAAATGTAAATAGCAGGAACAGATCTAGCTGAACACTGTGAGCAGGACGCACTGCACTAAATGTAAATAGCAGGAACGGATCTAGCTGAACACTGTGAGCAGGACGCACTGCACTAAATGTAAATAGCAGGAACAGATCTAGCTGAACACTGTGAGCAGGACGCACTGCACTAAATGTAAATAGCAGGAACAGATCTAGCTGAACACTGTGAGCAGGACGCACTGCACTAAATGTAAATAGCAGGAACGGATCTAGCTGAACACTGTGAGCAGGACGCACTGCACTAAATGTAAATAGCAGGAACAGATCTAGCTGAACACTGTGATTAGGACGCACTGCACTAAATGTAAATAGCAGGAACGGATCTAGCTGAACACTGTGAGCAGGACGCACTGCACTAAATGTAAATAGCAGGAACGGATCTAGCTGAACACTGTGAGCAGGACGCACTGACTGCACTAAATGTAAATAGCAGGAACGGATCTAGCTGAACACTGTGAGCAGGACGCACTGCACTAAATGTAAATAGCAGGAACAGATCTAGCTGAACACTGTGAGCAGGACGCACTGCACTAAATGTAAATAGCAGGAACAGATCTAGCTGAACACTGTGAGCAGGACGCACTGCACTAAATGTAAATAGCAGGAACGGATCTAGCTGAACACTGTGAGCAGGACGCACTGACTGCACTAAATGTAAATAGCAGGAACGAATCTAGCTGAACACTGTGAGCAGGACGCACTGCACTAAATGTAAATAGCAGGAACAGATCTAGCTGAACACTGTGAGCAGGACGCACTGCACTAAATGTAAATAGCAGGAACAGATCTAGCTGAACACTGTGAGCAGGACGCACTACACTTAATGTAAATAGCAGGAACGGATCTAGCTGAACACTGTGAGCAGGACGCACTGACTGCACTAAATGTAAATAGCAGGAACGGATCTAGCTGAACACTGTGAGCAGGACGCACTGCACTAAATGTAAATAGCAGGAACAGATCTAGCCTAATCTATCTAACTCAAATCAAATGACACTGTCTGTCTCTCTCTCTATCAGCACACCGGAACACACTACACAGGGCCGCCGTGCAGGCGGCCTTATATAGTGTGGGGCGTGTACTAAATCCCCTGAGCCATAATTGGCCAAAGCCACCCTGGCTTTGGCCAATTACAGCTCTCTCTACTGACGGCGCTGTGATTGGCCAAGCATGCGGGTCATAATGCATGCTTGGCCAATCATCAGCCAGCAATGCACTGCGATGCCGCAGTGAATTATAGGCCGTGACGCGCCACACGAATTTGGCGCGAACGGCCCATAACGTTCGCAATTCGACGGACGGTCGAACAGCCGATGTTCGAGTCGAACATGGGTTCGACTCGAACACGAATCTCATCCCTAGTGGCAGTGATGGGCACTGATTGGTGGCAATAATGGGCACTGATCTGGTACATTGATCTGCAACACTGCTAGGTGGCACTGATTGGCACCACTGGTGGGCATTGTTAGGTGGCAACGGTGGGCATTGATAGGTGGCACTTGTAGGCATTGATAGGTGGCACATATGGGCATTGATACGTGGCACTGGTGGGCACTGTGGGAACTGTGATGAGGCAATGTAAGGTGGCACTGGCAGGGGGTACTGGTGGCACAATTGAGGCACAATTGAGGCATTATTGCCTCCTCCTCTTCGGGACCGATGTCCCTTGCTGGTGAGCCGGTGATCGGCTTTTTTTTCTCCTCGCACTGTCAGCGCGAGGAGAAAAAAAAAACGATCACAGAGCTTTTGTTTTGATCATGTGATCAGCTGTCATTGGCTGACAGCTGATCACATGGTAAGGGGTCGGGACCGGCCCCTTACTTGGATTGGTGATCACCCGAGTCTCAGTGACTCGGTGATCACAGCGTGCTCCACGCGTGCCCTGTAGGGCGCACGCGGAGCGCGTGCACAGGGGAGGCCGTCATATGACGGCCTCCCAGGAATTCAGGTCCGCGCTGTAGCCGTCATTCGGCTATAGCGCGGATATCAAGTGGTTAATGTTTGATAATATATTGTATTTCTTTCCTCATTCCCTAATTACCATGATTGTAATATGCTGTGAATGTCCCCTTTGTCCTCATGCATGCTGGATTTTTATGTAATTTTTTTTTGTCCTTCATACATATTTGCCTTCACTTACCTCCCCAGCATGCTCTCCTGGCCTATATTCACCTCGTCTAGTCACTTAACAATGTATTTTGTCAGATCCATAGTAGTGCTTTGCCCTAAATACCCCCTAAAATGTGTAAATTTGTGATGTGTGCTTTAAATTCAGGCAGAGTGCCAGAGGCTTTTTTTTTGGTCTCCCAAAATCTTTTTGAACCCTCCCCCCCAACTACTAACTCAGCTGATACCAATCCTCTATCTGCTGATTTTGCCAAACACATACACACTATACCCACCTCTTTATTGGTCAGATTTATGGATGAATTGCCCAAAGCATGTAGTGCAAGGGCCTGCCTGAATACTTTCAAATGGTACTGTTTCAAGTTTTTGTATCCTATTGTTATCTTGATAGGTAATAGCAGAATGTAAAAATGTGCTCAAATGTGTACAGTGTGTATTTATATACTTCTTACCTGTCCAGTGGGCTGCCAATAGTGTAAAGTAAGGAGGGGCTGGCCAAAGTAATACATATTATTTAGGAATTCATCTCTCAATGAAGTGGACAGGATTACCTGTCCAAAACATCTCCCTCCCCCCATAAAATTTCTAAAATGGCCCATGGGGGGGGGGGGAATCTGATAGGTGGACCTTATACCTTTGTCTTTAAATACTCCCTAAAATAAATGTTATACTGATGTTGGCCAAGAATGTTTGTGTCTAATCTGCTTTCCATGTTTATGTGCAAAATGACTAATAAATAATTTATTTTTCTGGTTTTACTCCACAGTTTCCTTCCACGCCACAGGAATGGCAGACCGTGGCCTCCCACTTTGCCCAGCGGTGGGACTTCCTAACTGCGGAGGGGCAATTGATGGGAAACACATCCACATCGTCCCACCACCCAACTCGGGGTCATACTATTATAATTATAAGGGGTTCAATAGTATTGTGATGTTGGCGGTGGTGTAGGCTACTTATGAGTTCCTGTATGTGGACGTGGGGAAGAATGGCCGGATGTCAGATGGTGGAGTCATCGCCCACACGGTGTTCTACAGGCGTCTCCAGAATGGCAGCTTGGACTTGCCACCTCCAGAAGACAATGTGGAAGGACTCCCATTCGTCTTCGTTGGGGATGAAGCATTTGCGCTGGGGGACCATCTTATGCGGCCATTCCCGATGAGGACCCTCACCCCGGACCAGAGGGTTTTTAATTACCGGCTGGCCAGAGCCAGAAGAGTGGTGGAGAACATGTTTGGAATCATGGCCAGCCGGTTCCGCCTATTTCTTACACCCATACACATGGCGGAGTATAAACTGAATCATATCATCCTGGCGTGCTGTGTTCTCCACAACTTTTTAAGGCGAAATTCTGCCAACTATGCTGTCTCAGTGGGGCCTGAGGCCGGAATTCATGTAAGTGAGCCAAACCTTACGGTGCTTGAGGCTGGCCATCCTGGCTTGCCCCCCCCTGAGTGCCCGCGAGGTCCGTCTAAGATACCTTGAATACTTTGCATGTAGGGGGGCCATCAATATGCCAGACAATATCTGAGCTTTTTTTAAATAAAAAAAATAGTTTACCTACTAAAATATTTGCTGACATTTACTGCTTGTGTTTCTTTTAGCTGACCCTGACTGAAATGTGGGTAGTCCTGAAAATGGCGTGATTGTGTAACATTAGAAAACACTTTTGTGTGTTATTTACTAAAGGAAAATACACTTTGCACTACAAGTGCACTTGAGACTGCACTGAAACTGCACTTGTAGTGAAAAGTGGATTTGCCCTTAGGAAATAACCCCCATTGTCACAGAAACCACTAATTTTACCACAAAAAAATTTGTAGCATTGAAAGAAGAATCCACACATTCTTGATTATTAATCTGTTTAATACAAGCACAATCACATGTGCATTTATAAAAGGTTTTTAAAACAAACCAACATGTTTGTTGTATAACAATTTTTTGGGTCACATTAATAAAAGTAGAAATGTCCATTTAAGGTAAAACAGGCATGTTTAAAACCAACAAAAAATACACAAATCTAGAACTTACAAAGTTCAACTTTGGTAGAAATTGAAGGCAATATCAGACATGAGTATTTATAAACTGTGTTTGATATTGCGTTCAGATCGGGTGAAGTCACCCCTGGGGGTGCAACCCCTTCCTCTCAGCTACTTTATTATTGAGGAAGGGGTTGCACCCACAAAATGCGTCCATTGATCTCCCGTGATGGCAGATAGCACATGTTGACACACTGTGTGCATCTTCAAAATTTGGCTTTTCGAGAATATGTCAAAAAAGTTGCAAAAAATGTTTCAATTCAAAAAACAAAAAAAAGTCAGGGATTTGGAGGTGTTTTAAACTCTCCCTAAAACGTCAATGATGTTCTTCATTTTGTTTTGAACATCATTGATGTTTTTCTGGATGTTTTCCAAGTCCCTATTACACCCCATGATCTCCCCCCGATCAGGATCTGAGCACTCTCACTGGTGAAATGACCTGGATCCACAACATCACGATCACCTAAAAATATAGAAAAAAAAAATACACCATGTATTATAAATATGCCAGCATCCATCTCTTACCTGAGCCTGTGGTCGCAGACACTCACCTGATGTGGTGAGTATTTCGATTACGTCTCCTTCCTCCTCCTCCTGTTGGCTTTGGGGGATTTCTCCTTCCTCATGAGGTGGGGGGTCTGTTGTCTCCTTGGGTGAGTGATGTCCTCTGAGTCTTTTCTCCCCTATGTAAAAAAAATAGGTATACTTAGCACACAGATATTTGATGGCAGAAATAGGAACACGAAACATTGCTTGGAAGTGGGGTACAATTGTCTCTTTTGGCAGAGTTCCAAGATGAAGAATTATTTTTTTCCTTTGTCAAGCTTGAATACTTACCTGTTTTGTACAAGCTTCACAGATGGAGTCACCCCTATAGTATACACTGGAACACCTGTGTGGGACCCCCTAATAAAAAGGGTGTTCTTGTGTCCCACCCTAGTGCTCCTGTGTCCAGATGTGTAAACAGCTGCTGAGTGTCCTCTCCTTACACAGAATCTAGTTTGCAGTTCATTCTAGTTATTAACCCGTCTAGACACCAAAATTCTTTGTAGAGAACTAGGCTAGCAAAAATGTATTCAAAATGCATATGTCCAAAACATGGTGTTTTCTATGCCGAACGAACAATGTTTCATATGAACGAATAATATGCCCATGAGCATGAAAGTTGCTATTTTAACCACTTGACAACTGGGCACTTAAACCCCCTTCCTAACCAGACCAATTTTCAGCTTTCGGTGCTCTCACATTTTGAATGACAATTACTCAGTCATGCAACACTGTACCCATATTAAATTTTTGTCCTTTTTTCACACAAATAGAGCTTTCTTTTGGTGGTATTTAATCACTGTTGGGTTTTTTATTTTTTGCGCTATAAAAGAAAAAAGACTGAAAATTCGGTAAAAAAATGAAATTCGGTGAAATGAAATTTTCTTTGTTTCTGTTATAAAATTTTGCAAATTAGTAATTTTTCTTCGTAAATTTTGGCCACAATTTATACTGCTACATATCTTTGGTAAAAATAAGTACAAATCGGTGTATATTATTTGGTCTTTGTAAAAGTTATAGAGTCCAAAAGCTATGGTGCCAATATCTGAAAATTGATCACACCTGAATTACTGACGGCCTATCTATATTCTTGAGACCCTAACATGCCAGAAAAGTACAAATACCCCCCAAATGACCACTTTTTGGAAAGAATACATTCCAAGGTATTTAGTAAGAGGCATGGTGAGTTTTTTGAAGTTGTAATTTTTTCCCACAATTCTTTGCAAAATCAAGATTTTTTTTTCTTTTTTTTTTTCCACAAAAATGTCATATTAGCAGGTTATTTCTCACACACCGCATATGCATACCATAAATTACACCCAAAAACACATTCTGCTATTACTCCTGAATGTGGCGATACCACATGTGTGAGACTTTTACACAGCGTGGCCACATTTTGAGGCCCAACATGCAGGGGAGCACCTTCAGGCGTTCTGGAGCACACAGGCCAATTCTGACATTTCTCTCCTACATGTAAAAATCATCATTTATTTGCTAGAAAATTACATAGAACCCCAAAACATTATATATGTAAGCAAAGACCCTAGAGAATACAATGGCGGTTGTTGCAACTTTTTATCTCACATGGTATTTGCGTAGCAAATTTTTTTGTACGCTTTTTTTTGGGAAAAAAAAAGTTTTGTGCTTTAAAAAAAAAACAAAACAGTTAATTTGGCCCAATGTTTTTGCATATTGTGAAAGATGAAGTTACACCGAGTAAACAGATACCTAACATGTCACCCTTCAAAATTGCACACGCTCGTGGAATGGCGACAAACTTCGCTACTTAAAAATCCCCATAGGCAATGCTTTAAAATGTTTTACTGGTTACATGTTTTGAGTTACAGATGAGGTCTAGGGCCAAAATTATTGCTCTCGCTCTAACGTTCACACCGATACCTCACATGTGTGGTTTAAACACCGTTTTCATATGTGGGCGGGACTTACGTGTGCTTTCGCTTCTGAATGCGAGCACACGGACAGGGGCGCTTTAAAAAATTTTTTTTTCTTTTTATTGTTCATTTTACTTTATTTATTTTAGTTTGACACTTTTTTCCCCAAAAAATTTTTTTTGATCACTTTTATTCCTATTACAAGGAATGTAAACATCCCTTGTAATAGGAATATGGCATGACAGGTCCTCTTTACAGTGAGATATGGGGTCAATAAGACCCCACATCTCACCTCTAGACTAGGAAGCCTGAAATAAAAATTAAAAAAACTATCCTGGCTTCGATCGTAGCGGTGAGTCGGTAGAAGCACCGGAGGGCGGCGGGAAGGGGGGGAGGTCCCCTCTCGCCTCCCATAAGAACGATCAAGCAGTGGAACAGCTGCTATGATCATTTCTATGGTGTAGGGAATCGCCGGCTGAAAAAGCTGATATCTGAATGATGCCTGTAGCTGCAGGCATCATTCAGATATCCCCGCACAAAGTCAAGGACGTCGTATGACGGCCGGCGGGCAGGAAGTGGTTAAAACACATTTTTTTTTAACACAAAGTTGTCCATTTATACAATATTTCTAACACATAACATGTACATACCAAAAATGACACCCCAAAATAGATTCTCCTACTCCTCCTGAGTACGGCAATATCACATGTGTGAGACTTCCACAGCCTGGCCACATAAAGAGGCCGAGTACAGCTGAATATGGCGAGTATGGCTGAGCATGGCTGAGCATGGCTGGGTATGGCTGCGCATGGCTGGGTATGGCTGCACATGGCTGGGTATGGCTGCGCATGGCTGGGTATGGCTGGGTATGGCTGGGTATGGCTGCGCATGGCTGGGTATGGCTGCGCATGGCAGGGTATTGCCGAGTATGACTGGGTATGGCTGGGTATTGCAGAGTATGGCTGGGTATTGCAGAGTATGACTGGGTATGACTGGGTAGTGCAGAGTATTGCAGAGTATTGCGGAGTATTGCGGGGTGTTGCGGGGTGTTGCAGGGTGTTGCGGGGTGTTGCAGAGTATTGCAGGGTGTTGCGGTGTAGTACAGAGTAGTGCAGAGTATTGCGGGGTGTTGCGGAGTAGTGCAGAGTATTGCAGGGTGTTGCGGAGTAGTGCAGAGTATTGCGGGGTATTGCAGAGTATTGCGGGGTGTTGCAGAGTATTGCAGGGTGTTGCGGAGTAGTACAGAGTAGTGCAGAGTTTTGCGGGGTGTTGCGGAGAAGTGCAGAGTATTGCGGGGTGTTGTGGAGTAGTGCAGAGTATTTCGGGGTATTGCAGGGTATTGGAGAGTATTGTGGGGTATGGCTGGGTATGGCTGGGTATGGCTGCGCATGGCTGGGTATGGCTGCGCATGGCAGGGTATCGCCGAGTATGACTGGGTATTGCTGGGTATTGCAGAGTATGGCTGGGTATTGCAGAGTATGACTGGGTATGACTGGGTAGTGCAGAGTATTGCAGAGTATTGTGGGGTGTTGCGGGGTGTTGCGGAGTATTGCTGGGTGTTGCAGAGTAGTGCAGAGTATTGCAGGGTATTGCAGAGTATTGCGGGGTGTTGCAGAGTATTGCAGGGTGTTGCGGAGTAGTACAGAGTAGTGCAGAGTATTGCGGGGTGTTGCGGAGTAGTGCAGAGTATTGCGGGGTGTTGCGGAGTAGTGCAGAGTATTGCGGGGTATTGCAGAGTATTGCGGGGTGTTGCAGAGTATTGCAGGGTGTTGCGGAGTAGTACAGAGTAGTGCAGAGTTTTGCGGGGTATTGCAGGGTATTGAAGAGTATTGTGGGGTATTGCGGAGTAGTGCAGAGTATTGCGGGGTGTTGCGGAGTAGTGCAGAGTATTGCGGGGTATTGCAGGGTATTGAAGAGTATTGTGGGGTATTGCGGAGTAGTGCAGAGTATTGTGGGGTATTGCAGAGTATTGTGGGGTATTGCAGAGTATTTAGGGGTATTGCAGAGTATTGTGGGGTATTGCAGAGTATTGTGGGGTATTGCAGGGTATTGCAGAGTATTGTGGGGTGTTGCGGAGTAGTGCAGAGTATTGTGGGGTATTGCAGTGTATTGTTAGGTGTTGCTGAGTAGTGCAGAGTATTGTGCGGTATTGCAGAGTATTGTGGGGTGTTGCGGAGTAGTGCAGAGTATTGTGGGGTATGGCAGAGTATTGTGGGGTATTGCAGAGTATTGTGGGGTATTGCGGGGTATTGCAGAGTATTGCGGGTATTGCAGAGTATTGTGGGGTATTGCAGAGTATTGCAGAGTCTTGTGGGGTATTGCAGAGTATTGCAGAGTATTGTGGGGTATTGCAGAGTATTGTGGGGTATTGCGGGGTATTGCAGAGTATTGCAGAGTATTGTGGGGTATTGCAGAGTATTGTGGGGTATTACGGGGTATTGCAGAGTATTGCAGAGTATTGTGGGGTATTGCAGAGTATTGTGGGGTATTGTAGAGTATTACGGGGTATTGCAGAGTATTGCGGGGTATTATAATATGGAGGGATGGCTGAGGATGGATGGATGTGACTGTATTTGTCACAGAGCAGCGTTGTGGGCACGACAGATGCAGCCCACAACGCTGCTACCGTCCGATCCCTCCCCCACTCCTCCCCCTCTGTACTGATCGGTTTGTTTACATGTGATCACTCCATCATTTGACCCCCTCCCCTGGACCCAGCGGTCACGGAAGTTCTCGGGTGCGTGCCCTAGGGGGCGTGCGAGAGCAGTACTCTGGGAGGATGTCCATGGACGCTCTTCCAGGATAAGCCGATCGCGCTGTAGCCGTCTTTCGGCTATGGCCCGGTCGGCATGTGGTTAAACTGTACAACAGTAAAGAAAAGCACATGGAGCAGCACGAACGTTAGAAAAATCAAGAATAGGAACACAGGACAACTACTTACTTTTTTGCAGCACTCTCCTGATCCTTCTATACTGATCGTGCTCCCTTAATTTGAGGTCCGACCACCGCTTCCGGAGTTGATCCTGGGATCGTCGTACCCCAAAATTCTTCTGCAGACTCTTGACTACTTTCGCCATGATCTTGGCCTTTCTGACATTGGGGTTGGGGTAAGGTCCATACTTTCCATCATATTTGGTCCTCTTCAGGATGTCGACCATCTCCCACATCTCCCCAAAGGACATATTTGAGGCCTTAAATCGTCTCCTCCGGGATCAGGACGTTTTTGGCTCCGGGCTTTCCTCCTCCTCCTCGTTGCTGTAATTAGCACGCACCTGCTGTGTCTCCGCCATGTGCTCGTCCCCCACTTCGCTGAACGAGAAGGGGCGGGGAATAGACTAGAAAGAACGTCAGGGGCGGGTGGAGTTTCACGCATGCGCAGTGTATATAAAGCGTAACACGCGTGCGTCTTACGTACGATCTGTGAGTGGAGGAAGGAGTATCGGAAGCGCTGATCGTGATAACAAAGGTAACATTTAAACTTGGGCCTATACTGATTCTAGATTGAGGCCTATATTAGGAGAAGATTAGGAGACTTTAGCCTGACATTAGGGTTTTTGTGTATTGCAGATAAAATGGATGGCTTCAATGACCACAACTTCCTCCCCCTGTTCATAGACAAATACAGGGAGCTGCCCTGTCTGTGACAGATCAAACAACCCCAATACAACAATAAACAAGAGAGACAGGCAGCGCTGGAGAAACTGCTGGAGTTGGTGAAGCCGGTGGTCCCCACAGCAACCATCCCCTATTTAAAAGCCAAAATTGGTGGCCTGAGGAGCACTTATCTTAGGGAGCGCAAGAAGGTCCAGGATTCCCAGAGATCAGGAGCTGCAGCAGATTATGTTTATGTCCCCAGGCTGTGGTACTATGAGAGACTGCGATTTCTGTCAGACCAGACTGAAGTCAAGGAATCCCTCTCCACTCTTCCTTCCACTCTTCCTTCCACCCTATCTTCCACCCCAGCTGAGGCTTTCGATGTCCAACCTGGGACTTCCAGTCAGGAAGAAGTCGAGGAGCCCAGCTGGAGCCAGGTATAGCATTCTTCTACAGATTTCTTGTTAAGAAATAAATGATGTTTACTAGATGTTATTATTGATCACTAATTGCTGATTTAATAAAGTGTTTTACATATCAATAGACCGTAGTGGGCAAAAATAATTGGGACAAGAATGAAAAATGCAGGGCTCAGAATGATAGTCTGTTATATTTGTTAACATTCAATTTGCAACAGTCATGGGATGAAAATTGTGTGTGATTGATGAAGAAAAAACTAAAACGATGTCCCTTTTGCATACACAGGAAGACCTCAGCCAGGAGGAGGCTGCGGAATGTGGCACACAGGAGGAGGCTGTGGAATGTGGCAGCCAGGAGGAGGGGGGTTCAATGGCAGCCAGGAGGAGGCGGGGCTAAGTGGCAGCCAGGAGAAGGCCAGGCCCAGTAGGAGCCTGACAGAATTACAGGTCCCTCCCCTCCGCCTTCCAAACAAAAGACCCAGGAAGGGGAGAAACGTGCAGGATTCAGCACTCAGGCTGATACAGGAGGCTTCTGCGTCCCTCAGAGCCTTCCCCACTCCTGAAGAGGCCTTTGCCTCCATGGCTGCCACAAAACTGCAGGGCATGCAGGAGGGCCAACGCCTCATGTGTGAGGACCTTCTCTATAAAACCTTAACTAAGGGGGTGAGGGGCGAAATCACACCCAATACCCACTGTGTGAGTTGGACCATCCTCCTCCTCCTCCTGCCACAACTCCACCACCACAGACACAGCATGGAAGGAAGCGTGGAGGGAAGACCAGAGAGTGAAGGCCTGGGTTCAGTCTGGTCTGGCAAAAGATGCAGGCTCTTGTATGACCACAGTCTGGGGACATGTATGTCATCTGCTGCTGTTCATGATCTCTTGGACTTCTGGACCAGACTGCACTCCCTTGTATATGGACTCCTCAGGCCACCAATTTTGGCAGGAAATAATTGATGTGTGCCCTGGGGGCCAAAGGCTTCACCAATTTCGGATGTTTCTCCAGCGTTGCCTCCCTCTTTGTTTGGTTCGGATCCCTTAATAAAGGTTTTTTTGGTTTCTATTATACTCGCCTATGTGTGTTTTCCTTCAAAAAGGACAGTTTGTTTGTGAGGAGGCAGGTACATTTCAAAAATACAATGTGAAATTAACAAGAGACACCAACACCAAGCAACCTCCTTGAGATTAAATAATACAAGATAATAATGGTGTTGTGGTAACTTGACACTAGGGATGAGCTTCGTGTTCGAGTCGAACCCATGTTCGACTCGAACATCGGCTGTTCGACCGTCCGTCGAATTGCGAACGTTATGGGCCGTTCGCCGCCAAATTCGTGTGGCGCGTCACGGCCCATAATTCACTGCGGCATCGCAGTGCATTGCTGGCTGATGATTGGCCAAGCATGCACTATGACCCGCATGCTTGGCCAATCACAGCGCCGTCAGTAGAGAGAGCTGTAATTGGCCAAAGCCAGGGTGGCTTTGGCCAATTATGGCTCAGGGGATTTAGTACACGCCCCACACTATATAAGGCCGCCTGCACGGCGGCCCTGTGTAGTGTGTTCCGGTGTGCTGATAGAGAGAGAGACAGACAGTGTCATTTGATTTGAGAGCTAGATTAGGCTAGATCTGTTCCTGCTCTTTACATTTAGTGCAGTGCGTCCTGCTCACAGTGTTCAGCTAGATCTGTTCCTGCTCTTTACATTTAGTGCAGTGCGTCCTGCTCACAGTGTTCAGCTAGATCCGTTCCTGCTCTTTACATTTAGTGCAGTGCGTCCTGCTCACAGTGTTCAGCTAGATCTGTTCCTGCTATTTACATTTAGTGCAGTCAGTGCGTCCTGCTCACAGTGTTCAGCTAGATCCGTTCCTGCTATTTACATTTAGTGCAGTCAGTGCGTCCTGCTCACAGTGTTCAGCTAGATCCGTTCCTGCTATTTACATTTAGTGCAGTGCGTCCTGCTCACAGTGTTCAGCTAGATCCGTTCCTGCTATTTACATTTAGTGCAGTGCGTCCTGCTCACAGTGTTCAGCTAGATCCGTTCCTGCTATTTACATTTAGTGCAGTGCGTCCTGCTCACAGTGTTCAGCTAGATCCGTTCCTGCTATTTACATTTAGTGCAGTGCGTCCTGCTCACAGTGTTCAGCTAGATCCGTTCCTGCTATTTACATTTAGTGCAGTCAGTGCGTCCTGCTCACAGTGTTCAGCTAGATCCGTTCCTGCTATTTACATTTAGTGCAGTGCGTCCTGCTCACAGTGTTCAGCTAGATCTGTTCCTGCTATTTACATTTAGTGCAGTCAGTGCGTCCTGCTCACAGTGTTCAGCTAGATCCGTTCCTGCTATTTACATTTAGTGCAGTGCGTCCTGCTCACAGTGTTCAGCTAGATCCGTTCCTGCTATTTACATTTAGTGCAGTGCGTCCTGCTCACAGTGTTCAGCTAGATCTGTTCCTGCTATTTACATTTAGTGCAGTCAGTGCGTCCTGCTCACAGTGTTCAGCTAGATCCGTTCCTGCTATTTACATTTAGTGCAGTGCGTCCTGCTCACAGTGTTCAGCTAGATCCGTTCCTGCTATTTACATTTAGTGCAGTGCGTCCTGCTCACAGTGTTCAGCTAGATCTGTTCCTGCTATTTACATTTAGTGCAGTCAGTGCGTCCTGCTCACAGTGTTCAGCTAGATCCGTTCCTGCTATTTACATTTAGTGCAGTGCGTCCTGCTCACAGTGTTCAGCTAGATCTGTTCCTGCTATTTACATTTAGTGCAGTGCGTCCTGCTCACAGTGTTCAGCTAGATCCGTTCCTGCTATTTACATTTAGTGCAGTGCGTCCTGCTCACAGTGTTCAGCTAGATCCGTTCCTGCTATTTACATTTAGTGCAGTCAGTGCGTCCTGCTCACAGTGTTCAGCTAGATCCGTTCCTGCTATTTACATTTAGTGCAGTGCGTCCTGCTCACAGTGTTCAGCTAGATCCGTTCCTGCTATTTACATTTAGTGCAGTGCGTCCTGCTCACAGTGTTCAGCTAGATCCGTTCCTGCTATTTACATTTAGTGCAGTGCGTCCTGCTCACAGTGTTCAGCTAGATCCGTTCCTGCTATTTACATTTAGTGCAGTGCGTCCTGCTCACAGTGTTCAGCTAGATCTGTTCCTGCTATTTACATTTAGTGCAGTCAGTGCGTCCTGCTCACAGTGTTCAGCTAGATCCGTTCCTGCTATTTACATTTAGTGCAGTCAGTGCGTCCTGCTCACAGTGTTCAGCTAGATCCGTTCCTGCTATTTACATTTAGTGCAGTGCGTCCTGCTCACAGTGTTCAGCTAGATCCGTTCCTGTTATCTTCCTACTGACAGGCAGGCTTGTCTGGTTACAGTATATAAAGCTACCTGAAGAAAATTACAGGTGTTCTATCCCAGCTTAGTGCAGCTACAGGCCATTAGTATGTCTGGAAGGCCAAGAAGGAGAGGCAGACAGTCACAAGCCAATAAGAGAGGGCAAGCAGGCTCTGTGTCTAGTGCTGGTCGTGGAGACGGTGCATCCTCATCAGCACGTGGCCATGGGACACGCTTGGCCTTTTTTTCGGCAGCTGGCCGTGTTGAGCCGCAACATGCGGAAAACTTGGTCGAGTGGATGACCAAGCCGTCCTCATCCTCCTCATCCTCTCTCACCCATGCCCAGGGTGCTTTGTCTGGCAAAGCAGCGGCCTCTTCCCTCAGCTCAATGTCATCAGTGACTCCTTCCCTAGCTCCACCATGTCCTCATGAGGATTCCCTCGAACTGTTTGACCACAGTGTTGGGTACATGCTCCAGGAGGATGCCCAGCGTTTGGAAGGCTCTGATGATGATACTGAGCTCGATGAAGGCAGTAACATGAGCACGGACAGAGGGGGTGCCCAAGAAGGACAGCAATCTGGCAGTCATGCTCCCCCTGCTGCAGCATACTGCCAGGTTTGCTCCAGTGATGAGGAGGGAGGGGATGATGAGGTCACTGACTCAACGTGGGTGCCTGATAGGAGAGAGGAGGAGGAGGAGGAGGAGGAGGCGGCACATCACCAACGAGGCAGGATGCCCTCCAGGGGCCAGCCTAAGGGCAGCACATTGACTGCATCACACCCCAAAGCTCCACATGTGCAGGGCGCTGCAGTCTCTGCGCGTTATTCAAAAAGTTCTTTGGTGTGGGCCTTTTTTGAGACGAGTGCATCAGATCGCACCGCTGCTATTTGCAACATATGTCTCAAGCGTATCTCGCGTGGCCAAAACATCTCCCGCTTGGGTACCACATGCTTGACCAGACATATGTTGACCTGCCATGCAGTTCGTTGGCAAGCATATCTAAAAGACCCACACCAAAGAACAAAGAGGATCTCTCCTTGCTCCTCATCAGCTGAGATTTCCAACCCCACTAGACCTTCAGTCCTCTCTGAGACCTGCAGTGAGAGGAATGAAGGTGTAGGATTAGGTGTGTCACAGCCAAGTACTTGTGGGCAATCTGCTTTTGGTACACCGACGCCAGATTGTACCAGGCAAATTTCCCTGCCCCAGCTGCTGCACCGCCGAAAGAAGTTTGCTCCCAGCCATCCACATGCCCAGCGGTTGAATGCTAGCTTGGCAAAATTGCTAGCACTTCAACTGCTGCCTTTTCAGTTGGTAGACTCTGCCCCCTTCCGTGAGTTTGTGGAATGTGCGGTTCCTCAGTGGCAGGTACCCAAACACCACTTTTTCTCACGGAAGGCGATTCCAGCTCTCTACCGGCATGTGGAAGGCAATGTCCATGCCTCGCTGGACAGGGCGGTCAGCGGTAAGGTGCATATTACCGCTGACTCATGGTCCAGCAGGCATGGACAGGGACGTTACTTAAGTTTCACGGCGCATTGGGTGACTCTGCTGGCAGCTGGGAAGGATGCAGGACAAGGTGCAGTAGTGTTGGAGGTTGTTCCGCCACCACGCCTCCAAAATGCTGATTGTGACACACCTCTCTCCTCCACCCCCTCCTCTTCTTCTTCCTCCATGGCCTCTTCCTCGGAACCAGCGGTGCTCCGTAGGCGTTCAAGGGGCTACGCAAGTACGCAGGCCAAAAGATGCCATGCGGTGCTTGAGCTGGTGTGCTTGGGGGACAGGAGCCACACTGGGGCAGAGGTTCTGTCAGCTCTGCAGGGGCAGGTTCAGAGGTGGTTGACGCCACGCCAACTTAAGGCAGGAATGGTGGTTTGCGACAATGGCACCAACCTCCTCTCTGCCCTCCGACAGGGACAACTGACCCATGTGCCCTGTTTGGCTCACGTCCTTAACTTGGTGGTGCAGCGGTTCTTGGGCAGGTACCCGGGCTTACAGGATGTCCTGAGGCAGGCCAGGAAAGTCTGTGTGCATTTCCGCCGGTCATATAATGCCAGTGCTCGGCTGACGGACCTCCAAAAGGAGTTTAACCTGCCCAAGAACCGCCTAATCTGTGACATGCCCACCAGGTGGAACTCGACATTGGCCATGCTGCAGCGGCTGCACACGCAGCAGAGGGCCATAAATGAGTACCTGTGCGACTATGGCACCAGGACAGGGTCAGGGGACCTTGGTTTTTTTTCCCCACGCCAGTGGGCCATGATCAGGGATGCATGCACTGTCCTGTCACCATTCGAGGAGGCCACGAGGATGGTGAGCACTGACAGTGCATGCATCAGTGACACTGTCCCCCTTGTCCACCTGTTGGAGCACACGCTGCGTGGAATAATGGACAGGGCACTTGAGGCAGAACAGAGGCAGGAAGAGGAGGACTTCCTTAGCTCTCAAGGCCCCCTTTATCCAGACAGTGTTCCTGCGTGCCCGCCGATCACACAGGAAGAGGACGAGGAGGAGGAGGAGGAGGAAGATTGTGTCAGTATGGAGGTGGAGCCTGGCACTCAGCATCAGCAGTCTTTAAGGGATCAGTCCCAAGGAACACATGGACTTGTACGTGGCTGGGAGGAGGTGGCTGCGGACGTTGTTGTCCTTAGTGACCCAGAGGACTCCGGACCGAATGCCTCAGCAAACCTACGCTGCATGGCCTCCCTGATCCTGCAAAGCCTGCGTAAGGATCCTCGTATTCGTGGTATCAAGGAGAAGGACCAATACTGGCTGGCAACCCTCCTTGATCCACGTTACAAGGGTAAGGTTGCGGACCTTATCTTGCCATCGCAGAGGGAGCAGAGGATGAAACATCTTCGGGAGGCCTTGCAGAAAGGTCTGTGCAACGCGTTCCCAGAGACTGGGAGGTTACAAACTCCTGTTTCTGGACAACGTGTTGCTGAGGCTTCGGTCAGTCAAAGAAGGAGCGGTGGAGAAGGTGGCCGTCTGACCGATGCGTTCAGACAATTTTTTGGTCCGCAGCCCCAAGGTATGATCGGTTCCAACAACCATCGCCAGCGTCTGTTTTACATGGTGCAGGAATACCTAGGGGCAAGATCAGACTTGGACACCTTTCCCACCGAAAATCCTCTGGGTTACTGGGTCTTGAGGATGGATCACTGGCCAGAGCTTGCACAGTATGCAATTGAGCTACTGGCCTGTCCTGCATCCAGCGTTCTTTCGGAACGCACATTCAGTGCTGCTGGAGGCGTGGTAACCGATCACAGGGTGCGTCTGTCCACTGACTCGGTCGATCGGCTGACCTTCATAAAAATGAATCAGTCTTGGATCACCACCAGCTACCAAGCACCTGATGCTGATGTAACTGAATAATTTTTTTCAGATCCCTTCAAAGACTGCCTATGCTGATGCTGAGTGACTATCCCTGAGTAATTATCCTCTTCCTCCTCAATCATCACGCTGATAGCTTGTAAGAACATTTTTGGTTCTGGGCGCCACCACCAGTGCCTAAGGCACAATTTTTCAGCCCCTGTATAACAGGGGCGTGTAATTACAATTTTTGATGTAATACTTTGCAGCACGGCTCGTTCCTGCATTCCAACTAGAGTGTCTGTGAGGGGTTGCAGTGTTGTGGCACCAGCACCTGTGCCTAAGGCCCAATTTTTCTGCCCCTGTCTAACAGGGGCGTGTAATTACAATTTTTGATGCAATACTTTGCAGCAGGGCTCGTTCCTGCGTTCCAACTAGAGTGTCTGTGAGGGGTTGCAGTGTTGTGGCACCAGCACCAGTGCCTAAGGCCCAATTTTTCTGCCCCTGTCTAACAGGGGCGTGTAATTACAATTTTTGATGCAATACTTTGCAGCAGGGCTCGTTCCTGCGTTCCAACTAGAGTGTCTGTGAGGGGTTGCAGTGTTGTGGCACCAGCACCAGTGCCTAAGGCCCAATTTTTCTGCCCCTGTCTAACAGGGGCGTGTAATTACAATTTTTGATGCAATACTTTGCAGCAGGGCTCGTTCCTGCGTTCCAACTAGAGTGTCTGTGAGGGGTTGCAGTGTTGTGGCACCAGCACCAGTGCCTAAGGCCCAATTTTTCTGCCCCTGTCTAACAGGGGCGTGTAATTACAATTTTTGATGCAATACTTTGCAGCAGGGCTCGTTCCTGCGTTCCAACTAGAGTGTCTGTGAGGGGTTGCAGTGTTGTGGCACCAGCACCAGTGCCTAAGGCCTAATTTTTCAGCTCCTGTTCAACAGGGGCATGTAATTACAATTCTTGATCTAATATTTCACAGCAGGGCCCTGTGAGGGCTTACAGTGTTTTGGCCACAGCAACACCTAAGGCCCAAATTTCTGCTGAGTATATAGGGCAGGACCCTACTTTCAAACATCTAACTTACAAACGACTCCTACTTGCAAACGGAAGGAGACAACAGGAAGTGAGATGAAATCTACCCCTAGGAAGGGAAATTCTCTCATGTAAGAGTTAATATGGGAAAACAATTTCTCCTTTCCACTGATGCTTTCCAATCCTTGTTCCACAAAAAAACCCAAATTTTCAAAAAACATTTTTCATTGGGACAAAAAAGTGAGGTGAAATCTTCTGAAGAGGAGGAAAGACGCAAAACAAATGTCACAGGGGTGATAACCCTTCCCTATGTTTTCCAAAAAGCTTAGAAAAGATTTTTTGGCTGGAGCTAAACACGTTAAAAATGTTCAAAATTACAAACAGATTCTACTTAACAACAAACCTACAGTCCCTGTCTTGTTTGCACCGCCTGTATACTGCTGTTCAGAGTATATAGGGACCTTTCCTTATTTTAATTTGGGTGCGGGGTTCCCCTTAATATCCATACAAGACCCAAAGGGCCTGGTAATGGACTGGGGGGTACCCATGCCGTTTGTCTCACTGATTTTCATCCATATTGCCAGGACCCGACATGACATTAAACCCGCAAGCAGTTTTAAATGAGATTTTTTCCTTTAAAAATGACATTTGGTGCAGGGACTGTTCTAAACATGGGAAACACGCGTCACTTTACAGGCATACTATAGACACCCCCCAGGTACGATATTTAAAGGAATATTTCACTTTTTTTTTTTTACTTTAAGCATCATTAAAATCACTGCTCCCGAAAAAACGGCCGTTTTTAAAAGTTTTTTTTGCATTGATACATGTCCCCTGGGGTAGGACCCGGGTCCCCACACCCTTTTTAGGACAATACCATGCAAATTAGCCTTTAAAATGAGCACTTTTGATTTCGAACGTTCGAGTCCCATAGACGTCAATGGGGTTCTAACGTTCGTGCGAACTTGCGGTCCGTTCGCGGGTTCTGGTGCGAACCGAACCGGGGGGTGTTCGGCTCATCCCTACTTGACACACAAAACACACACAAAAATATTCTGGAGTAAAAAAAAAAAAAAATCAGGCTTGGAAAAAATAATAACCCCCCCAAAAAAACAGTTTAGAGTCAGATGTGACAAATAAAAATATTATATTGATGAAATCACGATAAATAATAAAGAAAGATGTTTGTGAGACGTCTGTGTGAATATTGAGCAGCAAAACAACTTCATTCTTCTCACATTATAAAGAAGAACAGAGTGCGCTGCATTAAACAATTTAAAACATTGCAGCCCGACGAAAGTGCTATATCCATTCCGAACGCTAATTTTACCAGACCGAGCTGTTCCGTCTCGGAATTTCTTCTGAGCATGCGTGGCACTTTGTGTGTCGGAATTGTCCACACACAGTCAGAATTGACGCGATTGGATTTTGTTGTTGGAAAATTTTACAGCCTGCTCTCAAACTTTGTGTGTCGGAAAATCTGATGGAAAAAGTCCGATGGAGCCCACACACAGTCGGAATTTCCGACAACAAGCTCCGATTGCACATTTTCCCGTCGGAAAATCCGACCATGTGTACAGGGCATAACAGTTTAAATGCACATGTAATCATTTAGGTAGATTGTTGTTAAAATGAATGGCAAAGCAGCAAGGTCTCTTTAAGGCTTGGTGAAGATACCCACACATGGGTACATTTTGGCAAGCAGTGTTGTCACTTGTGATGTAATTGGGCAAATTTCAGTAGACAGTAGATGAACTAGCAGCCCACCAGCTGTTGCAGAACTACAAGTCCCATGAGGTATTGCAAGGCTGACAGTTACAAGCATGATTCCCACAGGCAGAGGCATAATGGGACTTGTAGTACCGCAACAGCTGGAGGGCCGCTAGTTTGACACCTCTGACTAGTGTATTATTAACTCAAGAAAGAACATTCTATGGCTTTCAGCCTTCTCCAAAATGTACTATTTTTTTCTGCTGTTACCTGGCTTCTTGTTAAAGGGTGGCAAAGTTCTTTCTCCACGGTCCCACTCTAAGTAACAGCGTAGCCACACTCTCTTTCTCACTCTAGGGACTATGGGATGCGAAAGAACACATTAAGAGACAATTTCATGAAAAATATGGATTATTATATATGGATTATGTTTCGAAAAATAAGGATATCGTCACTTTAAGAATCACATTTAGTTATTTGGAATTTACACCTATATTCAGGGTGGTTAGACTTATTGTCAGTACATTTTAGTGTACATTTTATTTCCAGTAAACTGAAAACATTGCAACAAATATCAAAAAAGCACACATCAGGAAAAAAAATATGCGTAACTTATAATAAAAAATAATTTTGTACAGCTCATAAAAAAAAACATGTTGACAAAACTTTTATGGTCTTAAAAAAATAAGCTATTTTTATGTACAGTGAAATTATCTTGTTTCAAGCAAGTTTCTCTTTTTGCTTAGAGAAGTAATTTTTTTTTACAGCTGGACATTAGGGGTCTGCTTTTACGATTAACATTATTATATTCATAATTTAACTTTTTTCCTTGTAATTTTCTATACTGTGGAAGCTGTGCCCAAACAAGACAAGCAGGGGAGAAAAGACTAGTTACCATTATGGCCTGTAGACTGCAACTGATGTTTTCTCTAGGACCACCTTAACATGGTGTATTCTATACCAGTGTTTCTCAACTCCAGTCCTCAAAGCGCACCAACAGGTCATGTTTTCAGGATTTCCCTCAGATGAAATGGCTGTGGTAATTACTAAGGCAGTGAAAACTGATCAAATCACCTGTGCAAAATAGTGGAAATCCTGAAAACATGACCTGTTGGTGCGCCTTGAGGACTGGAGTTGAGAATCACTGTTCTATACTGTAAATCTGTGTGGATGTGGCCATCCTGGGAGAGACAGGGCATTGCTTCCATATGTCAGAGTTGCAAACCTGTTGGAGCTTGTTCCGCCACCACGCCTCCAAAATGCCAGTGGTGATTCTGCCACAGCTCTCTCCTCTACCCCCTCCCCTTCTTCTTCCTCTAAGGCCTCTTCTGTAGATTTGTCCTCTGAACCAGCGGTGCTCCGTAAGCATTCAAGGGGCTGTGCAAGCAGTCAGGCTAAAAGATGTCATGCGATGCTTGAGTTTGTCTGCCTAGGAGACAGGAGCCACACTGGGGCAGAGATTTGGTCAGCTCTGCAGGGGCAGGCTCAGAGGTGGTTGACGCCATGCCAGCTTCAGTCAGGAATGGTTGTATGCGACAATGGCACCAACCTTCTCTCTGCCCTCCGACAGGGACACTTGACCTATGTTCCATGTTTGGCACACGTTCTAAATTTGGTGGTGCAGCGGTTCTTGAGCAGGTACCCAGGCTTACAGGATCTCCTGAGGCAGGCCAGAAAAGTCTGTGGTCATTTCCGCCGGTCATATAATGCCAGTGCTCGGCTGGCTGATATTTAAAGGGAATGCGACCTGCCCACCAACCGCCTCTTTTGTGACATCCCCACCAACTCAATGTTGGCAATGCTGCAGCAGCTGCACAAACAGCAGAGGGCCATCTATGAGTACCTGTGCGAGTATGGCACCAGGACAGGGTCAGAGGAGCTTGGCCTCTTTTTGCCACACCAGTGGCTACTGATCAAGGATGCATGCACTGTCCTGTCACCATTTGAGGAGGCCACAAGGATGGTGAGCAGGGACGATGCATGCATTAGTGACACTGTCCCTCTAGTCTTCCTGTTGGAGCACATGCTTCGTGGAATCATGGACAGGGCACTTGAAGCAGAACAGCAGGAGGAAGAGGATGACTTCCTTACCTATTAAGGCCCCCTTTATCCAGATAGCATTCCTGCAGGTCGCCAAACACACAGAAAGAAGAGGAGGAGGAGGAGGATTGTCTCAGCATGGATGTAGAGGATAACACTCAGCAGCAGTCTTCAAGGGATGGTTTTCAGTCCCCAAACCCAAGGAGTTATTCGTTGCTGGGAGGAGGTAGTTACAGATCATGTGATCCTTAGTGACCCAGAGGACTCAGAATCGAATGCCTCTGCAAATTTACACTGCATGGCCTCCCTGATTCTGCAAAACCTGTGAAAGAACCCTAAACCTGTGAAAGGACCCTAGGATTCGTGGTATCAAGGAAAGGGATCATTACTGGCTGGCAACCCTTCTTGATCCACGTTACAAGGGTAAGGTTTCAGAACTCATCCTGCCTTCCCAGAGGGAGCAGAGGATGAAACATCTTCAGGAGGCCTTGAAGAAAGGTTTGTGCAACGCATTTCCAGACCCTGGAAGGTTACAATTTCCTGGTGCTGGACAACGTGTTGCTAAGGCTTCGTTCAGTCAGACGAAGAGCAGTATAGAAGGTGGCCGGCTGACCGATACCTTTAAACAATTTTTCCGTCCTCAGCGCCAAGGTCTGATCGGTTCAAGCAACAATTGCCAGCGTCTGCATTACATGGTGCAGGAATACCTAGGGGCAAGAGCAGACTTGGAGACCTTTCCAACAGAGCATCCACTGGGTTACTGGGTCTTGAGGATGGACCACTGGCCAGAACTTGCTCAATATGCAATTAAGCTGCTGCCCTGTCCTGCATCCAGCGTGCTTTCTGAATGCACATTCAGTGCTGCTGGAGGGTTTGTAATGGATCAAAGAGTGCACCTGTCCATAGACTCCATTGATAGGCTCACATTCATAAAAATGAATCGGTCTTGGATCAGCAGCTATCAAGCACCTGATGCTGATGTAACTGATTGAATTTGCTATGGATGTGGGATCCCTTGAAGACTGCGTATGCTGACTATCCTATTCCTCCTCAATCTTGATGATGTGGCTTCCAACAATATTTTTGGTTTAGGGCACCACCACCACCTAAGGCCCAATTTTCTGCCCCTGTTTAACAGGGGCATGTAATTGCAATTTTTGATATAATATTTCACAGCAGGGCCTGTTCCTGCACCCAACAAGAGTATCTGTGAGGGGTTACAGTGTTGTGGTACCACCACCCAAGGCCCAATTTTTCTGCCCCTGTTTAACAGGGGCATGTAATTACAATTCTTTATATAATATTTCACAGCAGGGCCCGTTCCTGCACCCAACAAGTGTATCTGTGAGGTGTTACAGTGTTCTGGTACCACCAACACCTAAGGCCAAGTTTTCTGCAGAGTATATAGGGCAGGCCGCATAGTATATATACTGGTGTTCAGAGTATATAGTGACTGGGGACCCCCACACCATTTTTTTTGTACATTTGGGTGCAGGGTTCCCCTTAATACCCATACCAGACCCAAACGGCCTGGTAATGGACTGGGGGGGGAACCCATGCCGTTATTTCAATGATTTTCATCTATATTGCCAGGACCCAACAATACATTACAGCCGCGAGTAGTTTTAAATTACATTTTTTTTCCTTTAGAAATGTCATTTTGCTGTGGTATTGTCCTAAACACGGGTAAAATGTGCTACTTTACAGGCATACTAAGGACACCTGCCAGGCATGATATTTAAAGGAATATTTCATTTTTATAGTTTCACTTTAAGCATTATTAAAATCACTGCTCCCGAAAAAACTGCCATTTTTAAAACTTTTTTTTTACATTGATTCATGTCCCCTGGGGCAGGACCCGGGTCCCCAAACCCTTTTTTGGCAATAACTTGCATATAAGCCTTTAAAATGAGCACTTTTGATTTTTCACGCTTGTGTCCCATTAACTTTAACAGTGTTCGCACAAATTTTTTGCCTGTTTGCATGTTCTGCTGCGAACTGAACTGGGGGGGTGTTCGGCTCATCCCTAATGCCAACCATAAGTAGCAGAAACAGAGCAGAAAATAGGTGCAGGGTGGTACTCCATTCTACATCATACACTATCAGAAGGGGGGGCATGGTTTCCCATCCTTGCACTGGGTACCGGACAAATGTGTCCCAGTACTGGGAGCCACACCAATGGTATATAACACATTGACCTACACGGACACACTGTATGGCTCAATTTGACCCCTGCACTCTATGTTGCTTACTACTTGGACCTCTGAACTCTGTATTCCTTTCTCCTGACCTTTGAACTCTGTGCTACTTCCTACTCTAACCCCTGAACTCTGCATTACTTACTACTGACCTCTGATGTGTGTTACTTACTCCTAACCCCTGCATGCTGCGTTTTCTACCACTCTGACCCTTTACTTCTTTGATCTATAAACACTGTGCTACATTGTACTGACCTCTGAACTCTGTGTTACTTATTACTCTGACCTCTGAACTTTTTGTTACTCCTGATCCCTGAACTCCTTGTTACTTACTCCTGACCCCTGAATTCCATGTTACCTACTCCTGACCCCTGAACTCTGTTACTTACTACTGACCCCTGAACTCTGCATTTCTTATTACTGACCCCTGAACTCTGCGTTACTACTGACTTCTGAACTTTGTGTTAATACTGACCTCTGAACTCTGCATTATATACTACTCTAACCCTTAAAGTAGAACTATGGGCAAAACTTTTTTTTTTCATTTCTGATAGAGTAAGGGAGAGTAATAACCCCTGTCAGATTTTTTTTTTCACCATCTCTGTCCCATTGCAGAGATTTCCCTTCACTTCCTGTCCCATGCAAAAAAGGAAGTGAGAGGATATCTCTGCAAATTAAAGGAATTTTTTGGGGACCCCCAGCTCACCAGAACTAGTGTTCCCAAAATTGGGGTTTTCTTTTTACTTTGACTTTCAATGATAATGGTAAACAGGACAAATAGAGCAGGTGAATCTCCTTAAAAGGGGCACAGACAGCAAAAAAACTGACAGGGGCTCTAATCCCTCTCCACTCCACCTACTAGCAAATGTATGTAGGCATAGGACACGCCCACTGGCACACCCTCTTAAAGGAGAATTAACCAAAATAAAAAGGTTAATTAAATCCACAAGGATTTTTTTTTACCACCACTATTCCTTTATATTGGCTTTTAAAATGTACAAATGCAGCAATTTAGAATTTGGATGAAAGGTTTAGCTCTGACAAACACTTTTTGAAAGATAAAAAGTGCATTTTATATACAACTATATAGATGAGACCAAAATGGGGGACACATGAGGGGGAAAGAGGGACAGAGGGACATTGCTCCAAATCAGGGACAGTCCCTCAAAATCAGGGACAGTTGAGAGCTGTGCTTTAAAGACTAAGTTCACCTTGGTTCACCTGTTTTTTTTTCTCCTTAAATTCCAGCTCCCCTATATACCAATTTAGCAATAATGTACTTATTTTGCAAAAATAAAACAGCTTTGCATTAATTCTACACCTGCTTACCTAACTCTCTTCATAGCTGTTTAAACACACTGTTCGATTAGTTCTGCCTTACTTCCTGGTCAGACTTTGGGTCATGACACAGGAAGGAGTTAACCAGCTGAGGGTAGATATTGCAGAGTGTGTGCTAATAAGGTCAGCTGGTAAACTCCTTTCTGTTTAAATATGTATAATGTATAATGTATAATTCATTTTGAAAATCTGGAAAAAAAAATCTGGAAACTTTACTATGCAGGTACTGCAAGGACTGATACCATGGCCAAATGCAGATACTTACACTTCTTTTTTTTAAAAGAAAAAAAATTACATTATGTATCAATGATCACAGTGCTGCATTATCTGTGTCTTTTATATCTGCCTAGAGTTAAGCTTTAAAGCACAATATATTCACTGCAGTCATTATTATACCAAATAACACCTGCATCCATCTGTAATATATATGTTAGCCAACAAAAGAAACCCGGTTATATAGAAATTAATTTCTCTAAAAGATGCAGTACTGAGCATCTTACATATAATACAATTGTATACTATTTGAACAAGTGGGAAAATAAGCTGATGTTATGCAAGATTATAAAAGATTTTTATCCTGAATGTAATTCTCCGTTAGAGTACAATGTTCATACATGCAAGTATATTTTGCGAGTTTGACTGACTGATTACCTATTATCTGCTGTGTGAGCAAAGATAAATGGGAGCTACAATTCAGATGCTTTGTGCAGACTCATCAACATGAACTGAGCATAGGAATGTCTTTGTCATGTTCAAAAATGATCTTTCACAGATCTAATTGTTTGGAATTGATGAGTAAATTCCCTTGCACTTGACCTGTTTTAATGCACGGGCCAAATTTATAAGAATATACAGAAACATCCTTATTCAAAGCTTAATTTTTTTCTGTCCAAGGTCTTTTTTTTAACTGTAGGTATATCTGAGAACAGATCTGAACATTGTGGTACAACCCATTAGTGCGCATATGTATGTGTGTATACAGTATCTCACAAAAGTGAGTACACCCCTCACATTTTTGTAAATATTTTATTATATCTTTTCATGTGACAACATTGAAGAAATTACACTTTGCTACAATGTAAAGTAGTGAGTGTACAGCTTGTATAACAGTGTAAATTTGCTGTCCCCTCAAAATAACTCAACACACAACTATTAATGTCTAAACCACTGGCAACAAAAGTGAGCACACCCGTAAGTAGAAATGTCCAAATTGGGCCCAAAGTGTCAATATTTTGTGTGGCCACCATTATTTTCCAGCACTGCCTTAAGCCTCTTGGGCATGGTGTTCACCAGAGCTTCACAGGTTGCCACTAGAGTCCTCTTCCACTCCTCCATGATGACATCACGGAGCTGGTGGATGTTAGGGCCCTTTCACACTGGGGCGGTTTGCAGGCACTATTGCGCTAATAATAGCGCCTGCAAACCGACCCGAAAGTGCCGCTGCTGTGTCTCCAGTGTGAAAGCCCCGAGGGCTTTCACACTGGAGCGATGCGCTGGCAGGACGGTAAAAAAAGTCCTGCCAGCAGCATCTTCGGAGCGGTGAAGGAGCGGAGTGTATACCGCTCCTGCCCATTGAAATCAATGGGACGGCGCGGCTATACCGCCGGCAAAGCGCCTCTGCAGAGGCGCTTTGCGGTGGTATTTAACCCCTTCTCGGCCGCTAGCGGGGGGTAAAACCGCCCCCGCTAGCGGCCGCATACCGACGGTAAAACGCTGCTAATAATAGCGGCGTTTTACCGCCGACGCCACCCCCCGCCCCAGTGTGAAAGGGCTCTTAGAGACCTTGCGCTGCTCTACCTTCTGTTTGAGGATGCCCTACAGATGCTCAATAAGGTTTAGCTCTGGAGACATGCTTGGCCATTCCATCACCTTTACTCTCAGCTTCTTTAGCAAGGCAGTGGTCCTCTTGGAGGTGTGTTTGGGGTCATTATCATGTTGGAATACTGCACTGCGGCCCAGTCTCCAAAGGGAGGGGATCATGCTCTACTTCAGTATGTCACAGTACATGTTGTCATTCATGGTTCCCTCAATGAACTGTAGCTCCCCAGTGCCAGCAGCACTCATGCAGCCCCAGACCATGACACTCCCACCACAATGCTATACTGTAGGCAAGACACACTTGTCTTTGTACTCCTCACCTGGTTGCCTCCACACACGCTTGACACCATCTGAACCAAATAAGTTTATCTTGGTCTCATCAGACCACGGGACATAGTTCCAGTAACCCATGTCCTTAGTCTGACTGTCTTCAGAAAACTGCTTGTGGGTTTTTTCGTGCATCATCTTAAGAAGAGGCTTCCTTTTGGGATGACAGCCATGCAAACCAATTTGATGCAGTGTGCGGCGTATAGTCTGAGCACTGACAGGCTGAACCCCCACCCCTTAAACCTCTGCAGCAATGCTGGCAGCACTCATACGTCTATTTCCCAAAGACAACCTCTGGATATGGCGCTGAGCACGTGCACTCAACTTTTTTGGTTGACCATGGCGAGGCCTGTTCTGAGTGGAACCTGTCCTGTTAACCACTTGCCGACCGCCTCACGCCTATATACGTGAGCAGAGCGGCACGGGCAGGCAAAATCACGTACCTGAAACGTGATTGCCTTCCCGCGGGTGGGGGGTCCGATCGGACCCCCCCCCGGTGCCAGCTGCGGTCGGCATTTGGTTGGGAGCGATGAGAGACGAGGGGGAGACCATCCGATCGTGGCCCCCCCCTCGCGATCGCTCCCAGCCACTGACAAACATCCCCTGCCTCTGTATAGTACACAGAGGCAGAGGATGTGATGTCATCTCTCCTCGGCTGTCAGTTTCCGTTCCAGCGCCGAGGAGAGATGACATGTAAGTAAGTGCACAACACAAACACACACAGTAGAACATGCCAGGCATACATTACACCCCCGATCCCCCCCCGATCGCCCCCCGATCCCCCCCCAATCACCCCCCCCCTGTCACAAACTGACACCAAGCAGGTTTTTTTTTTTTTTTTTTTTTTTTTTTCCTGATTACTGCATAGTGTCAGTTTGTGACAGTTAGCAGTGTTAGGACAGTTACTGTAACCCCCCTGTAGGTCTAGGGTACCCCCCTTACCCCCCCTAATAAAGTTTTAACCCCTTGATCACCCCCCCTCACCAGTGTCGCTAAGAGATCATTTTTCTGATCGCTGTATTAGTGTCGCTGGTGACGGTAGTTAGGGACGTAAATATTTAGGTTCGCCGTCAGTGTTTTATAGCGACAGGGACCCCCATATACTATCTAATAAATGTTTTAACCCCTTGATTGCCCCCTAGTTAACCCTTTCACCACTGATCACCGTATAACCGTTACGGGTGACGCTGGTTAGTTCGTTTATTTTTTATAGTGTCAGGGCACCCGCCGTTTATTACCGAATAAAGGTTTAGCCCCCTGATCGCCCGGCGGTGATATGCGTCGCCCCAGGCAGCGTCAGATTAGCGCCAGTACCCCCCCTAATAAAGTTTTAACCCCTTGATCACCCCCTGTCGCCAGTGTCGCTAAGCGATCATTTTTCTGATCGCTGTATTAGTGTCACTGGTGACGCTAGTTAGGGACGTAAATATTTAGGTTCGCCGTCAGTGTTTTATAGCGACAGGGACCCCCATATACTATCTAATAAATGTTTTAACCCCTTGATTGCCCCCTAGTTAACCCTTTCACCACTGATCACCGTATAACTGTTACGGGTGACGCTGGTTAGTTAGTTTATTTTTTATAGTGTCAGGGCACCCGCCGTTTATTACCGAATAAAGGTTTAGCCCCCTGATCGCCCGGCGGTGATATGCGTTGCCCCAGGCAGCGTCAGATTAGCGCCAGTACCGCGAACACCCACGCACGCACCGTACACGCACCATACACCTCCCTTAGTGGTATAGTATCTGATCGGATCAATATCTGATCCGATCAGATCTATACTAGCGTCCCCAGCAGTTTAGGGTTCCCAAAAACGCAGTGTTAGCGGGATCAGCCCAGATACCTGCTAGCACCTGCGTTTTGCCCCTCCGCCCAGGCGAGCCCAGCCCACCCAAGTGCAGTATCGATCGATCACTGTCACTTACAAAACACTAAACGCATAACTGCAGCGTTCGCAGAGTCAGGCCTGATCCCTGCGATCGCTAACAGTTTTTTTGGTAGCATTTTGGTGAACTGGCAAGCACCAGCCCCAGGCAGCGTCAGATTAGCGCCAGTACCGCTAACACCCACGCACGCAGCATACGCCTCCCTTAGTGGTATAGTATCTGAACAGATCAATATCTGATCCGATCAGATCTATACTAGCGTCCCCAGCAGTTTAGGGTTCCCAAAAACGCAGTGTTAGCGGGATCAGCCCAGATACCTGCTAGCACCTGCGTTTTGCCCCTCCGCCCGGCCCGGCCCAGCCCACCCAAGTGCAGTATCGATCGATCACTGTCACCCCGGTCGTAGTCAAACCAGCACTGCAGTAACACTTGGTGACGTGGCGAGTCCCATAAGTGCAGTTCAAGCTGGTGAGGTGGCAAGCACAAGTAGTGTCCCGCTGCCACCAAAAAGACAAACACAGGCCCGTCATGCCCATAGTGCCCTTCCTGCTGCATTCGCCAATCCTAATTGGGAACCCACCGCTTCTGCAGCGCCCGTACTTCCCCCATTCACATCCCCAACCAAATGCAGTCGGCTGCATGAGAGGCATTTTCTTTATGTCCTCCCGAGTACCCCTACCCAGCGAACCCCCCAAAAAATATGTTGTGTCTGCAGCAAGCGCGGATATAGCCGTGACACCCGCTATTATTGTCCCTCCTGTCCTGACAATCCTGGTCTTTGCATTGGTGAATGTTTTGAACGCTACCATGCACTAGTTGAGTATTAGCGTAGGGTACAACATTGCACAGACTAGGCACACTTTCACAGGGTCTCCCAAGATGCCATCGCATTTTGAGAGACCCGAACCTGGAACCGGTTACAGTTATTATAGTTAGTTACAAAAAAAAGTGTAAAAAAAAAAAAACACAAACAAAAATATAAAATAAAAATAGTTGTCGTTTTATTGTTCTCTCTCTCTCTATTCTCTCTCTATTGTTCTGCTCTTTTTTACTGTATTCTATTCTGCAATGTTTTATTGTTATTGTTATTGTTATTATGTTTTATCATGTTTGCTTTTCAGGTATGCAATTTTTTTATACCTTACCGTTTACTGTGCTTTATTGTTAACCATTTTTTTGTCTTCAGGTATGCCATTCACGACTTTGAGTGGTTATACCAGAATGATGCCTGCAGGTTTAGGTATCATCTTGGTATCATTCTTTTCAGCCAGCGGTCGGCTTTCATGTAAAAGCAATCCTAGTGGCTAATTAGCCTCTAGACTGCTTTTACAAGCAGTGGGAGGGAATGCCCCCCCCCCCCAACATCTTCCGTGTTTTTCTCTGGCTCTCCTGTCTCAACAGGGAACCTGAAAATGCAGCCGGTGATTCAGCCAGCTGACCATAGAGCTGATCAGAGACCAGAGTGGCTCCAAACATCTCTATGACCTAAGAAACCGGAAGCTACGAGCATTTTATGACGTAGATTTCGCCGGATGTAAACAGCGCCATTGGGAAATTGGGAAAGCATTTTATCACACCGATCTTGGTGTGATCAGATGCTTTGAGGGCAGAGGAGAAATCTAGGGTCTAATAGACCCCAATTTTTGCAAAAAAGAGTACCTGTCACTACCTATTGCTATCATAGGGGATATTTACATTCCCTGAGATAACAATAAAAATGATTTAAAAAAAAAAAAAAATGAAAGGAACAGTTTAAAAATAAGATAAAAAAATAATAATAATAAAGAAAAAAAAAAAAAAAAAAAAAAAAGCACCCCTGTCCCCCCTGCTCTCGCGCTAAGGTGAACGCAAGCGTTGGTCTGGCGTCAAATGTAAACAGCAATTGCACCATGCATGTGAGGTATCGCCGCGAAGGTCAGATCGAGGGCAGTAATTTTAGCAGTAGACCTCCTCTGTAAATCTAAAGTGGTAACCTGTAAAGGCTTTTAAAGGCTTTTAAAAATGTATTTAGTTTGTCGCCACTGCACGTTTGTGCGCAATTTTAAAGCATGTCATGTTTGGTATCTATGTACTCGGCCTAAGATCATCTTTTTTATCTCATCAAACATTTGGGCAATATAGTGTGTTTTAGTGCATTAAAATGTAAAAAAGTGTGTTTTTTCCCCAAAAAATGCGTTTGAAAAATCGCTGCGCAAATACTGTGTGAAAAAAAAAAATGAAACACCCACCATTTTAATCTGTAGGACATTTGCTTTAAAAAAAATATATAATGTTTGGGGGTTCAAAGTAATTTTCTTGCAAAAAAAAATTATTTTTTTATGTAAACAATAAGTGTCAGAAAGGGCTTTGTCTTCAAGTGGTTAGAAGAGTGGGTGATGTGTGACATAAGCTTCTAGATGTTGTGCATAAAATGCCAGGACAGTTCAAACCCCCCCCAAATGACCCCATTTTGGAAAGTAGACACCCCAAGCTATTTGCTGAGAGTCATGTTGAGTCCATGGAATAATTTATATTGTGACACAAGTTGCGGGAAAGAGACAATTTTTTATTTTTTTTATTTTTTTTTGCGCAAAGTTGTCACTAAATGATATATTGCTCAAACATGCCATGGGAATATGTGAAATTACACCCCAAAATACATTCTGCTGCTTCTCCTGAGTACGGGGATACCACATGTGTGAGACTTTTTGGGAGCCTAGCCGCGTACGGGACCCCGAAAACCAAGCACCGCCTTCAGGCTTTCTAAGGCCGTAAATTTTTGATTTCACTCTTCACCGCCTATCACAGTTTCGGGGGCCATGGAATGCCCAGGTGGCAAAAAAAAACCCCAAATGACCCCATTTTGGAAAGTAGACACCCCAAGCTATTTGATGAGAGGTATAGTGAGTATTTTGCAGACCTCACTTTTTGTCACAAAGTTTTGAAAATTGAAAAAAGAAAAAAAAAATTTTTTTTTCTCGTCTTTCTTTATTTTCAAAAACAAATGAGAGCTGCAAAATACTCACCATGCCTCTCAGCAAATAGCTTGGGGTGTCTACTTTCCAAAATGGGGTCATTTGGGGGGGGTTTGTGCCACCTGGGCATTCCATGGCCTCCGAAACTGTGATAGGCAGTGAGGAGTAAAATCAAAAATGTACGCCCTTAGAAATCCTGAAGGCAGTGCTTGGTTTTCGGGGTCCCGTACGCGGCTAGGCTCCTAAAAAGTCCCACACATGTGGTATCCCCGTACTCAGGAGAAGCAGCTAAATGTATTTTGGGGTGCAATTCCACATATGCCCATGGCCTGTGTGAGCAATATATCATTTAGTGACAACTTTGTGCAAAAAAAAAAAAAAAAAAAAAAAAATTGTCACTTTCCCGCAACTTGTGTCAAAATATAAAACATTCCATGGACTCAACATGCCTCAAAGCAAATAGCTTGGGGTGTCTACGTTCCAAAATGGGGTCATTTGGGGGGGGTTTATGTCATCTGGGCATTTTATGGCCTTCAAAACCGTGATAGGTAGTGAGGAGTAAAATCAAAAATGTACGCCCTTAGAAATCCTGAAGGCGGTGCTTGGTTTTCGGGGCCCCGTACGCGGCTAGGCTCCCAAAAAGTCCCACACATGTGGTATCCCCGTACTCAGGAGAAGCAGCTAAATGTATTTTGGGGTGCAATTCCACATATGCCCATGGCCTGTGTGAGCAATATATCATTTAGTGACAACTTTTTGTAATTTTTTTTTTTTTTTTTTTTTTTTTGTCATTATTCAATCACTTGGGACAAAAAAAATGAATATTCAATGGGCTCAACATGCCTCTCAGCAAATTCCTTGGGGTGTCTACTTTCCAAAATGGGGTCATTTGTGGGGGTTTTGTACTGCCCTGCCATTTTAGCACCTCAAGAATCGACATAGGCAGTCATAAATTAAAGGCTGTGTAAATTCCAGAAAATGTACCCTAGTTTGTAGACGCTATAACTTTTGCGCAAACCAATAAATATACACTTATTGACATTTTTTTTACCAAAGACATGTGGCCGAATACATTTTGGCCTAAATGTATGACTAAAATTGAGTTTATTGGATTTTTTTTAGAACAAAAAGTAGAAAATATCATTTTTTTTCAAAATTTTCGGTCTTTTTCCGTGTATAGCGCAAAAAATAAAAACGGCAGAGGTGATCAAATACCATCAAAAGAAAGCTCTATTTGTGGGAAGAAAAGGACGCAAATTTCGTTTGGGTACAGCATTGCATGACCGCGCAATTAGCAGTTAAAGCGACGCAGTGCCGAATTGTAAAAAGTGCTCTGGTCAGGAAGGGGGTAAATCCTTCCGGGGCTGAAGTGGTTAAACCCCTGTATGGTCTTGGCCTCTGTGCTGCAGCTCAGTTTCAGGGTCTTGGCAATCTTCTTATAGCCTAGGCCATCTTTATGTAGAGCAACAGTTCTGTTTTTTAGATCCTCAGAGTTCTTTTCCATAAGGTGCCATGTTAAACTTCCAGTGACCAGTGTGAGAGAGCTAGAGCGATAACACCAAATTTAACACACCTGCTCCCCATTCACACCTGAGACCTTGTAACACTAACGGGTCACATGATACCGGGGAGGGAAAATGGCTAATTCGACCCAATTTGGACATTTTCACTTAGGCATATACTCACTTTTGTTGCCAGTGGTTTAGACATTATTGGCTGTGTGTTAAGTTATTTTGAGGGGACAGTGCATTGTGCTGACGCCAGCACGCCACATGTGACCCCGGCATGGGGGTGTTTTGTTTTTATTTGTTTAGCCGGCTTTTTACTGTTTGCCCTGTACTGTCATTTGCGGGCATCCGCACGTTTTACCTAATAAACACGCTTTTCTACTACACGATTGGCGTCCCCCTCTCTCTTGCTTATCCACTCTCTCTTGCTTATCCACTCGGGGCCCGGAGCCCGAGTGGGTCTTTTTTCAGAACCAGAGAAGCGACATATTGGGTATTTTTTCCGTCCCCCGTTTGACATCTACTTCCATCTGAGGGAACCGGACGTTGGAGACAGTGAATATCCACACATCCACAGCTCCTTACAGAGGGTAATCTGTCTGCCTACATGACCCTGCGCTGGAGGGGGTCCACCTTGTCTGGTAAGGGTCTGCACACACAGATTGCCGCTCTGTCTTTGAGATTCATTCATCCGCTATACAAGCCCCTGGGAGTTCCTTAATATCTATAATTTCTCATCTTGGAACTTATCACACATCAGGAGTGTATTTGTCCCTTTTATGCTATACATTGTGGACATTATCATATGCCTCATTTACTGCAGTTTGTTATTGATTGTCACATTGTACTCATTTAGTATATTTTACTATATATGTATTTGTACGATTCACCACCATTTTTCCAGCGCAACTTTATGTATTTGACCTGATTTGGATATAAATACCCTCAAATTAAAGCTGAAAGTCTGCAGTTAAAGCACATCTTGTTTGTTTCATTTCAAATCCATTGTGGTGGTGTATAGAGCCAAAAAGATTAGAATTGTGTCAATGTCCCAATATTTATGGACCTGACTGTATAAATAAGAAGGGGGATGCACTCAACCCACACATCAATACAGCTAAGGGTTAAAACTTAACTTTTATTTGTCATATAATACATTGTATGGGTTTTTGGGTGCGACCCACTGGTTTTGGGTAATATAAAAGGAACAGGGGTCCGTCCCCTAGAGAGCTGAGAGATCCAAGGGGGTCCCAGGGTCCTTTTTAGGGCTAACAGAAAGCTGAGCATGTGCACATAAGGGAAAGCGAAGGTGAACCGCACCTGAGAGGAGCAGGAAGATGTTGCTCATTACTTCCTATATGTAAAATCATCAGAACCTGGGGTTCGCCCTGAAGACACCAGCCCTGGAAGGATGCCTCTGATGGACTATTACACAAACACTACCTTTGCAGATATGCCGGGGCAGCACACAGGCTGTAGTTAAAGTTAGGGAATTATGGAAGAGTTATGCCTTTGAATGTTGGACTCTGTAGTTGCCCTTTTGCACTTTTGTAAGTAAAGCGTTTGAAATGTTGTCCTTCCTGGTCTAAAGTTATTCAAAGGGGTGTAATGTAAGTAATCGGCACACATAGACTACAAAGTGATTCTTAAACACATTGGAATATGAAGACATTGGTATGGAATGGAGCAGTGTGAGGACACAAGCAGTTGCCTAGGGCAACAGAACTTTTACAGCAGCCTGTCGGTAGTGTGTACCTGTTATAGGTGGAACGGCCTCTAGCGGCAAGGGAGATATTGTCCGCACTCCTTCCACCAGCTGTCTGTCTCTAAGAGCAATGGGAATGGATTTGCACTGCAGAGGTTTCCGTCCTGTTCAGAGGTACAGAAATTCAAGAGTTAAGTGCATGCGTGGAGCCCGCGCAAGGTGCACAGTGGGGCCCACTCTGCTACTGGGGTATGGTAATGGAAAACGCTAGACAGGTGGATATGGACAAGGCTCAGCATGTCCCTCCTAATCTTCTTATAGCCTAGGCCATCTTTATGTAGAGCAACAATTCCTTTTTTTCAGATCCTCTTCTGAGGTGCCATTTTGAACTTCCAGTAAACAGTATGAGAGAGTGAGAGTGATAACACCAAATTTAACACACCTGCTCCCCATTCACACCTGAGAACTTGTAACACTAACGAGTCACATGACACCGGGGAGGGAAAATGGCTAATTGGGCCCAATTTGGACATTTTCACTTAGGGGTGAACTCGCTTTTGAGCCAGCGGTTTAGACATTAATGGCTGTGTGTTGAGTTATTTTGAGGGGACAGCAAATATACACTGTTATACAAGCTGTACATTCACTACTTTACATTGTAGAGTGTAAGTGTCATTTCTTCAGTGTTGGCACATGAAAAGATATAATAATATATTTACAAAAATGTGAGGGGTGTACTCACTTTTGTGAGATACTGTGTGTGTGTGTGTGTAGGAATGGATCCTGTTTCAATTTTAGAAGTAAAATAAATGGTATTCCTAAGTAAGCTTATCTTGAATGTAAATCTACCTAAGCTTTTAGTGAACATCCTAGAAAAACACACAGCACATTTTCCCTTGTGAGCATGCATTGATATGTGCGATCATTTCCATATATGTGCTGGGAGAAGGCAGTTATTTAACATAAATGAAAGTAGCGAAAGTGACAGATCTTCAAATTATACAAAGTTGGAAACCAATTCCCTTTTATAGAAGCAGCGGGGATAATCTCTGTCTGAAGAGCACAGGAGAAAAAAAGAAATATTATATAGAGAAGCAGGAGAGCCTCTCTGTACTGTTGTGTGTAATTGAATGTGTATATTACGCCTGAACTGGGAGGTAGAATCTTGGCTAAACTCTCAAATGCGCAGGAAAATCTTATTCAAAGCTTGAAATATGACTAAGCATCTGGCTATTTTCTGACCTTCCAAGAGACACAGTTTTGTGTTTATGCTGCATTATCTTACTGCCAGATTTTACAAACAGTCTGATTGTTTGCTTGAGATGAATGTACAGGTGTATATAATGTTAGTGCCCACATCTGCCAGAGAGTCTCCCTCCCTCTTTTTATACAGGAAGAATTTCACTTCGCCTCTTGCATTTTCCATCATGTAAGTAAAGGTGGCCTATATACAAGCAGAATTTTGTTTAAAAAAATGTTTGTTTTGGGAAGTTTGTTTAATTTCCTAATCGTTTGTGGGGTCAAACAGATGATCATTTTCACCGTAGTGATGAGAAAATTCAAAAGACAGGATAGAAATTTTTCTCAAGCAAGTTTGCAACAGTGTATGTGGTTTTTGATAGGGAAAATTCAATTCATTTCATAATTGAATGTTAATAGCAATTGAAATCTTGAAGTACTTTCAAACAATCCATCAGGTCTCTGTTAGCATTATCAAATGTACTAGTGAGAATTTTCATATGAACGTTCATTAAAAAATCTCCCAGTTTATGGTCAGCTTTTGTCACAATTCCTTCAAAAAGAGAGAGCTCCTCTAATAACATCCCCTCAGTCTATGAGAGAGGACGTGCGGGATACTTTACTCTTTAGACCAAATTGTACATCTACATTCCCCTCCCTGACAGGTCTTGTTGGATCTCATATGGGGTTAATTTACTACTGAGTTCCCCTCTTCCCTGGCAATGGGATGGTTATCACTGATTGTCTTTTTAAACATCTTTGGCTGATGTATGAAAGTTCCATTTGCTGACAACATAAGTGGCCTGTTCTACTAATAAACACACCCCTGAGGAACAAATGAACTTCTGAAATGCATTGGATGTTTTCCATGTATTCTCTGCCACGGTGTCTTCATTGTGGTATCTTTGGAATATGTAGAACTGTATACATTTGTGTGACTCACACTATGTTGGCTGTACTTTACACCAGCCTAATCTGTATTTAACTATTTTGTTAATAAAATTTGTACTTGATTTTTTTAAATATTCTCTTGTTAATTTACACTCTATTATGATTTGCTATTGTGGGACTTTAAAGTCCCACTAGGGGGTTGCTTCTTTCTTTCTCTAATAACAACCAGACCAGGTGGAGGAGACTAGGAACACAGCTTCAACGATCTCAGTGGGTCACCCTACATGTTACAATCTGACCATACAATCTTTGAACAATCATCTTTAGATTTACCAAAACAACATATTATAAGGATCTATCTAATTTATATAATCAAATTGTATCCAATTAGGCAGGTCCTTGCACTACATATTGTTGGTAAATCTAAAAGAGACTGTGTAATCAGACTTTAAAATATGTGGTGAGCTAATGCCAGAGTCAATGGTGGTTCAGTTTACTATCCTGCGAAAATCATCTACTGCCATAGGAACCATTATCTGCAGAAATGACAACTAATGGGAGGTAAACATAATAATTTTTGTGGCAAATAACAAATGCATTATAGTTTAGCAAATTGAGCCTGTTATAGCAAATACACACATACAGTGTATAAAAAGACGAAACAAAAAATACTCTTGCGCACTGGTGTGTTGGCTAAAAAGTCCCAAGAGTTCAAGAAGGACTATGGATTTCGGCTTTGCTGCTCTCAAAGGATGGGATTGTCCTAGTGTTAAAAGAAAAGAAGAAAAAAGAGAGCGCACCAGCCTAGTGCATTATCCTTGACAGGTTTATTTAATTAAAAACAAGATAAAAACTACTCACAAAAGTCGAAGAAAAAATCGCATAGTAATCGCACAGAGGCAATTATTCCAGTGGTAGCAGTTTTCCAGGTCCCAGGAAGGAGGCATACGGACTACTGCTGGCTAACGCGTTTCGAAGGTTACCCTTCTTCATCAGAGCCTTCAGGCTGAAGGCTCTGATGAAGAAGGGTAACCTTCGAAACGCGTTAGCCAGCAGTAGTCCGTATGCCTCCTTCCTGGGACCTGGAAAACTGCTACCACTGGAATAATTGCCTCTGTGCGATTACTATGCGATTTTTTCTTCGACTTTTGTGAGTAGTTTTTATCTTGTTTTTAATTAAATAAACCTGTCAAGGATAATGCACTAGGCTGGTGCGCTCTCTTTTTTCTTCTTTTCTCTTTACACACATACAGTACATGTAAACATGTAAAAGCCTTGTGAAATGATCCTAGAAGCTAAAAAGTAAAGCAGCCTTTTGACATCAGCATCAGACTAAAACACCTCCACTAAAAGTGCCTCTAAACACAAAAATAAAAATGTAGCATATTGCAGTCCTTTGATGTGGCTTTTTTCCTTTATTTTCACTCGCTATCCTTGCCAGTAAAACACTTGTAAACTTAAATCCCGTGCACACGATGTGAATTTCGGAAGGGAATTGTCGTTTGATGGCCTATCGTCCGAAATTCCTACTGTTAATATGCTCCTTTCGACATCCGATTTTCACTTTTCGTCAGACAAAAGCTGGATGAGCAGACTAGTACATTTTTGACGAATGACAGCTCAACGTCCGATTTTCGGATGGTCTGTACAGAAATCGTCACACAAAAGTCAAAAGTACAAACACGCATGATCGGAATCAAGGAACGACCCGAAAGAGTTCGGTCTTGTAAACTACTGTTCGTAATCTATAATTAACATTTGTGAAGCAGCAATTGATGAAATGTCGTAATGCAGCGCACATTCTCATCTTCTTTAATGGGATAATAATGAAGCTGCTTTGCTGGTGATACTGATATAGTTATACCATACGTATTTTAAAAGGCATTTGTTTTGTAGTGATATAAATAATATTAATATTATGGTTGTTGTTTGATCCTTTGTAGAAGTTACCACAACACCATTATCCCTGAGTTTTTAAGATCAAAGATACAACTATGTTGGTGTCCCTTGTTAATTTTCCATGTGTTGTTTTTAATGTAACTACTCCCAAACTGTCACATAGACAAGTGTTATTCTACACATTTTTTTTTATTGTGCAGTAAAAAAACAGAAATTAAATTAGACATGCTATCTGCCATCCAAATAAAAATAACCTAACAAAAAAGTGTATTCCATGCAGAAAAAAACAACAAAACAAAACAGTACCAAAAAATACACAAAATAATAGAAATTAGAAAGGTGGTAGGGGTGAAAATCCCTAGACCAGCGTGGTTGTTGGAGTTCATGTGGCTGGTATTGCCACTGACCGGCATGCTGCTGTGGTGGGCGGGTGGAGTGGCTGTGGAGGTGGTGGAGGTGGGGCCACAAAATCAGAATGTGGGTGCTTTCTGAAATTTCGCCCCTTACCCCCTTGTTGAGGAGCTGCAGGATGACTTCCTCACACCTGCTTCTTTGCTCACTGGCCATCTGCCCTAATTTATTGGCTGTAACACACCCAAATACTTCAACTTCATCTGGGTCAGTACTGAGCGCAGTTGAAGCCTGGCTGAGAAATGAAGCTATGGCCTCCTCCAGATTTCTGGTCTTCCTGGCTCTTTTTGCAGCAGGAGGTAGGGGAGGGATCTGCGACTCCGTCTGACTACTGAGCGCTGGCTCCTCCACACAGAAACTTTTCTGTGTATGAAAATGGGACATAATTAGAATCTTTTTTTGGGTTTGGTAATCAACCACACACAATTTTGATCTCCTCACTGTTGCAAATTGAATGCGGAGAAATAGAAAAGACTATCATTCTGACCCCAGCATTTTTCATTCTTGTTCAAATCATTCTTGGTCAATACTGTGTATTGATATGGAAACCACTTTGTTAAGGCTGAAATATTTTTCCAATAACGTATAGTTATCATCATTGTATTTTTGGATCCAAATATGTTCAACAATGCTATACCTATGTCAAGATGGGCTCCTCCACATCTTTATCTTGTGCATCAGGAGCTGTGCCCTCAGCAGAGGTGGAAGCCAGGTTTGACAGTGATGGCCTGGGTTTAGTCTGGTCTGTCAGAAGCTGCAAGCTGTCATAGTACCAGAGCCTCGGTACATAGATGTCATCTGCTGCTGCTCCGGACCTCTCTGATTCCTGGATCTTGTTAAGCTTCCTTTTAAAGGTGCTACGGAGGTTAGCAATCTTTTGGCGGACATAGCTGGGGTCTTCCTTGGAGTTAACTGGTTTGCACAATTGGGCCAGTTTCTCCAATGTTGCCAACCTTAGTTTTTACTAGAGTAGTCTTTGCTCTTAATCCTCCATAGACAGGGCAGCTGCTGGTACATATCAATAAAATGGGGCAGAAAGTCCGGGGATGTGAACTTGTCATTCATTATATGATGCCTGCAAGACAGAACACAAGACAAACCATAATGTCTGGCTTAACCCATAAGTTGGTCCCAATATAGGCATCAATCTAAGCAGTATAGCCCATTTAATCCTCCATGTCGGCCCCAATCTAACCAGTATAGGCCACTAACCGCCTATGCCCCAATTTACAATTGTACCTTTTCTGCCTCCTTCTGCACGTTGCCGATTGATCGTCCTCCACCCACAGATCATTCCTACGGCCGCTCCACTGAATGTGCATTTTGGATTAATATACACTGCGTATGCGTCCAACTCCGCTCTCATCTGCGTCATGACGCTGAGGCGTGAACGCCTCTCCTATCCTGCATGTGACACACAGCGGAACTTTCGTGCGGAACATGTCAGATTCATTGAGTTTCAGCCAGTCCCATGGTGATGGAGCTCATAGGAGGGGAAAAGCCACCCCAATGAGCAAGGGTGAGATGGGGGAGAGGGTGCGCATCCTGGAGAAGAATGATTACAATTGCAAGCTGCAGAATTATCAGAGGCCCAACAGCCGAAAAGACTGCATTTTGGATAAGGTAATCGTCGTTTTGAAGAAAGAATTTTCTGTGGACCGATCAAAAGACCAAATCCGAAAACGATGATCCGATCTTAAACACCGGGAACAAGGCCAGCTGGAGCACATACATTATATCCTTAAAAAAAGTAAGCAATAGTTGTATCTAAAAAAATATGTATATGTGTGAATTAGCTGTCTATATATGTTCTTGCTCAAAGTAGCTATAGAGAATTCTATATAAGCTTAGAAAAACTTTGTTTGTATGACTTGGGATTCCAAAGATGAAGGTAAATATAAAGCATATATGAACATTCTAATTTGGTCATGTTTTTGGACATTCATTTCTATTCTGTACTTATTGTCTTTTTTTATCTTTCAACAGGGAGACACAAAAAAAGAATGCTTCAGCCAAGCCACCGCAAGGGACGAAGGGAGGCTCCCCTCACTCAGGCCCGATTTAGGGAGGCAATAAGGCCATCTTCCCCCAAAAAAGGTAAGTGCCAACTTCAAATACACTCATTTAGCCACAGACAGGGGTGTTTCTAGATGGGCCAAAGGTCATGGGCTTAGGGCAGAACTTAAGGGTTAAAGAACACGTTGCTGCCTGGCTCATCAGTGCCCATTAATGCAGCCTTGCCAGTGTAGACATGGGTAGAGGAGAGGCCCCCGGGGCTCCCCGTCACACAGAGTCACGCCTGCTATGATGGTCATCATATATCCCGTATCCCATAAGAGACAAGAGGGGTGGAGGGCAACTGCAGGACTTTTTCAATGTTGGCACTTGTCAAGTGTTTGCCCTCTGGAAAATGCCATCACCTTCCCTTTTTTATGCATTTTTCCCAGCAAATCCTCCAGAGTCTAGCATGGTGGAGACCACTAGTGAGGACCAAATTTTTACACCAGACCAAGTGCAAGGTTGGTCAACTAATGTAGCAAAATGTATGCTGGAAACAGATGGGACTTGGGGAGGATTAATGAATGTTGTATTGTACCTTTTTAGAGGAAACTGAGTGTAGTGAGATCCCCCAAGATCTGTCTTTGGAGCCATGGGTTCTGTCACCTGGACCCAGCACAGACGTTGTAATTGTTGAATCCCCTGACGTGAGTCACAGTGAGGGCCAAAGCAAACCAGAACAGGAAGAAAGTGTTCGGGAGCCTGTTGTTTGCGCACGTAAATATTCTTCGAATATTGCTTTGAATGTATTGACATGTCAAGTGTTTACATGTCCAAACCAAGCACCCACTCCACACATTAGCAAAGTATGTAGTGCTTTACCATTAGCATGGAGAAGCTAGAGGTGGAAGGAGCTGTCAGTGTTGCTGCTAGGTACCCGAGTTTGGGAGTACCAGGCACCAGGGCCAAGATTAGTTGCAGTATGTACATTCCTAGTAGTGTAGGTGTCTGAAGGGCAAGCAGGTTGTAACCAACAATCCATAAAAGCGCCACTGCCCCCACTTATAAGTTCGTGTTAGGGACCACAGATACCAGGGTTTCATGGCGAGGCTCTGTGGATTACACATGCATTTGCAAATGCGTGCAGACTAAACCCCTGCTTTTAACGCATACTGTTACTGTTGACAGGTTATTTGGTCGGGAAGTAAGCTTGGCTTTTTCCTTGGATTTATCCTTGGCCTTTTTGCAACCAATAATAGACTGGGTAGGTAAGTATTTAATTAATTTTACAATTAACTTGGCCATAACTCACTATGTAGGGCCTCAGCCATTTGACCATCGTTCCCTAAATACTTTTTACTCTTCTTACTAGGTTATGATCTTCCATTATTATTGGCAGAATGAGTGCTGATATGTTTTAGTGTTGCAAGGAACTGGAGCAAATCAAGGAGGCTGCTACTGCTTTACAGCGCAGAATCAGAGATTTTGTGGACATGCTAGCAAAATTCTAATTTCCTCTGGACTGGTCCATGGGCGTCCGCAGAACTTTTTTCAGGGGGGGCATCATTTTAAGGTCACCCATGCTCCGCCCCTTTGACAATGTCATGAAGGGGAGGGGCTTAGTCATACCATAAAGCGCAGGCATGTGCCCATCATATGCAGCCTCACTGTGCCAATCAATTGCAGCCTCATTGTGCCGATCAAATGTGGCCTGTATAGTATGTGTAAATAGAGGGGGTAGATGGTATTAATATATACAGGAAGGAAGGTGGGTGTATATAGCTGTATACAGGACGGATGATTTATATCTGCAGTCAGTGATGATGGAGGAAGGTCTCTATATATAGGAAGATGGGTATATACAGCTACTTGTATATAGAGACCTTCCTCAATCATCACTGATTGCAGATATACATCATCTGTCCTGTATACAGCTATATATACACAGGACAGATGATGTTTATCTGCAGTGAGTGATGATGGAGGAATACAGGATGGAAGATAGGTGTATACAGGACAGGACAGATGATATGATCTTTCCTATATCTGGCACCCCTCTTCACTGATCATACCTGTATGCATTTGGCTGCCCCCCTCATCTTTATATATGTCAGGCTTTCCACACACAAATCTGTAAGCACACACAGCTCTGCCCCTCCTGTACACAAACAGCCTCCTCCTTTCACTGCCTTCCAAGGCAGACCCTTGCCAATTCCAGGGGGGGGTAACTCGCCCCCCTCTGCCCCTACCTGCACATGGACTGGTCTGAAGTTTGGTGTTCCACTTGTTGGCCATTGTTTGCCATTACACATTTCCAGCTTTTTTGGACTTTGAAATGTGAAAGTTTAGGAATAGAACTCAGTGTTTCTCCTCTCCACTCCTCTAGGTGCACCACCAGGTCCTGCTTTCTACATTTTCCTCAGTCTAAACGACTGTGCGAATTACTAAGGCAGTGAAATGGATAACATCACCTGGGCCAAATTCAAGAGATCCAGAAAACATGACCTGGGTTTGCACTTCAGGAGGGGAGTTGAGAAACACTGTCGTAACTAATGTGATTGCCAATGATTATCTATTTTTTCTAATCTAAAACCCAAAATTTGAAGGTGCACTTAAATTGGGGCTTAACACTATGATTTTCCCCATGACCCCATGCCTAAAATGTGTGTAGCTACAAACAGCAATTTTTTGAATCCCCCAAATCACACAGTGTGTAAACATGTGCTATCTCCCATCACTGGGTATCAATGGACGCATTTTGGGGGTGCAACCCCTTCATCAGAGCTATTTTAGTTCTGGGGAAGGGGTTGCATCCCTGAAATGTGTCCATTGATATCCCGTGATGGGAGATAGCACATATTTACATACTGTGTGATTTAGGGGATTCGAAAAATTGTTGTTTGTAACTACACACATTTTAGGAATGGGATCATGGGGAAAATTTATTTGGTAAGCCACTACGTGTACATGGCTTCAAATTTTGGCGTTTTTAGGGGGTGAGATCACCCCAGCTGAGGAAGCCAACATCCACACGGTCTTGGGATACTAATGTCTCAGTTGCCCTTCACTTTACCAAACTAGAACTTTGGAAGTTACTGAGTTTTGGATATGTATCTAATGGTTTTGAACATGCCTGTTTACCCCCAAAAAAGGAGAAATACTGCAAAACATACATGTTATACGCAAAGATGTTTCGTTTGTTTAAGCACCTTAAAAAGCACATGTGAATGTGCTTTGAGTAAAAATGATTTATACTAAACAATGTGTGGCTTATTATTTATTTGCTCAATACCAGCGAGTTTCAAAAGATGATGTAGTTACAGTTACAATATGCTTTTACATGTTGTCAACTCCTGCAAATTTGAGGCCGCAAAAATGAAAGGAGTTGTAAAGGCATAATGTTCTTCCTGCATTAGATCCATTAAGAACAAAAACATTGTGTGTGTGTGTAGCAGACCCCCAGCACACCATAATAGTTAGCTGAAGAAGATATTGTCACCTCATGTAGAAATTAAGGTACATTTTCACTATTGGATCAAGTGTCCAAACAAAATCCCATTTGGGAACATATTATACATTTAAGAAGGACAGACAACAGTAGTTCAACTGAATTATGAGTTTATGAGCTCCAAAAAAGTATAGACAGGATCAGCTAGAAATTGCTGCCAAGACACTGCCCCTCTACCCACAAAATAGTCCATGTATTTCTTGTGTAAATCCCTGGCAATTTGGGAGGGCAAGCCAGCACAGGCATTTTCTATAGCCGTCATCACACCCACAGACGGACGACCTGCAGCCTCTCCAGCTGGGCCTGGCACTGCAGGGTTCATGTCACCTAGCAGGGAGGCAAGGTAACTCGTAGCATCCCTCCTTAAAAAATTGTAGAGGATGCAGCAGCACAGGACCACATTTTTAATTTGTAGAATGCCAGGTTAATGGGAGTCAAAACCAGCCGGAAACGGTTGGATAAGATGCCAAAGGCATTTTCAACCACCCTATCTGGCACGAGAGAGTCTGCAATTTAAATATTTTCTGCTCGGGGGTGAGGTTCCTCATATGAAATGGCTTCATCAGATGTTCCCCAAGAGCAAACGCCTCATCTGCCACAAACACAAAATTGAGGCCCTCCACATTCTGATCAGCAGGTGGAAAGTTTAAGGTGCCATTCTGGAGCCACCTGTAGAACTCTGTCTGCATGATGATTCCTCCATCAGAGTTGCGGCCGTTCTTCCCAACATCCAAATAAAGAAATTCATAATTGGCCGACACAACAGCTAGCATCACTATGCTGTAAAAGCCCCTATAATTAAAATAATATGAGCCAGAGTTGGCTGGTGGTACAATCCGGACATGATTCCCATCAATAGCACCACCACAGTTGGGAAAATCCGATTGGTGAAGAAACTGGGCTTCAACATCCTGCCATTGTTCTGATTTGGAAGGAAACTGGATTAAAGAAAGAAAACATATATTACTACTTCTGCACATAACATTGCAATCAGATTTGACACAAACATGCTTAGCCAACATAAGTATACACTTAAAAGAGTATTTAAAGACAAAAGTGGAAGGTCAATTTATCTGATTCCTCCCCTCCTCTGGTGACCCACTAGACAACTTTTTTTTTGGGGGGGGGGGAGGGGTGATGGGTAACCCTCTCCACTTCCATGAGAGCTGGTTGCAGAAATAATCAGTGATACTTTTGCCAGCCCCTCCTTACTTACACTATTGCCAGCCCAGTGGACAGGTAAGAAGTGTCATAATCTAAATCTGGATACACACTGTCCAAATAGCAGCACATTTTTACATTATGATTTAACTAATATAATAGGAGTGAAAACTAAGACGTTTCAATTTGTAAGTGGTCAGGCAGGCCCTTGCACTACATGGTTTGGGTAATTTATAATGAAATTTGACCACAAAAGAGGGATAGTGTGTATGTTTTTTTAAAAGTCAGCAGATAGAGTATTTGGATTTATTTGGATTTTGGATTTTTTTTGGGGGGGGGGTTTCAAAATGAGTTTGCCCATAATAATAAGGCCTCTTGCATGCTGACCAATTTTGGAGCACACAAATGACATTTGAACACATTTTAGTGGTTGTTTAGGGTAAGCCCCAAAATGTAGCTGATAAAAAAAAACATTGTTAAGTTACCAGGCTAGGTGTGTATGGGCCCAGGATAGCATGCTGGGGAGGTTATTGTAGGAAAATATGCATGTAGACCAAAAAAGGAGCTGGAAAACCTTACAGCTTGCATGAGCACAAAGAGGACAGTCACAGCATATCACAATATTGATAATTATGTAATCAGAAAATAAAATAAAAAATAAAAAAATAGCAAACAGAAATACATAGAATGTGATCTTAAATAAAAGAAAAACTACCCTAATATAGTCCTTCTGCAGCACTTCAATGACGGCTGAGCAGGTCTCTGGAATAATGATTCCCAGAGCCTGGGGGGAGATCCCAGTAATAAACTTCATATCCTGAAGACTTCTCCCCGTCGCCAAGTACCGCAAGGCTATGAGCCTTTGTTCAGGAATGATGGAAAGCCGCATACATGTGTACTGCTTCTGGATATATGGGGTCACCAATGCCAAAAGGTGGTGAAAGCAGGGATCTGTCATCCGGAGATAATTCTGAAAATCATCCAGATTATTCTCCTGGAGCTTATGGCATAATTGCTCAAGATTGAGCAACCAATTTTTGGCCCAGGAACTCCTCTTCCTCCTGTTTCTGGAAAGGATTTGGTTCAAAGCAATCACTCCTAGCCCAATAATAGAACGTTCTCTCCTCTTATTTCGTAACATGGCTGGTTGACGAACGATCTGAAAATCACGAATCAACACTCACCACTAACACGAAATTAGCAAAGAGGGGCCCCAAGGGTGGCACTCTTTATACTCTTGTAGTACGTCACTACATTTGTGTTTGTCGAAAGACAATTTGAGGATAGTTAGTATGCTATCCTGCACATGCGCTTTTGACAAAAAACAGATGCTCTGTCATACGACAATTGAACTGTGTGTACAAGGCTTTAGGCCCCTTTCACACCAGAAGACCCATCGGGTCCGCCTGTCCATTTTTCAGGCAGATCTGATCAGACCACCCATTGTTCTCTATGGAGCGGCGAACATGTGTCCGCTGACACCCGCCAGCATCTGATCCGGTCCGCTAAAAACAGACTGATGGGGAACCGTTCCCTATGCATTCAGATCAGATGAAAGTTGGATGGAAACAGACAGTCCCTTTCCATCTGACCGCCCCATGGAGAGCAGCTGACTGTGTCCGTGTCCCCTCTGCATCAGAGGAGCGGACACAGACCTGTCATCCGCCTGCTCAGCGGGGATCAGCCGAGAGATTCCCCGCTGAGCAGGCAGATCCGCTGGATGGAGCTGCCCCATCTGAAAGGGGTGATAGCACTTATCTGCCTAATGGTGGGTGTTATTGATGAGCTGAACACACCTGGGTTTGGCTTAAACAGGGTTCGGCAAACATAAGTAAAAATTCTGTCCTGGATCCAAACCCCATTGAAGTCAATAGAAGCCAAGTGTTAAAAATCAGTTCTTGCCATTTTCCATGCTAACAAGCAAGGGATTGTCAAACAAATGATACGGAGGGCTGGGCACTGCATTCCATTTGGAGGGAGCAGCAATTTTAGTAATGCTGAAAGTAAAACATTAAAAATGCAAAACTCCATCAAATAACGAGCCTGGGGGTCGCCACGGGTCCCTATATGGAATAACCCCAATCTCCCTGAGCTCTATGGTCATCCCGACTCACTCTGGTGGGGTCGCTATGGTATTACCTATATCTCTCAAATCATTAATAATAATAATAATAATAATATCTTTGTGTCCTTTGAAGCCCTAAAAGGTAGTCACGGTGTGGATAATTAATTTTTCTTTAAATATCTGTTGTTTCGCCATGCCGTCCAAGTGCAGTTTGGGACTCTGACCTTAGAGCTCACGGAATTCCCACTGGAGGATTTATTATCCTATCCAGAAGTCACTAAATTGGTATCTACCTTTTCTAGTCGTCTTCAACTGGCAGGGACCAACCCATTTCAGGATTCCTGGCTTTTGTTACTGCCTGAGCTTTCTGAGGAGGGTTGGGAGGAAGCCACTGAAGTTTGTTTACAGGATCTGATTCATACAGCAGATCAATTTATCCAATTTAGGTTTATTCATCATTCACACTATACCCCAGCTAAACTGGATCGAATGGGATTTGAATCTGCTGCTAATTGTCCTCGATGTGGACTCGCTAGGGCAGATCTGCTTCACATGTTTTGGAATTGTCCGGGTTTAAGGATTTTTTGGCAGGATTTATTTTATTTTTGTGAACATACAATTAATCTTCCAATACCTCAAACCCCGGAAGGTGGACTGTTAGGTATTCTAAATTACTTTGTTCCAAGGACTCATGCTCGTATTTTGTTATATATGTTACTATTTTATGCAGGTAAAGTAATCTTGTTACAATAGAAGGATGCTAAGCCACCCACAGCTTTAAGGGTTTATCGTGCTGTGAATGGGGAGCTACCTACGTTTAAATTAATTTATAAGGGCAGGGTGTGCTCTAAGAAATTTACTAAAATATGGCAACCATGGTTGGACATCTCGAAGTCCCTTTGGGGAGAAGTTCTATGCTCAAATCTATATATTGTTTCTAATATTTGGTTGTAATCACTGTTGGGATTATCTATTTCAGGCTTCCAGTCGCAATTTGTTGGCCAATCAGGGGACTATGGCGCTGGTATGTATGTTGTATGAATGAGTACGTGTGTGCAGAGGCGTAGCAATGGGGGGGCGGTCGATTCGGGTGCCACATATTGGGGGGGTGTCAGTGGCGTTGCTATGGAGGTGCGTTCCGCACCCGGGTCGGTGACACTGACACCATCCAAAGAGAGGGCGGCGAGTGCCCTGGCTCTGGCTGCTCCCTTTGGTTGTTTTTTTTAATCAGCGTGAACACCCCCAGTGCCGCGGCCGCACTAGCCTGGTCTGTCTGGTCACTGTTTTCTTGCTGCTCTAGCTCCACTCACCACTGTTGCGTTGCAAAGCCAGGCCTGTTCTCCACACAGGCCGCGCGGCTGCTGTTACACAGTGTGTCCACAAACCACAGTCCTCCGGACTCTGGCCCTCCCTAGCTGCGGCTGAGAGCCCGAGGTGAGCTGCCCGAGTTGAGTGCCTGGTGATAAGGGGGTGTGTGTGGTGTGGGTTGGCATGCATGGTATCTACCGCGGCTACCCAGTGGATGTGAGCTGACACGCGCCCTGAGCTGGTGTGAGAAGAGGCCGGAGGGGAGGGATGTTTGTGTCTGTCCTGCCAGTGCCACCCTGAGCTGGTCTGATAACAGAGAAGGGGGAGGGGGTTGTTGCTGTGTCCACAACCACTCAGGTATAGTGTAGCTGACATGATGGGGGGTGGTGTTGCTGTGTCTACCACCCACCTATAGTAGCTAACCTGATTGGGGTGTGGGTTTTGTTGCTGTGTCTACCACCCCACCCACCTATAGTGGCTGACCTGATGGGGGGGGGTGGTGTTACTGTGTCTACCACCCCACCCACCCAGTAGCTGAGCTGACCTGATAGGGGGGTACTGCTGTGTGTCCACCACCCACCTATAGTAGCTGAGCTGGCCTGATTGGGGGGGGGGTGGTGTCACTGTGCTCACCACCCAGGTATAGTAGATGAGCTGGTCTGAGGGGGGGGGGTGGTGTCTGCAGATTAGGTATAAACAGACATTGACCTACACCCACATCTTGCAGCCATCAGATCCGTTTAGCAAGCAGCATCTTGCCATCTTCCCTGCGGCCATCAGATCCCATCCACGGTCCAGCAAGCAACACGCCTAGTCAGCAGGTCAGTTCTAAAATCTGCATCAAATCATTAATGCCAATGATGCCATGGTCTGCTGTCCCCAGGGACAGATCTGATCCAGAGATCGCCATACAGTGGGATCTCTGGATCAGATCTGTCCCTGGGCACATCAAATAATGCAAAGTATGGGCCATACTTTGTATTGTCAGCAGTCTCCCCATCTCACTCTGATGTCTTCCTAATAGCAGATCCAGTCTAGCTCTCTACTTCCCTGACCACAATCTGTCCAAAAATGTAGGATCTGCTCACACCTGAGTGACTGACACCTCTTGCCTGTCCCGTCTATTGCCACTGGTTGCCATGGATGAACAGCATTGGCTGTTATTACAAGGAGCGGGAGGGGATGTCCCCCCCATCCCACCGCTCAGCCCAGGTCTCTCATCCTACCAGGAGACTCGAACAAAGCCGGATTTGCCTTTGATTGGATCTCCGATGTAGAAACCTGGTAGTGACATCACAGCGTCATCTTCAGTTTACTCAGCAGCCAACGGTGCCATTTTTGTGCAGATTTGTGCAATAAATATTCTTGAAAACAATACAGATTTTTTTGGGTATTTTTACATTTTAAAGTTGGGGGGCGCTAGATATAGGATCCACCCCAGGTTCCAAATGCTCTAGGTACACCCCTGTGTGTGTGCGCTTAATTTTCCTTCTGAGAGGTTCTCGGCACCCATGATTGCTGGGAGGTAACACTGATGTTCCTCCTCCTTTCCCCACCCATCTCCATTATTCTCCTTGGGAATGAGTGGGCTCTGGAAGGGAGATCCTTGGTTGAACCCTTTTTATGGTATAAATCTGTACACTGGGGATATTTATTGATGATTTACTAAAGCTGGAGAGTGCAAAATCAGGCTCACTTCTACAAAGAAACCAATCATCTTCCAGGTTTTATTACCAAAGCTTAATTGAACAAGCTGACGTTAGAAGCTGATTGGTGGCTATATAGAAGTGAGCCTGATTTTGCACTCTCCAGCTTTAGTAAATAAACCCCTATGTCTTTTCCAATGGTGCCTTCTATTTAATTTGAGGTTTTCTGATTATTGTTTTCTTGTTTGTGTTTATGAAAAAGAAATTTAAATAAACACCTATTAAAAATAAACAACATGTCTGGGGGATGCCCAGACCCTGCCTGTGAAGTGGCACATCTGTGCACTGTACACAACTTATTACAGCAACACTGATATTTACATAGTAGATGGGAATTCTATTCATCTCCACCAGAACCGTATCCTGCTTCAGGCCTAGTATTCATTTAAGTGAGAGTCTTAGAGATTTAAGAAGGAAGCCCACGCAAAAATCAAGAAAATGAAAAATATGGGGCCCCCTAAAAAAAACCATACTGGACCCTTATCTGAGAAGGCAGCATGGCTGGCCAGAAAAGGGGAGATGAGCAGGACTCCCCACTCCTGAATCATACCAAGCCACATGCCCTAAACATGGGGGTTACCTGGTAAAGCACATGGTCCCCATGTGAATAAAGCCGAGGGCCTCATCTCCACAACCCTGACCCAGTGGTTATGGTGTTTTGTGGGTGGGGGGCTTATCAGAATCTGAAAACCTACTTTAACAATAGGGGGGCCACCAGATACTTCCCCCCCATGTGAATGAGTAAATGGTATATAGTACCCCTACTTATTCACCACAAAAAAATGTAAAATGCAAAAAAAAAAAGCCCTTTAATTAGCAAAAACAAAAATGTCCCATGATGTTCATCAACTGTCAATCGTGTCGTCCAGTAATGTTTATTCACATCAATTGCTATGCCTAATGCCCACCTAAATGCCAAAAGAAGAAGAACCCACTGCCCGCTGGTACAATCTTACTATTAAGACAGCTAACCTGCTTCTGACTGCTCCAGTGGATGACAGCTGATATAAATGAAGGGGAAGGGTCTCTGGGTGACATCATTGACCATATTTGGACACAAACATGCGGGTGGGGTCATCTTCGACATGCACGTGAAGTACCTTTTGCGTGGAGCGTGCTCATTAACACCCGGGACCAGGCGTAGACTGCGATTATGTGAAGAATCTAACATTAAGACCATTCCCCCGACTTAGAGATGAGCCTTCACTATGTGTAGTAAAATAACATAGAGTTCCTCTGACAAAGTGCTGTCCCATGTAACTCCACACTGTAACTTATATGTTGTATTAGGAGGGACATGCTGAGCCTGCGCCCACTCCACCATTCCAGCGTACCTCTGTTACCTCACTGCCAGTAACAGAATGGGGTCCCGCAGTGCACATAGCACGGACCTCATGTGTGCACTTATTAACTCTTTCACTTCCCATACCTTGTGACCAGTCCATAAATCTCTGTAACATGGGTTCAGATCCAGTTGCTATTGGATACCCCTAGGGAGGGAGCAAGAATACTGACCCCCTCACTACCGGAGGACCTGTCGCCTTAATAGGTACCAAACCGCCTAACTAATAGGTACACGCCTAAGGGGGAAACACTCAGAGGCAAACCCCCGCCCCCCCCCCAAAAAAATATACTGTCAAGCCATAGCTCAGCATTAAACCGTGGAGAGCATCAGCTAACGGCACAGAGCCAATTGGAGCAGGTCTGTGTGATGGGATCGCTGTGATGGTCAGTGTAGTACTGTTTACATTGGTGATTCTTCTTCTCCCTATCTCAACAGAGATGAGGAAATTGCCACTGAACATGTGATCCTTTGGGGGGGATTTAAAGGGCCACAGACTATCAATGTTGTGGTTTTGTTTAGGGAAAGGAGATTTTAAAGTCCTGCTGACCACCAATGATGAGAGTAATGCCGCGTACACACGGTCGGACTTTACGGCAGACTTTTCGACGGACTTTACGACGGACTTTCTGAATGAACGGACTTGCCTACACACAATCCACCAAAGTCCATCGAATTCGTACGTGATGACGTACGACCGGACTAAAACAAGGAAGTTCATAGCCAGTAGCCAATAGCTGCCCTAGCGTGGCTTTTTGTCCGTCGAACTAGCATACAGACAAGTGGACTTTTCGACCGGACCCGATTTCGATGGATTGATTAAAAACATGCTTCAAATCTAAGTCCGTCCAACTTTTGAGAAAACAAAGTCCGCTGGAGCCCACACACGATCGAATTGTCTGACGAAATCCAGTCCACCGGGCAAAGTCTGCCGTAAAGTCCGCTCGTGTGTACGCGGCATAAGAGGTTTTATAGTAAATTGTGGTAATTTTTGGGGTGGTTTAAAATGTTTTTTCTTGACACCTAGCCATTATACACAATGTAATTTCATGACAATTCAGTATTATCCTCAAGGGAAATCTCTTCCATCAATAACAGAAGACTATGAGTAAGCACTTGGCATAAGTGCGAAACGCGTTAGTGGATTGCCTGTATATTTTTTAGCCACGGTGTCCTGTATATGGTATGATCCTGATTTTACAATAAATTTTTTGGATTATATCTTCCTGGTGTGCGGCTGTCCGTTTTTTCTCATCTACTCTCAATAACAGAAGACTTACTGAACAGCTTCAGTGGACAGATTTTCAAAGCCAAGCACACCTTATTTTATTTTTTAAACATCTCAATATTAGCATGCTTTTTCCATTCCAAAAAATTTACAAAATGAGTTATTGAGTTATTATGATTTAAATGGTTATTAAATACCATCAAAAGAAAGATATGTCTGTGATCTAAAATTAATTTGGATAGTTTTGCATGATAGAGTTATTGTCAGTCAAATTATCACAGCACTGAAAAATGGCCTGGGCAGGAAGGGGGTGTAACATGCCGCCTCTGAAGTGGTTAAGGGTTACCAATATATACCATGAAGAAATAATGGAGCGCAGGTAACCATAATCTCACAAAAGACCAGGCACACTAATCAAAATATGAGACATCTCAGTTGTAAAAATAACAGCTTGTGTATGTTTCTGTGTTTCTATCCAATTGTTTGAATACTGAAATGATTCTGGAGAGTTGGAAGGTACAGAGAAAACAAATTGAACGCTGCATTTAGATGTCAGCTAGGATAGCTTCTGCAATGAACATAGTGAGAGGTAATCTATCACCAGCAGCTTTGATTGTTTCAGGGTTTCAACAGAAAATGTTAATGGTAGGTTGCAGTCATCCATCAGGTTGTTTTTGAAAGCTTGAAAATTGCCATGTGTACGACTGGCATTCCTATCAACCGGGACAGATTTTCTACAGGCTATGGAGAGGCTTTTGGTACATCAAGCAGGTTAGTACAGCCTGTAAGGCAGTATTCACACCTCTGCGGTTGCAGTGCAATGCATTTTACGTGGTACCATAAAACCCTATGGATGTTCTGGTTTACAAACCAAAGGTTCAGCAAACACAATGACAGTAACATTTTTAACATTGTTACACTCAAAGTTTACTAGCCATGCATGCTATATTTAGTCACTTCAGTGGCCCGTAATACCCCGTCATTACCTTGCCATTTTTCAGTGTTAAGTACTGTTATAGTTTAACTGACAATTACTCAGTAATGCAATACTTTACCCAAATGAATTTTGTATCATTTTTTTTAAAAGCAGACAGGACTTGTTTTTTTTTTTTTTTATGTTTGCTATATAAAAGGAAAAAAAAACAAAAAACAAAACAAAACAAAAGGCATACAAATGCCCCTTTACTGTCTGTAAAAAATATAAATAAAAAAAACAAAAAAAAACCACTCTGCCTTTGATGTACTGTATGACATGTTCCTGATTTTAAAATAAAGAAGTTTGGATTATATTTCCTGGAGTGCGGCTGTCCGGATTTTCCCATTTGCACACAGCCTTTACTAGCATTAGCCAGCACCTGGGGCTCTTTGTTCCTGGAGACCAACAGCCAGTTTATACCTGGACAGATTCACCCTAGTGCGGGGACAACATCCGCATCGCCTTTGTATTCCGGACTATTGCTATAATTGGTCAGCCGTGTTCTGGGCTTTAATGACCAGATGCAGGTTCTGCCACCCTGGCCGATAGGAAGTCTGGCCTAGGAGTCAGGAGGGCTCCAGTCTGTGGGAGATAGACCAAGGCCTAAAGCGTAAGGCAGGAGAGCTGAGGTTATTAGCCAAGCAGGATGAATGTTGTTCATTTCTGTAGCTGAACTGGAATGCTGAATACCCCTGGGAGGGAATCTACTGTATTTGTTGAACTTTCTTTTGAATAAAAATGGGCAAAACCAGCCCTTAACCGCTTAAGCCCTGGAAGAATTTACCCCCTTCCTGACCAGAGCACTTTTTGCGATTCGGCACTGAGTCGCTTTAACTGACAATTGCGCGGTTGTGCGACATGGCTCCCTAACAAAATTGACGTCTTTTTTTTCCCACAAGTAGAGCTTTCTTTTTGGTGGTATTTGATCACCTCTGCGGTTTTTATTTTTTGCGCTATAAACAAAAAAATAGCGACAATTTTGAAAAAATCTATTATTTTTTACTTTTTGCTATAATAAATATCCCCAAAAAATAATTAAAAAAACATTTTTTTTCCTCAGTTTAGGCCGATACGTATTCTTCTACATATTTTTGGTAAAAAAAAAAAAAAAAAATCGCAATAAGCGAATATTGATTGCTTTGCCCAAAAGTTATAGCGTTTACAAAATAGGGGGATAGTTTTATGGCATTTTTATTAATAATTTTTTTTTTTACTAGTAATGGCAGTGATCAGCGATTTTTTTTGTAACTGCGACATTATGGCGGACACATCGGACATTTTTGACACATTTTTGGGACTATTGTCATTAATACAGCAATCAGTGCTATAAAAATGCACTGATTCCTGTGTAAATGACACTGGCAGTGAAGGGGTTAACCACTAAGGGGCAGGGAGGGGTTAAGTCAGTACTAGGGAGTGATTTCTAACTGTAGGGGGGGATGGGCTAGCTGTAACACGTCACTATCTCTGCTCCCGAAGACAGGGAGCAGAGATCAGTGACACTGTCACTAGGCAGAATGGGGAGATGCTTGTTTACATCAGAATCTCCCCGTTCGTCCTCTCCGTGAGGCGATCGCGGGTATCCCCGCAGCGATCGAGTCCACGGGACCCGCGACCCGACTCACGGAGCTCCCGGCTGGCGCGCACACAATGGCATGGCAGGGAATTCAAATGGGACTTACCGGTACGCCCATTTGCCCAGCCGTGCTATTTTGCCAACGTACATCGGCATGCGCCGATCGGGAAGTTGTTAAACGAGCAAGTGGTGATGTCCTTAAAGCTCTAATCTTGGAGTGAACTTCTTACACAAAAATTACCCCTTTTTGCGTCCAAGGGCGTTTATCCTGACGTAGTGACCTAAGGGTAGTTTCTGCTGAGTTTGTTAAAGGCTTGTGATAATGTCACAATTCAAGCAGGCCTACTGGAACTTGTCACCCCCAGGACTTGTACACAATGCTATAGTGCCTGGCCACCACACCGGGGCAGGCACGAACTGAGCAAAGCAAACACGTACTTGTGTTTGGCAGACAGGCAGAGTCAATGACAGTCCAAGGTACAAGGCAGGCAAAGTTCAGATTAGTCAAGGTCAACACATAGTCAAAAGGCAGGCAGAGTTCAGAAAGTAGTCCGATATCCGAACCTAGGTCATTAATGAGAGAATCCAATCTAGCAGAGCTGGGCAGACAAACCGGGAGCTTGGAGCGTATAATAAATGCAATATAACAAGCATGAGACTACAGGCTTGGTTGGCATAAATCAGGTATGGTCTCCACCCAGAGACTGGCCACATTAATCACCCTGAAGGTGGATAGACAAACAAGGAGACTCACACATTACAATGCGATTGTACAACTTCCTTTACCTTTACAAAGAAGTCCAGAGTGTGAAGATGCAACTCATTAGATATACGGTACATCAAATGGATTGTTTAACTACTTCCCACCCACCCACAGTAGTTGTACTGCAGGCGGGCATCAGCTCCAGGCCAAGTGATGTACTTGTACATCGTGGCCTTTCTCCTGGGTTCAGGGCGCGCATGCATGTGTAGGCAGGTTGAAAAGTGTATACAGTTCAGTTAGGTAGCAACTGGGGAAGGGTTTAAGTGTTATAGCTCGGTTTCCAGGCTTTTGGTCCTTGCTGGCCCAACTGTACTAAAACGGGGGATCAGCTAAGAGTCACTGCCGGAGCAGGAACGAGAATGGGGTATCAGTGAATTTGAGTGCTGCGGGAACTGTGGAGAACATCCAAGCTATGGACAATGCCATTATGGACTTTCACCTCATGGAGGTATGCCTGAGCCATAGTGCTAAGCATTATGGGGTATAAAGTAGCACTACAGGGGGTCCCAGGTTACAAACAAGTTAGGGACTGTAGGTTTGTTCTTAAGTTGAATCTGTTTGTAAGTCGGAACAGGTACACTTTTTAAGTGTAGCTCCAGCCAAAAAAAACTATTTTTAAGCTTTTTGGATAGCATAAGGAAGGGTTAACACCCCTGTGACATTTGTTTTGCTGTGTGTGCCTCTGTTCAGAAGATTTCACCTCACTTTCTGTCCCAATGACAATTGGATTTTGAGAATTTTGTGTTGTTGTGGAAACAAGGATTGGCGATTAAGCATCAGTGGAGGTACCTTTTCCCCATAATAACTCTTACAGGAGTGAATTTCCCTTCCTAGGGGTAGATTTCCTCTCGCTTCCTGTTGTCTCCCTCTGTTTGTAAGTAGGAGTCATTTGTAAGTTGGATGTTTGTAACTAGGGGACCCCCTGTACTATGAAAGGTTAACTCAGCAAGACATGAAGAGGAGTATAGTTGCTATGGTTAACCAAGTCAAGAAACAAGCTACAAGCAACCAGCCATTAAGCGAGGTACCTGGAATAGGTGACAGGTCCTCCAGTAGCAAGGGGGGTCGATCTCAATGTTACCCGTGTGACCAGTCAGAATCCAGCTGGTCCATGCTGGAAGCACTGATGGAGGAGGAAAAAAGAGTGGGGATTTAAAGTCCCCACTCACTGAAGTGGCTGTGGGAATGCTAACAACTCAGCAACCCTGGATGTAAGTACAGCTGAGTTCGGAGTGGTGGGGAGGATGTCTGGTGTCAGTTCACCTGTACATTTTTTTTGTGATGGTAAACTACTACTTTAGGCTTGGTTCACACCTGAGCAATCTGAATAGCCGCGATTCTGCCTGCTATTCCAAATCGGGGCAAATAGCGGCGCTTGTCACATGATAAATAGCACTGCAAACACAGCAAATTGCAACACACGGTGCTGTTGCTCAAAAGAAGCTCCTGCTCCTTTTATGAGCAACAAGCGTCACACGTTGCGATTTGCCACAATTGCAGCGTGATTTATCATATATAGGGATAGTGCAACTCCTGTAGGAGCCGATGGATAGGATGGGTCCTCTGTTCTTTGCCTCAACCTTCCCAAAAATTTCAGGCCTTCTGACACATCAGGTTGAGTGTACAAACCTACAATATCGCAGAAAATCACTGAAAGTAATACTTAGTACCCAATATTAGTGCTATAGCAAAGAAAACCAGGAAAGTAACCAAACCAAGCACCTAACCAGGTAGTAAAGGTAAACTTTTTATATTTTCACCCAATATAGTTGGTAAGTAGGCAAGCATAAAATAAACAATGGTAGTGAAATGACACAATTTAGTGTATTTCGTGATTAACAGTAAAAAGTAGGTATAAGATGACATTTGCCATCCAGATCATCATAAACAGTAGCTAGACCACCTCAAGTGCAGCAGGGAGCAGTAGTAAAGTTTAATCTACCGAGTGCTGGAACTACCGTATTTATCGGCGTATAACACGCGCCGGCGTATAACACGCACCCCAAGTTTAGGAGGGAATTTTAAGGAAAAAAACTTTTAGGAGGAAAGTTTAAGGAAAAAAAACTTACAGTTAAATGCCCATCAATGCAGCCTTGTCAGTGTCCATCTGTAGTGTTGTCCCCCATTGCAGCCTTGTCCCCCATTGCAGCCTTGTTAGTGTCCATCTGTAGTCTTGTACCCGATTGCAGCCTTGTCAGTGTCCCTCTGTAGCCTTGCCCTGTGTCGTTTGCATCTTTGAAAATGGCGCCGCTTTCGGCGGCTCCCGCGGGACTGCGGGAGGCGCCGCGGGACTGCGAGAGGCGCCGAAAGCCGTCGAGAATGGCCGAGAGCCGCAGATAATTGCCGAAAGCGGCCGAGAGCCACTGAGAATGGCCGAAGGCGGGCGAGAGCCGCCGAGAATGGCCGACTGCCGCAGAGAAAAGCCGAAAGCCGGTGAGAGCGGCCCAAAAGCTCACAATCTGCGGGGGATCTGCGTATAACACGCACCCACGATTTCCCCCTGATTTTCAGGGGAAAAAAGTGCGTGTTATACGCCGATAAATACGGTATATTGCCAGAGCACATTTTTGATGGCAATGCTAGTCATAGACTAACTGGGTATGCACTGTCCAAAAGAAAAGGAGGATGGAAGGGGCATAGGAACAAAGGGGCTTGCAGAATAGTGATTACAGGAGAGGCAGTTCTTTGAGATGTTCTTCTGCCAGCTATCACTGGGGCCCTTTAAGAGCGTCTTTGCACTTAATGACAGCCCCAGTTAAGCCACATACAGTATAGGTATGGTATAATCTCGGCAAGGTGGATGTGGTTCAGATGCAGTGACAGTTTGGTATAACTGCATTATAGGGCTGGTATGGGTGCAGTAAAGGTGTGGTAGAAGTGCAGTAGAGGGCTGGTATGGATGCGGTATGGTTCAGATGCACTTGGTGTCCTACTCTCAGTGGCTCAGTCTCTACTAGAGTTGGGTGAAGAGTTCGAGCCAAGCAAAACTTCAGCCGGAACATCACCTGTTCGCCCGTTCGGCCAACACCCGAATTTGTGGAGCGCTCAGCGGGATGTTCGCCTGCCGAGTGCCCTACAATGCACTGCACAGTGCATTCTAAGCCCTGATTGGGCTAAGCTTTGCCCAATTTGGGCAAAGTGAATAGCTGGTTGTTAAGGAGCGGGCCGGGGAGCCGGCTGTTGCGTCCTTAACAACGGAAGAGTCATCAGCTGTCAACAGGCTTCCCTGCTGACAGCTGAATGAAAAAAAAAAAAAAAGAAGGAAGATTGGTGGGGGTCCCGATCAATCTATACTAGGCCATTTGGGTCTGGTATCAATTTTAAGGGGAACCCCACGCCAAGATGAAAAAAAGACAAAACAGCCTAGGGTCCCCCCTAAAATCCATACCAGACCCTTACCTGAATAAGCAGCCTGGCAGGACAGGAAAGGGGGGGGGATGAGCGAGCGCCCCCCCAGATTATACTAGGCACATGCCCTCAACATAGAGGGGTGCTGTGGGGCTCTGCTCCCCCTGCCCCAAAGCACCTTGGCCCCATGTTTGATGGGGATAAGGGCCTCTTCCCAAGAACCCTGGGCAGTAATTGTGGGGGTCTGCAGCCAGGGGGCTTATCGGAATCTGGAAGCCCCTTTTAACAAGAGAGCCCCCAGATCCTGCCCCCCTTATAGTATGGGATGTACCCCTACCCATTAACCAAAAAAAAAGTATCAAAAATAAAGACAGGAAACAGTTTTTGACAATTCCTTTATTAAAAAAAAATAAAAGAACAATGTCCCCCGATGTAGAACTATCGTCAATCATGATGCCCGCTGGACCCAAAAAAGAAAATAAAAAAGCTCAGCTGCCTGCCGAATGCCTGCTCTGCCATTTGACAGTCCTTAAATAGGCATGTTGGGTGTATGCTGGGTCGGTGACTTTAGAAGGGGGCAGTGCCACCAGGGGATGTCACCAGGTGGCCCTGCCCCTTACCTATTTAACCACTTCAGCCCCGGAAGGATTTACCACCTTCCTGACCAGAGCACTTTTTACAATTTGGCACTGCGCCGTTTTAACTGCTAATTGCGCGGTCATGTAATGCTGTACCCAAACAAAATTTGTGTCCTTTTCTTTTCCACAAATAGAGCTTTCTTTTGATGGTATTCGATCACCTCTGCGGTTTTTATTTTTTGCGCTATAAACGGAAAAAGACGGAAAATTTTGAAAAAAAAAAAAAATAAAAAGATATTTTCTAATTTTGTTATAAAAAAAATACAATAAACTCAATTTTAGTCATACATTTAGGCCAAAATGTATTCGGCCACATGTCTTTGGTAAAAAAAAATGTCAATAAGCGTATATTCATTGGTTTACGCAAAAGTTATAGCGTCTACAAACTAGGATACATTTTCTGGAATTTACACAGCTTTTAGTTTATGACTGCCTATCTCATTTCTTGAGGTGCTAAAATGGCAGGGCAGTACACCCCCCCCAAATGACCCCATTTTGGAAAGTAGACACCCCAAGAAAATTGATGAGAGGCATGTTAAGCCCACTGAATATTACATTTTTTTGACCCAAGTGATTGAATAATAAAAAAAAAAAAAAATTACAATAAGTTGACAATAAATGATATATTGCTCACACATGCCATGGTTATATGTGGAATTGCACCTCAAAATACATTTAGCTGCTTCTCCTGAGTATGGGGATACCCCATGTTTGGGACTTTTTGGGAGCCTAGCCGCGTACTGGGCCCCGAAAACTCAGGATTTCTAAGGGCGTAAATTTATGATTTCACTCCTCACTACCTATCACAGTATTGAAGGCCATAAAATGGCAAGATAGCACAACCCCCCCCCCCCAAGTGACACCATTTTGGAAAGTAGACACCCTAAGCTATTTGCTGAGAGGCATGTTGAGTCCATGGAATATTTTATATTTTGACAAAAGTTGCGGGAAAATGACAAACTTTTTTTTTTTTTTGCACAAAGTTGTCACTAAATGATATATTGCTTAAACATGCCATGGGCATATGTGGAATTACACCTCAAACTACATTCTGCTGCTTCTCCTGAGTACGGGGATACCACATGTGTAGGACTTTTTGGGAGCTTAGCCACGTACGGGGCCCCGAAAGCCAAGCACCGCCTTCAGGATTTCTAAGGGCGTACATTTTTTATTTCACTCCTCACTACCCATCACAGTTTTGAAGGCCATAAAATGCCAAGATAGCACAAAACCCCCAAATGACCCCATTTTGGAAAGTAAAGTAGACACCCCAAGCTATTTGCTGAGAGGCATGTTGAGTCCATGGAATATTTTATATTTTGCCACAAGTTGCGGGAAAGTGACAAACTTTTTTTTTTTGCACAAAGTTATCACTAAATGATATATTGCTCAAACATGCCATGGGCATATGTGGAATTACACCCCGAAATACATTCTTCTGCTTCTCCTGAGTACGGGGATACCACATGTGTGGAACTTTTTGGGAGCCTAGCTGCATACGGGGGCCCCGAAAACCAATCACTGCCTTCAGGATTTCTAAGGGCGTAAATTTTTGATTTCACTCCTCACTACCTATCACAGTTTCGTAGGCCATAAAATGCCAAGATAGCACAAACCCCCCCCAAATGACCCCATTTTGGAAAGTAGACACCCCAAGCTATTTGCTGAGAGGCATGGTGAGTATTTTGCAGCTCTCATTTGTTTTTGAAAATGAAGAAAGACAAGAAAAATGTATTTTTTTTTCTTTTTTCAATTTTCAAAACTTTGTGACAAAAAGTGAGGTCTGCAAAATACTCACCAACTTGTTGTAAAATATAAAATATTCCATGGACTCAACATGTCTCTCAGCAAATATCTTGGGGTGTCTACTTTCCAAAATGGGGTGATTTGGGGGGGTTTTGTGACATCTGGGCATTTTATAGCCTTCAAAACTGTGATAGGTAGTGAGGAGTGAAATCAAAAATTTACGCCCTAATAAATTTTAAAAAAAATGTGTCTTTTTCCCGCAACGTGTGTCACATTATAAAATATTCCATGGACTCGACATGCCCCTCAGCAAATAGCTTGGGGTGTCTACTTTCCAAAATGGGGTCATTTGGCGGTTTTGAACTTTCCTGGTATTTTTTGCACAACATTTAGAAGCTTATATCACACATCACCCACTCTTCTAACCACTTGAAGACAAAGCCCTTTCTGACACTTTTTGTTTACATTAAAAAATTATTTTTTTTTGCAAGAAAATTACTTTGAACCCCCAAACATTATATATATTTTTTAAAGCAAAGGCTCTACAGATTAAAATGGTGGGTGTTTCATTTTTTTATTACACAGTATTTGCGCAGTGATTTTTCAAACGCATTTTTTTGGGAAAAAACACACTTTTTTTAATTTTAATGCACTAAAAGACACTATATTTCCCAAATTTTTGATGAAATAAAAAAGATGATCTTAGGCCAAGTACATGGATACCAAACACGACATGCTTTAAAATTGCGCACAAACGTGCAGGGGCGACAAACTAAATACATTTTTAAAAGCATTTAAAAGCCTTTACAGGTTACCACTTTAGATTTACGTAGGAGGTCTACTGCTAAAATTACTGCCCTCAATCTGACCTTCGCGGTGATACCTCACATGCATGGTGCAATTGCTGTTTACATTTGACGCCAGACCGACGCTTGCGTTCGCCCTTGCGTGAGAGCGGGGGGGACAGGGGTGCTTTTTTTTTTTTCTTTATTTTTTTTTTGCTTTTTTATCTTATTTTTAAACTGTTCCTTTCATTATTATTTTTTTTTTTTTAGCATTTTTATTGTTATCTCAGGGAATGTAAATGTCCCCTATGATAGCAATAGGTAGTGACAGGTACTCTTTTTTTGAAAAAATTGGGGTCTATTAGACCTTAGATCTCTCCTCTGCCCTCAAAGCATCGGACCACACCAAGATTGGTGTGATAAAATGCTTTCCAATTTCCCAATGGCGCTGTTTACATCTGGCGAAATGTAAGTCATAAAAGGCTCATAGCCTCAGGTTTCTTAGGCCATAGAGATGATTGGAGCCATTCTGGTCTCTGATCAGCTCTATGGTCAGCTGGCTGAATCACCGGCTGCATTCTCAGGTTCCCTGTTGGGACAGGAGAGCCAGAGAAAAACATGGAAGACGGTGCGGGGGGGGCATTCCCTCCCACTGCTTGTAAAAGTAGTCTAGAGGCTAATTAGCTGCTAGGATTGCTTTTACATGAAACCTGACCGCTGGCTAAAAAGAATGATACCTAACCCTGCAGGCATCATTCTGGTATAACCACTCAAAGTCCAGCAACGTACTTGTTGGGCCTATATTGTAAACTTTTTTTCATGCAGCCTGTGGGCTGCATAAAAAAAAGAGATTGATCGGTGGGTATGCCCACCATTAGCATACCTCCCTTCATGCACCTACTTCTAATGATGGGCATACATGCACCGTTTAGACATGCCGAAGCATGGAGGCATCCGCCACAAAAGGTAGGAGCAAATAGCTTCTTCGCCCCTGCTGCTCCATGCTTCGGCATATATGCTCTTTTTTTAACTGTGGTGGTGAAATCACCTCCTACAGCGCTGGAGTCACGGCTTTATGTATCGTGGGAGCAAACGCTGTTGCTGTCAAGATAAATAAATCCGCGCTGCAGCTGAATTGCGTACCTGAAAACAAAAAATTGGTTTACAATAAAACACAGTAAACAGTAAAGTATAAAAAAATTGCTTATCTGAAAAGCAAACATGATAAAACATTGCAGAATAGAAGAGAGAGAGAGAGAGAGAGAGAGAGAGAGAGAGAGAGAGAGAGAGAGAGAGAGAGAGAGAGAGAGAGAGAGAGAGAGAGAGAGAGAGAGAGAGAGAGAGAGAGAGAGAGAGAATGCAGTTAGTATAGACATTGCATATTTTTAAAATTTTGAATCTATATTGTGTTGTGAATAGGTATTGATCATGTGACCTGATTATCAAGTCTATTTTGCAGTAGTGCAGGTGTAATCACTATGGTCCCTGCCTAAATGCCTTTGCACTAAACCAGTCAGGTTGCTGTAGCTCACATTTGGTTTGTTAAATTAATGTCTATCTAATAGCTCAGAGCAGATAGGGTTTCTTGGCAAATGACAAATGACAAATCTCACTGTGCACATCATATGCAGCCTCACTGTGCCCATCAAATGCAGCCTCACTGTGCCCATCAAATGCAGCCTCACTGTGCCCATCAATTGCAGCCTCACTGTGCCCATCAATTTCAGCATCACTGTGCCCATCAAATTCAGGCTTATTGTGCCCATCAAATGCAGGCTCACTGTGCCCATCAATTGCAGTCTCACTGTGCACATCAATTGCAGCCTGACTATGCACATCAATTGCAGCCTCACTGTGTCCACCAAATGCAGCCCCACTGTGTCCACCAAATGCCGCCTCACTGTGCCCATCATATGCAGCCTCACTTTGCCCATCAAATGCAGGCTCGTTGTGTCCATCAATTGCAGCCTTACTGTGTGCATTAATTGCAGCCTCATGGTGCCCATCAATTGCAGCCTCACTGTGCACATCAATTGTAGCCTCACTGTGCCTGTCAATTCCAGCCTCACTGTGCCCATCAAATGCAGCCTCACGGTGCCCATTATGAGGGGTTTCCACCATCCCTGTGCTGAGTTCCCAGGTCTGTACACCTGCTGGCTGATGTGCCCATTATGAGGGGTTCACACCATCCCTGTGCTGAGTTCCTGGGTCTGTACACCTGCTACCCTGTTTCCCCGAAAATAAGACCTAGCGTGATTGTCGGTGATGGCTGCAATATAAGCCCTACCCCCCAAATAAGCCCTAGTTAAAGTCCTTGTAGGTCTTATTTTCAGGGTAGGGCTTATTTTCGGGGAAACAGGGTAGGGCTTATTTGGGGGGTAGGGCTTATATTGCAGCCATCACTGACAATCACGATAGGTCTTATTTTGGGGAAAACAGGGTATGTGCCTTATGAGGGGTTCCCACCATCCCTGTGCTGAGTACCCGGGTCTGTACACCTGCTGTGCCCATTATGAGGGGTTCCCACCATCCCTGTGCTGAGTACCCAGGTCTGTACACCTGCTGTGCCCATTATGAGGGGTTCCCACCATCCCTGTGCTGAGTACCTAGGTCTGTACACCTGCTGGCTGCTGTGCCCATTATGATGGGTTCCTACCATCCCTGTCTGTACACCTGCTGTCCTCATTATGAGGGGTTCCCACATCCCTGTGCTGATTACCCGGGTCTGTACACCTGCTATGCTCATTATGAGGGGTTCCCATCATCCCTGCACTGAGTTCCTGGGTCTGTATACCTGCTGGCTGCTGTGCGCATTATGAGGGGTTTCCACCATCCCTGTGCGGAGTTCCTGGGTCTGTACACCTTCTGGCTGCTATGCACATTATAGGGGGTTCCCACCATCCCTGTGCTGAGTACTTGGGTCTGTACACCTGCTGGCTGCTGTGCCCATTATGAGGGGTTCCCACCATCCCTGTGCGGAGTTCCTGGGTCTGTACACCTGCTGGCTGCTATGCCCATTATGGGGGGTTCCCACCATCCCTGTGCTGAGTACTTGGGTCTGTACACCTGCTGGCTGCTGTGCCCATTATGAGGGGTTCCCACCGTCCCTGTGCTGAGTTCATGGGTCTGTACAACTGCTGTGCCCATTATGAAGGGTTCCTTCCCACCATCCCTGTGCTGAGTTCCCGGGTCTGTACATATTGTGCGATGCAGTACAATGCTTAGGTATGAGTAATATGTGAAGGGACACGCTGTGCTTTCAGAATTCACACAGATATGATGCAGTGCGTTGTAAGCGTGCTTGCATCGCATGGAGTGGCTGAATGCAGAAAAACGCCTACGCCACCACACACAGCTGTCACATGACTCGTGAACTCCTATAGAGAACTTGCAATAAAAGGCAGAAGATGAGGAAACTTCATAGAATAATCCATGCAGAGATTTGGGCTATGACCTCACCCCCATATGACAGGTCACAGCTCAGTCTATAACAAGGACAATTCAGGGGAAATGTAGGAATAGGAGACCTGGATGGTGACAGCAGAGGACAGCCCAGAGACCCTCCCCACATGTCTGTGCTACTCCTGATACCTGGAGAGCATTGAGTAATGAAGAGCCCCTCCTCCACTCCAGGGACACTACACACTGTCTGACTAATAGGGATGAGCCGAACACCCCCCTGTTCGGTTCGCATCAGAACATGCGAACAGGAAAAAAGTTCGTTCGAACACGCGAACGCCGTTAAAGTCTATGGGACACGAACATGAATAATCAAAAGTGCTAATTTTAAACGCTAATATGCAAGTTATTGTCATAAAAAGTGTTTGGGGACCTGGGTCCTACCCCAGGGGACAAGGATCAATGCAAAAAAAAAGTTTTAAAAACGGCCGTTTTTTCAGGAGCAGTGATTTTAATAATGCTTAAAGTCAAACAATAAAAGTGTAATATCCCTTTAAATTTCGTACCTGGGGGGTGTCTATAGTATGCCTGTAAAGGGGCGCATGTTTCCTGTGTTTAGAACAGTCTGACAGCAAAATGACATTTTGAAGGAAAAAACTGATTTAAAACTACCCGCGGCTATTGCATTGCCGACAATACACATAGAAGTTCATTGATAAAAACGGCATGGGAATTCCCCAAAGGGGAACCCCGGCCAAAATTTAAACAAAAAATTCCCCCCCTAAATTCCATACCAGACCTGATTTTAAGGGGAACCCCGCGCCAAAAAAAAAAAACTGCGTGGGGTCCCCCCAAAAATCCATACCAGACCCTTATCTGAGCACGCAACCTGGCAGGCCGCAGGAAAAGAGGGGGGGACGAGAGTGCGCCCCCCCCCTCCTGAACCGTACCAGGCCACATGCCCTCAACATTGGGAGAGTGCTTTGGGGTAGCCCCCCAAAACACCTTGTCCCCATGTTGATGAGGACAAGGGCCTCATCCCCACAACCCTGGCCGGTGGTTGTGGGGGTCTGCGGGCGGGGGGCTTATCAGAATCTGGAAGCCCCCTTTAACAAGGGGACCCCCAGATCCCGGCCCCCTCCCTGTGTGAAATGGTAAGGGGGTACTTACCCCTACCATTTCACTAAAAAACTGTCAAAAATGTTAAAAATGACAAGAGACAGTTTTTGACAATTCCTTTATTTAAATGCTTCTTCTTTCTTCCTTCATCTTCTGGTTCTTCTGGTTCTTCTGGCTCTTCTGGTTCTTCCTCCGGCGTTCTCGTCCAGCATCTCCTACGCGGCGTCTTCTATCTTCTTCTCCTCGGGCCGCTCCGCACCCATGGCATGGGGGGAGGCTCCCACTCTTCTCTTCTTCTTTTCTTCTCTTTTTCTCTTCTTCATTTTCTTTCTCCGGGGCGCTCCGCAATCCATGCTGGCATGGAGGGAGGCTCCCGCTGTGTGACGGCGCTCCTCGTCTGACAGTTCTTAAATAACGGGGGGCGGGGCCCCCCTCTGACGCACGGTGACTTGACGGGACTTCCCTACCCCAAAGCACTCTCCCAATGTTGAGGGCATGTGGCCTGGTACGGTTCAGGAGGGGGGGGCCGCACTCTCGTCCCCCTTCTTTTCCTGCGGCCTGCCAGGTTGCGTGCTCGGATAAGGGTCTGGTATGGAATTTAGGGGGAACCCCACGTCATTTTTTTAAAAAATTTTGGCCGGGGTTCCCCTTAATATCCATACCAGACCTAAAGGGCCTGGTATGGAATTTAGGAGGACTCCCATGTCTTTTTTTTTTTTTTTAATTTTGGTTCGGGGTTCCCCTTTGGGGAATTCCCATGCCGTTTTTATCAATGAACTTCTATGTGTATTGTCGGCAATGCAATAGCCGCGGGTAGTTTTAAATGAGTTTTTTCCTTCAAAATGTCATTTTGCTGTCAGACTGTTCTAAACACAGGAAACATGCGCCCCTTTACAGGCATACTATAGACACCCCCCAGGTACGAAATTTAAAGGGATATTACACTTTTATTGTTTGACTTTAAGCATTATTAAAATCACTGCTCCTGAAAAAACTGCAGTTTTTAAAACTTTTTTTTGCATTGATTTATGTCCCCTGGGGCAGGACCCAGGTCCCCAAACACTTTTTATGACAATAACTTGCATATTAGCCTTTAAAATTAGCACTTTTGATTTCTCCCATAGACTTTTAAAGGGTGTTCCGCGGCATTCGAATTTGCCGCGAACACCCCAAATTGTTCGCTGTTCAGCGAACTTGCGAACAGCCAATGTTTGAGTCGAACATGAGTTCGACTCGAACTCGAAGCTCATCCCTACTGACTAATATACACAAGGAGCTACGCATATTATGCTGATACACTATCAGAGGATCTCTCCCCTACCTCCACAGCTGCCTCTTTAGCCATGTGTCTCTATGTTACTGAGGAAGTGGACTGTAACCTGAGCCGGCTGGAAGTGTCCTCTGATGATCAGTCTGTCCTCACTGCTGTCACCAAATGCAGCCCCGCTGTGTCCACCAAATGCAGCCTCACTGTGCCCATCAATTGCAGCCTCACTGTGCCCATCATATGCAGCCTCACTGTGCCGATCATATACAGCCTCACTTTGCCCATCAATTGCAGCCTCACTTTGCCCATCAAATGCATGCTCACTGTGTCCATCAATTGCAGCATTACTGTGTGCATCAATTGCAACCTCACTGTCCCTGTGCTGAGTTCCTGGGTCTGTACACCTGCTATGCGCATTATTAGGGGTTCCCACCATCTCTGTGCTGAGTACCCGGGTCTGTACACCTGCTGTGCCCATTATGAGGGGTTCCCACCATCCCTTTCCTGAGTACACAGGTCTGTACGACTGCTGGCTGCTGTGCCCATTATGAGGGGTTCCCACCATCCCTGTCTGTACACCTGCTGTCCTAATTATGAGGGGTTTCCACTGATCCTGTGCTGTGTCAGGCACTCGAGAAACCAGAAGTGATGCTGCAGGTCCAATGAAAGCACCGCCCTATGTCCTACTGACCCGCCAAATACCACCAGAGGACTGTACCCCTGCAATGACGTAATGCTTCCCATAGCACCTGTGTGTCCGGCGCCCCACACACACTTAAAGGGTCAATATTTATTTTTTATTTTTGATGAGTAGCATCTGTAGGGCATCCTCAAATGGAAGGTGGAGGAGCACAAGGTCTTTAACATCCACCAGTTCCGTGATGTCATCATGGAGGAGTAGAAGAGGACTCCAGTGGCAAATTGTGAAGCTCTGGTGAACTCCATGCCCAAGAGGGTTAAGACAGTGTACTATGCTTCAGTTATGAATGGACACAGTGAGCCAGTGTGTTTACCATGTTCATTTAGAAAAGGAACTATGTACTAGCCCCTACCCCCTCTCTCCATCCTGAAACATGCCCCACAGCAGCCGGGGGGAGAAGACGGAAGGGAAGACAGCAGCACTACGGGGGGGGGGGGGGGGGGGTGTCAACAATGGAGAGTTGTTGAATTTTTTACTTTGGAATCAAGTGCAAGGGAAATTTAAAAAAAAAACAGCATTTTTTTTCTTGCACATGATTGGATTATGGAAGTCAACAGAACTTCACATCATTCATCAATCAAACAATCTATTTGCCTTTAGTTAGGCTGGCCATACACTATTCAATTTTCCTGTTCAACTTTCCTTTAGATTTACCAAAACCATATAATATGAGGTGAAACCTAAACACTTTCAATGTGTATGCAATCAGGCAGACCCTTGCACTACATAGTTGAAGGTAAATCTAAAGAAAATTGAATAAGAAAATTGTATGGTGTATGGCCAGCTTTAATCTACCCCTATATGTCCACTAAAGCAGTGGTCATCAACCCTGTCCTCAGGGCCCACTAACAGGCCAGGTTTGCAAGATAACTGAAATACATCACAGGTGATATCATTTGCTGCTCAGTGATTGCATTCTATCTATTCTAGTCTGCATCTCCCCAAGGTAATACATAAAACCTGGCCTGTTAGTGGGCTCTGAGGACAGGGTTGATGACCACTGCACTAAAGTATGTCATAAGCAAACATTTGGCAGTTAGCAGAGTAGGGACTGGCCAGAGATGGATTACTTTGACCCAGATGACCAGCTTAAACATGTATTGCAATGTATGTGAACCAAAATTCCTGTGTATGCAAAAGTTTGATAGAAAGATGTAGCAGTGTTCAGTGGGTTTATTGAGAATGTTTGGTGGAAACCTAATTAACCTAATTGGGGGACAGCTAAGGGTCTAAGATGGGAATTCCCACTTGTGATTTTCTCTAATATTCTGTTCAGGGCCGTCTTTAATATTGATTAGACCCTGGGCAAACATTTTCTTGGGCCCCCCCCCATGCAATTTTGCTCTCCACCTGCCTGCACACAATGGACTGGGACGGTGAGGGGACCCATCAAAAGACAGAAACTTCTAGGGGTCCTAGAACTCCTGGGATCAGTGGCAGTGCTGGGGGGAGGGGAGGGTGTGATCAAACGCAATGCTGATTTTTTTTTACCGACTACCAATATAAAGAGGAGTTTCAACACTGGCCACCAATGTAATAGGGGTTTACACTGACCACTAATGTAATAGAAGCATTCACAGTAACCACCAATGTAAGGAGGGATTTACAGTGACCACTAATGTAAGGGGGACCTTCACACTGGCCGCTAGTGTGAATAAAATGAGTGTACCCCAAGCCCCAATGTAATGAGAAGATTTACAATGACTACCAATGTGAAGGGGATTTACACTAACCACTAATGTAATAGGAGCATTCACAGTAACCACCAAGGTAAGGAGGGATTTACACTGACCACCAATGTAAGGGGGACCTTCACACTGGCTACTAGTGTGAATGAAAGGATTCTACACCAAGCACCAATGTAATGAGAAGATTTACACTGACCACCAATGTAACTGGTAGACATTTAGCCTGTGTTCACATTTGTGTGTGTCGGGAATGCATGCAAAATCGATTTGCTGGCACCACAGAAACGTGCTGCCCTTAAGCAGATACACAGCAGTGCCATTAATTGTTAATGACACACTCACGCATCTGCTGACATGTGCTGTGCAACCGTGTGATTTTAAAAAAGTGTTAGGGACTTTCTTTCCACATTTCTAGTGCATAGTGCAACCCATTGAAATAATTGGGCTGCCCTACACGCGACCTACATCTTTATCCAGCCTGTCAGTACACCTTTGCATCTTAAACCCCTACTATCCTCTGCACCCCAAACCTCCCCCATCCTCTTCACTCCAACCCTCCACCCCTTTAACTCTACCTGCCTCCTCTGTTCATCTTTGCACCCACCTTCCTTACCTCTATACATCCCCTTCTTGTTTACTTGTGCACCCAAAACTGTAACTCCTTCTCTGCCTACCTCTGCACACCCCACACCCCCCCCCCCCCCCACACCAAATTGCTTACCTTTGCAGAACAAGCTGATGTTAGGCTGAATGACCACAGTTCCAGGCAGAACTTTTAAGCATGCCCCTTTATCTCCCCAGTGAGCAGCATTCAGTATAGGTGATGGTGGATATGACCTCAGGGGGGCATGATATACATATGAATGCTGCCTCTATTTAGATATGAATGCCGCCAGTCCGCGACCATTTACATATAAATGCTGTCGCTATTTACATATCAATGCCGGTTATTTACATGTAAACACATGGGGGGTTATTTACTAAAGGAAAATCCACTTTGCACTACAAGTGCACTTGGAAGTGCAGTCGCTGTAGATCTGAGGGGAAGATGTGAAATGAGGGGAAGCTCTGCTGATTTTATCATCCAATCATGTGCAACCAGAAATGCTGTTTTTATTTTCCTTGCATGTCTCCCTCAGATCTACAGCGACTGCACTTCCAAATGCACTTTCAAGTGCACTTGCAGTGCAAAATGGCTTTGCCTTTAGTAAATCAACCCCATGGTCTGCAGGTGAGTCATCTGTTCACAACAATAGGGAAGAGCTGGGCAGCATTAGTAGCAGCACTTCACAATGAGATATTGGGACATTACATTGCATTACAGCGAGAGGGAGCTTCGTGTCAACACCTCAGGAAGAGAAGAGGAAAGAAGACCTCTCGGGAGACCGGGCTCCTCCACTAGCAAAAGAGCAGAAGATAGTGGAGGAGCCCGGCAGAAGATAGAAGGCACCGGGGAAGAACCAGAGAGCGCGGAGACGACAGCGGAGAGAGGGAGAAGACCACCGAAGTCGGAAGAAGACCCCCGAAGTCGGAAGACCCCCGAAGTCGGAAGACCACCGAAGTCGGAAGAAGACCCCCGGAGCTGCCTAATAAATCACTTTCAAAACCTGTTTACTGTGTTTTTTTAATGGACAATTTTTTCCTAGGTGAATGGGTAGGGGTACCATGTACCCCATACTCATTCCCTTAGGGTGGGGGGCCGGGATCTGGGGGCCCCCGGAATCAGATAAGCCCCCCGCCCGCAGACCCCGACAACCAACGGCCAGGGTTGTCGGGAAGAGGCCCTTGTCCTCATCAATATGGGGACGAGGTGCTTTGGGGTGGGGGGCCCACAGGGTGGCCCCCTTGCACCAAAGCACCAACCCCCCCATGTTGAGGGCATGCGGCCTGGTACAATTCAGGAGGGGGGACCGCTCGCCCGTCCCCACCCCCTTTCCTGACCGACCGGGCTGCGTGCTCGGATAAGGGTCTGGTATGGATTTTGGGGGGGGCCCCACGCCGTTTTTTCAGCGTAGGGGGTTCCCCTTAAAATCCATACCAGACTAAAGGGCCTGGTATGCTCCTGGAGGGGGAACCCATGCCGGTTTTTTATTTAAAATTTGGCGTGGAGTTCCCCCTCAAGATTCATACCAAACAGTGCCGGGCATTGGCGGGGATCCAAGTCGGATCCCCGTTCAATACGAGTCGGTACCCTGTCGGGTTGCTATGGAAATGGAAAACCGCAGCTAAACGCAACTGCAGCTAATCGCACTGTACAAATGCAGTACAAATGCAGCTGATCGCAGTGCCTGGAGTCTTGAATTTCACAGAAAAAAAAACATACTTTTAACTGCGACAGAATAGCCGTCTGTGTGAAAGGAGCCTTATTAGCTAGGATAAGAAGGTCAGTTGAGACTAGGTGTGGCATCTGATAAGCACTCACATTACTCCTGGCAATAGGCTGGTAATAAGAGATCTCATGACTCGCTTCTGTAAATAATGGTAGGTTTCTTTTTTTTTAGATACACACGTATAGTAAAGGACTGATTTTGAAGTAATGGTGATACATTCAGTAAAAATGTCATATGCTGTAATGTGTAATATAATATATCGCTTTAAAAAAAACACTATGTTGACTTGCTCCATGCATGGTCAAATGCTTATGAACTATTCTGGCATACTAAGTAAGCACTGATTACTTATGAAAAAAAAAACATTTCTCCCAACTATATTTTACTTTTAAAGCACAATTAGTATCTCTATTAGCATCTCTTTTCTAATTAATCACCATAAATGTATTCAGCTTTTACCGAAGCATTTTCTTTTTATCCATCTATTTTAGGGTGTTAGGATCAAAGAACCCTTTTAATTTACTACATTACTGGGATAATGTAATTAGACGGCACAGTAAGCACTCACAATCTCTCATGAATTCTCCACCGAGATGCCTTTACAATGTGGATGTTACAGGTTGCTAAACAACCACATGAATGCTTGTTTAAGAAGAATAATAGTAAAAAGAACAGCATTGCAAGGTATATTTCCTAAGCTACATTGTTTCTATAGCTGGCAATGAAAGGCCATTGTACAGCAATTGCAATTTTTATGTTGATATAAACATAAATGAGTAAAATAGGGTAAATTACTAGTACTGTGGGATATAAAGATTTTGCTAAACTCAAGGGATTTCTATGACCATATTTCAGACAGTAGTAGATGAGGTTGAAGATTCGGCCTCATTATCTGCACAGTCATTTGAGGTTCTATATTACTGAGATTCAGAAAGAACTTTGAGAGTATTAGGGAACAAGAAAGAATCAAGGGGTTAAGGCACCTAAAAGAATCAAATTGTGGACATAAATGATTCCAAAACAGTTGTGCAGGCAACTACATGGTTTAAAAGACCATGACAACTGATCAACACTAAGCATAAGAACCCTGATAGGCTAGAAAACATTCAATAGTTTTTGATAGAGCTAAGCTACTGCTGCCCATCAAACCCTATACGGGAGATCACCTAATATGTGATGTCCAGTGAATGAGCACATTGGATGACAGCAGGATCCAATGGGGCTTTGATTGTTCTTTATTAGTAAAAAAACATGGGGCAAAAAAACTGAACTCATCTGCTGCTTAACAAAGTAGCAAATATAAAGACAAAAATTGTCAAATTAAATTCAAGATAGAATACTACATTCTATCTGTAAAGATTTGCACAGACAAGATGTAAAAAAAAATATGGAAATAAATTAAGTGACCTTTCTACAAATCCAGGCCTGGAGAGCTGTACTTAAAACTGAACCCTTACCCTCACCCTTAAATATAACTTTGCTCCTCCCCCACACTAATATATTATTTTTTTACTTCTTTTTTAGTGGTTTCAGTCCCACCTCCTTCTTCTAAAATCGCCTAGGTCAGTGATGGCGAACCTTGGATGTTTTGGAACTACATTTCCCATGATGCTCATGCACTCTACAGTGTAGTTGAGCATCATGGGAAATGTAGGTCCAAAACATCTGGGGTGCCAAGGTTCGCCATCACTGGCCTAGGTTAATGACATCAGTGCCACCTGTACTTATATATCTCAGGAGGCACCGGTAGCACTACAGTCATTCTATTCACCAAAGGAGGAGGGGGTGGGCCTAGTGGCACATCATCAGGAGGCAGGGCCCGAAACTGGAAGAAGCGGAAGCCTTCCAGTGACATCACAGGAGATGATGGTGGTGTGGTGTGGGACCCAAGCGCTGCTGAAAAGAGGATCTCAGCAGGAAAACACTGCATTCACTGGGTGGGTGAGCATCTTTACCGTGCTGAACACAGCATCAGGTAAGCAGGCAAAAAAACAATGCGGGGGAGAGGGTAAAGTTCCTCTTTAACCACTTGCCGACCGGCTCACGCCGATATACATCGGCAGAATGGCACGGGTGCGCAAAACCATGTACCCGTACATCACTCCATCCTCGACAGCTAGAGGGCACGCGCATGCCACCGGCATCACGCGCGCACAAAGGGAGCGCCCCACGAGGCCCTGCGGACTCGATGTCCACCGGCGGCCCGCAATTGTGGCATGGAGGGGCAGAACGGGGAGATGCCTATGTAAACAAGGTATTTCCCTGTTCTTCCTAGCATCATGACAGGGATCTACTGCTCCCAGTGATCGGGAGCAGTGATTTCTGTCATGTTCTAGTGAGCCCACCCCCCCTACAGTTAGAACACACTGAGGCAACACACTTAACCCCTTGATCGCCCCCTAGTGTTTAACCCCCTTCCCTTCCAGTGACATTTACACAGGAATTGGTGCATTTTTATAGCACTGATCGCTGTACAAATGTCAATGGTCCCAAAATAGTGTCAAAAGTGTCCGATCTGTCTGCCGCAATGTTGCAGTCACGATAAAAATCGCAGATCGCCTCCATTACTAATAAAAAAAAAAATAGTAATAATAAAATGCCTTAAATCTATCCCCTATTTTGTAAACGTGATAACTTTTGCGCAAACCAATCAATATATGCTTATTGCTATAAAATAATTGCTTATAAAATATGTACAGTAGAAGAATACATATTGGCCTAAACTGAGGAAGAAAATTGTTTTTTTATATATTTTTGTGGGATATTTTATAGCAAAAAGTAAAAAAAATATATTTTTTTTTTTATTGTCGCTCTTTTTTTGTTTATAGCGCAAAAAAATAAAAACCGCAGAGGTGATCAAATACCACCAAAAGAAAGCTCTATTTGTGGGAAAAAAGGATGTCAATTTTGTATGTGGGATCAATATAACTATATAACAGTAGAATATGTCCCAGGGGACATCATTCCAAGTGGTACTAATATCAAACCATATAATGTTTGTTGAATAAAGCTGTGAATGGTATAACGAAACGTAAAAAAGTGCAGTAACCCAATGCAATTATAAATCTGCTTTTATTATTCTGAAGTTATTTCCTCTCAATATTTATAAGAAACAATTACAGCATGTCATATCCTGTAGATGTAAATTTTGGTCTGACTATACATTTATTTGATGGTGACCTTTTATATTATACATGCTTTGCTCAGTATATTTTGAAGCAATTATATGGTGAATTTGATTTATGTTATGAATGTCTAAGAAATTGCCACTTTGATCATGGCTTGTCACCTTTTATTTTAACATGACATGAACCACATTATGCTAATTCCTAGAGATAATAATCAAATGTATATTGTTATAAAATATCCCACAATAAAATAAAGTGTGATTTATGATGAGATTAATATTGGATGTCTGTTCTGCACTCTAGGCTTAGCATGTCTGACACGTAATTGGGTGTTAGACGTGCACCTCAGGCATCAGGGGGCCAGAAGGGCCATGAATAAGAATGTTCTGCTCTGTAGTATGTTTTTGTACATGTAAATAGATTGGGAGCAGGGCACAGGGCAGTGGTTGGTGTTGGTAGTAGACGCTGCTAATTTGAAGGGGGGGGGGGGGGGGTGCTGTAACAATATGGGTAGGTTTTCTAACCTAATCAGAGATAATCAGAGATTATTTCATTACTGGATCAGATCAAACAGTCAGTCTAGAAGATTGATGTTTATTGATACCTCTAAACATGCATAAAGTCTAATGTAGAAAAAAAATCCATGACATAAAATACTTCCAATAGTAACCAGTAGATTGTGGCCAACATTTTTACATTTTTCTCGTTATAAAAAAACACTTATTAATTATTTATTATATTTATTAAAATAACATTTATTTTCCTATGGTTAATAATTTTACTTCGCTTTTAAGCAAGAGACTTTTAGGAGACTTTTTTTTAGGAGCTTATGTTTGAAAAGTGTTCTAAAGAAAGTGTCTTGTTGTCCATAGAAAACAGTCAATCCTTGTCTGAGAGTTGTTACGGGCAGTTTTTCTTAATGCACTTTTTACATACAGGAAAGTGAAGGGGAATCCACATTTTTAAATTTTTTAATCTTCTTTAAGTCTAATGCCCTGTACACATGGTCGGACATTGATCGAACATTCCGACAACAAAATCCATGGATTTTTTCCGACGGATGTTGGCTCAAACTTGTCTTGCATACACACGGTCACACAAAGTTGACGGAAAATCTGATCATTCTGAACGCGGTGACGTAAAACACGTACGTCGGGACTATAAACGGGGCAGTAGCCAATAGCTTTTGTCTCTTAATTTATTCTGAGCATGCATGGTACTTTGTGCGTTTTATAGCAAGCTCTAAAATTTTGTTTGTCGGAAATTCCGATGGAAAATGTGTGATGGAGCCCACACACGGTCGGAATTTCCGACAACAAGGCCCTATCACACATTTTTCGTCAGAAAATCCGACCGCGTGTACAGGGCATCAGAAGGGAGTTTCCCTCAGATTGGGAAATTTCCTCTAACTTCTGTTGCATCACTAGGACAAGAAATGAAGAACAATTTCCCCAATGGTACACAGACAGCAAAAATAACCTGCCAGGTGTGTAAACCCTTCCTTAGTCTACCCAAAACCAAAATAATGCTATGTTTACATGTCAATTGTATTTTTACCATAGTCATGAAAATGTGGACCAGGCTAGATTCTCTCGTGTCTAAAGGTATTCCAACATACAATCAATTTGTTGGCTTTATAACAGCAAGGCTACTGAAGGAGTAAGGGGATACTTGTGACAGCATTTTGGCCTGGCAAGTTTGTGCCGTCAATAAATAATAGCTGCCCTATAGGATAGGCGAGACATCCTCAAAGGCTAAGGGCTGGGATCTTGATAGAAAACCAAAGGATGTGGAACTCCTCCACCTGAAGCCTTAAAGTGGATGTCAACACTCTCCTATACCCAGTGAAGTGAACAGCCTCAAATGATACACGGGGATGAAACAAAGCTCCGTAGATACGTTTTACAAGTATATCTGCTGTCTTTCCCTTTCTATATTCTTTAGAAAGTGCATATTGTGTTAGAAATGTTTCTTCCTGTTTCAGTAGTGGGTGTGGGGTTTGGACATACACTGTGTGTGAGCTGATTGGAGGAAAGGCACCCTCCCTCCACATAGGCAGAGGAATGAAGAAATATGCAGAGCTGTGCTGTGAATAGCTCTCTGCTTACCTGTCAGTAAGCTCCCTCCACAGCACAAATTTCCAGCTGATTTTATCTCCTGTGTCGGAAGTAGGGATGAGCTTCATGTTCAAGTCGAACCCATGTTCGACTCGAACATCGTCTGTTCGCCCGTTCGCCGAATTGCGAACAATATGGGCCGTTCGCGCCAAATTCGTGTGGCGCGTCACGGCCCATAATTCAGTGCATTGCTGGCTGAAGATTGGCCAAGCATGCACTATGACCCGCATGCTTGGCCAATCACAGCGCCATCTGAACAGAGAGCCGTAATTGGCCAAAGCCAAGGAGGCTTTGGCCAATTATGGCTCAGGGGATTTAGTACACGCCCCACACTATATAAGGCCGCCTGCACGGCGGCCCTGTGTAGTGTGTGTTCCGGCGTTCATTGAGAGAGAGAGAGAGACAGACAGTGACATTTGATTTGAGTTAGATAGATTAGGCAGAACAGTCAGTCAGTTTAGCTGCACTTACAGTGTATTGTGTATACATATATGCATCCCAGGTGTTGCATATATATATATATACACTGTATTCAGTTTAGCTAGATCCGTTCCTGTTATCTTCCTACTGACAGGCAGGCTTGTCTTGTTACAGTATTTACAGCTACCTGAAGAAAATTGCTGGTGTTCTTTTGATACTATTAGTACCACAGTCAGGCAGCTAGACCATTTACAGTTAGTGCAGTGCGTCCTGCTCACAGTGTTCAGCTAGATCCGTTCCTGTTATCTTCCTACTGACAGGCAGGCTTGTCTTGTTACAGTATATACAGCTACCTGAAGAAAATTACTGGTGTTCTTTTGATCCTATTAGTACCACAGTCAGGCAGCTAGACTATTTACAGTTAGTGCAGTGCGTCCTGCTCACAGTGTTCAGCTAAAACTACAAGTTAGTGCTGTGCGTCCTGCTCACAGTGTTCAGCTAAACCTACAAGTTGGTGTAGTGAGACCTCTGCACAGTGTTCATCTCAAGCTACAAGTTAGTGCAGTGCGTTTTGCTCACAGTGTTTAGCTAAAACTACAAGTTAGTGCTGTGCGTCCTGCTCACAGTGTTCAGCTAAAACTACAAGTTGGTGTAGTGAGACCTCTGCACAGTGTTCATCTCAAGCTACAAGTTAGTGCAGTGCGTCCTGCTCACAGTGTTTAGCTAAAACTATAAGTTAGTGCTGTGCGTCCTGCTCACAGTGTTCAGCTAAAACTACAAGTTAGTGCAGTGCATCCTGCTCACAGTGTTCAGCTAAACCTACAAGTTGGTGTAGTGAGACCTCTGCACAGTGTTCATCTAAAGCTACAAGTTAGTGCAGTGCGTCCTGCTCACAGTGTTCAGCTAAAACTACAAGTTAGTGCTGTGCGTCCTGCTCACAGTGTTCAGCTAAACCTACAAGTTGGTGTAGTGAGACCTCTGCACAGTGTTCATCTAAAGCTACAAGTTAGTGCAGTGCGTCCTGCTGACAGTGTTTAGCTAAAACTACAAGTTAGTGCTGTGCGTCCTGCTCACAGTGTTCAGCTAAACCTACAAGTTGGTGTAGTGAGACCTCTGCACAGTGTTCATCTCAAGCTACAAGTTAGTGCAGTGCGTTTTGCTCACAATGTTCAGCTAAAACTATAAGTTAGTGCTGTGCGTCCTGCTCACAGTGTTCAGCTAAAACTACAAGTTGGTGTAGTGAGACCTCTACACAGTGTTCATCTCAAGCTACAAGTTAGTGCAGTGCGTCCTGCTCACAGTGTTTAGCTAAAACTATAAGTTAGTGCTGTGCGTCCTGCTCACAGTGTTCAGCTAAAACTACAAGTTAGTGCTGCGCGTCCTGCTCACAGTGTTCAGCTAAACCTACAAGTTGGTGTAGTGAGACCTCTGCACAGTGTTCATCTCAAGCTACAAGTTAGTGCAGTGCGTTTTGCTCACAGTGTTCAGCTAAAACTACAAGTTAGTGCTGTGCGTCCTGCTCACAGTGTTCAGCTAAAACTACAAGTTGGTGTAGTGAGACCTCTGCACAGTGTTCATCTCAAGCTACAAGTTAGTGCAGTGCGTCCTGCTCACAGTGTTTAGCTAAAACTATAAGTTAGTGCTGTGCGTCCTGCTCACAGTGTTCAGCTAAAACTACAAGTTAGTGCAGTGCGTCTTGCTCACAGTGTTCAGCTAAACCTAAAAGTTGGTGTAGTGAGACCTCTGCACAGTGTTCATCTAAAGCTACAAGTTAGTGCAGTGCGTCCTGCTCACAGTGTTCAGCTAAAACTACAAGTTAGTGCAGTGCGTCCTGCTCACAGTGTTCAGCTAAACCTACAAGTTGGTGTAGTGAGACCTCTGCACAGTGTTCATCTAAAGCTACAAGTTAGTGCAGTGCGTCCTGCCCACAGTGTTCAGCTAGATCCGTTCCTGTTATCTTCTTACTGACAGGCAGGCTTGTCTTGTTACAGTATTTACAGTTACCTGAAGAAAATTGCTGGTGTTATTTTGAGCCTATTAGTACCACAGTCAGGCAGCTAGACTATTTACAGTTAGTGCAGTGCGTCCTGCTCACTGTGTTCAGCTAAAACTACAAGTTAGTGTGGTGCGTCCACCTCACAGTGTTCAGCTAAACCTACAAGTTATTTTTTTGCGAGCTCTGCACAGTGTTCACCTAAAGCTACCTGTAGAAGGTTGGTGGTGTTTTCCTGATCCTATCACTACTGCAGGCAGCTAAAAAAGCTACAAGTTAGTTTTTTGCGAGCTCTGCACAGTGTTCAGCTAAAGCTACCTGTAGAAGGTTGGTGGTGTTCTCATACTACAGGCAGGCAGTTGATTTTGCTAGCTGCAGTATCAGTACATATATATATATATATATATATATATATATATATATATATATCCCAGCTTAGTGCAGCTACAGGCCATTAGTATGTCTGGAAGGCCAAGAAGGAGAGGCAGATAGTCACAAGCCAATAAGAGAGGGCAAGCAGGCTCTGTGTCTAGGGCTGGTCGTGGAGACGGTGCATCCTCATCAGCACATGGCCATGGGACACGCTTGGCCTTTTTTTCGGCAGCTGGCCGCGTTGAGCCGCAACATGTGGAAGACTTGGTCGAGTGGATGACCAAGCCGTCCTCATCCTCCTCATCCTCTCTCACCCATGCCCAGGGTACTTTGTCTGGCAAAGCAGCGGCCTCTTCCCTCGGCTCAATGTCATCAGTGACTCCTTCCCTAGCCCCACCATGTCCTCCCGAGGAGTCCCTCGAACTGTTTGACCACAGTGTTGGGTACATGCTCCAGGAGGATGCCCAGCGTTTGGAAGGCTCTGATGATGATACTGAGCTCGATGAAGGCAGTAACATGAGCACGGACAGAGGGGGTGCCCAAGAAGGACAGCAATCTGGCAGTCATGCTCCCCCTGCTGCAGCATACTGCCAGGTTTGCTCCAGTGATGAGGAGGGAGGGGATGATGAGGTCACTGACTCAACGTGGGTGCCTGATAGGAGAGAGGAGGAGGAGGAGGAGGAGGAGGCGGCACATCACCAATGAGGCAGGATGCCCTCCAGGGGCCAGCCTAAGGGCAGCACATTGACTGCATCACACCCCAAAGCTCCACATGTGCAGGGCGCTGCAGTCTCTGCGCGTTATTCAAAAAGTTCTTTGGTGTGGGCCTTTTTTGAGACGAGTGCATCAGATCGCACTGCTGCTATTTGCAACATATGTCTCAAGCGTATCTCGCGTGGCCAAAACATCTCCCGCTTGGGTACCACATGCTTGACCAGACATATGTTGACCTGCCATGCAGTTCGTTGGCAAGCGTATCTAAAAGACCCACACCAAAGAACAAAGAGGACCTCTCCTTGCTCCTCATCAGCTGAGATTTCCAACCCCACTATACCTTCAGTCCTCTCTGAGACCTGCACTGAGAGGAATGAAGGTGTAGAATTAGGTGTGTCACAGCCAAGTACTTGTGGGCAATCTGATTTTGGTACACCGACGTCAGATTGTACCAGGCAAATTTCCCTGCCCCAGCTGCTGCACCGCCGAAAGAAGTTTGCTCCCAGCCATCCACATGCCCAGCGGTTGAATGCTAGCTTGGCAAAATTGCTAGCACTTCAACTGCTGCCTTTTCAGTTGGTAGACTCTGCCCCCTTCCGTGAGTTTGTGGAATGTGCGGTTCCTCAGTGGCAGGTACCCAAACGCCACTTTTTCTCATGGAAAGCGATTCCGGCTCTCTACCGGCATGTGGAAGGCAATGTCCATGCCTCGCTGGACAGGGCGGTCAGCGGTAAGGTGCATATTACCGCTGACTCATGGTCCAGCAGGCATGGACAGGGACGTTACCTAAGTTTCACGGCGCATTGGGTGACTCTGCTGGCAGCTGGGAAGGATGCAGGACAAGGTGCAGTAGTGTTGGAGGTTGTTCCGCCACCACGCCTCCAAAATGCTAATGATTGTGACACACCTCTCTCCTCCACCCCCTCCTCTTCTTCTTCCTCCATGGCCTCTTCCTGTGCTTTGTCCTCGGAACCAGCGGTGCTCCGTAGTCGTTCAAGGGGCTACGCAAGTGCGCAGGCTAAAAGATGCCATGCGGTGCTTGAGCTGGTGTGCTTGGGGGACAGGAGCCACGCTGGGGCAGAGGTTCTGTCAGCTCTGCAGGGGCAGGTTCAGAGGTGGTTGACGCCACGCCAACTTAAGGCAGGAATGGTGGTTTGCGACAATGGCACCAACCTCCTCTCTGCCCTCCGACAGGGACAAATGACCCATATGCCCTGTTTGGCTCACGTCCTTAACTTGGTGGTGCAGCGGTTCTTGGGCAGGTACCCGGGCTTACAGGATGTCCTGAGGCAGGCCAGGAAAGTCTGTGTGCATTTCCGCCGGTCATATAATGCCAGTGCTCGGCTGACGGACCTCCAAAAGGAGTTTAACCTGCCCAAGAACCGCCTAATCTGTGACATGCCCACCAGGTGGAACTTAACATTGGCCATGCTGCAGCGGCTGCACACGCAGCAGAGGGCCATCAATGAGTACCTGTGCGACTATGGCACCAGGACAGGGTCAGGGGAGCTTGGTTTTTTTCCCCACGCCAGTGGGCCATGATCAGGGATGCATGCACTGTCCTGTCACCATTTGAGGAGGCCACGAGGATGGTGAGCAGTGACAGTGCATGCATCAGTGACACTGTCCCCCTTGTCCACCTGTTGGAGCACACGCTGCGTGGAATAATGGACAGGGCACTTGAGGCAGAACAGAGGCAGGAAGAGGAGGACTTCCTTAGCTCTCAAGGCCCCCTTTATCCAGACAGTGTTCCTGCGTGCCCGCCGATCACACAGGAACAGGACGAGGAGGAGGAGGAGGAGGAGGAGGAAGATTGTGTCAGTATGGAGGTGAAGCCTGGCACTCAGCATCAGCAGCAGTCTTTAAGGGATCAGTCCCAAGAAACACATGGACTTGTACGTGGCTGGGAGGAGGTGGCTGCGGACCATGTCGTCCTTAGTGACCCAGAGGACTCCGGACCGAATGCCTCAGCAATTCTACGCTGCATGGCCTCCCTGATCCTGCAAAGCCTGCGTAAGGATCCTCGTATTCGTGGTATCAAGGAGAAGGACCAATACTGGCTGGCAACCCTCCTTGATCCACGTTACAAGGGTAAGGTTGCGGACCTTATCTTGCCATCGCAGAGGGAGCAGAGGATGAAACATCTTCGGGAGGCCTTGCAGAAAGGTCTGTGCAACACGTTCCCAGAGACTGGGAGGTTACAAACTCCTGTTTCTGGACAACGTGTTGCTGAGGCTTCGGTCAGTCAAAGAAGGAGCGGTGGAGAAGGTGACCGTCTGACCGATGCGTTCAGACAATTTTTTGGTCCGCAGCCCCAAGGTATGATCGGTTCCAACAACCATCGCCAGCGTCTGTTTTACATGGTGCAGGAATACCTAGGGGCAAGATCAGACTTGGACACCTTTCCCACCGAAAATCCTCTGGGTTACTGGGTCTTGAGGATGGATCACTGGCCAGAGCTTGCACAGTATGCAATTGAGCTACTGGCCTGTCCTGCATCCAGCGTTCTTTCGGAACACACATTCAGTGCTGCTGGAGGCGTGGTAACCGATCACAGGGTGCGTCTGTCCACCGACTCGGTCGATCGACTGACCTTCATAAAAATGAATCAGTCTTGGATCACCACCAGCTACCAAGCACCTGATGCTGATGTAACCAAATTATTTTTTTTGAAATCTGAGATCCCTTCAAAGACTGCCTATGCTGATGCTGAGTGACTATCCCTGAGTAATTATCCTCTTCATCCTCAATCATCATGCTGATAGCTTGTAAGAACATTTTTGGTTCTGGGCGCCACCACCAGTGCCTAAGGCACAATTTTTCATCCCCTGTTTAACAGGGGCGTGTAATTACAATTTTTGATGCAATACTTTGCAGCAGGGCTCATTCCTGCGTTCCAACTAGAGTGTCTGTGAGGGGTTGCAGTGTTGTGGCACCAGCACCAGTGCCTAAGGCCCAATTTTTCTGCCCCTGTTTAACAGGGGCGTGTAATTACAATTTTTGATGCAATACTTTGCAGCAGGGCTCATTCCTGCATTCCAACTAGAGTGTCTGTGAGGGGTTGCAGTGTTGTGGCACCAGCACCAGTGCCTAAGGCCCAATTTTTCTGCCCCTGTTTAACAGGGGCGTGTAATTACAATTTTTGATGCAATACTTTGCAGCAGGGCTCGTTCCTGCGTTCCAACTAGAGTGTCTGTGAGGGATTGCAGTGTTGTGGCACCAGCACCAGTGCCTAAGGCCCAATTTTTCTGCCCCTGTTTAACAGGGGCGTGTAATTACAATTTTTGATGCAATACTTTGCAGCAGGGCTCGTTCCTGCGTTCCAACTAGAGTGTCTGTGAGGGGTTGCAGTGTTGTGGCACCAGCACCAGTGCCTAAGGCTCAATTTTTCTGCCCCTGTTTAACAGGGGCGTGTAATTACAATTTTTGATGCAATACTTTGCAGCAGGGTTCGTTCCTGCGTTCCAACTAGAGTGTCTGTGAGGGGTTGCAGTGTTGTGGCACCAGCACCAGTGCCTAAGGCCCAATTTTTCTGCCCCTGTTTAACAGGGGCGTGTAATTACAATTTTTGATGCAATACTTTGCAGCAGGGCTCGTTCCTGCGTTCCAACTAGAGTGTCTGTGAGGGGTTGCAGTGTTGTGGCACCAGCACCACCACCACCACCACCACCAAAGGCCCAATTTTTCTGCCCCTGTTTAACAGGGGCATGTAATTACAATTCTTGATCTAATATTTCACAACAGGGTGTCAGAAAAGAGCCTGTCAACATCGGAAAGTTCCTGTGCGTTTGCGCGGTGGAGCCGCGCTTCGGCGCATGCGCGTTAGCCAAGTAGCGGCACACACGGGTTCACTACACGGCGTGACGGCGTAACGGCGTAATGGCGTACGAACGTTCGCTCGTCAGCATCACGCCCCCTTTTCTGGCCTATATAAGGACTGACTTGTGCCCTGTTTAATTGCTGGTTTGTCTTTCAGCTTCCAGTGTTCCGTTCCTGTTTCCTGCTTCCTGTGTTTACCTGTTTGACCTGGATTTGCCTGACCTACCTTGTCTCTCTCCAGCACTCTGCTTCCAGTGTTTGACCCTCTGCCTGTCTCCGGATTCTCCTGCCTTCTTGTGTATGACCCCGGCTTGTCTAACGGACTTCTCTGCTGACATCTGCTGACATCTCCAATCCTCTACCTCTGGCTTGCCTTCAGGATTCCTCTACTATCTGCTGTGTTTGACCCTCGGCCTGCTCCAAGGACTTCCTCATCTGCCAGTCTCCAGTATAAGTTATCGGTCTGCATCATAGACTCTCCACCACTGGGTTTCCTGTGCCTGATCTCCTGCACTTCTCCCAGCTCCCCTTGTGTTGGCGGGTTAGAGCCCCGGCCGGGTCTTCTTCTCCAGCTCCGGGTCAGAGCCTCCGTAGCTCTCATCACTGCGTGACTGAAGTCCTCCTCCCAAGAGCTTCCTGCCTGCAGGCGACCCGTGCCTCTCTGTGCCCTACACCCTCTGTACCACTACCAGGGGTGTGGTGCGCTTAGCCGCAAGGGAAGCCACTCCCAGCATCTCGGCCTCGGTGAGTACCCGTGATAGTACAAACCAGCCAGATGTCTGAGGCCGACAGAGTGGGTTCCCCTCTCGAAGCTCTATGCCAGCAGGTAACGACCCTTACGCAAGCAGTCCAGAGGCTACAAGATGGCTATTTTCAACTAGAAGGTCGTCTCCAGCACCTGGTGTTGTCTCCCGGGGATGCAACTTCCACATCCCCCAGTGGGGCCAGCTCTTCACAAGATCACTCCAGCACAGCTCCTGCAGTTGTTATGACTCTCCCAGAACCTAGGGTGCCCACACCCGAACGATTTTCCGGAAACCGGAAGAGGTTTAGAGCATTTAAGAACGCTTGCTTGTTATACCTGGCTCTCCAACCTAAGACTTTCAGCTCTGAGACAGTAAAAGTAGGGTTCATTATTTCCTTGTTGTCTGAAGAACCCCAAGCTTGGGCTCACAACCTCCTGGAGCAGAAAAGTCCCCTACTAAACTCAGTGGAAACCTTCTTTGAGTCCATGGGAAGATTATATGATGATCCCCAACGTATAGCCACGGCCGAGTCCATCTTACATACCTTAGTCCAGGGAAAAAGACCGGTGGAGGACTATACGGTCGAATTTCGGAAATGGTCAGGGGACACTGGATGGAATGAGGCGGCTCTCAAATACCAGTACCGCCAGGGACTCTCAGAGACTCTCAAAGATGAATTGGCACATGTTGATTCTCCTTCCACCCTGGAGGAGTTGATCCAGCTAGCCATAAAATTAGACCGACGTCTACGGGAACGACGTGCTGAACGTCTTCAATCTCCTCGGCCTACATGGATGCTACCCAGGGTCCCCACAGGTCATCCTCTTCCTGCAGTCCCTTCCTCCTCTACCTTGGAGAGCGAGCCAATGCAACTGGGACTGATCCGGGCTCCACTTACACCTGATGAGAAACAACGCCGGCGGGAGGCCAATCTCTGCCTATACTGTGGAGGGTCAGGCCACTTTTTGCGCAACTGTCCTATAAGACCCAGTAAGTCCCAATTACAAACAGCTATGAACTTTCAAGTCAATGGTTCAAGTTCAACTCATCTTGTCCTTCCTGTCTCCCTACAGGTGGCAGGCGAGGAGATCCGGCTACCAGCCATTATTGATTCTGGCGCCTGCAGCTGCTTCCTAGATACATCCCTAGCTCGAAGTTTACGTATCCCTCTGCAAAACAAAAGACAAAGGCTCCAAATCCACCTGGCCGATGGATCATCCCCCTGTTCCGGGCCTGTTACCCAAGAAACTAAACCCACTCTCACCATCACAGATTCAGGACATCAAGAATTTCTGTGCTTTGACATCATCTGCTCCCCCATGTTCCCTATCATCCTGGGACTTCCATGGCTACAAGCTCACGACCCCCATATCAATTGGAGTGAGAAGAAGATCTCCTTCTCTTCGGCTTACTGCTCCCAGCACTGCTTCACCTCTGGTCCTGTCTGCACAGCTTCCTGTCTAACTGTCCAACCAGTGCCTGATCACCTTCAGCACGTCCCTGCAGCCTACCGTGAATTCATGGACATTTTTGACAAAAGGAGAGCTGACAGTTTGCCTCCTCACCGACCATACGACTGTCCCATTGATCTCTTACCTGGCTCCGAGATTCCTTTTGGTCGTATATTCCCCCTATCAGAAAAGGAGTTGGAGGCTCTGCGGTCATACATCAACGAAAACCTGGAAAAGGGATTCATTCGTCCTTCCTCTTCTCCGGCTGGAGCGGGGATTTTCTTCGTTGAAAAAAAAGATGGTACATTAAGGCCTTGTGTGGACTACAGGGAAATCAACAAGATCACCATCAAGAACCGTTATCCGCTTCCCCTCATCCCAGAACTATTCCAACGGTTTCGAACCGCACGAGTTTTTTCTAAACTTGACCTAAGGGGCGCCTACAACTTGGTGCGGATACGCCCAGGGGATGAGTGGAAAACGGCTTTTAGGTCTAGATTCGGACATTTTGAATATCTAGTGATGCCATTCGGTCTGTGCAATGCCCCAGCTACATTCCAACACCTAGTAAATGATATTTTTCGTGAATACCTAGAAGACTTTGTGATTGTTTACCTTGACGATATTCTGATTTTCTCTACAACCATTGAGCAGCACCAAGTCCATGTGAAGAAGGTACTCACGATCCTCAGGAAGCACGGACTTTACCTAAAGGGAGAGAAATGCGAATTTGAAAAAACAGTGGTCCAATTCCTAGGGTTCATTATCTCCACTGAAGGGGTCTCAATGGACCCTCAGAAAGTGAAGTCTATCCAAGAATGGCCAGCCCCTACAGACAAAAAGGGGGTCCAACGATTTGTGGGTTTTGCCAACTTTTATCGCAGGTTCATAAAAGGATTTTCATCGATTATTTCTCCCATAACCCAACTGACTCGCCAGCAAAGCCGATTCCAGTGGTCCTCAGAAACTCAGGAAGCATTTGATAAACTGAAGAGTCTATTTACTTCTGCCCCGGTACTACTGCATCCAGACCCCGCTCTTCCTTATGTGTTGGAAGTAGACGCCTCAGAAACCGCTTTAGGAGCAATTCTATCCCAAAGACGAGGCCAGAAGGCTCTTCTTCATCCTGTGGCATTTGCCTCCCGGAAACTGTCCCCGCCAGAAAGGAACTATGACGTGGGGGAGCGTGAACTACTGGCCATCAAATTTGCTCTTGAGGAGTGGAGATATCTTTTGGAAGGTGCTTCTCACCCCATTATGATCTTCACAGATCACAAGAACCTGGAGTACCTTAGAACAGCAAAACGCCTCAGACCCCGGCAAGCCCGCTGGGCTTTGTTCTTCTCCAGGTTCAACTTTCACATTTCCTATCGGCCTGGAACCAAGAATGGGAAAGCGGACGCCCTATCTCGGATGTTCCCAGAAACCTCTCAAACAGCAGAACCTGGTACTATTCTATCCTCACAGAATTTTCTTTGTTCAATCCAGCCAGATCTAAGAACTGCCATTGAACAGGCCTCCAGCCAATGCTTAAAACCTGAAGTACCCACACTGAGGAAACAGGATGGTTTACTATGGGCCCAAAACAAAATATTTGTTCCAGCGCAAGTAAGACCCTTGGTACTAAAAACATTTCATGATAACAAATTTGCAGGACATTTCGGGGTACAAAAGACCTCGGAACTAATACATCGTTCATTCTGGTGGCCAGGGTGGAGTCAGGACTGTAAAAACTACGTAAATTCTTGTATTATTTGCCAACGCAACAAGGGATCCAATGCAAAAGCCTGGGGTCTATTGAGACCATTACCCATTCCGGAGCAACCCTGGAAAGAAGTGGCCATGGACTTTATCGTTGACCTACCACCTGCTGAGGGATTCTCCACCATTCTGGTAGTAGTCGACCGCCTTTCAAAAATGGCCCATTTCTTACCCATGAAGGGCACACCCTCTGCCTCAGATACCGCGGATATATTCATCAAGGAGGTGGTTAGGCTACATGGAGTACCCGTTAGCATTGTGTCTGACAGAGGGGTCCAGTTCACCTCAAAATTTTGGAGAGATCTTTGTAAATCCCTGGAAATCAAGGTATGCCTATCCTCAGCATATCATCCTCAAAGTAATGGCCAAACAGAAAGGACGAACCAAACGCTGGAACAGTATCTGCGCTGTTTCTGCTCATGCTCTCAGGACAACTGGGTTTCACTCCTCCCCTGTGCAGAATTTGCCTACAATAATTCCATACATACAGCGACCAATCAAACTCCTTTCTGGGCTAATTATGGATTTCACCCCTCTTTTTTGCCTAATGCTTTTTCAGAAAAATCAGTTCCTGCGGTGCAAGACCGAATAAATTCCATTCAAGCCAATTTTCAAATAATTCAGGAAACTATGAAGAAGGCTCAGGACAGCTACAAGAAATACTATGACAGAGGGAGGAGGAGCAACCCAATTTTCAAGATTGGGGATGAAGTCTGGCTATCTGCAACAAACCTCAAACTTTCTTGTCCTTCACGCAAATTAGGTCCAAAATTTATTGGTCCCTTCAAGATAAAGAGAGTAGTAAACCCCGTGGCCTTTGAACTCTCTTTACCCAGCTCTTACAGAATTCATCCTGTCTTTCATACTTCCCTTCTGAAACCAGTAACTCCCAGTTCTTTCCCAGGAAGGGAGGAGTTGCCACCTCCTCCAATTAATATTGAAGGCGAAGACGAATTCGAGGTTGAGGCTATAATGGACTGTAGAAGGAGGGGGGGGTCATATCCAGTACCTGGTCAAGTGGAAGGGGTACCCCCCAGAAGATAATTCTTGGGAACCCTCCTCCAATATACACGCCCCACGGTTAATACAAACATTCCACAAGAAATATCCGGGAGTACTGGCCAGATTGGGCACCCGGAGGTTGCCCGTTGGGGGGGGGGCACTGTCAGAAAAGAGCCTGTCAACATCGGAAAGTTCCTGTGCGTTTGCGCGGCGGAGCCGCGCTTCGGCGCATGCGCGTTAGCCAAGTAGCGGCACACACGGGTTCACTACACGGCGTGACGGCGTAACGGCGTAATGGCGTACGAACGTTCGCTCGTCAGCATCACGCCCCCTTTTCTGGCCTATATAAGGACTGACTTGTGCCCTGTTTAATTGCTGGTTTGTCTTTCAGCTTCCAGTGTTCCGTTCCTGTTTCCTGCTTCCTGTGTTTACCTGTTTGACCTGGATTTGCCTGACCTACCTTGTCTCTCTCCAGCACTTTGACCTCGGCTTGTTTAAAGGACTTCCCCACGATCTGCTTCCAGTGTTTGACCCTCTGCCTGTCTCCGGATTCTCCTGCCTTCTTGTGTATGACCCCGGCTTGTCTAACGGACTTCTCTGGTGACATCTCCAATCCTCTACCTCTGGCTTGCCTTCAGGATTCCTCTACTATCTGCTGTGTTTGACCCTCGGCCTGCTCCAAGGACTTCCTCATCTGCCAGTCTCCAGTATAAGTTATCGGTCTGCATCATAGACTCTCCACCACTGGTTTTCCTGTGCCTGATCTCCTGCACTTCTCCCAGCTCCCCTTGTGTTGGCGGGTTAGAGCCCCGGCCGGGTCTTCTTCTCCAGCTCCGGGTCAGAGCCTCCGTAGCTCTCATCACTGCGTGACTGAAGTCCTCCTCCCAAGAGCTTCCTGCCTGCAGGCGACCCGTGCCTCTCTGTGCCCTACACCCTCTGTACCACTACCAGGGGTGTGGTGCGCTTAGCCGCAAGGGAAGCCACTCCCAGCATCTCGGCCTCGGTGAGTACCCGTGATACAGGGCCCATTTCTGCACCCACCAAGAGCGAGTGAGGACTTACAGTGTTGTGGCACCACCACCACCACCAAAGGCCCAGTTTTTCTGCCCCTGTTCAACAGGGGCATGTAATTACAATTCTTGATCTAATATTTCACAGCAGGGCCCTGTGAGGGCTTACGTTGTTGTGGCCACAACAACACTATAAGGCCCAAATTTCTGCTGAGTATATAGAGCAGGCCCCTACTTTCAAACATCTAACTTACAAATGACTCCTACTTGCAAACGGAAGGAGACAACAGGAAGTGAGATGAAATCTACCCCTAGGAAGGGAAATTCTCTCCTGTAAGAGTTAATATGGGAAAAACATTTCTCCTTTCCACTGATGCTTTCCAATCCTTGTTCCACAAAAAAACCAAAATTCTCAAAAAGCATTTGTCATTGGGACAAAAAGTGAGGTGAAATCTTCTAAAGAGGAGGAAAGACAGCAAAACAAATGTCACAGGGGTGATAACCCTTCCCTATGTTTTCCAAAAAGCTTAAAAAAGATTTTTTGCCTGGAGCTAAACACGTTAAAAATGTACCCGTTCAAAATCACATACAGATTCTACTTAACAACAAACCTACATTCCCTGTCTTGTTTGCACCGCCTGTATACTGCTGTTCAGAGTATATAGGGCCTTTCCTTATTTTAATTTGGGTGCGGGGTTCCCCTTAATATCCATACAAGACCCAAAGGGCCTGGTAATGGACTGGGGTGTACCCATGGTGTTTGTCTCACTGATTTTCATCCATATTGCCAGGACCCGACATTACATTAAACCCGCAAGCAGTTTTAAATGAGATTTTTTCCTTTAAAAATGACATTTGGTGCAGGGACTGCTCTAAACACGGGAAACACGCGCCACTTTACAGGCATACTATAGACACCCCCCAGGTACGATATTTAAAGGAATATTTCACTTTTTTTTTTACTTTAAGCATCATTAAAATCACTGCTCCCGAAAAAACGGCCGTTTTTAAAAGTTTTTTTTGCATTGATACATGTCCCCTGGGGTAGGACCCGGGTCCCCAAACCCTTTTTAGGACAATACCATGCAAATTAGCCTTTAAAATGAGCACTTTTGATTTCGAACATTCGAGTCCCATAGACGTCAATGGGGTTCTAACGTTCGTGCAAACTTTCGGTCCGTTCGCAGGTTCTGATGCGAACCGAACCGGGGGGTGTTCAGCTCATCCCTAGTCGGAAGGTATCATGCTAATAACAGAGGAACGGTGCTGCAGAAAGCAACGGGACTTAGGGCTTTGGAGAGAGATAAGTAAACACTACAGATAGATGCAGGTCAGATTTTATGAATGGAGTTTACATTCACTTTAAGTGCCAGTTAGTGGTTTATATAAGCCTAAACCTGTTCTGGAAAACCAAAATTGTCCATCCAGATCTTAAAAACTTGACAGAAAAATGATGACAACCCAAACACTGGTAAGGTATGTGGATAAGAACATGGGATCTATAGAAGGGTACAAATTACAAAAATGTATAAAACTTAGGCATTTCAGTTTGTGAGGAATAAAATGGAAAGGTGGACAGGGTAGAGGTGACTGGACATATTGGGGTAGGGGGTTCCAGAGGATAGGAGAGGTCTGGAAAAGTTCTGGAGGCAAGCACGGGAGGTGGTAACAAGGGAGCTATAGAGTGGATATCCAAGCAGATATCTTGGGAGGACTGGAAAGCACAGTTTGGGCGATATCTGCAGATGAGGTTGGTGATGATCAGCAAATACTCACAGACAAATCCTCTATTCATAAACAGGTGTATATATATATATATATATATATATATTTTTTTTTTTTTTTTAAAGAAAACAATAAATATTTTAATAAAAAATAGGAGGATGTAGCTACATCCCAAGGATAGTCCCCCAAATCTTACCACCTTTTCCACATCTCCTTATATGTGCCAAGTTAAAAAAAAAAAGATCCCCACCAAAGCAACAAGCACCCGTGTGTCATAAACTGGTGCGACCAGAAATGTGTGGACTGTGATAGGGAAGACCAAATGCATGTAAAGTAATAATAATATGATTTATTATGAGGATAAGTAATAAACCAAAGTAAACGCACCTCTGATGTGACAAACAATAAAATAAACCAACAACCAACCACAGTGACACACACACAAATAACTATCCAAACCAAAAGTATATACAAGTGAAAGATACAATCCTAATCATAAACAAGCCAGGGTCATACACAGGAGATCAAGCAGATGGGGGCAAGGAGCGAGACAGGACAGGGAGAAGGTAACAGGAGAAGGAGGAGAAGGCGGAAGGGATCAGGCTGCAGGGCAGGAGTCCAGGAATGGATACAGGTTTCAGGATAGCAGGTCAGGATACAGGAATACAGGTTTCAGGATAACAACACAGGTCAGGGCTCAAGGAACAATACCAAGGCGATGAGTGCAAGCATCTGCCTGGTATAAGTACACCTCCTGCAATCAGTCTCAGGTGACGCCTGATTGCAGGAGATGATGTTGGCTCAAGACTGCCGGGAGACACCCCCTGGTGGACACCAGTACTGCGGCCCATAGATCTGACAGCGCCACCAGCAGGTGAAACCTTTTCTGACACCATGCCATGTTGCAAATAACCACCTAGCCCCACTCATCTATCAGATTGCCAAGATTTATCCCATTTTTGCTACTACTAACAAAGGAACATGATAACATGCGTACTCCACAATTCACAATATTTTAGTCCTGATATTTAATCCCAATGTTCACAATTCCCCCTTCACAAAATGTTTTAAGCACTAAACTGGAATAAATCATGTATACTTCCAATATTGCTTGATTTCTCTAGCCACTTAATGATGTAACATTATGCCAATGTCTATGAATGCCTAACTACCAAATATATATGAAATCAATATTTGGTGTGACTACCCTTTGGCTTCAAACCAGCATCAGTTCATACACTTGTACACTTTGTATACTTGCACAAAGTTGGTAGGTTGAAACACAGTCGAAAACTGAAATAGAAACAGCTGTGTAGGAGACTAAAAACTGGGTGATGAACAGCCAAACTCTGCTACTAAGGTGAGGTTGTGGAACACAATTTGATGTCACGGGTCATACACCATGGCAAGACTGAAGACAGCACCAGGATACAAGGAAGTTATACTGCATCAGCAGGGTCTCTGCCAGGCAAAAACTTCAAAGACTGGGGTTTCAGGCAAAGACTTCAAAGAAGACCGGGGTTTCAAGATGTTCTGTTTAAGATCTTTTGAAAAAAGCACAAATAAACAGGCAACATTAAAGACCGTAGACACCAGGAAAACATAATGCAACTGATGAAAGACACATCATGCTTACTTCCCTTTGACATCGGAAGATGTTCAGCAGTGCCATCGGCACAGAGCTGGCAGAAACCAGTGGGACCCATGTACACACATCTACTGTCTGGAAAAGTCTGGCCGGAAGCAGAAAATTCTTCATGGAGGAATCGTTGCCAAAAAAACATACCTCTGATGTGGAAACAAGGCTAAGCGACTTAACTATGCACAAAAACATAGGAACTGGGGTGCAAAAAATGGCAGCATGTGCTCTGGACTGATGAGTCAACATTTTAAATATTTAGCTATAGCAGGAGGCAGTTTGTTCACCGAAGGACTGGGGATCAGTACAAAAATGAGTGTCTGAAGGGAACAGTGAAGCATGTTGGAGGTTACTTGCAGGTGTGGGGCTGCACTTCTGCAAATGGAGTTGGAGATTTGGTCAGGATCAATGGTGTCCTGAGAAATACCGGCAGATACTTATCTATCATGCCATACCATTAGGGAGGCGTGTGATTGGTTTCAAATTTATTCTGCAGCATGACAAGGAAACCCAACATACAACCAATGTTATTAAGAACTATCTACAGTATAGTTTAAAGAAGGAGTCCTAGAAGTGATGGTTTGGCTCCCATAGAGCCCTGGTCTCAACATCATTGAGTCTGAGCAAGTGAATACCTAACATGTCACGCTTTAAAACTCTAAGATACCATTGGAATTTATGCAAGTGGGACCCTGTATTAGGGCATGATAAATTCTTAAGAGAAACTCTTTGTATCAACCCTTGCTATCGCCCCTAGGTATACCCCCACATCCACCTTTGGGAACTGAGTTCAGTCTGCCTAGCTAGCTCTCTCTTCCATCTGTCTCACTAATACATTGCATATTATACTGTAAGCATAGCCAATTGTAGCAGCAACTATGTATACTATAATATTTTGTCATCATACTGTTATGTGATACGCATTGTACTATTTTCATTTTGTCTAGAAAAATTAATTTTTAACTCCTAAGCTCATGAAGAAGCGTTTTGTTGCAAAACATGTCGAGCAGGACCCCCAACTGAACATTATCACCCCACACAGCAGTCACCCCTGGGTATTAGGACATTGGGCATTGTCCCCATGATTCCTATTGTGTACATTACCTTGTGAGATTTACTTGGAAACTAACCAATATTTTTTAATCGTGTTTTGTATACTAATAAAATCTGACGTTCACATGCGATGCCTCACATGTGTGGTGGGAACACCGTTTACATATGTGTGCGGGACCTACATATGCATTCACCATTGCGCGTGAGCGCAGGGGGTGGGGGCACTTTCATTTTCTTTAATTAATTTATTTAATTTTTTTTTTACACTGTCTCTTTACATTTTTATGGATCACTTTTATTGCTATCACAAGGGATGAACAACATGGGCATTGACATGTACTCTTTACTTTATTAGACCCCAGATCTCTCCTCTGCCCTTTTTAAGCAGCTGATCAAACCAAGATCAGTTTGATCAGATGCTTTCTCAAGCCAGTAACGGCATATTTACATCTGAGTGAAACTGTAGGTGACAAAATACTTGTCGCTTCCAGTTTCTTAGACCACAGAGATGATCGGGGATGTTCGAGTACTCAGGTCATCTCTATAGTAAGCCGGCAGAACTGCTGGCTTCAGTCCCGGGCTCCCTGGTGGGACGGGAGAGCCTGGAAAAACACCAGAAGGCATCAGAGCTGGAGGACCCCCTTCCACCACATGTAAAAGCAATTTAGGGGCTATTTATCCTCTAGAATTAGTTTTACATTAAATAGCATCTCCAGGCAAAACTATTTCATACTGGGATAATGCCTGTAGCTGCAGTTCCCGGTATATCCACTGAAACTCTAGGATGTCGTGATGTCCTACAGGTGGGAAGTGTATAGAGATTAGATGTATAAAATGTGCAGTTTAAATTAGTGAACCACACATTTTAGGCTCAATGTTTTTGGAATTCCTTTATTTTGTTAGCAAAAAAATAGACAGCATACAAGAACACAAGGGAAAGTATCCAGTGTACACTTACACTACAATGTCCCAATAGAGGGAAAATAAGGACAATAACGTTGAAGACAATACAAAGTTCCAAAAACTGTATTTTGTTACAGGAGGGTTTATTGGTATCCATAAACAAAGGGGACAAAATACCAAGGGTACAATAAAGATAAGAAAACCTCTATGAGAATTGTAACGAAAGTTAGCATACGCCAGAACCAGCTGTCACAATACACTTGGTCCGAAGAGCATAGGTATGCGTTGCCGAATTAACCATAAAAAAACAAAAACAAAAGCTAGAATGAAGTAAAATGTTGAAGTATATAGTAAGAGGTGGAACTCTAAAAGAAGGGTGGGAGGAAGGGGGGTAAGGAGTAAGAGACTTTTAGGCTCAATGGCATATTTCTATACAGGTCTCTCAGATTTGCACATAATTACACAATTCATTATAATAAATTGTATAATTCTCAGTATGTTGGATAATTAGTATAATTATATTTAGGCAAATGAAAAAGTTTGAAATTTGCCACTATACCTTATTTTCAAAATGATTTGTTTATCCCTAGTAATGAAGTAAAGAATTTAGCAGCAAATATAGGAAGCTAGCATCTTGGATGGCTTGGAGATAAAGGGCGAATGAAGATCTTTGAGACCTATAGAAAAAATAGATTAATGATGTGGAGGGGAACTTAAAGAGAGCTGGGAGTCAGAAGAAGGAGATTAAAAGCAACGGAGAAAGTGTAATCCGCTAAAAGAGATCATACTGTTGCAGCCTCTAAACTCCAAGACTCTAAGTAGATGTTTACAAGGCTCTAGCGTATACAGTAGGGTTATATGGCTAGAAATAGGGCACAGCAAGCAGGATGTGGGATACACTTCATTATAGATAAGTTATGTGACTGAAGTTGTATCCAAAAACTTTAACTTTAAAATGGAACTAAATGATTTCAGCATCCAAGGAGCTACTGCCATAATGTTCAAGTATGCACGGCATATTTACACATTGTGACACACTTTTTTTTGCAAAGTGCCCTGCTCCAGTAATGCCAACATTCCCACTTGTCCCTTTATCGCTGATGCTTCCATGTTCTCCCAGTCTTTTTCAAGGCCCTGGCCATGTTGATTTGGTAGGTTGGGAAGGTGTAGGCACCTGACACTCCTGACATCTTACAGTATGCCGTAAATGTACACTGAGGTACGCATGCACTAGTAACTAGGGTCTCATAAATATGGAAGTTTGTGGGTTGGTTTATAAGATCTAATATCGAGGTTTTTTTATTTTTCCTTTTTTCCTTTCCTTTTCCATTTTATAACCATAGACTTGGGACATTTTAGAAATAGTGATAATGAAATGTCCACGGATTACTTGTTGTTTCCTGTTGAGGGGTGATCTGGAAACAACGGGTTATCTTATATGAATGTACTGTAAGGTTGACATATTTACATAATTAAGATAATCTATGTTTCTGTAAAAGAGAGCCATTCAAATGGTTGGGGTGCTCAGCCTTACAATTTTTAATATTTTCAATATTTTTTATAGCAATTTTAGTATTATTTTTATTGTCATTGGTGCCCCCTGTGTCTATTAGTAATCCATTGGTGCTTCTGGTGACACAGGAAGTAACCAGGAGATGAGCGCTGATCCGGCTTGTGCAATGACATAGATTGGAGACAGTCAGGTGGAATTAGTCCTCCTCCTGCCCTATCCCCTCTCCCTCGGTTGGCTGAACTGAGAGAGAGGTTTGGAGTGCAGCCGTGGCTGTGCGATGATGTCATCATTGAGTGCACTAGATGATTATATCCCTGTAGCCTCCATTAACCAGAATCCTTTCTGGGAAAGTCACATGATCCGGCCCGAGAAGCGGTGATTGGCCGGAGGTGTCACGTGACCTGCGGTGGTCATGTGTCCTGTGGAATGACAGGTACCCGATGCCGGTCTTTGATTGGCTGAGAGGAAGCTTGGGAAGTGCTTTACACAGCTGGTCTGTGTTATGGTAGACACGGTTGCCTGTCTCTGATTGGCCGAGTAACGGCCATGAGACAAGAGTCACACAGCTGAGTACTATTAGATGTATTATTATGGCTATATGTACAGCGTGGTTTCAGATATCCAGCTATATGCCCCTGTAGATGGACAATCGTCCGAAACATGTCGGGTTGCTGACTGCTGTTACTCTGTTACCACGCTAATTTCCAATCCTATTTTTATCCAACTTGTGATCACTTGTTCAACTTTTTTATCTGATGCTTGTGAAACGTCTGCTGTACCGCTGATGATTTCAAATAAACCTGCTTTTATCGGTTCATGCACCATGTGGAGATTCCCTTTTTTTCCCCTATGTGGATGACATTGTGACGTGGTGAGAATTACATCCTTTCGGTCACCAGCGTATTAGGAGAGGTGAATCCATCCATCCATCCGGTGACCTACAGTCTACCTCGTCTCTGAAGTCGCTGTGTATGCAATTTCCGGTACTGTCCATTGGCACGCCTCACCGAGTTTCCAGTGAACACCCATAGGATCATCTGGATCTACAAGCCCTTATGACACCCCGCCATACAGTGAGAGTGTCCATCCCTTCTGGTAAGCGCATCCACCTTACTATTTCTATATGAAATCTGTATGCAGGAAGATTGCCCACCAGATGTAACAATCACTACGGGATCTCATCAGTGCCACAGTTTGCACAGCGTTATCGCTAGAGTTTTTTATGTATGGACTTTATTCCTTTATATACTACTATACACTGCTGTGATATAGGGTGAAATATATTATTCTAATTAGATAATTCATGTGTGTAGACACTGCACTTATAATTTGTTGTTTATTTTCACTCATATTTTTTCGAATCACCACCACATTTTTTCGGATGAACATCCTTATTACCTATGAAAGGTGATATGTTTGATTATATGTTTGTATAATCACTGAAAACGCATGTTTGATTATACGTTTGTTTAACCACAGAAAAACGCATGGTTAATGACACTTAGCGCTGCATTTATTTATTTATCACATTTTGTATACGGTTATCATACTGGTGATGCTGGCAGCTGATTTACACTTTTAAGAGAAAATCTTTTTAGTAGCGCAACAATACTTTTCTCTCTTTTTAGTAGAGGACTGCTAGTAGGATTGAGGGAATATTTTATGATAGAAAAGACAAAAATCTTACAGCTGGGGCTCAAAAAAGTGCCGGCTGGGGTCAGTACTGGTTGTGAGCAAACGAGAAAATCCGGACAGCCGCACACCAGGAGAATATAATCCAAAGAAGTTTTCTTTATTGTAAAATCAGGAACATGTCATATACAGGACACCATGGACAGAATGTACAGACAATTAGCTAACGCGTTTCGCACTTATGCCAAGTGCTTACTCATAGCTGGGGGTCAGTACTGGGATGTGTATAGTCTTCTGAAACCCCTCTGTATTGTCCCTGAGAACTCAACTTACTACCACTGGATTGGAATCCTGCCATTGTGGATTAAAGCAAATAGCCTATATTTGCTTAGCAATAGAAACATAGCTCCATGGGTGCTGCCAATGATCTCCCCAGCAAGTAGTTTCCTAAAGAAAAGGCTTAAGATACAAGAACTGTACTGGGATAATTTATACAGCGATAAGAAAGGCAAAAACTTGGCTGACAAAAACTGTGCTGGCAGTAACTATGAAACACAGTGACGTCACTGTCCACACATGAAAGTCCGTCCCCCCCCCCCCCCCCCCGCTCCTGAGCTGCAGTCAATAGCCAGAACTGCATAATCTATAATCTATCTCCTCACTAATTACAGCTACAGGGAGAATAAGATCAGCGGGAGTTTGATTACAAGCTCCCCAACGATACTAATGCTGTATGCTGCATCATTTTATTGATAATCACAAGTTTATTCTTCCAAATGGACTATTTGGACTTTCCAAGAGTTTTAAAGTGGTTCTTAAGCCTAAGCATTTTTTATCTTAAAAGAGAAGTATGGACTTTGTAAAAAAAAACATTTATACTCATGCATCTTCCCCCTGATGGCTCTGCAGTGAGAACTGAACAATCAAACACTGCTAATCGTTCAGTTCTCTCCCTTCGCTCTAAACAGAGAGTCTGTACTGTCAATGTCTGGCTCTCTACTCTTCCCCTCCAACGCTCACTGGAGTGCTGGGCTGCAGAGGATGCAGAAGGGGCCAGCTCAGGCTCTCAGCGGATCACAGAGAGGCTAAGCCAACTGCCGGTCCAAGCTGCTGGGTGGATCCCAGCCATATGGTCGGGATATTTTCAGAACCTGAACTAGCTCTGTGATGTCAGCCTACAGCGGACTGTAGCCTGCTGTTTGCTCGAAAAGCATCACAGGAGTGCAGAAAAAACTGCAATCCTGAGATCCAGTAGAGAAGTATAGCCAAAAAAGCTTTAGCTATATTTCTCCTTTAATGCATTCCTTGCATTAAGATAAAAAATGTTTAGGGAGAGGATGCCCACACCCCCCCCCCCCATACCTACCTGAGTCCTCACGCGATCCAGCACTAAGCCTGTCTGTAGCGGCTCTCTCCCTTCTCTCTGCTCTTATCATTGTCAATTCCTGTTACAAGGGAGTGGGGGACAGGGCCTGTCTCTGACTATAGACACAGGCAGGGGGGCTCAGGAGTAAGCTTGCAGGTGTGCCACCATAATGTCCCGTACACACGGTCGGATTTTCCGATGGAAAATGTGTGATAGGAACTTGTCGGAAATTCCGATCGTGTGTAGGCTCCATCACACATTTTCCATCGGATTTTCCGACACACAAAGTTTGAGAGCAGGCTATAAAATTTTCCGACAACAAAATCCGTTATCGGAATTTCCGATCGTGTGTACACAAATCCAATGCACAAAGTGCCAGGCATGCTCAGAACAAATAAAGAGATGAAAGCTATTGGCTACTGCCCCGTTTATAGTCCCGACGTACGTGTTTTACGTCACCGCGTTCAGAATGATTGGATTTTCCGACAACTTTGTGTGACCGTGTGTATGCAAGACAAGTTTGAACCAACATCCGTCGGAAAAAATCCTAGGATTTTGTTGTCGGAATGTCCGATCAATGTCCGACCGTGTGTACGGGGCATAAGAATTGGCTTCCTATGGTGGCACACCAAGAAGAGGAGGAGCCAGGAGCGCTGGGGGAGGACCTTAGAAGAGGAGGTTCCAGGCCGCTCTGTGCAATTTAATTGTACAGAGCAGGTAAGTATAAACCTGTTTGGTAAATCACTTTCATTGGTTATAGCCCAGCTCCAGGAATGTTTTAAAAACTCCCCATTGCAGTGCCCCCCTGCATTGCAGGGGTTAAATATTTGTTATGAGGTGCGCAGTGCAGTCTTTATTACTTACCTTATACCCACTCAGGCCAGCTCTGGCGTCCTCCTTTTTTGGGGGTGGACAGTACAGTGCATGAAAGAATTCAACTAGGACAGCCAGCACCAGCACAAGGGACACTACTAATTATTCCATCCCTTGTGCAGATTTAACAAAGGAATATTTAGCTAAACTTTAATTTTAACCTGTTGCTTTGTTTTCCATATGCAAAGTACAGGTCTACTTGTATAAGACTACTACTTATTAAGAATATTTATAGTTATGCTGTTTGAGCTGAAGCAGTGGGCGGCAAAACTATGTTTCTTTATATGATTGTATACATACACAGTGATGTATACTGTATGTAACTGATGCCCGTGTTTATATTTACTGTATGTTAATGAAGGTATTGGTTCATTTGGACCAGCCTCGGACAAACAATTTTAAAGCTAAAGTTAGGTATTATAGATTTTAAAGAAAAACAAATAATACCTCTAGCGGGATTTTTAGGGCAATGAAGACAAAAATATTGCTAAAATCAATTTATTTATACAACATTAAAATGTAGGTTACAAAGTTATCCAGAAAATCATGTGACTAAATGGTCATGAAACAATGAATGAGTAGAATGGCTGCCAAAACATATGGCGATTTTAACAAAGCCTCCAATACACAAAAAAAAAAAAAAAAAAAAAAAAAAAAAAAAAAAAAAATTTTTTTATGTGTATTAATAATAATAATAATTTTTTGTTTATGTAATCTCTATTATACATATAATTTGAACTGGAATGCTCTACCATCGTTCCCACCCGTCATCACTGCAATGATGATTTTTTTGCTGTTTCCCCTGGATTGTCGCTCCCGCGGGCGCTGCTCCCCCTTTTTTTTGGGGGGGCTGGGCGTGCGGAGACTTGGGACCTACCACCCTTCTCTCGGAGATATCCAGGCTGGCCCTATACCTACCCGACACAGGGGGGGCCACACAGCTCCCTTCAGCTGTGGGGCCCTCCTTACCCGGCCATGCAACACTGCTAGGCGGGAATCCCTGTGTCGGTGGTTATTAGCCCTTCTCCCCCTCCCTGGGATCGGTTACTCTTTCCCTCGGGGGGGAATTAGTGTGGTTTTTATTTCAGCCAGGAGGGATTTAATATACATCCCTTAATACTTTTTTGATTTTCAATTTCACTTTATCCACTTGTATCCCCCTTCCCCCGCTCCTTTTCCCCCCCTCCCCCCCTGGCTCTCTCCCCCACCCGGTCTATTAGACCATGAAGGGAGTTGCCTTGGGATACCATCGGGGGATCCGCGGGTTCGGCTGCATCCACCACTGATGCAGCTTTATCCCTGTATCTTTAGCCATCACGAGATTACTTTCTAGGGGCAGTGCCCATTTCCAAGATGGCCGCGAACGCGCATCAGCGTCACCTCTACCCTCCTTGCTTGACGTAAGGCGCGCCGACAGGTCGCGCATGCGCAGACCCCTGTAGTGGAGCGGGTTGCCTAGGTAGCACTCGGCGTCCTTACGCTGAGTGCCTCTGACAGCAACGACCTCCACTAGCCGCGCTATTGGCTAGCGCGGCGCTGGGTCTCCGCCCCACAAACCGCGCCATTGGCCAGCGCGGCGTTGGGGCTCCGCCCACTTACTAATACACACCACATATAGGACGCCAAAGACGGCAAATGGCGCCACTCTTCACTGGACACTCATCCAGACACATGGGACAGGCTTAAACCTCTGAACACCACGGCATACCCTCACCCGGCTCTCCTTGTAACCATCAGCCATTCATCTCATAGTAAGTGTGCCTTACCACTTATATCTGGGACCCCCCATCCCTTTTAGGTTTGGGCACCCCACACTTAGAACTTAAGGGATATTATTTATCACCTTTTTTCCCCACTAGATGCATTGGGGGGCTTGTCCACACTCAGTATTTAGTTCTATATATTTTCTGCCCCATTATAGATAGCCTTCAAAACTTTTTTGAGGCTAAGGACGCCGAACTTTTGGATCGTTTATCTACATCCAGTCGCCTTGTAGAGTATTAGGACGGTCTGGGCCTTCTCTGACGAGGGGTGTTCCCGGTCTTCTGGCATGCAGCCCCCCTCCGAGCTGTCCTGGGAGAGCGTGAGTCACATGGGAATACAGCCTTTGCAGGGGATATGTATGGTGGTCATTGTACAGTTCATAATAGTTTTTTGTTTTTTGGTTTTTTTAGATTGTGATGTATTTCCCTGAAGAAGACTTGTATCATTAGGATCTAAACGTTGAAACGCGTTGGAATTCCACTACCACACACCAGGGTGGCCATCTTGAGTGACCACACTGGGTAGTGGGATACATCACATCTTCTTTCAATATATTTTTTTATATATATAGTCAAATTTCTGCATCTAATTGTGTATTGGAGGCTTTGTTAAAATCGCCATATGTTTTGGCAGCCATTCTACTCATTCATTGTTTCATGACCATTTAGTCACATGATTTTCTGGATAACTTTGTAACCTACATTTTAATGTTGTATAAATAAATTGATTTTAGCAATATTTTTGTCTTCATTGCCCTAAAAATCCCGCTAGAGGTATTATTTGTTTTTCTTTAGATTCACATGGGATGATGGCAATGACACATCCATACCACCGAGGTCATATTTACCCAAGGTATTATAGATTTTAGTCTTCCAACCACTCTCCTCCAGCCCAACCAACAGGGCCCATTTTCACTTGTGATATGTTGCTGTTGATACATTAATGCATCTCACATACATTAGCACAATGTGGGGCCAAGCATTTTGAATTGCAACCCAGTACATTAAAACAACGCAGCTCCCATGCACACACATTGCAATGCACCACAGTGCAGGGCAAAATATTAATGTTGGGATGTGCTGCATCGGAACAAAATGCTGCTTTTTAATTTTTTGTCCCCTCTAGTATGTCAAAAATGTCACAGTGTGAATGGGCCCTAAAGCCTAAGCTTTTCCACCTGCCTTCAGTCCAGTCACATCAGGTGTAAGGTGCTCTTCATCTTCTGGTCTTTACAAATGGGGACGGTCCTGAATGCTGCTGAGGTCAACACACATATAATGACTTTTACAAAGTTTCCCACAGCTTTCTCCTATGAACTTAGGGCTGCTTGTCTTTGATGCCTTGGGCTCAAAGGAAGTGGACAGAATCAAAGTGGGCATCATTCAATCCAGAAGAGTGACCCAGGTCAGAGTCAGAAAGGTCCGTGGTATTGCAGCCGGAAATGTTTTTTTAACAAGACATGGGAAATATTATTTATAGTACAAGTCAGAGGTCTGGGCAAATTTAATTGAGCATGTGGTCAATCAATAAAGGTTACCTTTATTGATTGAATAAAAACTGCATTGCACGTCAATGAGTCAATCCAGGGATTTAGGCAGCTGAAATTTAAAAAAAAAAGCTCTACTTTATTGCAAAAGCTGAGTTTGATCCTACCCTCTCCAATATCCCTTCACTATCATTGCCAACAGTCCCGATTTGGCATTCACGGAATTCAGACCCATGTCCCGGTCTGAGAATGTCCTGGCCAGAATCCCAGAAAACGGGCTTTGTCCCGGGCAGGAGTGGACTGGAGTGTCTGATCCCCCATACCAAAAGTCGCACGGCTCCGCTGTCACCCAGTGTCATCCTGGGTCACCCACATAGTAGGCTGGATGGGCTGGTAGTCGGGAGTGGGTGATAGAGGGAGAGGGAGGGATGTACCAGACAACTTGAGTCAGCTACTGGCTGAGGAGGTATCAGGAGGTGGGCTGCAGTGCGTCCCAGCCAATGGGTGCGCTGTCCGGGCTTTCTGTCCCAGCCAATGGGTGCGCTGGCACCAATATCGGCCGGGTGCATGGAGCTGCTGTGGAACCACGTTACTGTCAGGTAAGAAAGAACAGTGCTACGAAAATGTCTGAACACTACTGGAATCTGTGAAGAACAAAGTATAGCTGAACCTGTATGCAGCAGTGTCTGTCTCCCTATCTCCCATCCTCTCACACTCTCTCTCTCCCTATCTCTCCATCTCCATATCTCTTCTCTCTCTCTCCCCCTCTCATCTCTCTCTCTCTATATCCCTCCCCCTCTCTCCCTCTCTCTCTCCATCTCCATCCCTCTCTCTCCATCTCCCACTCTCCCCCTCTCTCCCCCTCTCCCTCTCTATCAATATCCCTCCCTCTCTCTCTATGTCCCTCTCTCTCTTCCTATCTCTACCCCCTCTCTCCCTCTCTCTCCCTCTCCCTCCCTCTCCCTCCATCTCCCCCTCTCTATTTCCATCTCTCTCTCCCTCCCCCCTCTCTCTCCCTCTCTCCCTCCCCCCTTCCCCCCTCTCTATCTCCCTCTCCCTCTCTCTCTCTCTCTCTCTCTCTCTCTCTCCTCCTTTCTTTCACTATCTCCCTCACTTTCTCTTTCGTCTCTCTCTCTCGCCCGCTCTCAATCTCCCTCCCTCTCTCTCTATCTCCCTCTCTCTCTTCCTCTCTCTCCCTCCCTCTCTCCCTCCCCCCCTCTCTCTCTCTCTCACTCTCTCTCTATCTATCTCTCCCTCTCCCCCTCCCTATTTCCATCTCTCTCTCTCCCTCCTCATCCCCTCTCTCCCTGTGACAGCAGTACGCACCAGTTCTCACCGTGCCCTCATGAGAGAAACGCTGTCAGTGTTGTCAGAGTAGAGCAGACTACAGTCGTGTGTGCTAGAGCTCCGGCCATCCGGCCATCCGGCCATCCAGGATTCTTGCTAGGCTCCCCAGCGGATTCTTAGCCGACCGACCGAGTTCTCCAGCAGCCCCTAGCAACATCCAGGAATGGTAGCGGATCACCTCGGCCCCCCCTCCATCGCGCCGGCCGCTACCGCCGCCGCTGCCTCTGGACATCAGTCCAGCCCGCCAGCCTCTGGGACAGGACACACTGCGGCTCCGGCCTAGCACGCCGCCTAGCCCGGCCTGGTCGCCTTCCTCCCCTGCTCACCCCTGCCTCCACCCGATCAGCAGCCCCCCTTCTCCTTACCCTACCCACCAGCGCTGACGCGATCGTTGTCGCATCAGGGACCATCACCTCTGGATAGACCGCGGCTCGGGCCTAGTCCGGTGGCCATCTTGGGACACCCAGACACGGCTGCAGCACTCCCCAACTACCCGGAGCGCTTCCTGGGACTCCACAGAAGGACCCACCGGGACCCGGTCCCCCTCACCCCCTCCCAGACTCCTACCCTTCAGTGCTCCTCCACAGCATTGATCCTACCACGGCTTGGGCCTAGTCCGGCGGCCATCTTGGTACTCCCAGTTGTGCCATAGCTCCCTACCGGCCGCCCGGAGCCCTTCCTGGACTCCACAGCAGTACTCCACAAGGACCCACTAGCCCCCACTCACCAGTGCACCTCCACAGCCGCCGTCTAGTCACCCCATCCCTAACCGCTAGGCTCGGGGGACAGACCGCGGCTGTGGCCTAGCTCCGGCCCACCTCCTCAGCTCACCCCTCTCTCTACGTGGGCAGTGTGCCCTTCATACTACCTCCGACACACTGGACCTCACCGCCAGAGCACGGGGCGATACTGAGAGCAGGACAATCCTCAGCTCAGGCCTTGCACCGGCATCATCTTGATCCTTACAGACGTGGCGCAATACCAGTAAGTACCCTAGTGCCCTCTCTTTGGCCCGACCTCCACCCCTCTCCCCTCCCTCACCGACCAACCTAGGTCAGGTAAGTCTCGGGGCCCCCTCCAGCAGTTGATCCAGGGACCTCGGTCCGATCACCTCCGGGGGTCAGGAAGGAATTTTTTCCTCTGCTGCAGCAATTGACTAGCTCAGCTAGGGGTTTTTCACCTTCCTCTGGATCAACAGGAGAGCGGTAGGCCTGCGTGGCCCACCTCCACCACCACCACAGTCCCATTCGCACCATCATCCACGCCACCCCTGAAGCAGCGGCATTCTTCAGTCCATCATCTTCTCAGTAACAGAAGCAGCGGCACCCTTCAGGACCACCATTTCCTAAACAACCTCGCCATCGCCACTTCGGTATTATCGCCGAATCATCCTACCATCAGCATTTTTCTCGCTATGTGCAACTTCAAGTACTTAGCGGACGCTCTCCACAAGCTAAGAAATACCACCTCAACATTAACAACTTCCATTCATAAAATACTACAGAAAGAACATTTCCTAAGGACCAACCTACAATCAACCATCAAATATAGGAAGACACCAATTCAACCACAACAATTAAGTGGTGATCACTTTCGTACAAACCAGCTATGAGTAAGCGCTCTATGGGAGCGTGAAATGCGTTAGCGGTTATGCTGCATTATCCCAACAAAGCCATGTACGGATTTTAATCATGTTATTACTTTTTCAATAAAGAGGATTTTATTTTTCACTTTTCCAATCCGGAGTGCGGCTGTCCAGATTTTTCCATCACACACATACCATTGGAATAGCAATTGCCGGCACCTGGGGCTCTCACAATCATCCACACAGCGGAGGACGGGAAGCTTGAACCCGATCACCTAGAGCGGTGGTAATTATCCTGTTTATCTCAAATATCTGGACTTTTGCTACATCTTATTCCAGAATGCCCCATAACACCAATATTCCACCACCTACCAAAGATCCACAAGGGGTTAAATCCCCTTACAGGTCGACCTATAGTGGCGGGGATAGGCTCTTTAAATGAACGCCTAGGAGAGTGGGTAGACTCTCATTTACAGCCAATAGCCACCAGTCTCCCTGGTTACATAAAAGATACAAACGATTTATTGAACAAACTGCAAGACATTAAATGGGAAGACAATTATAGATGGATCAGCTGTGATGTATCTAGTTTGTACTCTAGTATCCCACATCATCTGGGGATCCAGGCAGTCACTTATTTTCTTAGAAAAACAGGCAAACTCTCTTTGATTTTACAAGAGTTCATTGTACAAGCCCTGGAGTACCTTTTAACACACAATTTTTTTATGTTTGATGGGGACTATTTTCTCCAGAAATGCGGGGCCTCTATGGGAGCCAAATTTTCCCCCTCACTGGCCAATATTTATATGGGCTGGTGGGAGAGGTCCCGCATCTTTGGACCAAATAGTCCCCGCCGCAAAGATACGGTCTTTTTCTGTCGCTTTATAGACGACCTGTTATTTATTACATCAGATAGAGAAGCTAATTTGGATATCTGGCTGGCATATTTCAATGACAATTCATTAAACTTAAAATTTACGGGAAATCTGCAATCCAGATCCATAGAATTCCTTGATGTGCAACTGGTGGGGTCCGGTGATGCGATTCAATCCAGTCTGTACAGAAAACCTCTCAGTGGCAACACTCTACTTAGAGCTGACTCTGCACACCCTAAACACACCATCAGAGGCATTCCATATAGCCAGTTTTTAAGGTTAAAGCGCCTATGTAGCTCTCCTGATGCTTTTGAGGCTGAAGCCAAAAGCATGGCAAACAGGTTTAAAGCTCGTGGCTATAAAGAAACATCAATACAAAAAGCACTCAACACAGTAAGATCCATCCCAAGACCTTCACTTGTAAATAAAAAAAAAAAAAAAAAAAAAAGAAAAAACCAGCTAGAAACATTCAACAGAGAAGGGACATGTCCCCTAGAATCCCGGTATTTTCTACTCCATACAGCTCAGAATTTAATACAATCAAGAAAATTATCATGAAACACCTTCCTGTTTTGTATAATGACCCTATATATAGTAACATCCTTTCTAAAGGGATCAAGGTTGTATCCCGCAGAGCACCCACATTGGGACGTTCACTGTCTCCCAGTTTGTTCTCAACCAACCGAACAACATCCAATTGGCTCAATTTCACAGGCAATTTCAAGTGTGGAATAAAAACTTGTAATTACTGCAGGTACATTAAAACGGGTCAACTCATAAAATCATGCAGCAATCAAAAAGAATTCTCGATCCCCGTGTTTATTAATTGCAACACCAAATTTGTGGTATATGTTATCACATGCACCAGTTGCCAGGTACAATATGTTGGACGCACAACACGGCGTCTCAGAGACAGGCTACATGATCACCTGTATAATATTGAGAAGGAGATCTTAACCAATGTATCAAAGCACTGGGTCTACACACACCACAAAGACACTTCCAGTTTAACTATTCAGGGCATTGAGAAAATCATCACACCGGTGAGAGGAGGTGACAGATTCCAGTTACTGTGCAAACGAGAAGTCCTTTGGATATTCTCGTTAGACACCAGGATTCCACGGGGGTTAAACTTTGAGTGGGACGTTTCACATTTCTATGAATAAAACAACATTGAAGCTATATCCCCGAGTAATACATCTGTAACCCTTTCCTCACAACTTTTTCCTTGATTACACATCCACATTCCTTTTTTGGTGGATGATGGAGCAAAAAAACATATAGGGACACATATCAATATATCAGTTCCCTTTTTTACACATATTCCCAGTAACCGATACATCTTATTGGGCTACACACACTCCAATCCATACGAGCAAATGACTAGTGATATGCATATATGTTTCCATTTAAAAGAAACAATTTACTATATCTTTTGCATTCACTGTCACTTGAATCTCGTTTCTAATTAGACATTATTGTTTGATGGTAGCTGCAGGTAGACCATAACACTAAAGCTGGCCATACACCATGCAATTTTCTTGTTCAATTTTCTTTGGATTTGCCTTCAGCTGTGTGGCAGAAGGGCCTGCCTGATTGCATGCAGGTTGAGGGTGTTTGGGTTTGGCCTCCTATTGTATGGTTTTGGTGAATCTAGACCAGAGTTGCACGGGAGAATTGTATGATGTATGGCTAGCCTAACTTTGCACAAATGTTTTTTACCACATGTGTACATGGTTCATTACCTTCTTTGCAAAGTTCCCATGTGTTTTGAGTTGATTTAAGAGCTGTGGTCTTCAAAGAGGTAGACCAGTTGTTTATTTCACATAGTAATTGGTTTAGTGAGATTGTTAATTATCTATTGATATAAACACATATATTGGAAGAACCTGTCATATGGTCACTGCCAATATTATACTATGTATAGAAAGAATAGAGACAGGTGCATAAACACTGCATTTTGTCCCATTTTTATCTACCTCATATAGTTCTGCCCATACACTTGAAGACAACTCATCGAGAGATGTGATTGCTTCAAAGAAAGACGTTCAGCAACGTTAATGTTGTTACCTGATTGGGATTAATGCATCCCATACGGAGTGATGCAAGGTTTTAAATGAGCACTTTTGTGAAGCTGGAGTGGCGGGGTTATCAGAGAGTGATAAGTTTCACAATCCTTTATATGTTGCAAAGAATAATATTCACACATGTAGGAATTGAAGCAAAAGCATTTATTCACACATAGACTCCTGTAAATCAGGAGACTTTTGGTCGCATTATTGCGACAGGACGCCAGTTTTCTGCCCAGCTTCCAATTCACATATGTCACCACATTTTTTGAAAGTTGAAATCATCATGTATATACACATACACACACATATAAAGAATTGCTTTTCATCATTATTTTTATCTTTATGTCGTTAAAAATTTTTGCATATATTTATGCACCATACACACATATTTAGTCTTTTCTTGTAGACACTGATAGTGGTGTTGGATGCACATCTTTTTATCACATGCATATAGACCCAATTCCAATTCTCATTCTATACACCGTTTACATTATACCGCAGCCACCAGCTCACATAGTTTGCCCATACTTGCGCCTATCCGTATGATAATTTATACGTTTGAACGTCAAATTCCAGCACCCATCTCATTATTGTGGTTTTGAAAAATAACAAACATGTTTTTCAAAAACCTTGAATAGAATTTTTTATTATTTATATATGTTGACATTTGCCAATATGAATACATTTCATTTATATATTCATGTCTTCATTAGTGATTCCACTATAGGACGCACATCCAATCACATCTATGCCAAAAAGATCCCACACAGACTAACGATCAGCTGTTTCAAATCAGATAATCAATATGTAGTCATGTGGTAGATAAATTATGTGTATATAAGTGGTGATCACTTTCGTACAAACCAGCTATGAGTAAGCGCTCTATGGGAGCGTGAAACGCGTTAGCGGTTATGCTGCATTATCCCAACAAAGCCATGTACGGATTTTAATCATGTTATTACTTTTTCAATAAAGAGGATTTTATTTTTCACTTTTCCAATCCGGAGTGCGGCTGTCCAGATTTTTCCATCACAACCACAACAATTAGCATGTGCACTGATCAACACCAGATCTGCAGTCAAGCACAGACTGGAGGTTCACGACTTCATCACCCAAAACAACATAGAATGCCTCTTCATTACGGAAAGTTGGCTAACACCCGACTGCAACGCCATCCTAACCGAATTAGTACCTGAGAACTACAGGATCCTAACGGAGCACCGAACAGGAAAAAAAGGAGGAGGCCTAGCAGTAATCTTCAAATCTCACCTCGTGCTCACCAAACCAACTGTACAGAACTCAGTGCCTTTCATGGAGACACTCACCCTACATCTTCAAACAACACCCCAAGACACTATCCACATACTTCTATGTTACAGACCACCAGGACCGAAGACCAATCTCCTTACACCCCTCACAGAATTCATGTCAACTCACACCCTGAAAGCCAAAAACTTTTTGGCACTTGGAGATTTCAACCTCTGGGCAAACTCCACCCAAGACCCAATCGCCACCGCCTGCATTAACCAACTGAAAGAAATAGGTCTTCAGCAACTGATAAATGCCCCTACACATGGCTCAGGACACATTCTGGACCTCATCTTCAAACAAAATATGGACGTCAACATATTTGACAACCTACCTCTACCATGGACTGATCACCACGCTATCAAATTTGAAATCACCACCAACACCACTCTCCAAAAACGGAAACAGGCAAATACAACACGCTGGACAAGATCTCAGAAGAAACTACACTCCGAATTCTTTAAAACCACATTATCAAACAAAATAGCAATGCTAAACTTAAACCACTCAACGGAACAAACACTCAACTCCTTAAACAAGGCATTACTTCAAACAGCGGACTCAGTGGCTCCAAAACGTAGAACACACAACCGCAAAATAAACTCTGGATGGTTTAATGGCACGCTTACTTTATTAAAGCAGGAACGCAGAAGAGCTGAAAGAGCCTGGAGAAGAAACTCCACAAAGGAAAACCACTCAAACTACAAAACACTCAGGGATAAATATCACAAAGCAATCTTCAAAGCAAAAAAGGAACACTTCTCAAACACCATCTCAACAGCCTTAAACCGCCCTCGGGAACTCCTCAAAATAGTCACCAAGACTATGAACCCTACCTGCCTAGAGCCCCCAGGAAAGGAAATGCAATAATTCTGCAATGAGTTATCAGATTTTTTTATCGACAAAATTGTCAACATCCGGAAAACAACAGAAAAAAACAACCAACCTCATCCAACTAAAGCAAAAAGAAAAAAACGATACGATCATCACACAAGCACCGAATTTTTCGCTGATCCCAATCACCACTGACACCACCAAAAACATCATTAGAAGCCTCAGAGACAGCACATCACCAAACGACATCATTCCCACAAAACTCCTGAAAGAATGTTCCAACATCTTGGCTCCCACTATAACACACCTCATAAACCAGTCATTCAAAGAAAGGACTGTCCCAATTGCCCTCAAATATGGCAACTCAAACCTCTCCTAAAGAAGCCCAACCTCGACCCTAAGGACCCTGAGGCTCCATTTACACTAGAGCGTTTTTTGATGCATTTTGCAGAAATGCATGGGAATTTTTTAACATGGGTTCCTATGGAACATGTTCACATCAATGCCTTTTTGTACCTCTGCATTTTTGGAAAGGGTCAGGGACTTTTTTTCATGCAAAATGCAGCATTTTGCATGTAATAGAATTCAATGGACCAGCATCAAAAACACAAGTGCAGCATTTTTGCAGCGTTTTTGCAGCGTTTTTGATGCGTTTTTGGCGGTTTTTATTTTTTTTAGACTGTATACAGTCTAAAAAAAACAGTAAAAAAAAACAAAAATGCAAAAACACCGCAAAAACGCCGCAAAAACGCTGTAAAAACGCTGCTCAAAAACGTGGCAAGCATCACAAAAAAAACTCCAAAAACGCTCAAAAGCAACATGCATAGATGTGAATCGAGCCTTACCATCGCAGGCGATAACAAGCCTCAACACCATCTCCAAGATTATGTAGAAAGCAGTAGTACAACAGCTACAACACCACCTGGACACACACAATCTCCTGGATCCTCTGCAATCAGGCTTCCGCCCAGGCCATGGCACAGAAACGGCACTCTTCAAAATATGGGACAACGCCCTCGAAGCAGCTGATGATGGAGAATCATGTCTCGTGGTACTGTACTGTACTGAACATGTACTGAGCACCATGGATCTTTTTCAGCTCTGCACACAGGCTTTGCATTGAGTGGTGTATCCTAAACATATAAAAAGGAGATGATCTGCTTGGGCTTTACAGACACTGAACACCAGAGACCTTCTGCTGCACTGTGCCAAATCTCATATCAGTTGCATTTTATTGCTGTATCGGTGTAGGAATCAGGACGTATCAAGGTGCTCCTTGCCAACTATATGTCAGCTCCTAACCTACTAAGAGCCTGTTTATCACCGTGAGTCGGTAAGCACAATCTACAGCCACGGTGGTGGGGTTTTTCACTTTCCTCCCCCCCTTTTTGGTTGTTTTTATGTGCACACCAGGGTGATTGGTATGTTCGTATGTCCATGTCTAGCATTTAACATACTACACTATGGCCAGTTTTTCTTTTGTTTGCTTTTCTCCTGTATCCATTGAGGGGATTTTGATCTGACCACGGACGGTGCTGATTGGTCCATTACCCCAGAGGCCCTGGCAAGGGTTTTTTGCCATCCGCTTATATCTTTGGAGTTCTGGCAAGAGCAATCATAGCTCATTTGGATCAGCATCTACATTTATACTGAATACCTTACTACTTTGGGAATTTGGACTTTATTTATTGGATTTGTGTATTATATTTTTGTTGGTGTTAGGTCACACTATCAATTCACCCCAACATATATAACCTTTGTTTAGCGCAGTTTATTTAATTTTTTTGTTCTGTTGGTGTTGTCGCACTGTTTACTGCTGCTTATCCTTTTGTGCTTCTAGCGCGGAATTTTTTGTTTTATAATGTCTCCTGGTACTGTTGGACCTCAGTGCAGCGTTCGATACAGTGGACCACAATACTCTACTCATCCGCCTCACAGAAGTAGCAGGAGTCACAGGTTCAGATCTTCAATGGTTCGCATCCTTCTTAGGGAATCGCGCTCAGACAGTGAAACTAGGAGCATTCTCCTCTGAAACCCGCACAATCTCTTGTGGAGTCCCTCAAGGTTCACCCTTGTCACCAGTGCTCTTCAACATCTACATCTGCCCACTCCTCAAAATCATCAGAAAATCGGACCTCTGCTTCCACTCATACGATGATGATACCCAACTCTACCTTCGCATCACCGGAGAAAAAGACCACCTTCAGCAACTAGAAAAATGCCTCACTTTGATAGACGACTGGATGACTACTAGCTCTCTCAAACTAAACGGATCAAAAACAGAGCTTCTTCTCCTACACGCAAACCAAAATTCCAAAACTAAGACCCCATGGACACCTCCCACCATCTTTTGGACAGACCATCTCTCCAAGCACCCAAGCCAAGAGTTTAGGAGTCATTTTTGACTCAGAAATGTCAATGGATGCACAAATAGGATCAGTAGTCAGCGGATCTCACCATCTCCTCCGCCTGCTACGTAGACTCATCCCATTCGTGCCAGAAGAGGACAAAGCAGCAGTAGTTGGAACAAACATCAATTCCAGACTCGACTACGCAAACTCCCTCTACATAGGACTACCCCAATATCAGCTTGCGTGCTTACAACTCATCCAAAACATGGCGGCAAGACTGTTAACAGGAAAAAAACCCTGGGAACCCATCTCCCCTTCCCTGAGGAGCCTACATTGGCTAACCGTAAAGAATCGTATCACTTTCAAGACCCTCTGCCTCACCCACAAATGTATACAAGGAAACGCTCCTCAATACCAATGCGAGAAAATAAAACGCTACACACCCAATCGCAGTCTTCGATCTACTAACCATAACCTCCTTCTTATTCCAAAAACACGCTGCAAAACAAAGGGAGAACGAAGATTCGCAGTCCAAGGACCACGGATATGGAACGCTCTACCTACTCACATTCGCATGGAAGAAAACCATCAGGTCTTCAGAAAGAAACTCAAGACCTACCTCTTCTAAGAAGCTTGACAACACAGGACGGATACAGCGCCTCAAGGCGATTCAGTTCGCAACTGCAGCGCTATACAAATCATTCATTCATTCATTCATTCATCCTCTCTCCCCCCCCTTCCCCCTCTCTCTATCTCCATCTCTCTCTCCCTCTCTATCTCCCCCTCTCTCTCCCTCTCTCTCTCTATCTCCCTTGCTTTTTCTTTCGTCTCTCTCTCTCCCCTCTCTTTTTCTCCTTCTCTCTCTCTCCCTCTCATGCACTGAAAGAGAACTGGTGATCTTTTCACAGGACATCTGTAGTAATTTAATTTCATTCATTTGCCTCTTTTAGAAGGACCCTCCCACCAAGACCCCCCCCCCCCCGGACACAGCATATGTTTTCCCCACATATTACTACATTCTCCACTATGTAGGTCACACCCATCATTTAGGGTAATTGAAACCTTGCAAAGTGTGCCACATTTTTAAAATCCTGCTAGGCCACGCCTACAAACGAATGCCTGTCCCTAATTAAAATAATACTCCACGTAAGTGTGCCTAAAAATTTGAGGAGAATGTTGGCAACTATGCTTTACTAGTCCTTTAACGTGATGATAGCCTTAAAGTGAACCAGTGCCCAGACTATACTGTACACATTCAACTATTTACCTATTCTGAACAAGCATTAAAAAAACTTTAAAGCAAGCTTAACCTATGCACTGAAATCACAGCTCCTCGCCTCCTTACTTTCTATGGAGAGCATAATAATGGCAGCATTCCAGACTTTCAAATTTAATTAAACACGGCAGGTGCTTGTAAGCTGCTGGAAACTAACTGAAAGGAAGGGAAGAAAGCGCCAAACCGGCATAGTGTAGCACAATTTATTAAGTAAAATGCCATATAAAACAAAAGGAACTCACAAGCGGGTGAGGGGGAGACAGAGGATGACAGTCAGCAGTGGATAGTAATGAGCTGGGAGCTGTGTGGTAGTCCTTGGTGGAAAAGAAAGCCAGCTGTGGCGTTGACAGGGCTGTCTTTAATATTGATTGGACCCTGGGCAAAACTTTTCTTGGGCCCCCCCCATGAAGTTTTTGCTCTCCACCTGCTCTGAGACATACAATAAATAGCAGCTAGACTCAATCAGTCTACTGAATCAGATCAGGCAGCTATTGCGATTGGTTGCCAGAGGTTACAGCACACATTACGGCTCACTGATTCGTTGCTAGAGGTTACAGGACAGCTTGTTTGGCTGCTAGACATTACTGTGGATATGACCTCAGGGGGGGCATGATATACATATCAATGCCGCCGGACGCTGCTATTTACATATGAATGCTGGCACTATTTACATATGAATGCTGGTAATTTACATGTAAACACAGGGTCTGCAGGTGAGTCATCTGTACACAACAAAAGGGCAGAGCTGGGCAGCATTAGTAGCAGCACTTCACACTGAGATATCAGGACACAGCACGGGACTAAAACCTCAGGGGACGAGGGAATTTAAACCAGGATAGTTGGCAAGTATGAGGCAGCTGCTTTGGGCCCCACAACAATGACAGGGCCCAGGGCAGCTGCCCCTTTTGCCCTGCCTTAAAAACGGCCCTGGGCGTTGAGCAAGATGAGCCTGTAGTCCCAATCGGGACGCATTTTGGAAGCTTAACTACGCTTCTTTCATCAGCAATACCATCACGGCCACACAGGGCAGCCTGACGCCGGTCTCCCTGCACGGACTCCAGGCTCATATTGCCCCCTACACAAGGGCTGGCTTTCTTCTCTACCAAGGACTACCACACAGCTTCCAGATCATTACTATCCACTGTGGACTGTCATCCTCCCTCTCCCTCTCACCCGCTTGTGAGTTCCCCTCCCGCCGTGCTCCGGTGGTCTCCGTCGCTTACCAGAGCTGTTGGTAGCAGTAGAGACAATCGAGTCCTCTCCCCTCACAGGCAGGATGCCGAGTGAGGGAAAGATGGCCCCCCCGCTCGGCTCCACCCCATTGGATGGCGGAAGCGACATCAGACGTCGCTTCAGCCCAATGGTCTTAAAGGGGAAATTTCTTTTTTGCAAACAAAAATGACATTTATTTTTTTTTTATTGCATTTTAATGTAAATGTTAGATCTGAGGTCTTTTTGACCCTAGATCTCACATTTAAGAGGTCATGTTTTTTTATTATTACAAGGGATGTTTACATTCCTTGTAATAGGAATAAAAGTGACCCAAAACTTTTTTTTTAAAAGGACAAAAAAAAAAAGTTAGATATGAAAAAAAAATGTAAAGTGCCCCGTCCCGCCGAGCTCGCGCGCAGAAGTGAACACATACGTAAGTCGCGCCCGCATATGAAAATGGTGTTCAAACCACACATGTGAGGTCTCACCCGATCGTTAGAGCGAGAGCAATAATTCCAGCACTAGACCTCCTCTGTAACTCAAAACTGGCAACCTGTATAAAATTTTAAACGTCGCCTATGAAGTTTTTTAAAGGGTCAAAGTTTGTCGCCATTCCACGAGCTGGCACAATTTTGAAGCGTGACGTGTTGGGTATCAATTTACTCGGCATAACATTTATCTTTCACAATATAAAAAAAAATTGGGCTAACTTTACTGTTGTCATATTTTTTGATTTCCAGAAAATTTGCGCTTGCAAGACCGCTGCGCAAATACAGTGTGACATAAAGTATTGGAACGACCGACATTTTATTCTCTAGGTTGTCTGAAAAAAATATATATAGTTTTTGGTGTTCTAACTAATTTTCTTGCAAAAAAAATGATTTTAACTTGTAAATACCAAGTCTGAAAAATAGAACCGGTCCTTAAGTGGTTAAGCATCATTAAAAGCACTGCTGCTTTAAAAACAATCTTTTTTTTAAAGTTTTTTTTTCGCATTGGTACATGTCCCCCAGGGCAGTACCCAGGCCCCCATACCATTTTTATGGCCAATAACTTGCATATAACCCTTCAAAATGGGGACTTTTGATTTTTCCTATTTGGGTCCCATAGACTTCAATAGGGTTTGTCATTCAGGTCCGAACATTTGCGATGTTTGAGAGTTCTGGCGTGAACCGAGGGGTGTTCGACCCATCTCTATTCCTGTGCCTTACCTCTGATCCTGACCCGACTTGCTCCTGATCTTCGTTTGTTTGCTACCTGCCCTGACCTCGGCTTGTCTCTGGATTCTGCTTTTGCCTCCTGTTTTTGCCTGATCTACCTCCCTTTGCTGACTTAGCTTGTGACCCGACTATACTGCTGCCTGCCGTTCATGCCTGATCTGCCCAACCATTACCAACCCGGCTTGTCTGATCCTGCAACCTGCTCATCCAGCCTGCTACAGCTCTTCAGTCCAGCGAACTCACATCTAGTTTTTGCTTTGTGCTACATATCCACAGTCTGCCGCCAGCCAAGCTCCACGCCAGCTCATCTGCCACCAGCCTGCTCTGCTGCCACATCTACCTGCTAACTCGCTGCCACCCACGCAGACTACTCGACTGATCGCAGTAACCCATGCTCCTGTGGCTGATTTCTCACTACCAGTGACCTCCGAGCTGGAGCTGTACCATAGGCCTTTCTCTTCACGTCAGACTCACTAACCAGGTATGTGACTCAAGTGGACAGCTGCCTACAAAATTCTTCATAATTTAAAAAAGGTAACCCAGATGGTGGAATCCCATAGTGATTAAACCCAAATAGGGAAGGGACAAGAGTGCACGCAGAAACCCCTGGGGCAGCAACAAATCTGAAAGGTATATGCAATACAGAAGGGCTCAGAGCCTAAATCCAAGAAGGAAAAAAATATTACATATTATAAAAAAAACACATTGAACAGAAAAAACTAACAACAAATAACCTTAAGCACCATAGCCCTCTTGTCTTCTGTAATTACCTGAAAGTGAATAACTTTATAGGAAGTTCGCAGTCTCACATCACAGGATCCCTCTCTTACATCACAGTCCCCTTCACATCACAGTCTACCCCCCCCCCCCTTACATAACAGTCCCTTTCACATCACAGTCCATCCAATCTTCCTTATGTCACATTCCCCCTTCCCATTACGTCCTCCTATCCATGTCTGTAGCCCCTTCACATCAATCCCCCTTTAAATCACAACCTCCCCTCCCCCTTCACAGTCCTACGTTATACAGCAGGGTAGAGGGTGGGAGGTGCAGTATCACTGAAAGGAGAGTGGGAGCAGTCCAACTTTTCATGGTAATTTAATAATTTGGGTCCATATAGGCATATTAAAGGTTAACAAGCAAGAGATAGGTTGCTAGGACTGCCCCATGCCCTAGCAACCAATCTCCTGCTTGTTATCACTAGGGATGAGCTTCGAGTTCGAGTCGAACTCATGTTCGACTCGAACATTGGCTGTTCGCAAGTTCGCCGAACACCGAACAATTTGGGGTGTTCGCGGCAAATTCGAATGCCGCGGAACACCCTTTAAAAGTCTATGGGAGAAATCAAAAGTGCTAATTTTAAAGGCTTATATGCATGGTATTGTCATAAAAAGTGTTTGGGGACCTGGGTCCTGCCCCAGGGGACATGGATCAATGCAAAAAAAAGTTTTAAAAACGGCCGTTTTTTCAGGAGCAGTGATTTTAATAATGCTTAAAATCAAACAATAAAAGTGTAATATCCCTTTAAATTTCGTACCTGGGGGGTGTCTATAGTATGCCTGTAAAGGGGCGCATGTTTCCCGTGTTTAGAACAGCCTGACAGCAAAATGACATTTTGAAGGAAAAAACTCATTTAAAACTACCCGCGGCTATTGCATTGCCGTCAATACACATAGAAGTTCATTGATAAAAACGGCATGGGAATTCCCCACAGGGAAACCCCAAACCAAAATTAAAAAAAAAAAAAATGAAGTGGGAGTCCCCCTAAATTCCATACCAGGCCCTTCAGGTCTGGTATGGATATTAAGGGGAACCCCGGGCAAAAATTTAAAAAAAAATGACGTGGGGTTCCCCCTAAATTCCATACCAGACCCTTCAGGTCTGGTATGGATTTTAAGGGGAACCCCGCGCCAAAAAAAAAAAAAAAATACGGCGTGGGGTTCCCCCAAAAATCCATACCAGACCCTTATCCGAGCACGCAACCTGGCAGGCTGCAGGAAAAGAGGGGGGGACGAGAGTGCGCCCCCCCCCTCCTGAACCGTACCAGGCCACATGCCCTCAACATTGGGAGGGTGCTTTGGGGTAGCCCCCCAAAACACCTTGTCCCCATGTTGATGAGGACAAGGGCCTCATCCCCACAACCGTGGCCGGTGGTTGTGGGGGTCTGCGGGCGGGGGGCTTATCGGAATCTGGAAGCCCCCTTTAACAAGGGGACCCCCAGATCCCGGCCCCCCCCTGTGTGAAATGGTAAGGGGGTACTTACCCCTACCATTTCACTAAAAAAGTGTCAAAATAGTTAAAAATGACAAGAGACAGTTTTTGACAATTCCTTTATTTAAATGCTTCTTTCTTCCTTCATCTTCTTCTTCTTCTGGTTCTTCTGGCTCTTCTGGTTCTTCCTCCGGCGTTCTCATCCAGCATCTCCTCCGCGGCGTCTTCTATCTTCTTCTCCTCGGGCCGCTCCGCACCCATGGCATTGGGGGGGAGGCTCCCGCTCTTCTCTTCATCTTCTTCTTCATCCTCTTCTCTTCTTCCTTCTTCTCTTCTTCTCTGTTTCTCTTCTTAATTTTCTTCTCCGGGCCGCTCCGCATCCATGCATGGAGGGAGGCTCCCGCTGTGTGACGGCGTCTCCTCATCTGACGGTTCTTAAATAATGGGGGGCGGGGCCACCCGGTGACCCCGCCCCCTCTGACGCACGGGACATGACGGGACTTCCCTGTGGCATTCCCCGTGACGTCACAGGGAAGTCCCGTCAAGTCACCGTGCGTCGGAGGGGGGCGGGGTCACCGGGTGGCCCCGCCCCCCATTTTTTAAGAACCGTCAGATGAGGAGATGCCGTCACACAGCGGGAGCCTCCCTCCATGCATGGATGCGGAGCGGCCCGGAGAAGAAAATTAAGAAGAGAAACAGAGAAGAAGAGAAGAAGGAAGAAGAGATGAAGAAGAAGAAGAAGATGAAGAGAAGAGCGGGAGCCTCCCCCCCAATGCCATGGGTGCGGAGCGGCCCGAGGAGAAGAAGATAGAAGACGCCGCGGAGGAGATGCTGGACGAGAATGCCGGAGGAAGAACCAGAAGAGCCAGAAGAACCAGAAGAAGAAGAAGATGAAGGAAGAAAGAAGAAGCATTTAAATAAAGGAATTGTCAAAAACTGTCTCTTGTCATTTTTAACTATTTTGACACTTTTTTAGTGAAATGGTAGGGGTAAGTACCCCCTTACCATTTCACACAGGGGGGGGGGCCGGGATCTGGGGGTCCCCTTGTTAAAGGGGGCTTCCAGATTCCGATAAGCCCCCCGCCTGCAGACCCCCACAACCACCGGCCACGGTTGTGGGGATGAGGCCCTTGTCCTCATCAACATGGGGACAAGGTGTTTTGGGGGGCTACCCCAAAGCACCCTCCCAATGTTGAGGGCATGTGGCCTGGTACGGTTCAGGAGGGGGGGGGGCGCACTCTCGTCCCCCCCTCTTTTCCTGCGGCCTGCCAGGTTGCGTGCTCGGATAAGGGTCTGGTATGGATTTTTGGGGGAACCCCACGCCGTTTTTTTTTTTTTTTTTGGCGCGGGGTTCCCCTTAAAATCCATACCAGACCTGAAGGGTCTGGTATGGAATTTAGGGGGAACCCCACGTCATTTTTTTTTTAAATTTTGCCCGGGGTTCCCCTTAATATCCATACCAGACCTGAAGGGCCTGGTATGGAATTTAGGGGGACTCCCACTTCATTTTTTTTTTTTTTAATTTTGCTTCGGGGTTTCCCTGTGGGGAATTCCCATGCCGTTTTTATCAATGAACTATTGACGGCAATGCAATAGCCGCGGGTAGTTTTAAATGAGTTTTTTCCTTCAAAATGTCATTTTGCTGTCAGACTGTTCTAAACACGGGAAACATGCGCCCCTTTACAGGCATACTATAGACACCCCCCAGGTACGAAATTTAAAGGGATATTACACTTTTATTGTTTGACTTTAAGCATTATTAAAATCACTGCTCCTGAAAAAACGGCCGTTTTTAAAACTTTTTTTTGCATTGATCCATGTCCCCTGGGGCAGGACCCGGGTCCCCAAACACTTTTTATGACAATAACTTGCATATAAGCCTTTAAAATTAGCACTTTTGATTATTCATGTTCGTGTCCCATAGACTTTAACGGTGTTCGCGTGTTCGAGCGAACTTTTTTCCTGTTCGCATGTTCTGGTGCGAACCGAACAGGGGGGTGTTCGGCTCATCCCTAGTTACCACTCAGGAGAGGACATCCAGGCCACTAGGTGGTGTGGTCCAGATAAGACTGTCACTTCATTCAGGCTGGATCACAGCCCACCATTTAGTGATGCCTGCTTTAGAGTCTTTGTTGTGATATTTGAGAATGAATTACTTCACAGTACATGCAGCTATAGAAGTCAGGGATGGCTTGTTTTAAAACTAATTTACTGCTTGTTAAGGATATGAAAAAACTTTAAAGTTTATAGCCTAGACTGGGGGTCTCCAAACTTTTCAACATGAGGACCACATTGTAGATTTTACAAGTATTCGGGGGCCGAAAAAAAAATCAGTTATATATAAAATACATGAATGAATAAAATTATAAAAGTGTATATATTTTACATGGATTATTTTTGTAATCAGCATGATATGACTGAGAACAAAAGAGAAACAACTTTAGTAACCTTTAATATGAGTCGAAGAAAAATAAAATCAGTCTGCAAATTTCAACACAGATCTGGCAATTTTGTGTAAACAGCAAAACATAATGCAAAGAATTATGTGCTTCGTGTTCAAAAAACAAAAAACATTTTTACAAATTTATTGTGAACGATGGAGCTGATTTTTTAATTTCAAAATGTCACTGTACTGAGGTTTCAAGCTTGAGGAGCCAATTATTAGAATGGACTTCAAATGATCATCTGATAAATTTGCTCGATATTTGGACTTCATTTTTGAAAATGTTTGTTCACACAGGAATGTTGTACCAAAAACTGACACAAGTCTACGAGCAAAATTGCTTCAAATTTGGAAACTGCTCAGGCTGCAAAGATTTATAAAATTGGATCAAATTTTCTTCTTTAAATTTGTCTTTCAACATGTCATTTGATTGTAGGTCAATAATTTCCAGTTGAAACTGACTTGGGAGTGTTTCAACATTGCAGTCAAATGGATTTTGAAACAGTTTTATATCATCTGCTCCACCATCAAGATCAGAAAATCGCTCTTGAAATTGTTTTTGCAAGCCCTGAATGATTTCAGTTACAAATGAAGAAGGAAATTCTGTTTCGCATTCTTCATTACATTTTTTACAACATGGGACATTAACCAAATTATGGACTTTCACCTGTCCTTCAAAAAGCATGAGTTTTGCCCTGAATGACTTGACATGCACAAATAGGTCACAAATCAAATTGGTTTCACCCTGCAATTTCAGATTCAGTTGATTCATATGGTCTGGCAAATCTGCAAAAAATGCCAATTTCCAAAGCCAGTCAGTGTTTGACAAAAGTGGGTTGGGTCAATTATTTTCTGTTAGAAATTAATTTATTTCTTCTCTGAGCTGAAAGAAGCGTGATATAACTGTTCCACAACTAAGCCATCAAACTACTGTATAGTAAGTCAAGTCAACATACTTTGAGTCAATTTCTTTCAAAAAATCACAAAACTGGTGATGATTAAGCCCATGAGATCGAATAAAATTTACTACTGAAACAACAGGTTTCAAAACACAAGACATATCCAGATATTTTCCACACAATGCTTGCTGATGGATAATGCAATGCAGGAACATGGGCTTTGAGAATCCACCAAACTTGCAAGTTTTTGTTATTTGTCCAACTAAACCTTTCTTCGCCCCAGACATGTTTTTTCCTCCATCAATTGTCACGCATTGCAGCTTATTTCACTCCAGGTTATATTCCGTCACAGTTTTTCGCAGTTCTTTGAAGATGTCTTCTCTAGCTACTGTGCTGTGCATGCTATGCACTGATGCAATCTCTTGTGTGACATCAAATTCGCTGTTGACACCACGAATGAATACTAAAAGTTGTGATGTATCACACACATCAGTTGGCTCATCAACTGCGAGAGAATACACCAGAACATTTTTTGCTTTTTCTGCAATTTGATTAACTATATCGCTTCCTATATTATCAATTCTATGAGCAACAGTATTTGGTACAAGACTTATAGTTTTTAACAAATTAGTTTTTTCTGGGCATAACTCTTCCACTGCTTCCATCATACACTCCTTGATAAGATCTCCATCAGCTACTTTATAACTGGCTCGCGTTAAGGCTTCATTTTCACTTTTCTTTTGCGTAAATAGAGCTTTTTGGGAAAGCAATTTGCGCTGCATCGATCTAAATTTTTCCCAACGCTGTGCTCCTGTGAATTTGGAATAACTTTGTTCATATTTTGTCTCATAGTGCCAACGCAAATTGTACTCCAACAGAGTCTCCACCACATCTGTGTCCCCATCAGAGTCTTTCTGCACATCTGTGTCCCCATCAGAGCTTTCCACACATCTTTGTCCCCAACAGAGTCTCCTTGCACATCTGTGCCCCAGAGACTCCTTGCACACCTGTGTCCTCATCGGAGCCTTTCCACATGTCAGTGTCCCAATCAGAGCTTTTCCGCATGTTTGTCCCCATCAGAGCCTTCCATACATCTGTGTCCCCGTCAGAGCCTTTCCAAACATCTGTGTCCCCCATCAGAGTATCCTTGCACATTGTGTCTCCATCAGAGCCTTTCTGCACATCTGCATCCTTCATCAGATTCTCCTTGTATATTGTGTCCCCATCAGAGCCTTCCACACGTCTGTGTCCCCATCAGAGCCTTCCACACGTCTGTGTCCCCATCAGAGCCTTCCACACGTCTGTGTCCCCATCAGAGCCTTTCACACATCTGTGTCCTCATCAGAGCCTTCCACACGCCTGTATCCCCATCAGAGCCTTCCACACGTCTGTGTCCCCATCAGAGCCTTCCACGCGCCTGTGTCCCCATCAGGGCCTTCCACACACCTGTGTCCCCATCAGAGCCTTCCACACGCCTGTGTCCTCATCAGAGCCTTCCATGCGCCTGTGTCTCCATCAGAGCCTTCCACACACCTGTGTACCCATCAGAGCCTTTCACGCACCTGTATCCTCATCAGAGCCTTCCACACATCTGTGTCCCTCATCAGAGACTCCTCATCATCAGTGTCCTCCATCAGAGTCTTCTGATCATCAGTGTCCCCATCAGCAGTGTCCACATCAGCAGTGACCCCATCCACGTCCCCATCAGCGGTGTCCCCATCAGCAGTGTCCCCATCAGCGGTGTCCCCATCCATGTCCCCAGCAGCAGTGACCCCATCCATGTCCCGATCAGTCTTGCCCCCATCAGCAGTGTCCCCATCAGCAGTGTCCCCATCAGAGGTGCCCCCATCCACGTCCCCATCAGCAGCGACCCCATCCATGTCCCCATCAGTGTCCACATCAGCAGTGACCCCATCCATGTCCCCATCAGTGTCCACATCAGCAGTGACCCCATCCATGTCCCCATCAGCAGTGTCCCCATCAGTCTTCCCATCAGCAGTGTCCCCAGCAATGTCCCCATCAGTGGTATCCCCATCAGTCTTGTCTCCATCAGCAGTGTCTCTAGCAATATCCCCATCAGTGGTGTCTCCAGCAATTTCCCCATCAGTGTCCCCATCAGCAACACACACACCTCTTGCCTCCGTACGAGCCGACTTCTGCTGCAAACAGGCCAGTGGGAAGGTGGGCCAGTGGGGAATGCAGCCTTCAACCTCTGGAGCTCCATCAAAATGTCTTCAAATATACAGTGTTAATGACCCTCCCTCCACCCATCAGCAACACACACACACCTCTTGCCTCCGTATGTGCCGTCTTCAGCTACCGACTGCCGCCCGCTGCTTCACACGCGGAAGAATCGTTAATACAAACAGGGGGCAGGAAAAGAGGAGGTGCCGCGCCAATGACATCACTGGTTGCTGGGACATCGGCCAATCATAAGCACGTCGTGCAGCATGAGCGGGTGTGCTGCTTTGTATTGCAGGACCTGCCAGCTGCGGGTTAAACACACAAGCGGGCTGGATGTGGCCCAGACCAGTGGTTCTCAACCCTGTCCTCAGGTACCCCCAACAGGCCATGTTTTGGGAATTTCTCTTAGATAAAATAGCTGTCCAAAATAGCAAGCCATTGACACTGATTTAAAGCACCTGTGCAAGATAAAGGTAACCTGCAAATATGACCTGTTGGGGGTACTTGAGGACAGGGTTGAGAGCTACTGGTTTAGACACAGGTGCACTTTGCTGACTATTAGGGAGGCTCATGAGGTGAGGCAAAGATCAACTTTTATAGGAAAAGTCAATTTCCGCATAGAGCATCTAATAATCAAGGTACAGAGCTAAAATATACTGTATATGCATCTATGTTCCAATAAACCCAAATCAGTCGTACATACATGTAAACTCATTTTAAAGTGCTGCAATCAGTAAGTGCATATTAACACATATTTATGATAAAATGCCAAAATCGCCAAAAATATGAAAATGTGTTACATTATCCTTACAACATCAGAGTTCAGTATACAACCTTGTTAACGACAATGAAAATGCTGTTTTCAGCCTCCAACGCTTATCGTGTAAACTGTGTCCAATGCTGACAAATCCAGTGATTACAACACAGTGTGCCAGCAATTCACACTCTAAAGTGCTAGTGACAGTGAATATTTCTCTGGTGTTTTACGACTTTTCCCTCACTAGTGAATACACTCACCAGATGAGGGGACTGCTTAAATTAATAAGTGGGTCTGTACATGCTTGTGGTTAATGGTAAGGTACAATGACCCCCCTCTGCATGTGGCTCTTTGACTGACACAATCTGGTTTAAATGCAAGAAAAACTGGAAGAACTCACATAATTATTACTGTTTTATTAAAATTGTATAAGCTTAAAAATCAAAATCACTCACATTTCATAGTACCTCTCCTGACACTAGGGATAACCAGCGTGTATGTTTTTTTGAAAACTAGGCTCCATTTATTCACTCCAAAGAATGGAAGTGGTGTCATGAGCCAAAGCCCTTCCCAACGTGTTTCATCATCCAGGACGAAATGCACTTATTGAATGTCTAGGATGAGATTTGTGGTTAGCTGCCGGGGTACTATATAAATATTGAGTGCAGGTGTAAAATAGTTTTAAATCATTTATACATAGAATTTTTATATGTTATATGTCTAGGCCTACTTACAGTGCCTTGCAAAAGTATTCGGCCCCCTTGAACTTTTCAACCTTTTGCCACATTTCAGGCTTCAAACCTAAAGATATAAAATTTTAATTTTTTGTGAAGAATCACCAACAAGTGGGACACAATTGTGAAGTGGAACGAAATCTATTGGATTGTTGAAACTTTTTTAACTAATAAAAAAATGAAAAGTGGGGCGTGCAAAATTATTCGGCCCCCTTGCGTTAATACTTTGTAGAGCCACCTTTTGCTGCGATTACAGCTGCAAGTCGCTTGGGGTATGTCTCTATCAGTTTTGCACATCGAGAGACTGAAATTCTTGCCCATTCTTCCTTGCAAAACAGCTCGAGCTCAGTGAGGTTGGATGAACAGCAGTTTTCAGCTCTTTCCACAGATTCTCGATTGGATTCAGGTCTGGACTTTGACTTGGCCATTCTAACACCTGGATACGTTTATTTGTGAACCATTCCTTTGTAGATTTTGCTGTATGTTTGGGATCATTGTCTTGTTGGAAGATAAATCTCTGTCCCAGTTTCAGGTCTTTTGCAGACTCCAACAGGTTTTCATCCAGAATGGTCCTGTATTTGGCTGCATCCATCTTCCCCTCAATTTTAATCATCTTCCCTGTCCCTGCTGAAGAAAAGCAGGCCCAAACCATGATGCTGCCACCACCATGTTTGACAGTGGGGATGGTGTGTTGAGGGTGATGAGCTGTGTTGCTTTTTCGCCAAGCATATCGTTTTGCATTGTGGCCAAAAAGTTCGATTTTGGTTTCATCGGACCAGAGCACCTTCTTCCACATGTTTGGTGTGTCGCCCAGGTGGGTTGTGGCAAACTTTAGACGAGACTTTTTGTGGATATCTTTGAGAAATGGCTTTCTTCTTGCCACTCTTCCATAAAGGGCAGATTTGTGCAGTGTACGACTGATTGTTGTCCTATGGACAGACTCTCCCACTTCAGCTGTAGTTCTCTGCAGTTCATCCAGAGTGATCATGGGCCTCTTGGCTGCATCTCTGATCAGTCTTCTCCTTGTCTGAGCTGAAAGTTTAGAGGGACAGCCAGGTCTTGGTAGATTTGCAGTGGTCTGATACTCCTTCCATTTCAAAATGATCGCTTGCACAGTGCTCCTTGGGAGGTTTAAAGCTTGGGAAATCTTTTTGTATCCAAATCCGGCTTTAAACTTCTCCACAACAGTATTACGGACCTGCCTGGTGTGTTCCTTGGTCTTCATGATGCTCTCTGCGCTTTCAACAGAACCCTGAGACTATCACAGAGCAGGTGCATTTATACAGAGACTTGATTACACACAGGTGGATTCTATTTATCACCATCAGTCATTTAGGACAACATTGGATCATTCAGAGATCCTCGCTGAACTTCTGGAGTGAGTTTGCTGCACTGAAAGTAAAGGGGCCGAATAATTTTGCACGCACCACTTTTCAGTTTTTTATTTGCTAAAAAAGTTTAAAATATCCAATAGATTTCGTTCCACTTCACAATTGTGTCCCACTTGTTGGTGATTCTTCACAAAAAATTTTAAATTTTATATCTTTATGTTTGAAGCCTGAAATGTGGCAAAAGGTTGAAAAGTTCAAGGGGGCCGAATACTTTTGCAAGGCACTGTATCTTTTTGACTTGTGCTAATCAATTCCCTTCTGTTTCATTTCTATCATATACATAGTTCCATTACACCATGCTTGTGACAGCTTTATTTCTAGAAACCCTGTACGTAGCGAAATACCGAGAGTCTGTCACTGATGATCTCCCCTGAAAATGAAATTTTATGACTCGAGCTTTAATACTTTGAGTCACTGACCTGGAACAGATATGTAGCTCAAGTTTGTAAGTATGTGAACATCGTGCCAAATAAGTGAAACTTAAAAAACTACAAACGCTGATCCCCAAATGTAGTAAATAACTAGGCAAAGTGAAATAAGTGAATAGGGGGCGCTAAGTAAACACTGCTTGTGAGTGCTAACAACCAATAGCAATTCATAAACCATAAACAGTGATTAAAATAGTAGTCAGCTGCTGTGTGTCCATTAGGGGCTCTCGGGCACCGCCCCCTCTCTCCAACCACCCCCTCTGTGTACTATGGATAGATTAATGACCATTTTCGGGCGCCGGGCGCCTGAATTACAGTGGTGGGGGGTGTTTTTGAAGCACCTGATTAGATTCATAGGCTCTAATAGCCATCAAAAAGGGTGCACTGCGAGCACAAAGCATTGCGCTCGCAGTGCACCCAGGTGTGTTAGCAAAGCAAATGAATATTTCATAACTCCCAACTGTCCCTGATTTTGAGGGACTGTCCCTGGTTTGGAGCAATGTCCCTCTGTCCCTTTTTCCTCCTCATTTGTCCCTCATTTTGGTCTGATCCATATAGTTGTATAAAAAATGCACTTTTTATCTTAAAAAAAGTGTTTTCCAGTGCTAAACCTTTCATCCAAATTCCAAATTGCTGCATTTGTCAATTTTAAAAGCCAATATAAAGGAATATTAGTGGTAAAAAAAAGCACTTAATTAACTTTTTTTTTTTTGGTTATGTCCCCTTTAAGGGGCGTGGCAGGGGCATGTCCTATGCCTACATACATTTGTTAGTAGGTGTCCCTCATTCCCATCTCAAAATGTTGGGAAGTATGATATTTGCTTTGCTAACACAACACAGAACCGCCTCTTAGCCAATCAGGAGGCCCTGATGTAATACCGGGCACCTGATTGGCTGAAGGTAGAGGTGATCTCATTGGCCGCCTAGAAAAGCAGGAAGAATACACGCACGGAGGATGCATGGAGGACACAGAGCCATCACCGTGCTACCCGTCCCACAGCTCGCTGTCGGTCCCACTGCCTGACCCACCACCACGATGGGGTAATTCCCAGGCAGACAACAGGCGGGCGGGGGGCACAGTGGCTGCATATTATGGGCACAAAGGCTGAAATTGATGGGGCACAGTTGGCTGCATTTGCCGGGTAAAGTTGGCTGCATATGATGGGCACAGTTGGCTGCATATGATGGGCACATGTGGCTGCATATGATGGGCAGAGTGGCTGCATATGATGGGCACAGGTGGCTGCATATGATGGGCACAGTTGGCAGCATATAATGGGCACAGTGGCTGCATATGATGGGCACAGTGGCTGCATATGATGGGCATAGTTGGCTGCATATGATGGGCACAGTGGCTGCATATGATAGGCACAGTTGGCTGCATATGACGGGCACAGTTGGTTGCATATGACGGGCACAGTTGGCTGCATATGATGGGCACAGGTGGCTGCTTTTCCTGGGCACAGTGGCACAGTGGCTGCAATTGATGTTTTCGTTTCAGTATTTTTCTGAATTTTTCAGTTCGTTTGCACCCCCCAAAATTTGTAAGCACCAGCCGCCACTGATAGCAGTAAATATGTTTGAAGATTATATACATGAAAGAAATCAAATAACAGTGAGTAAGTAAACTGAGTAAACCACTGTGTTAATTTTATGAGAATGACCAAGGACAAGAAAGTTCATATGCTGATCAACAGCTTGGTGATTCAAAATAGTTCAGAAATGTGCAGACAGTCCTTCACCACTTGACAACAATCCAGATCACTCAATGTGCTCTAATGGAAAACCTGCTCACCAGATTTCCATGACCTCTTTAACTAAAAAGAAGGTCTGATATCGCTAGGTGAGTAAACTGGAACAAGTAGGCTGCAGACAGATCCATTAGTTTCTATGTTTAGCTTTCCTCTCCAACACGGTTGCCCATGGGGGATAAAAGACAAGAGGAGGACCAATAGCGTGATACTGTTTTATTAAAACATGCCCAAAGATAAGTAACAGTAGCCCCACCGCTCAGCTCATGCTGTATCATCTGCGTGCGTTCCACGAATGCTGAGAGACAAACCGGAAGCTGGGACCTGGAAGTGGCGTGACCAGAAGGTGTCTCAACGTACATTTTGTAATCTTACCTTATCAGGAAGCGTAAATGACGTAAGATTACGATACAACGCGAGCTGAGCGGCGGGGCTTCCACTAACATTCACTGTGGGTATTCCTAGTGCCAGGGAGGCACCACCTAATGTAAGCAGGCTACTGTTACTTATCTTTGGGCATGTTTTAATAAAACAGTATCACGCTATTGGTCCTCCTCTTGTCTTTTATCCCCCATGTGCAACCGTGTTGGAGAGGAAAGCTAAACATAGAAACTAACGGACCTGTCTGCAGCCTACTTGTTCCAGTTTACTTACCTAGCGATCCCAGACCTTTTTTTTAGTTAAAGAGGTCATGGAAGTCTGGTGAGCAGGTTTTTCATTAGAGCACAATGGGTGATCTAGATTGTTGTCAAGTGGTGAAGGACTGTCCGCACATTTCTGAACTATTTTGAATCACCAAGCTGTTGATCAGCATATGAACTTTCTTGTCCTTTGTCATTCTCACATAATTAACACAGTGGTGTACTCAGTTTACTTACCCACTGTTATTTGATCCCTTTCATATATATAATCTTCAATCGTGTTTACTACTATTTATGGTTTATGAATTGCTATTGATTGCTAGCACTCACAAGCAGCATTTACTTAGTGCTCCCTATTCACTTATTTCATGTAGCTCAAGTTGCTTTTTGTTTTGTTTATTTTCCTGCATACTTTTGGGTCATGAAATTAAAGTATTCAAGCCAGAGACAGGCAACTAGAAAATTTAGGGGGTCAGCAATGATGACCCCTACACTACTTCTCCCAGTTCAAAGATCCTTTTTAACATACCATATTTACCATACCACTCAACTTTTTCAGATTACAAAGAGGGTCACCTAAGTATAAAAGGTATGCAGATGAAGGATACACACTTGCGATCCACCATGTTTCGTAGGCCAGGAAGAATTCATATGCAAAACATTACTATACTAGCATTTTAGGCAAACAGATTCAATAATGTAGTCATTGGGAAGTATGGTTTACTGCAGTATAACACATTTGGTAACTAAATAGCACACCTTTTTGGGTTCTATGCATTAGACCAAAAAGAGGGACAAAAAGAGTAAAAGGTGACGGAGAAATTAGATTCCAAAAGAGAGCCAGTCCTCAAAATCATGGAGAGTTGGGAGCTATTGAAGAAAATATACATCAGCCCTTAGGTTTCATAGTGAAACTCCTCTGCTGTAGATATAAAGTAGTAACAGTGGGCCACTTCAATCACCAGCTAGCCTCAGGTGTGAAGCCCTCTTTATACTGGGGACATCTCAATAGTAAACACTAGAAAGCATAACGAGGGCCCAAAACCTTGTGCATTACCTTTAAAACAGTTTATTAGAATATATGAATGCCAAAATGATAATATTAATCAACCCACAACTGTCTGTCCTTTATTTACAGCCCCTCTGCAACTCTTTCTTCCACAAATGTAGGGTTGAGGTGGTTTGCCTCCTTTAGGTTTGATATAAACACCTTTATAAATAAATACATATATACATAGCTCCCAACTCTAAACACTAGAAAGCAAAAAGAAGGGGCAAAACCGTGTGCAAAAAATTTAAAAAAGCTTATTAGAATATATGAATGCCAAAAACATAGTCACAACTGCCAAAAAGGCTAAAGACTTCAAGGAGTGCAGAGACTCCATAAGTGCCAAAAAGAAACAGGATGTGACTGCTCCATGTGGTTATTAGCTCACTAAAAAGCAAACCAACTGACGCATTTTGAGTTTCAGAGCTCTGAGGAAGAGGGTCTTGCCCTTGAAACCCATCAGCTCATTTGCCTTTTAGCGAGTGAGGTCCAGGCCACAAGGAGCACACACATCCTGTTTTCTTTGACAATTTTTGGGTCTTTGCACACCTGGATGTCTTTAGCCTTTTGGCTCTTCTGTGTATGTTTTTGGCATTTATATATTCTAATAAACGTTTTCAAAGGTAATGCACAAGGTTTTGCGCCCTCTTTTTGCTTTCTAGTGTTGTTGTCTACAGTTGGGAGCTATGTATTTATATGTTTATTCATAAAGGTGTTTACATCAAACCTAAAGGAGGCAAACCTCCTCAAACCTACATTTGTGGAGGAAAGAGTTACAAAGGGACTGTATATAAAAGATGGACAGTTGTGGGCTAATTACTGGCATCTTGTAAGATCCCATGTTTATTCTCAGCAGCTTCCCTATACCACCTGTTATAGTGATCTCTGGGTCACAGGTGACTCATACAGTCAGCATCGAGAGACAGACAGGCATCTGTGACTGCAGACCCTTCTACCCTAATGACAGTAATTTGTTTACTAATTGGATCAGAAAAAGGAATGACATAAATGTTGTTTTCTTGTGCAGTGAACATGGCGGTAGCTTTTTTTGGTGGTAGTAGTGGGATAATTATATTGGTAAAGGTCTGCTGTAATTATACAGCGATGTTCCCTATTACATGTAATTATATATTTTTTTATTTATAGCTAATTCGTACTTCTAACAATTATATTTTTGCTTTATTTTGAAGTATGCTTTTTTTGCAAATCTAGACAAAAAATATGTATCATATTGACACTGCAGATTTACAGAATATTAGCCCTTATATTGGATATGAGTAAATATTCCCAAGCAATGAAAAATGGATGGAAATTTACCCATATTGTTGGATCAATTGTCTCCAGCACTCTGACCATTTAAAACCAGGCCTAACAGATGCATCAAACCTTCCAAATTCCAAGACCAAGATGGCTTTTCATGTTACCATTACTCTTTCAAGTGGCAGCAGAGTTTACCGCCCCTCTGAAAAGCAATCTGTAGCAGTTTGCAGGAGTTCAGAAGGAGATACTGCCACCTCCTGAATGCCTGTTTTTTTCTTTGATCCTAAGGGGAATTTTATATTGAAATACAGTACAACAACCACATGCCAAGCGTTTGACAGGCAGTTGTGCTGCATTGACTTTATTGGGCATGTTTTACCGCGACATGTCGAGCTAGATTTGCTTCACTACAAAGGAAGCATTGTGAGTATATGAATAGATCTGAGTGGTCACCATGTACGTTTATAGGTAGGTAGTCCAGGAGGGTGGTAAAAACATAGATCAACCTACTATTTTTACCACCCCTTGGCTGTCTATGTGAACTTAGCAAGACGCAGCCTAACTAACGCTTCATTTTATATTCATTATTTTAGACCAAAAGCCCATTGGTACTTGAGCAAGACGCACAATTTCATGTATTTACCTATCAATGTCTGTAGACACAAACACAATGGGGGAGATTTACTAAAACTGGAGCATGCAAAATCTGGTGTAGCTCTGCATAGAAACCAATCAGCCTCCAGATTTTATTGTCAAAGCTTAACTGGACAAGGTATACCATGCACAGCTGCACCAGATTCTGAGTACTCCAGTTTTAGTAAATCTCCCCCAGAATCTGCCAGGGCAGTTCAGGGTAAAGTGTGGAAGGGTTGGGATCTCTGTCAGGGTTTTTCATTGGCTTCTGTGTTTCTATGACACTCTAGAATAAAAAACCTGATTTTGCTCAACCATCCCATAGAGAAAGTATTGTAAAAACAGCTCTAAGGAATACAGTATTCCTTAGAAAAATGTTTAATGGTATCAAAACGTAGAAGGAAAACTGATATTAAAAAAATGTACCATTCATACAATGACATTCACACAAATAAAAGGCCACATCCACCTCATATGTATACATCTAAATATGACCACAATTATAGAATAAATGAGTAGGCCCTGCCCTCTGGCTCGTTGTGCCACTATGGGGTACGTATGCAGGGTCCAGTGAGCTGGATTAGTATTCCTGCAAGGGGATGTTCACATATAGTCCATTTTCACTGAATAGCTCCTGTACTCTCTGGATGTGCTTAATGGAGATTCACATAACTGCTGTTGGAAGACATACAGAAAGGAGATGGTAAAGTAGCTGAGTACAGTAGAAATTGCTGCAGTGGTCCAGAGGAGGTCCAGCATTCAGTGTTCTAGGTATGAGACGATATGTAAATGGCCACCATATGGGTAAAAAATGTAAACCCCAAATTCCCTCCCTCACACTGTAAGGTTGTTCAATATGACAACGTCACGTAATGAACTCAAGCTACCAGTCCCAATCCTAAACAAACTAATTGTAATACAAAGTGGTTGTGCACATAGTAATGGAGAAATCCCACATACAGAGAGAAATGAGTATACTTATCAGGTCTTGTGGAGTACCGATACTCTTAGGGTGAAAGAGCCATCCCCTGCTGGGCCTGCTATTTCATGGGTTCCTTACAGTGGTGCAAGTGGTGTTTTTTTGGGGGGGGAGGGGGGGTGGGAAACAACCACCCCCCCCCAAGCAGCCAGTGGCACCTCCCCCCTGCTCGCTGTCTGCCGGTCGGTCCGCCACTTACCCCATCCAGGTGGCAGGTGGCTGCCAGCTGCTCCTGTGTCCTCTCCTTCGTCACTGGGGCTCCTCCCCTCCTCTTAGGCATCCAATAGGATCGCCTGTCCTTTCAGCTAATCGGGTGACAGGTCTCATATTAATTTGCTATTGTAACACAGCTTGGTGGGCTTGATTCAAAAATCTCTGCGCCCCGAGCCCCTCCTATTTTGAAGCCTATTAGAGCCTCTATTCCTATTAAAACTGCCCCTGGGTCCTTAGGAATGAAATCCAGGTCATAATGGAGAGGTGGACAATGGTAATAACCTGACCGGTTTCGGCGGTCTCTGCTGGTTGCTTCAGAGGTTGAAGATAGTGTTTCTCATATTCCATGTAGACACAAATACAGGACATGAGAGGATACCCCCACCCCAAAACAAGAATACAGACAACAATAAAACCTGAATAAGATCTAACTTTTTCCCAGTCTAGCCAAAACTTAAAAATTTACTTCTGCCTGTAGTTGCAGTTTATAGATTTCAGGATGCAGTTTATATGTTAGGTAAAATGTATACTCCAGTTCGGCAGGTTTATTTCTAAACACATTCCAGCTTAATACACAAGAGACTGTAAAAGTATTTTAAAAAATGTAAAAGATCATTTACAATGTGCAGGAATTCCTCCCACCAATCATAATTTAGATTGCCAAAGCCAAAGCTGCAGGACATAATTTGTGATTGCAAACATGGTGTCCTGTACATTGTCCTTGGTGTTATTACTGTTTTTACACCTCACAGATCGTATTGGTTAACAGTGAGTAGAACACTTTTATGACCCAGAAAACTATTACCAGAGAGACCATGTCAGAAGAGCATGTCTCAAGATGTATTAACATAGTCTTGAGACATCAGTTACATATAATATAATATAATGTTATGAGCCATGAGTATTCTAGTGAAAGAAGGATTCTACAAAGATCCAATATCTGGACATGAATGGAAAACTGTGAATTGAATCTAACCTTTATTGCTGACAACCAAATATTTGCTGCTATATACACATGTAGCACCCTCCGGTGGTAGGCTGATTTAGTTCCTTTTTTTGGGCCTTTTGTAATCAGTTGGAGCAGTGACTGATTGTTTTGGACTAATCAAGGTTTCACATGCTACAGGGTTGTTTGCTTCATCCTAGCCTTCTGGAAAGTTCCAGAACATCGGAGTGGAGCAGGTCAAAAGAGTAGCCTAAATACAATTATGTGGCCTCAGGCAATCCCTGGGGAGGTGTGCCCAGTGGGTGACTGCAGAGCACATAAATAATCTTAGGGTCTGGAGCAGTCTGTGTCTTGTGCAGAGGGAAAAGTTCCCAGCCTGGAGGGATCACTGTGGTCCCAGCCATGCTAAAGCTGGGGGGCCTGCTTGCTAAGAACCTTTGAAGCAAAACAAGGGGATATAACCTAGGACCCAGTCTGGATAGTTCACTGAGAAAGGGTCTGTCAGATACTGGAAGGAGGTATTCAAGTATTCAGGGACCTTGTGAGTGAAGGACCTGGATGACTGTTGCTGTTAGCTCTTGTGCACTACTCCTAAAGCTTGCCTGGCCTAGAACAATGCTTATGATCTCCCAGTGCTGTCCATTTTTCTGAGTTATTGCTGAAGGGATTGTTCTAAGAAGTAGCTGCAGAGTACAGAGTGTCCTCTTCTAATGCCGCGTACACACGGTCGTACTTTTCGTCTACAAAAGTCCAACGGACGCTGACGGACTAAAGCTGGCTGGTAATCCGATCGTGTGTGGGCTTCTCCGGACTTTCAGCGTACTTTTTTAGCCTCAAATCCGACGTACTTTAGATTTGAAACATGCTTTAAAACTTTACGACGGACTCGAGTCTGGTCGAAAAATCCGCTCGTCTGTATGCTAGTCCGACGGACAAAAACCCACGCTAGGGCAGCTATTGGCTACTGGCTATGAACTTCCTTATTTTAGTCCGGTGTACGTCATCACGTAAGAATTCGACTGACTTTTGTGTGATCGTGTGTAGGCAAGTCTGTTCGTTAGAAAGTATGCCGCAAGTCCGTCGAAAGTCTGCCGGAAGTCTGTCGGAAGTCTGTCGAACAGGCTGTCTGACTTTTGTAGACGAAAAGTACGACCGTGTGTACGCGGCATTACTGTCTAGTGATCTGAAGTATCCCACAGCTCCCTATGCCCTATCCAAGTTGTTCAGAAATAAACAGTGATTGTTGCTGCGTGCCTGGCTGCAAGCACTAATGGGGGAGGAACCTGTTGCAAGATAGCTGGCCCTTTCATCCTCTGTCACCCAAGCAGAGACTAGTGCACAGTCCACTGTAGCTGCCAGAGTGGCAAAACCTGCCTCCTTGTCCACAGCTATTCCTGCTATAGCCCCAGCATCAGGCAGGGAGCAGTCAGCTGAGCTGTTTGAACACAGCGTCAGCCACTTGCGCCTTGACGATGCTCAGCCATTACTTGATTCAGATGTTGGTTCTGAGGTTGAGGAAGGCAGGAACATGAGCCTACAGAGAGGGGAGAACACTGGTACACAAATTGGCAGTCATGTTCCCCCAGACGCAGCATATTGCCAAGTTGTCTCCAGTGGTAATGAGGATGGAGGAGATGATGAGGTCACTGATGTGACGTGGGTGCTGGATAGAGCAGAGGAGGAAAGTGAGGGTGAGGCACAACCCAAACGAGGCAGCCATAATGGAAGAGTAAAGAGGAGCCACTCTATTCCATCACATTGTGGTGCTATTATCTCCCGGCCCACTTCCCACAGCTTAGCTGTCTGGGCCTTTTTTAGCACATGTGCAGCCGATCGCACTGTTGCAATTTTCAAACTTTGTCCCAAGCACATCAAGCATGGCAAAAACACCAGCCATTTGGGTACCACATGTTTGACAAGGCATTTAATCTCCCACCACTCAGTGCATTGGTAAGAGCACCTGAAAGCCACACAAAAGTGGCGCAATTCTGTTCCTCCTCCTTACTCCCCTCAGTCTGCCCCCCACTATACCTCATGACCTCTCAGCAGCCTCCACTGACAGGGAGAATGATATAGGGTGTCCCAGGTCCTTGCAGCACATCTGCCAGTAGCACACCACCAGCTGTAGACTATAGCTGGCAAATTTCTCTGCCCCATCTGCTGCAGCGGAAAAAAAATACAGTCACTGCCACCCACATGCCCAGTGTCTAAATGCAAGCTTGTCAAAGCTGCTGGCTCTCCAACTTCTGCCTTTCCATCTGGATTCTGCCCCCTTCCGTGAATTTGCAGAAAGTGCTGTACCACAATCGCAGGTTCCCAGTCGCTATTTCTTTTCACGTAAGGCCATTCTAACTCTGTATCATTAAGCGGAAGGCAATGTTGTGGCATCGTTGGGCAACGCAGTCAGCCGCAAAATCCACGTTGCTTTTGACATGTGGTCCAGCAAGCATGGTCAGAGACGATATATTTCGTTCACAGCACACTGGGTAACTCTGCTTGCAACTCAGAAGGATGCAGGACAGGGCTCGGTGATTCAGCTTGTTGTGCCACCATGTCTCCTTACAGCTAGGGGTGATGATGCAAGATTTGTCAGCTCTACCTCCTCCTAATCCTCCTCCATGCCCTCTGCTGTATTGTCCTATGAACCACAAGTACCCCATAAGCGTTCAAGTGGCTATTTAATGAGTCAGGCTAAAAGGTGCCATGCAGTGCTTCAGGAATCACACCAAAGCAGAGATTCTTGCATTTCTGTAGGGGCAGGCCCAGAGATGGTTCACGCCATGCCAGGTGGAGCCAGGAATAGTGATGTGCAATAATGGCACAAACCTCCTGTCCACCCTTAGACAGGGAAAGTTGACACATGTGCCATGCCTGGCTCATGTCCTCTATTGTGTGGTGCAGCGTTTCCTAAACAGGTACCCAGGGTTGGAAGATCTGCTAAAGCAGGCCAGAAGAGTCTGTAGCCATTTCAGGCAGTCATACACAACCAGTGCTTGGTTGGCTGAAATTCAGCGGGAATTCCACCTGCCCTTAAACCGCCTGATTTGTGACATGCACACCAGGTAGAACTCGACTATCAACAAGTGTCTGTGTGAGTATGGCACAGGCTCTGGCTGGCTCAGCTGTGTTTCCCTACGCCAATGGCTGCTCATAAAGGATGCATGCACTGTACTGTCACCACTGAGGAGGCCACAAGGATGGTGAGCCGTGACAATGCATACATCAGTGACACAATCCTTGTTGTGTTCCTGCTGGAGCAGACTCTGCGTGGCATTATGGACAGGGCACTCGAGGCAGAGCAGCAGGAGGAAGAGGGGGGCTTTCTTTCCTTTCAAGGCCCACTTTATGCAGACACCATTGTTCCTATGCCACAGAACACACAAGAGGAAAGGGAGGAGGAGGATTTTGGCAGTTTTGGAGGCATTGAAGCAGAGGAAGACATACGTCAAACAGTAAGAAATGGTTTTCCTTTCCCAGAACCCTTGGGAGTAGTACATGGCTGAGAGGAGGCAGTTCCAGATACTATAATCCTCAGTGACCCCAAGGTGTCTGCTTCTCATGCCTCTGCAAATTTGCAGTGCATGGGCTCCCTCATGCTTCAAAGCCTGCAAAAGGACCCAAGAATATGTGGCGTAAAGGAGAAGGATCACTATTGGTTGGCAACTCTCCTTTACCACCGTTACAGGTGGAAAGTCTCAGAACTCATCCTGTCCCCACAGAGAGTGCAGAACATGAAATCTCTTGAGAACACGTTAAAGAGGGGTTTATCTAACGCTTTTTCCGACTCTGGTAGGTTAGTGTTGTGGCTTCTGTTGGTCAAGAGAGGAGTGGTGAAGGCTATGCATTTCAAAATTTTTTTAGTCCTCTCCGCCCAGGGCTGTCAGCTTCCACATCCCATTGGCAGCGTCTGCATCACATGTGGACGATTATCTCGGGGCGAAAACAGGGATTGACAGCTTTCCAGTCGACGATCCACTGGCTTACTGGGTCATGAGAATAGACCACTGGCCAGAACTTGCCCAGTATGCAATTGAGCTGCTGGGCTGCCCTGTATCCAGCGTGCTTTCCGAAGAGGCATTCAGTGATGCTGGAGGTTTTGTTACTGATAGTAGAACGCATCTGTCAACAGACTCCCTGAACCGTCTGACATTTATCAAAATGAATCAGTCCTGGATTACCAGCAGCTATGAAGCCCCTGATGCCAATGTTGCTGATTAGGTGTTTTTGGGATGTGGAATCTTTGCAGGACTTCTAGGCTGCCTAGCGTTGTGGGTGTTGATTTCTTCTGGAAGAATTTTTTTGGTGTAGGTTTCATGGGCACAATTAACCCAGTACCTGGACCCCCATAACCATTGTATGCCCAATTACTTGCATATAAGCATTCAAAATGAGCACTTTTGATTTTTCCATAGACTTCATTGTGGTTCGTTATTCGGTTCCGAACTTTTGCGATGTTCTAAAGTTCTGGTGCAAACCAAACATAGGGTCATTCGGCCCATCCCTAATTAAACCCCAAGACAAAAATGTAATATTTTGCAGCTTACCCATCTTTAAATATGCTGGCTACATTTTTTTTATTTTTGAGACTCTTTACATGTATTTTCATCTGTTGATCCAGACTCTACGTCTCCTATTTTTCAGCTTCCTATCACGTACCAAGCTGTCCGGCAAAAGCTTCAGTTCAAGTTTAGACAAATCATTTAAAACTGACAGGGGTGCTTACAATGTTCATCTTTTAAGGCTCATTTATACTTGCTTTGACTTCAACACATTTAAGTGCCTACTGCTTTAACATGCTTTTTTGATGTGTTTTTGATGCTACTGCGATGCTTCGGTGGTGCTTCGATGATGCTTCATGATGCTTTTTTGAAGCTTGGCATATACCCTGTGTGTGTTCATTTCTCATACCTGCAATACCTCCAAAACGAAGTGCAGCTCAAGCTGGATAAAAGCCTCTCAAGAGCTGCAGGTGCTGTAATCAAGCGTTGTCATAGACTTCAATGGAGGCTTTGAAGATGCTTTGAAGCACCACTAAAGTGGGGTGTTTATTTACGAAAGGCAAATCCACTTTGCACTACAAGTGCAAACTACAAGTGCAAAGTGCACTTGAAATTGCACTGAAAGTGCACTTGGAAGTGCAGTCACTGTAGATCCGAGGGGGACATGCATGGAAAATAAAAAACAGCATTTTAGCTTGCACATGATTGGATGATAAAATCAGCAGAGCTTCCATTCATTCTTCAGATCTAACCCTCAGATTTACAGTGACTGCACTTCCAAGTGCACTTTCAGTGCAATTTCAAGTGCACTTTGCACTTGTAGTTTGGATTTGCCTTTCGTAAATAACCCTCATGGTGTATAATTTGTGAAGCAAAGCAAGCACGTGTGAACAGGACTGTAAGCTTACCATTTTATTTAGTGACAGGTGCTTTGGCATTCAGAGTGCTTTAAAAACAGCGTGTCCAATGCTATGTTTTGAAGCAAGTGTAAAACCAAGCCTTATTCATTTATGCAGGAGCCCTTATTCATTTATGCAGGTGCTGTAATCAAGTGTTGTCATAGACTTCTATGGAGGCTTTGAAGATGCTTTGAAGCACCACTAAAGTGACATGGTGTATAATTTGTGAAGCAAAGCAAACACGTGTGAACAGGACTGTAAGCTTACCATTTTATTTAGTGACAGGTGCTTTGCCATTCAGAAGTGCTTTAAAAACAATGTGTCCAATGCCATGTTTTGAAGCAAGTGTAAAACCAGCCCTTATTCATTTATGCAAAACCTTTATCACAAAAGCAAAAAACTGTTACTGTTGATTTGGATCAGAACAAAAGTTCCGATATTATTATATCTACCCCTGATCAGATTGTTGAATATAGAGCATGCATGCTTCAAGTAAGCTCACACTGAGATTGCTTAGTTCAGAGTCAAATAACTTTCTGTTAATATTTCCGCTTCTCAATACTTTTATACATTCCATTAAAGATTGAGATACGTCAACAAGACTGGTGCATACAAACCACAAATATGAATACATATAGTGATAAAACTTTGATTTGTAGCTGGGTGCTCATTTGCGGAAGTTGCTTTTATTCTTGCAGCACTTTGCAGCACTTCTTGCTCCTTTTAATTAATTTGTGTTATGTTCGTGTTATGTTGTTATATTCTGAATGTATTCTGGGAAACAGGAGCAAACTTCTGTTAACTGTTGCAGTCAGTCCAGTTCCTAAGCAAGCTTTGAGCTTTGCAGAATATCTGAAAATGTCTTAAGGCTTATAAAGTGTAGAAGCTGAGTTATATATGTTAGGTATATAAAGCTGTATAGGAATAGACAGTTCACCATGATCACAATTCTTATTCACATCCATTACACTGTAACTACTAAAAAAGTGTTAGTTGGAGTTCTGCTTTAATTTGTTAGTCAAGTCCATCTAAATCTACTAGTGTAGTGATGACGAACCTTGGCACCCCAGATGTTTTGGAACTACATTTCCCATGATGCTCAACTACACTGCAGAGTGCATGAGCATCATAGGAAATGTAGTTTCCAAACATCTAGGGTGCCAAGGTTCGTCATCGCTGTCAGGGCCGTCTTTAATATTGATTGGACCCTGGGCAAACATTTTCTTGCCCCCCCCCCCCTCCATGCAATTTTGCTCTCCACCTGCCTGCACACAATGGACTGGGACGGTGAGGGGACCCATCAAAAGACAGAAAACTTCTAGGGATTCTAGAACTCCTGGGATTAGTGGCAGTGCTGGGGGGAGGGGAGGGTGTGATCAATGGCAATGCTGATTTTTTTTACCGACTACCAATATAAACAGGAGTTTCAACACTGGCCTCCAATGTAATAGGGGTTTACACTGACCACTAATGTAATAGAAGCATTCACATTAACCACCAATGTAAGGAGGGATTTACAGTGACCACTAATGTAAGGGGGACCTTCACACTGGCCACTAGTGTGAATAAAATGATTGTACCCCAATCCCCAATGTAATGAGAAGATTTACAATGACTACCAATGTGAAGGGGATTTACACTGACCACTAATGTAATAGGAGCATTCACAGTAACCACCAAGGTAAGGAGGGATTTACACTGACCACCAATGTAAGGGGAACCTTCTCACTGGCTACTAGTGTGAATGAAAGGATTCTACACCAAGCACCAATGTAATGAGAAGATTTACACTGACCACCAATGTAACTGTATTCACATTTGTGTGTGTCGGGAATGCATGCAAAAAATCTATTTCCTGACACCACAGAAACGTGCTGCCCTTAAGCAGATACACAGCAGTGCCATTAATTGTTAATAACACCCTCACGCATCTGCTGACATGTGCTGTGCAACCGTGTGATTTTGAAAAAGCGTTAGGGACTTTCTTTCCACATTTCTAGTGCATAGAGCAACCCATTGAAATAATTGGGCTGCCCTACATGCGACCTACATCTTTATCCACCCTGTCAGTACACCTTTGCATCCTAAAACCCCTACTATCCTCTGCACCCCAAACCTCCCCCATCCTCTCTATTCCAACCCTCCACCCCTTTAACTCTACCTGCCTCCTCTGTTCATCTTTGCACCCACCTTCCTTACCTCTATACATCCCCTTCTTGTTACTTGTGCACCCAAAACTGTAATTCCTTCTCTGCCTACCTCTGCACACCCCACACTACCCCCCCCCCCCCCCCCACCAAATTGCTTACCTTTGCAGAACAAGCTGATGTTAGGCTGAATGACCACAGTTGCAGGCAGAACTTTTTAGCATGCCCCTTTATCTTCCCAGTGGGCATCATTCAGTATAGGTGATGGTGGATATGACCTCAAGGTGGCATGATATACATATGAATGCTGCCTCTATTTACATATGAATGCCGCCGGTCCGCGACCATTTACATATAATTGCCGTCGCTATTTACATATTAATGCCGGTTATTTACATGTAAACACATGGGGGGTTATTTACTAAAGGCAAATCCACTTTGCACTACAAGTGCACTTGAAAGTTCACTTGGAAGTGCAGTCGCTGTAGATCTGAGGGGAAGATCTGAAATGAGGGGAAGCTCTGCCTATTTTATCATCCAATCATGTGCAACCAAAAATGCTGTTTTTTATTTTCCTTGCATGTCCCCCTCAGATCTACAGCGACTGCACTTCCAAATGCACTTTTAAGTGCACTTGAAGTGCACTTGTAGTGCAAAATGGCTTTGCCTTTAGTAAATCAACCCCATGGTCTGCAGGTGAGTCATCTGTACACAACAATAGGGCAGAGCTGGGCAGCATTAGTAGCAGCACTTCACACTGAGATATCGGGACACAGCATGGGACTAAAACTTCAAGGGGCAAGGGAATTTAAACCGGGATATGTTGGCAAGTATGAGGTAGATGCACTGGGCCTCACAACAATGACAGGGCCCAGGGTAGCTGCCCCTTTTGCCATGCCTTAAAGACGGCCCTGATCACTGTACTAGCGCATCTAACACTACTCTCTCCCCAGATTCATAATGCCTCTGTCCAAAAGTATCTTTGTTGCTCCTCCAGTGGAGTGGAGACACTCAAAGACAGGAAGTGTGTTACTGGCCAGACCACAGGTGAAAATAAAAGGAAAAAAACTTTAAAAACGAATGCAGCTACCATTTTAGAACTGGTAAGCTGCAATATATTACATTTAAGTTTTTGGGTTAAATGCTGCTTTAACAAAGAAAAAAAAAAACAGTGAGTGTCAGGATGGCATGATAGGGTGTTCCATGTAACAGAACCTCTTCAGAAAGTAAATAGGCTTAGTTCTATCTTTTCATTGCCAGTCTTCTAAAAGCTTACACATCTTTATTAAAATTAAACATTCATCCCATCTATAGCCAACTTACAACCTATCTGGGAGATTTAAAACTAAACCACATATAAATTATTGAGGGAATATAATATATTTCTAAAATGAGTTCCAATCCTACCACTGTCTCATGTGACAATGAAGTCCGAATTTTAGCTCACCTTTAATGTCTCATTCTTCTGCAGTCTTTTCCTTGAATGAACCCCTGTGTTTCCTTGCAACACCAATCCTATTTTCTAGCTGTTGCTCTGGGTCATGGAAGCGCTTTCATTAATTTAAAAGGAAACAAGTGTGATGAATATGCTCAGAGAGACGGGGATACCACTGAAGTGTGAAGTGGGATTTCAGTTTAAATTGCCTTTTACTTACCATGTATGGTACAATTTGATCAAGGGTTACAAGGAAGAATATAGAGCACATTCTGAAAGACATGCATTGTATCTAGGGTGAGAAGGGCAGTCACTATCTACTCACCCAGAAAATGGCTAGAGGTGTAATTTGAATTACAGATTTTTCTCATAATTGGTCAATCTGGGTCATTATGGCGTATGTTGCATTCTGCTGTATATTGCATTATGCTATTAAAAAGAACCAGTCATCCATGGGCATTTGCAATAACTTGGATCGCAACCCTGGATTTGTTATAATAATGCAGATTTAAGTTTCATCCTAACCTAAAGCAGAGACCCTTTAGTATGAATTATTTCCACATATTTTGGTGTTGCTTTAGAACAATCAAATATATCATACAGCAAGGTACACTGTTGTGATAATCATAGTGTATGTCCTATGATATAGATCATTAGCCATCTGCACCATGTGTGATATATTTCGAAATCCTAGTTTTACAGCATTTTTTAATTAAGATTCAGGAAGCCTTTCCTGATTTCTCATTGTATAAATGTGAGCTGCTGGCTGTTGTGCTGATCCTCAGGCTTCAACATTTTAATTCACAGACCCAGAATACAGATAACGGATTCTGATTTTCTTGATCTGTCTACCTGTTCCAAATCAGTGAATCTAAGTACTGAAAGCTAGAGGGTCAGGAACAGCTGGGAAACTAGTCTTTTTTTAGAAGAAGATCACCAAAAGCAGCCTGCATGCACAGTAGTTACATTAAAAGCTGCCAGTGGCATGCAGAGGTTGGCAAATGCCCGGGACCAACGTGATTGCATGCCCTTAGAGACGGTTCACACTGGAACATGGATTTTCCCGTGCAATTCCATTGCATTTTCCTGCATTTTTGACAGCCCATTCATTTGAGTAGGCTACAAAATGCACAGGACCACAGAAAAAGTAGTGCACGCTCCACTTTTTAAAAATGCACTGCAGCCAACAGCATGGTACTGTGGTAGTGCTACCATGCAATTTGGTGTCTGCACTTGCGTTTGGACAGTAATGGCTACAGTTGTATTTTTAGCCCACAGTGCCAAGTGTCTATGATTTCAAGGCAAAGACTTTACTAGGTTTTGCCCTTACTCATTGTAAAAAATTATGGTCCTGTTCTGTTCAGATTCCTTATATGTTGATGTCAGTGTCAGATGGCGGTTTGCTCGGCGGCCGACCACTAGAAACAAAACATTAGTGGCTGCAGCAGAGAGGCTTTAAGGTGGCAGTCTGTGTCTGTCCTGTCCCTGGATGCCATCCCTCCGATGGATGCCTGGGGCTGTGGCACCTTTGGCTCCACCCTCTGCACACCATGGAAGTGGTCAACCAATGTCAGAAGAGGATATGGGGGAATTTGGAAGAACTGACAGAACCTGAGGAATAGAGAAGCTCTCATCTGTCATAGTTCGCATATAGGAAATGAGTTTCACATTGAGAGCAATGCAATGCAAAGGGTTTCCATTAATGTCCCCCTCCCCATTTATCTTTGCCCTTGTACTTCATTTGGTTTTGGGAACCTGAAGAAATACCAAGTACTTCCAGGTATGGAGGAGCACATATCTGATCCATGCGATAGTGGTGGGGCCATCAATGAATCAGTATTATATATATATATATATATATATATATATATATATATATATATATATATATATATATATATATATATACAGTGGGGAAGGAAAGTATTAAGACCCCCTTAAATGTTTCACTCTTTGTTATATTGCAGCCATTTGCTAAAATCATTTAAGTTAATTTTTTTTTCCACATTAATGTACACACAGCACCCCATATTGACAGAAAAACACAGAATTGTTGACATTTTTGCAGATTTATTAAAAAAGAGAAACTGAAATATCACATGGTCCTAAGTATTCAGATCCTTTGCTCAGTATTTAGTAGAGGCACCCTTTTGATCTAATACAGCCATGAGTCTTTTTGGGAAAGATGCAACAAGTTTTTCACACCTGGATTTGGGGATCCTCTGCCATTCCTCCGTGCAGATCCTCTCCAGTTCTGTCAGGTTGGATGGTAAACGTTGGTGGACAGCCATTTTTAGGTTTCTCCAGAGATGCTCAATTGGGTTTAAGTCAGGGCTCTGGCTGTGCCATTCAAGAACAGTCACGGAGTTGTTGTGAAGCCACTCCTTCGTTATTTTAGCTGTGTGCTTAGGGTCATTGTCTTGTTAGAAGGTAAACCTTCGGCCCAGTCTGAGGTCCTGAGCACTCTGGAGAAGTTTTTCGTCCAGGATATCCCTGTACTTGTCCGCATTCATCTTTCCCTCGATTGCAACCAGTCGTCCTGTCCCTGCAGCTGAAAAACACCCCCACAGCATGATGCTGCCACCACCATGTTTCACTGTTGGGACTGTATTGGACAGGTGATGAGCAGTGACTGGTTTTCTGCACACATACTGCTTAGAATTAAGGCAAAAAATCTATCTTGGTCTCATCAGACCAGAGAATCTTATTTCTCACCATCTTGGAGTCCTTCAGGTGTTTTTTTCGCAAACTCCATGCGGGTTTTCATGTTTCTTGCACTGAGGAGAGGCTTCCATCGGGCCACTCTGCCATAAAGCCCCGACTGGTGGAGGGCTGCAGTGATGGTTGACTTTCTACAACTTTCTCCCATCTCCCGACTGCATCTCTGGAGCTCAGCCACAGTGATCTTTGGGTTCTTCTTTACCTCTCTCACCAAGGCTCTTCTCCCCCGATAGCTCAGTTTGGCCGGACGGCCAGCTCTAGGAAGGGTTCTGGTCATCCCAAACGTCTTCTATTTAAGGATTATGGAGGCCACTGTGCTCTTAGGAACCTTAAGTGCAGCAGAAATTTTTTGTAACCTTGGCCAGATCTGTGCCTTGCCACAATTTTGTCTCTAAAATCTTCAGGCAGTTCCTTTGACCTCATGATTCTCATTTGCTCTGACATGCACTGTGAGCTGTAAGGTCTTAGATAGACAGGTGTGTGGCTTTCCTAATCATGTCCAATCAGTATATTCAAACACAGCTGGACTCAAATGAAGTTGTAGAACCATCTCAAGGGTGATAAGAAGAAATGGACAGCACCTGAGTTAAATATATGAGTGTCACAGCAAAGGGTCTGAATACTTAGGACCATGTGATATTTCAGTTTTTCTTTTTTAATAAATCTGCAAAAATGTCAACTATTCTGTGTTTTTCTGTCAACATGGGGTGCTGTGTGTACATTAATGAGGAAAAAAATGAACTTAAATGATTTTAGCAAATGGCTGTAATATAACAAAGAGTGAAAAATTAAAGGGGGTCCGAATACTTTCCGTTCCTACTGTATATATATATCTATATATATATATATATATATATATATATATATATATATCTATATATAGATATATATATAGATATATATATATATATATATTTTCCTTAGCAGAGCCCCCAGAGAATAAAAAGGTGACCGTTGCAATTTTTTATGTCACACGGTATTTGTGCACCCAGATAGCAAGGATAACATGCCACATGTTGCAGTGTTGAATAGTAAGTCTGTTAACTTGCTGTACATTTCCAGTTTTATTTATTTATTTATTTTTTATAGTGATCTACTTTTTTTTGTTTTTTATGAAGATCTCATTATTTATTTATTTTTTTTTATAGTGATCTACTTTTTTTTTTATCAAGATCTCCTGTTTTTTTAAATATTTTTTTTCTACTGATCTCCATAACTTTTTGTCGTTTTGTGTGTCAAGTTACCACAACACCATTAATAACTTGTATTTTTTAACCTCAAGGAGGTTGTTTGGTGTTGGTGTCCCTTGTCATTGTATTTTTGAAATGTACCTGCCTACTCACAAACAAAACTGTCCTTTTTTAAGTAAAACACATAGGCAAGTATTTGTGCAAAAAAAATTGCCATTTATTATGGGTCATAACCAAATAAAGAGGAAGGCAACGCTTGCTAAACTGGTGAAATTGGCAAAGCCTTTGTACCCCAGGGCCCACATCAAATATTTTACAGCCAAAATTGGTAGCATGAGGAGTCCATATAATAGTGAGCACAATCCGGTCCAGGACTCCGAGAGATCATGAACAGCAGCAGATGACATATATGTCCCCAGGCTGTGGTCTTACAAGAGCCTGCGTCTTTTGTCAGACCAGATCTAACCCAGGACATCACTTTCTTGTCTTCCTTCCACACTTCCTTCCTCGCTTACTTCCAGGCTGTGGCTCTGGTGTTGGAGTTGTGGCAGGGGGTAGAGGAGGAGGAGGAGGACGATGGTCGAACTCACAAACCTGGCTTTGGCTTGTGAGTTTGCCCCTCAACCCCTTATTTATGGCTTGTAAGATAACTTCCTCACAGAAGAGGCGTTGGCCCTCCTCCATTTCCTGCATTTTGCAGGCTGCCATGCAGACATAGTCCTCTTGAACACTGGGGGGGGTTCTGAGGGCCGCAATAGCCTGCCAAAATAGCCCAAGTGCTGCCTCCTCCAGGTTACTCCCCTTCCTAGGCCTTTTTTTTAAGGGCGGAGGGGAGGGACCTGGGATTCGGGCAGGCTACTGGGCCGTCCACCTCCTGGCTGCAACTTACCCCCGCCACCTCCTGGCTGCCACTTTCCACAGCTTCCTCCTGGCTGAGGCTTTCATGTGTATGAAAAAGGGACATAGTTTTAGTTTTTGGTTCATCAATCACACACAATTTTCAGCTCATGACTGTTGCAAATAGAAACAAATAGAAAAGACTATCATTCTGGTCCCAAACATTTTTGGCCACTACTGTCTATTGATATGTAAAACACTTTATTAAATCAGCAATTAGTGATCAATAATAGCATCTAGTTAACATCATTAATTTTACGACAAGAAATATGTAGAATAATGCTATACCAGGCTCAAGCTGGGCTCCTCCACTTCTTCCTGGCTGGAAGGCCCAGGTTGGATGTCGGAAGCCTCAGCTGGGGTGGAAGGAAGCGTGGATGGAAGAGTGGAAGGAAGGGTTGAGAGTGATTGCCTGACTTCAGTCTGGTCTGACAGAAAACACAGTCTGTCATAGTACCACAGCCTGGGGGCATAAATGGCATCTGCTGCTGCTCCTGATCTCATGGAATCCTGGACCTTATTGCGCTCCCTATTATAAGTGCTCCTCAGCCCAGCAATTTTTGCCTTGAAATAGTGGATGGTTGTCGTGGGGATCTGCGGCCTCACCAACTCCAGCAGTTTCTCCAGCGCTGCCTGCCTCTTTTGTTTATGATTGTAATGCGGATGTTTCCCTTGCCACAGACAGGGCAGCTCTCTGTACTTGTCTATGAATAGGGGGGGCAGTTGTGATCATTGAAGCCATCCATTTTCTCTGCAAGACACAACACAAGACAAACCCTAATGTCAGGCTAAACTCTCCTAATCTTGTCCCAATATAGGCCTCAATCTATAAGCAGTATAGGCCCAAGTTAAAATTGTACCTTCGTTATCATGATCGGTGCTTCTGCTACTCCTTCCTCTGCTCACAGATCGTACATACGAAGCACATGTGTTATGCTTTATATACACTGCGCATGAGTGAAACTCCACCCGCCCTGACCTTCTATCTAATATATTCCCCGCCCCTTCTCTTTCGGGGCAGTGGGAGAGCACATGGCAGAGAAAGAACAAGTGCATGAAGACAGCAGCAATGATGAAAGCCCGGAGCCACGAACGTCCCGATCCCGGAGGAGATTTAAGGCCTCAAATATGGCCTTTGAAAAGGTGGAGATGGTGGACATCTTGAAGAGGGCCGACTATGATGGGAAGCATGGACCTTACCCAAACCCAAATGTGAGAAAGGCCAAGATCATGGCTAAAGTTGTGAGAAGTCTGAACAGGAATTTTGGGGTACAGCGATCCAAGGATCAATTGAGGAAACACTGGTCAGACCATGTGTGAAACTTTACCAAAAAAGGTAAGTATTCCAGCTTTAAGAAAGCGAAAAAATCATGTCTTCAGCTTGAAACTCTGCCAAAACTGACAATTGTACGACACTTTCAAGCAATGCTTCATATTCCTATTTCTGCCCTCAAATATCTGTGTGCTAAGTATACCTTTTTTTAATTCACATAGGGGAGAAAAGACTCGGGACATCAGAGGACACCAGGGACCCACAACCTCCTAAAGAAGGGAAAATCCCCACACCATAATCAGAGGATGTGGAGGAAGAAGAATTTTATGAAGTGTGCGAAATAGTGACTACAACCGGTGAGTGTCTGAGACCACAGCTTCAGGTAATAGATGTATGCATGCATATTTATAATACATGGTGTGTTTTTTTATTTTAGGTGATGTGGATGTTGTGAAAGAAGAAACACATTTCACAAGTGCAAGTGCACACAGCCTCATCGGGGAGATCATGGTGTGCCATAGGGATGAGCTTTATGTTCGGATCGAACATGAGTTCGACTCGAACATTGGCTGTTCGATCGTTCGTTGAAATACGAACATTATGGGGAGTTTGCGCCAAATTCGAGCGGCGCATCACACCCCATAATGCACTGTGACATCGCAGTGCATTGCTGTCTGATGATTGGCCAAGCATGCACTATGACCCACATGCTTTGGCCAATCACAAAGAAAGCCATAATTGGCCAAAGGCAGGTGTACTGTTTCCAATATACTTCAGGCAGGCAGATGATTCAGTTAGCTGCAGTGTATTTTATATATATATATATATATATATATATATATATATACAGTCGGTCTCGTATATATATATATATATATATATATATATATACACAGCACCCCATATTGACAGAAAAACACAGAATTGTTGACATTTTTGCAGATTTATTAAAAATGAAAAACTGAAATATCACATGGTCCTAAGTATTCAGACCCATTGCTCAGTATTTAGTAGAAGCTCCCTTTTGATCTAATACAGCCATGAGTCATTTTGGGAAAGATGCAACAAGTTTTTCACACCTGGATTTGGGAATCCTCTGCCATTCCTCCTTGCAGATCCTCTCCAGTTCTGTCAGGTTAGATGGTAAACGTTGGTGGACAGCCATTTTTAGGTCTTTCCAGAGATGCTCAATTGGGTTTAAGTCAGGGCTCTGGCTGGGCCATTCAAGAACAGTCACGGAGTTGTTGTATATGTATATATATATATATATATATATATATATATATATATATATATATATATATATATATATATCTATATATATATATCCACTGTATCCGGTTTAGCTAGATCTGACTGCAGTCCATTCCTGGTGTACTCTTTCTAATATACTTCAGGCAGGCAGGTGATTCAGTTAGCTGCAGTGCATAAAATATATATACAGTCTCCTACATATATATATCCACTGCATTCTAGTCTAGCCAAGCCTATATCTGACTGCAGGCCATTCCTGGTGTACCTTTTCAAATATACTTTTAGGCAGGCAGGGGATTCAGTGAGCTGCAGGGCATAAAATATATATATATATATAGTTTCCTACATATATATCCAATGCATTCTAGTCTAGCCAAGCCTATATCTGACTGCAGGCCATTCCTGGTGTACGTTTTCAAATACACTTTCAGGCAGGCAGGTGATTCAGTGATCTGCAGTGCATAAAATATATTTATACAGTCTCCTACATATATATCCACTGCATTCTAGTCTAGCCAAGCCTATATCTGACTGCAGGCCATTCCTGGTGTATGTTTTCAAATACACTTTCAGGCAGGCAGGCAGGTGATGCAGTGATCTGCAGTGCATTAAATATATATACAGTCTCCTACATACATATATCCACTGCATTCCAGTCTAGCCAAGCCTATATCTGACTGCAAGCCATTCCTGGTGTACGTTTTTAAATATACTTTCAGGCAGGCAGGTGATTCACTGATCTGCAGTGCATTAAATATATATACAGTCTCCTACATATATATAGGCCATTCCTGGTGTACTTTTTCTAGTAAACTTCAGGCGGTGTTTTGCTAATAACATTTTACAACATGTTTGGAAGGCCACCAAGGAGAGGCAGACGCTCAAATGCCACCAAAAGAGGGCAAGCAGGCTCTGTAGACCAACAGTGCTGGTCGTGGACACGGTGCATCCTCAGCACGTGGCCGTGGGGCCACGATTGTCCTTTTTTTTGGCAGCTGGCTGTGTTGATCCACAACATGCAGAAGAGTTGGTAGAGTGGATAACTAAGTCATCCTCATCCCCCTCATCCTCTGTCACCTAGGCTCAGAGTAGTTTGCCTGCCAATGCAGCTGACAAAGCTGCCTATTCCATCGGCTCAATATCATCAGTCACTCTTTCCCTAGCCCCACCATCATGCACAGAGGAGTCCCCCGAACTGTTCGACCACAGTGTCGGGTACATGCTGCAGGAGGATGCGCAGCGTTTTTGAAGGCTCCGATGATGGTACCCAGGTTGAGGAAGGCAGTAACGTGAGCCCAGAGAGAGGGAGTGCCCAAGAAGGACAAGAAACTGGCAGTTATGTTCCCCCAGCTGCAGCATACTGCCAGGTTTGCTCCAGTGACGAGGAGGGAGGGGATGATGAGTTCACTGACTCTACGTGGGTGCCTGATAGAAGAGAGGAGAAGGAGGAGGAGGCACATCTCCAACAAGGCAGGATGCCCTCCAGGGGCCAACTTAAGGGCAGCCACCCGACTGCATCACACCGCAGAGCTCCGCATGTGCAGGGCGCTGCTGACTCCCGCATATTTTGAAAAGTTCTTTGGGTGTGGGGCCTTTTTGATACACGTGCAGCAGATCGCACCGTTGCTGTTTGCCACATAAGTCTGAAGCGTATGAAGTGTGGCCAAAACAGCAGCCACTTGGACACCACATGCTTGACCAGACAAATGTCGACCTCCCATGCATATTCAGAGAAAAACAGTCAGCGCAAAAAACCATCAGATAAACAAAGCTGCTGGACACTAAAGGCAAATATATAAGTCCTTTCATGTAATAGAGTAAAAAGTAATAGTGCAGCGCTGAAGAAAACTCGTACAACTAAATATAAGTAATAAAAGTCCATAAAATTGCATATGCAAAAAATGAATGAAGCAAACACAACAAGAAATATCCACGGTGATAAAGGGTGCTTCATGCAAATCCGAAGTGCCCTTTAAACCGTGCTCACACCTCTTGCCAGTCAAACCGCTCACCTTGTTAAAAGGACCCTGAACTAACAGGAAGGTCTCATAGGCATTCACCACTTATTAGTGGTCGGGGTTAAATCTTGACTGGAAAACCGGAACCCTCTTCATTAATTTGCTTAAAAGTTTTCATCCATATTCACATGAAATATATAAAAGAATAATATAGTGCTCTCTGTATGGCTAAAACACTATTTCCTTTATTGTAAAACAGGTACTCACATAGGAAGCACTATGCCCAGTGCTAGGGTAATAGGTACATGTACTTTAAAGGTGACAGAAGATATTAAGGTGGCTGCAGTGACGTCTCTAGGGATAAATCCGACCTCCCATGCAGTCCATTGGCAACAGTACTTAAAAGACCCACACCAAAGAACAAGGCGGTCCTCTCCTTGCTACTCATCAGCTGGATCTCCAACCCCACTATACCTTCAGTCCTCTCAGAAACCTGCACTGAGAGGAATGAAGGTGTAGAATTAGGTGTGCCAAGTACTTGAGGGCAATCTGCTATCTCTACACCAACATTGGATTGTAGCAGGCAAGTTTCCCTACCCTAGTTGCTAAACCGTTGAAAGAAATTCGGTCCCAGCCATCCACATGCTCAGCGGCTGAATGCTAGCTCGGCTAATTGCTAGCACTCCAACTGCTGCCTTTTCAGCTGATAGACTCTGCCCCCTTTCGTGAATTTGTGGAATGTGCAGTACCTCAGTAGCAGGTTCCCTAAACGCCATTTCTTTTCACGGAAGGCCATTCTAGATCTCTACCGGCACGTGAAAGGCAATGTCTTGGCCTCGTTGGACAGGGCGGTCAGCGGTAAGGTGCATATTACCACTGATTCATGTCCAGCAGGCATGGACAGGGATGTTACCTTTCTTTCACAGTGCACTGGGTAACTCTGCTGGCAGCTGGGAAGGATGCAGGACAGGGTGCAGTATTGTTATTCCGCCACCACGCCTCCAAAATGCTAGTAGTGGTGATTCTGCCACACCTCTCTCCTCCATTCCCTCCTCTTCTTCTTCCACTATGGTCTCTTCCTCTGTAGGTTTGTCCTCGTAACCAGCGGTGCTCAATAGGCGTTCAAGAGGCTATGCAAAACACTCAGGCAAAAAGATGCCATGCGGTGCTTGAGTTGGTCTGCTTAGGGGACAGGAAGCCACACTGGGGCAGAGATTCTGTCAGCTCTGCAGGAGCAGACTCAGAGGTGGTTGATGCCATGCCAGCTTCAGCCAGGAATGGTGGTTTGCGACAATGGCACCAACCTCCTCTCTGCCCTCCGACAGGGACACTTGACCCATGTTCCCTGTTTGGCTCACATCCTTTATTTGGTGGTGCAGCGATTCTTGTGCAGGTACCCGGGCTCACAGATCTCCTGAGGCAGGCCAGGAAAGTCTGTGGGTATTTCCGCCAGTCACATAATACCAGTGCTCGGCTGGCTGACCTTCAAGAGGAATACAACCTGCCCAAGAACCGCGTCATTTGTGACATGCCCACCAGGTGGAACTCAACATTGGCAATGCTGCAGTGGCTGCACATGCAGCAGAGGGCCATCAATGTGTACCTGTGTGAGACCAGGACAGGGTCAGGGGAGCTTGGCTTTTGTTTTCCACGCCAGTGGCTACTGATCAAGGATGCATGCTTTGTCCTGTCACCATTTGAGGAGGCCACGAGGATGGTGAGCAGTGACAGTGCATTCATCAGTGATACTGTCCCTCTTGTCTTCCTGTTGGAGCACACGCTTCGTGATATAATGGACAGGGCACTTGAGGCAGAACAGAGGGAGGAAGAGGAGGACTTCCTTACCTCTCAAGGCCCCCTTTATCCAGACAGCATTCCTGCGGGCCGGCCGATCACACAGGAAGAGGGGGAGGAGGAGGATTGTGTCAGCATGGAGGTGGAGGATAACACTCAGCATCAGCAGCAGTCTTCAAGGGATCATTTTCAGTCCCCAGAAACCCATGGACTTGTACGTGGCTGGGAGAAAGTGGCTGTGGATCATGTCATCCTTAGTGACCCAGAGGACTCCGGATCGAATGCCTCAGCAAACCTTCGCTGCATGGCCTCCCTGATCCTGCAAAGCCTGCAAATAAACCCTCAGATTCGTGGTATCAAGGAGAGGGATCATTACTGGCTGGCAACCCTTCTTGATCCACGTTACAAGGATAAGGTTGCGGAACTTATCCAGCCTTCGCAGAGGATGAAACATCTTCAGGAGGCCTTGCAGAAAGGTTTGTGCAATGCGTTTCCAGAGCCTGGGAGGTTACAATTTCCTGGTCCTCCTGGACAACGTGTTTCTGAGGCTTCGGTCAGTCACAGAAGAAGTGGTGGAGAAGGTGGCGGTCTGACCGATGCGTTCAGACAATTCTTTAGTCCGCAGCCCCAAGGTCTGATCGGTTCCAGCAACCATCACCAGCATCTGATTTACATGGTGCAGGAATACCTAGGGGCAAGATCAGACTTGGAGACCTTTCCAACCGAAAATCCATTAGGTTACTGGGTCTTGAGGATGGATGACTGGCCAGAGCTTGCACAATATGCAATTGAGCTACTGGCCTGTCCTGCATCCAACGTTCTTTCTGAACGCACATTCAGTGCTGCTGGAGGCTTTGTAACCGATCACAGAGTGCACCTGTCCACAGACTCAGTTGATCGGCTCAACTTCATAAAAATGAATCAGTCTTGGATTAAATAAGCTAGGGCTTACAAGCACCTGATGCTGATGTAACCGATTAATTTTTCCCTTGAAGACTGCCTAAGCTGAGTGACTATCATGTTATGTTGAGTGACTATCCTATTCCTCCTCAATGTTCATGTTGATAGCTTCAAAGAACATTTTTGTTTCAGGGCACCTCCACCAGTGCCTAAGGCCCAATTTTTCTGCTCCTGTTTAACAGGGGCATATAAATATAATTTTTGCTGTAATATTTTGCAGCAGGGCTCGTTCTTGCGCTCAACAAGAGTATCTGTGAGGGGTTGCAGTGTTGTGGCACCACCACCAGTGCCTAAGGCCCAATTTTTCTGCCCCTGTTTAATAGGGGCATGTAATTACAATATTTGCTCTAATATTTCACAGCAGGGCCCATTCCTGCGCTCCACAAGAGTATCTGTGAGGCTTTACAGTGTTGTGCCACCACCACCGCCTAAGACCCAATTTTTCTGCCCCTGATTAACAGGGGCATGTATTTACAATATTTGCTCTAATATTTCACAGCAGGGCTCATTCCTGCACTCAGCAACAGAATCTGTGAGGGGTTACAGTATTGTGGCACCACCACCACTGCCTAAGACCCAATTTTTCTGCCCCTGTTTAACAGGGGCGTATCATTACAATTTTTGATCTAATATTTCACAGCAGGGCCCGTTCCTGCTCCCACCAAGAGTAACTGTGAGGGCTTACAGTGTTGTGGCACCACCACCACACCACCCCCAAAGGCCCAATTTTTCTGCCCCTATTCAACAGGGGCATGTAATTACAATTCTTGATATAATATTTCACAGCAGGGCCTGTTCCAGTGCCCACCAAGAGTAACTGTGAGGGCTTACAGAGTTCTGGTACCACCAACACCTAAGGCCCAATTTTCCACAGAGTATATAGGGCAGGCTGTATAGTATATACAAGCGGTCCCCTACTTTAAAACATCCGACTTACAAATGACTCCTACTTACAAACGGAGGAAGACAACTGGAAGTGAGAGGAAATCTACCCCCTAGGAAGGGAAATTCTCGTCTGTAAGAGTTAATATAGGAAAAAGGTGTCTCCACTGATGCTTTATCACCAATCCTTGTTTCCCTAATAACCCCAAATTTTCAAAATCCAATTGTCATTGGGACAGAAAGTGAGGTGAAATCTTCTGAACAGGGGCGCAGACAGCAAAACAAATGTTACAGGGGTGATAACCCTTCCCTATGTTATCCAAAAAGCTTAAAAAATTATTTTTTTGCCTGGAGCTACACTTAAAAAATGTACCTGTTCCAAATTACAAACAGATTAAACTTAAGTACAAAACCTACAGTTCCTGTCTTGTTTGGACCACCTGTATACTGCTGTTCAGAGTATATAGGGCCTGGGTGCGGGGTTCCCCTTAATATCCATACAAGACTCAAAGGGCCTGGTAATGGGCTGGGGGGTACCCATGCCGTTTTTCTCAATAATTTTCATCCATATTGCCAGGACCCAACATTACATTACAGCCACAAGCAGTTTTAAATTACTTTTATTCCGTCGTTTTGTGCAGGGACTTTTCTAAACACGGAAACATGCGCCACTTTACAGGCATACTAGGCATACCCCCCAGGGACGATATTTAAAGGAATATTTCACTTTTATTTTTTCACTTTAAGCATTATTAAAATCACTGCTTCTGAAAAAACTGACGTTTTTAAAACTTTTTTTGCATTGATACATGTCCCCTGGGGCAGGACCCGGGTCCCCAAACACCTTTTAGGACAATAACTTGCATATTAGCCTTTAAAACTCACACTTTTGATTTTTCATGTTCGGGTCCCGTAGACTTTAACCGTTTTCGAATGTTCGCGCAAACTTTTGGTCCGTTCACATGCTCTGCCGCGAACCGGGGGGTGTTCGGCTCATCCCTAGTGTGCAATAGGGATAGACAGAAGATCAAGGAAGATCAATGATGTTGAAAAAAGACTCAAAAACATCATTGATGTTTTAGGCAGAATATAAAACACTCCAAAATTTTACTAATTGTTTTTATTTTTCATAATTTTTCAAAACATTTTGAAAGCCAGTGTGTCAACATGTGCTATCTGCCATCACAGGATATCAATGATGTTGAATGATCAATGATGTTGAAAAAAGACTCAAAAACATCATTGATGTTTTAGGCAGAATATAAAACACTCCAAAATTTTACTAATTGTTTTTATTTTTCATAATTTTTCAAAAAATTTTGAAAGCCAGTGTGTCAACATATGCTATCTGCCATCACGGGATATCAATGTACGCATTTTGTGGGTGCAACCCCTTCCTCGCAACTCAAGTAGCTGAGAGGAAGGGGTTGTACCCCCGAAACACGTCCATTGATCCCCCACGATGGTAGCTAGCACATGTTGACCTTAGCCATGGGATCAGCAGGGAAATCCCCATTTTGACTTTCAATTTGTGTGCATCTTCAAAATTTGGCTTTCACAGGGGTGACATCACCCCATCTGATGAAGGCAAGATCAACAGTTTGGATATACTAATGTCTGATATTGCCTTCAATTTATCAAAGTTGAACTTTGTAAGTTCCTGAGTTGTGTATTGTTTTATGGTTTTAAAAACATGCCTGTTTCCACAAAAAAGAATATTTCTAATGTCAAAAAAAAAAATTGTATTCTAAAAATATATTGGTTTATACAAAAACCCTTTTCTAAACGCACATGTGAATGTGCACAGAGTAAACATTTTTTTACTCAACAATGTGTGGCTTCCTCTTTCAATGCTCAATAGCAGTTTTTTGAGTAAGTTGGTGTTTACAGTGACAATGGGGGTTATTTACTAAAGGAAAATCCACTTTGCACTACAAGTGCACTTTCAGTGCAGTTTCAGGTGCACTTTTGCAGTGCAATTGTAGTGCAAAGTGGATTTTCCTTTAGTAAATAACACCCACAGTGCTTTATAATTTGCAACAATCAGGCCATTTTCGTCACTCCTATAAATTAATTCATGGTGCTGAAAATGATGAATATTTTTATCAGTAATGCATTACATACATTAACAACAAAAACAAAGTGTAGCAGACCCACAACATAATAGTTAGCTGAAGAAGAGAGTGTCACCTCATGTATCAAATAAATTACTTTTGCACTATTGAAGAAAATGGCCAAAAAGAAAAGCCCATTGGATAACCTAGGAGACAGATAAAAGAAACACAAGCAGTAAATGAAAGGAAATATTTTTCAGTTTAAAATACAAATTTATTTAAAAAATGTTTGTTAAACATTTTCTGGCATATCAATGGCCCCCCTCAACCACAAAGTACTCCATATATTTTAGACGGACCTCGTGGGTGCTTTGGGGGGGAAAGCCAGGATGGCCAGCTTCAAGCGCTGTCAGGGTTTAGTCTTGAAATCCGGCCTCAGACCCAACTGAGGCCACATAGTTCATCGAATTTCTCCTTAAAAAGTTGTGGGGAATGCATCATGAAAGGATTATATGGTTAAGTTTATATTCTGCCATGTTGATTGGCGTAAGGAATAGGCGGAACGGCTGGCCATTATCCTGAAAGCATTCTCCACCACTCGTCTGGCTCTCGCCAGCCAGTAGTTAAAAACCCTCTGGTCCGGGGGTGAGGGTCCTCACGGGGAATGGTCGCATCAGGTGATCACCCAGCCCAAATGCTTCATCAGCGACAAAGACGAACGGCAGACCAGCCACGTTGTCTTCCGGAGGTGGCAATCCCAAGCCACCATCCTGGAGCCGTCCTTAGAACTCGGTCTGGGCGATGACTGCACCATCCGACATCTGGCCATTCTTCCCCACCTCCACATAGAGAAACTCATATGTCGCCGACACCACCGACAACATCTCAATACTATTAAACCCCTTATAGTTGTAATAATATGACCCCGAGTTGGGGGGTGGGACTACGTGGACGTGTTTCCCATCAATTGCCCCTCCGCAGTTGGGAAAGTCCCAACGCTGGGCAAATTGGGAAGCCACAGTCTGCCATTCCTGTGGCGTTGAAGGAAACTGTGGAGTGAAACAAGAAAAAAAAATTGTACTTTTGCACATTGCAAGCAGATTAGATACAAACATTCTTAGCCAACATTAGTATAACATTTATTTGAAGGAGTATTTGAAAAAAAAAAATCTAAGGTCCACTTATCTGATTCCTTGCCCCCTCTGATGGCCCATTGTAAAAATTTTAGGGGGGGGAGATGTTTTGGACAGGTCTCCACTTCATTGAGAGCTGAATGCATAAATAATGTGTGTTACTTTGGCCAGCCCCTCCTTACTTTACACTATTGGGAGCCCACTGGACAGGTAAGAAGTGTCATAATACAAAAATATAAATACACACTGTACTCAGTGAAGCACATTTTTACATTCTGCAATTACCTATCAAGATAATAGGAGAACAAAACTTTAAACAGTACCATTTGAAAGTATTCAGGCAGGCCCTTTCACTACATGCTTTGGTGAATTCATCCATAAATATGACCACAGAAAAGGTAGGTATAGTGTGTATGGGTTTGGCAAAGTCAGCAGATAGAGTATTGGTATCGGTTGACTTAGCGGTTGGGGGGAGGGAGAGTTCCAAATGATTTTGGGACCCCCAAAAAAAGCCTCTTGCACTCTGCCTGAATTTAAGGACACAAATAACATTTGTACACATTTTAGGGGGTATTTAAGGTAAAGCACCACAATGGAGCTGACAAAATACATTGTTAAGTGACTAGTTTAGGTGTGTATGGGCCCAGGATAGCATGCTGGGGAAGTTGTTGAAGGCAAATATGCATAAAGGACAAAAAAGGAACTTTAAAAACTTCCAGCATGCATGAGGACAAGGGGACATTCACCGCATATTACAATCATGGTAATTAGGGAATGATGAAAGAAATACAATACATTAGCAAACATTAAATACATAGAATGTGATGTTAAAGGAGAAATCCTACATTAATATAGTCCTTCTGCAGGACCTGTATGATGGCAGAACAGGTCTCTGGAATAATGATCCCCAGAGCCTGGGGGGAGATGCCTGTTGAGAACTTGATGTCCTGCAGACTTCACCCCGTCGCCAAGTACCGCAAGGTGGCGACGAGCCTCTGCTCGGGAGTGATGGCTTGCCGCATGCAGGTGTCCTAATTGTAATATAAGAGGACAGCAAAGCCAACAAACGGTTAAAAAACGGGGTCAATCATCCGGAGATAATTCCTGAAATCATCAGGATTATTCTCACGGATCTCCCTCAACAAAGGCATATGAGAGAATTGGTCACGCTGGAGCAACCAATTCTTGGTCCATGAACTCCTCCCCACCCTGTTCATGGACTGGGCTTGGGTCAAAGTAAGAACCCCAACACCAAGCCCCTGCACAGTACGTACCCGCAACATGGCTTCAAAGCGGTCGGCTGGTCAGAACGAACTAACAGAACACATTGAAAATCAGAAAGGCCTGAGAAGAGCTTGTTGAAAATCAGAAATGAGCGGACAAGAACACACTGATTATCAAATACATAATATATAAATGCGCACTGAAAACCAGATGCGAACTGACTACACGCACTGAAAACTAGATGCGAACCCACAAGCACAAACTGAAGAGCAGTAACGATCTGAAAAGCACAAGGCTGAAAAGCGTGAATCGTCTCTCACCAAACCTCTACTAACACGAGATTAGCAGAAGGAGTGCTTTATAGTGCCGTTGTACGTGTTGTACGTCAGCGCGTTCTTGACGATCGGAATTTCCGACAACATTTGTGCAACCGTGTGTATGCAAGACAAGTTTGAGCCAACATCCGTCTGAAATAAATCCCAGAATTTCATTGTCGGAATGTCCGATCGTGTGTACGCTGCATGACATTCGCGGTGATACCTCACATGTGTGGTGCGAACACCATTTACATATGCGCGTGCGACTTACTTATGTGTTTGCTTCTGCATGCAAGCACGGAGGGATGGGGGCACTTCAACTTTCTTTTTTACCTTTTTTAAAGTTTTTTTTTTTTTTTTACACTGTCCTTTAAATTTAATTTTTTTTGTAAACATCCCTTGTGATAGAAATAAGGGACGACAGGTCCTCTTTTTGGAGAGATCTGGGGTCTATAAGATTTCAAATCTTTCTTCTACCTTTGAAAGTAAAAGATTAAAATGTATGATCTATATGACTGTAAGTTACGTCCCTTAAATTGTAAGCTCCTTGAGGGCAGTGACTGATGTGAATGTTCAATATATGTGTAAAGCGCTGCATAAAATTAATGACACTATATAAGTACCTGTAATAAAGAAATAATTAAATAATAAATAAAAAAAAGATAGATCTTTTGTTTAAAAGAAAAAAAAAAAAAAAAGATTACTTCTGCCCTAGACCAGAAGGGATGTCATGACGTCGCTCCGGTCCTCCTAGATCATAGAGAAAATCAGAGACGATCTGGCCGCTGTTCCCCTCTGTGACCAACCGCACACACTGTCGGATTGTTTCCCAGGCTCGGTGGTAAGAATGGTAAACCTGAAAAACCCCCAGCGAGCGGCAAGAAAGCCCCTCGGCTGCTTGTGAAAGAGATCCAGCAGCTAATTAGCCACTTGGACCACTTTCATGAGAAAGAGAATTGCTGGCTGAAAAAAAAATACTGAGGTTATGACTGATAAGTTCAGCCATAACCCTGGTAAACCACTTGAAAACGGCAACATACAGTATATATATGTATTGTGGTAGGCAAGTGGGTAATCTATGACTCCAGCGACTCACAGCTTACACAATGATTTTCCCTGGCTAATGGCGGCTGAGTGTATTATTTAGAAATAAATAAAATTAACTTGTTTCTTCACCCTGTATGGAGAAAGCACAGTCCACTTTAAAGAGAACAAGAAAAGACAGTGTGAAGGTGTCCAGGGCAGTGCCAATACAATAATAATTTCCTCATGTATATTAATGACTCTCACGGCTTATCAATATCTCTTTAGATATTAGAATGAGAGGGAATTACACAATATAATTATCCTTACCAGCAATTCCAAGGGCGCATTCAGACTATTGCATTGCTGCAACATGAGTGAGCTCTATGTGCGATGCCATGGCATCCTAATGCACTGTACAGTATTAGCCAATGCATGGCAACATACACATAGTATTTTGTAGTGCACTGCTTGGAAGAAAGATTTATGTGTATTTTTTTGACCACTGCAGTGCATTTGCAACTTATTCACGAACAGGCTGCACTTTATTGCAAATCTAACTGTCCCAGGTTCTGCGGGACTGTCCTGGATTGTTAACAAAGTCCTGGCACCCCGCAGATCCAAACTCCATACTGCACTCCTGTTGCTTATCACTTTTGAAGAGAAACAAAAGAAAGCACCTCTGAGTGCCGGTATTTATTTGTAGCAGTAAACAAGTAATCCACACTTACAATAAGGTTAGGGAAGTACGGCTCCGACAGGGAAGATATCCTGGATTAGTCCCAGCGTCCATAGCAAGAGACTGCAAGGTGGTTCCGAAGGGATGGCCGCGGTCCCCCGCAAGGAAAGGTTTGCAGCTGGGCTGGATGGAAGCTCCGTTGGTCCGACAGGACGCTCGTGGGCGTGTGACGTCACCAGGATAGAACAGACCACAAAGCTGGGAACCCACTGCTGGGAACTCCTACTTACATTTCGATAGCTGCCATCACCCACAGTGGGTCAAAAATATTCCTAAAGGCCAGTATTGCAGATTAAGACAGAATTGTACCAGAGATTCTGACTACATCTCCCAAAGTGTGCACCTTAAAAATAAATTTTTAGAAAAGGGATTTCCTGAGAAATTAGTAGATCAAGCTCATGCCACTTTTCTTACAGGCAAAAAACCTAAGACTAAAAAACCACCTGAAAACGATACCGTGCGTTTTATCACCAGATACCACAGTAAATATAAAAAAATGGAGCATATCCTCTACAAACACTGGAACATTTTAAAACAGTATCCCCTTCTTAATACTAGTCTTAGTGACAGACCCAAGGTCACTTATAGAAGGGCCCCAACATTGAAAAACAAGATAGCGCCCAGCAAACTAAAAATCACCAAACCGGAAAACCCCTTGTGCCTTATCCCTCCCACAGGTATGTATAGGTGCAACAAATCGTTATGCAAAACCTGTGCTTTTGTGAGACATGGACAACATAGTTTCCAATACAAGGACAAGACATATCAGCTAGAAGGATTTTACAACTGCTCTACTGAATATGTAGTGTATTGCTTAACATGTCCATGCAAATCACTATATGTTGGTCGTACAATTCGCCCATTACGACAAAGTTATGGTAAACATCGCCGGTTTATAGAGAAAGGCTGTGATGAACATAGCGCTCCTCGCCACTTCTTAGAGTACCATAATCAATCCACTGCGGGCCTACAGGTGTGGGTTATTGAATCTATACCCCGCAACTTGTCTGAAGCTGAACGCTTTTGCAAGTTGTGTGAACGTGAAACCTATTGGATATACACCCTAGACACTCTTGCGCCCAATGGGTTGAATGAAGAAATAGAAGTCAATACCATCATATAGCATCTCATGATAAATCTCTTTCCTTTTTCTTTTTCCCTCCCCCCTCCCCTCCCTTTCCCGCCTTGTTTTTTCTCCTCCTTTCTATACCCTCTCCCCCCTTTCCCCTCTCTTCTCCCTCCTCCCCCCTTCTCTCTCTCCTTTTTTCTTTTCTTTTTTTCCTTTCTTTCCCCTCTACCTCTTTGCATATAATTACACATCTTTTGACATGTACCCCCACAGATATGTATGCACATCAATGCATTGTGCATAAATTCTCAGTAATTGCCATTATTAGTTCCACCCAGCCATAATGTTCTTTTTAGTGTAATGCATCTTTTACCCATAACCCAAATAATCATTATAATTTTTTACTCATAATTTTTTACTCCCAATCTTTTACCCATAGTATTTTTATATATCCTCCATCCTCTAGACAGATGCCGTCATCACATGATATATTATCGTGTCAATGCGATTGTGTTTACAATTAGCATGACGCGATAATTTAGCTTTTTAGGCACCGTTATTATTCATTTTGTGTCCTATAATTATTGTTATTATCATCATACTTGGTTTGTTCTTAATTATCCTTATCATTATTACTTCTGGCTCATCCTCAACAATATACATAAATATATTATTACTTTTTTTCACATTATATATTATACATATATATATATATATATATATATATATATATATATAAAAGAATCTTTTTCTTTTTATGATTTTATATATATATATATATATATATATATATATATATATATATATATTTTTTTATTTTTATTTTAATTTTTTTATTATTTATTATTTATTTTTCATTTATTTTATTTTATTTTCTCTATTTAGGTTTTTACTCTGAATGTTCCAATCAGTCATGTTGTTTTGTTGGTAGCAGACTCCCTCGCTTTCAGCTACGCCAATGTCTGCTCTTCTTTGTCAGCTGTAGCGTGTTTTAGTCCTAATGTACGGAGCTACTTAAGTCCCCCTCCTTTCCCGTTCACCCTACACTTGAAAAAGGAGCGCACATGCCCAGTGTGAGCTTCGCGCATGCTCTGAAACGCGTTGTGGTCTGTTCTATCCTGGTGATGTCACACGCCCACGAGCGTCCTGTCAGACCAACGGAGCTTCCATCCAGCCCAGCTGCAAACCTTTCCTTGCGGGGGACCGCGGCCATCCCTTCGGAACCACCTTGCAGTCTCTTGCCATGGACGCTGGGACTAATCCAGGATATCTTCCCCCTCGGAGCCGTACTTCCCTAACCTTATTGTAAGTGTGGATTACTTGTTTACTGCTACAAATAAATACCTGCACTCAGAGGCGCTTTCTTTTGTTTCTCTGCTCATGTTTACCTAGAGAGCTGACTTCGCTCACCAGGAAAGCCTGCCCTCAGCGCTGGTTCTTATACAAGGACTTTTTATTTTTCTATCACAGCCTTTAACTACAGTGGCAAATTATTATGGACATTTTTATCTAATTCAGTAACTATAGTCCTATTCGCTTTTTATCTTCAGCTCACTGTATAAATGTATTGTATATTACATTGCATGATCATTGGTCCTGTGCGCAAGCACATATGTGCATATATACCTGCTTATCACTTTTGGGTCTAGGAAGAGGCAGATGAAGCACCGACTGTCTCCAGCATCATGCTGCAGAGAGCGCCTTTGCATTGTCATCCTGCCAAGGTGCAGGAGAGAGCCCAACTCCTCTGCTCTGTCCATACTTCATCCCCGCTCTGGATCTAACCTTCTCATTCCCTCCTAGTTTGCTGCAGTTTCTACTTTGCTGTGGAGAGGCTGGTCCAGATGTGCAGGGAAAGAGCTTTGACTGAGAGTTACTGCAGCCATGTGGAGGCGGCTCTTGAGAGTTCTGTGGTCTGAAGGGCCCAGCAACAAGGTAAGAGATGTGACGAGTCTCGATTTTTACTAACAGTGCTGTCCCTCCCCCCTGCAGAACATCTCTCCTGTCACCCTGAAGGGCAGGGAGAAAGGTTACAGGAGTGATGTTCTGCAGAGAGAGGAGTGATGTCCTACAGAGCTAGGAGAGGTATGACAGGAGTAATGTTCTATAAAGCTAGGATAGTAGTAACAGAAGTGATGTTCTACAGAGCTAGGAGAGGAATGTCAATAAAGATGTTCTACAGGGCTGTGCGAGGAGAGTGACAGGAGTGATGTTCTACAGAGCTGGGAGAAGAGTGACAGAAATTATGTTCTACAGAGCTGGGAGAGGAGTGACAAGAATGACCTACAGGGCTGGGAGAGGAGTGACAGGAGTTATGTTCTACAGAGCTGGGAGAGGAGAGACAGGAATAATGTTCTACAGGGCTGGGGGAGGAGTGACAGGGGTGATGCTCTACAGAGCTGGGAGAGGAGTGACAGGAATCATGTTCTACAGGGCTGGGGGAGGAGTGACAGGAGTAATGCTCTACAGAGCTGGGAGAGGAGTGACAGGAGTGATGTTCTGCGAAGCTGGGAGATGGGTGACAGGAGTGATTTTCTTCAGGGCTGGGAGAGGAGTGACAGGAGTGATGTTCTGCGAAGCTGGGAGATGGGTGACAGGAGTGATTTTCTTCAGGGCTGGGAGAGAGGTGGCAGGAGTGATGTCCTGCAGGAATGGGAGAGGGATGGCAGGTCAGAACTCCTCCCTTTACCCCCAGTGTATGCAGGGGGCAAGTTTTTCACAGAGGGAGGCAATGTGTACTGGGGCGGGCAGTGTGCGCAGGGGCATGGGGTGGTGGGATTTGTACAGAGGGGAGCAGTGTGGATGGGGGGGGCAAGGCAATATGCGCAGGGGAATAGAGAGACTGTGTCTACAGTTGGTGAATTTAATTTGTGCTAAATGCCAGGTTTCTTCATGGTTTCTAATCGGAATATATTTTAGCCACAACAACACCCACTTTTTGGTGCAGACCATACAGTGCGCTACTCTCACCACTGGTCAGTGTCTCTCTGAAGTGTCCCTCATTCTCACGTTCCAAAGTTGGGAGGTATGTTTAATGTACTGTAACGGACTGGATAAGTCTTAAAGACCCCTAATGGCATGGAGATAGGCCTAAGATTTTACAATAAACATAGGAGTGAACTGTTGAAGAAATGTTTTAGAAACAGAATTAACAGGAAACTTTCCAAAAGTGCATATACCGCATATCTGCTAACAGGGTCAGCTTTATATTTTCTACCCCCAGTCCAACTGCCTGCTGCACCTCCCAATTGCAGAGCAGGGCAAATATTCTCACAGTTTGGCTCTAGGGCTACGGCCCCAGAGTGGGTGACAACTGACAGGTAGTCTTTGCACATTTCATTAACTTTTTTTTTTTTTTACAGCCTTGAAATTCAAGGCTGAATTTGTCAAAGAACAATATGTATTGTAATGGTAAGTGTGGAAATGTACATAAAAAAACAGTACGACAAACAGCAAGCAAACACACAACACAGATTCCTAGGTATTTGGTCTTACTCAATATGGAGGGCTACCATCCTATTTGGTCTAACCTACATTCCCACTGCAAGGTGAACAATTAATTATAAGTCATATGGCAGTCCCTTTAAATTACAATAGTAATATAGGAAGAATGAACTGCTGACTTTAGACTTTTAAATGCTATCTTACACCCATGGAAATGAATGTCACTAACCAGGTGCAATTCATTATCGTAACAGAATAACTACGAGTGAGATGGTTCAGTTATCATGTAGTTAATTAAGTGCAATGTAATTGTTTTCTATTATCAATGTGCAAACAATTACACCTAATTGGACACTATGTGGATTATTATGCACACCACATAGGGACAGCACTGCAAGAACAGAAGCCTCTAAATGGCAGTAACTCAGTAAATCCTTTTAAATTACATAGTGAAATGCTTTCCTATCTTGTTCAGAGTATCTGAATATTGTTCTGATAATTGTCTATAAAACCATGTTGTTAAAAGACAAGCCAATAAAAATAATAAACCACATGAGACTTGTATTCCTCAAATTGTCTCTAAACAGCATGTTCGCATGGCCAAACTTAAAGGAAACTTTAGTGAGAGAACCTAGCTGCTATTAGTGACCATTCCTGCTAGTTGTCTGGATTTCATGCTGCTACAATGAATCTTTTCTATGGCACTGACATGGAACAAATATGCAGATCAAAAGTTCTAAATTTGCTCTAATTTCCCTTAGCTTGTGCTGGTTCCAGATCATTGACTCTAAGAATTCCAGCCATAGAAAGCCAGGTAACTAGCATTTTCAGTTGAGGTCAGCAATGACTGCCTAGATGCTGCTCTCAGTACTGGGTTGCAATAAGCTCTCCCAGAAGATGCTGTAGCAAATCTCCGACTCATTGTGACCTGTGTAGAACCAAATTTAATAAACTTTCCTAAAGTATAAATCACTGTCACATAAAAAAAACGACAAAGCTTTCTAATCCAGAACATTTTAAGGCATTTAACATTTGCACCATTGGTGTCACTAGGTCCTAGCTGCTAGGGAACTGCTCTGGGTTTCCTGCCAACTGCATTGGTCTTGGAATTACAAACTGCAAAGAAAAATAGATTTATTGTGTTATCTAGAGGAGTGCAGCAGAATGCGAAAAACTGTCATTTGGTATGAGAGAAAGTCTAGCCATGTGCTGTTCAGCCTCTAGCATCAGACAGGAAATATATTAGAGGTTTCCTGCTTAGCATACGAGACCAAACACCACATAGGGAGACAGATATAGCCTCACACAATGAATGATTGTGCCGTCTGCTGCTAACACAATCTCCAAACCTTGTATTACTCAAGGTACTAGGGAAATTGAGGATGGAGAATAGGGAAGAAAACAAAAAACAGAAAACAAAGAGAGTTAGACTTCATTTAGATGTGTGGTTGGGGTGGCAAAAACATGGGACTGAGCCGCTCGCCAGCCGCTTCCGCTTAAGCTGCAATAGGTAGCGGATGGGGGGTTACATGGCGCAGTCACAATGATTCCCTTCACACCTGCGACAAAGTTTACCAGACATATAGTGATTTGTGTGGGGCAAGCACACCAAATGCTACACATTGTAGCAAATGGGGAAGCGCTGCAAATGCCCTGCAACCACATGCAATGTATGCAGTTGCGGCGCATTTGCCAGAAAAAATGGGGTTAAAACAGGCAGCGAGGAGGCCTACATATATCACTTCCTCACCACATGTCAGTAGCCTCTGAAGCACGATCCAAACGCGGATGGGGCTTCAGAGTAAAGGGAGGTTTAGATGCATGTCTAAATCTACTCTAAAGGTAAAAAAGCCAATATACTATTTACCCTAACATGTTACAAGCTGCAGCTTTCTGCCATAGGTGGAATGTCCAGGGATTGAGAAAAAGAGAGGTCGCACACTGGGTCCAAAGTCTCTGCTAAAAAAATTTATTGTTTCATACGATGCTATACAAATTCACCCATACCTCCATCCTCTAACATGTGTCACTCAGCAAAGAGCTTATTAATAGTGGTTGATTTACTAAACACAAATGGGCTCTTTACTTTGCAAGTTGCCCCAGTGATTAGTGAATGAGATGAATCTCTGCTGACTGACTTCCATCATCCAATCATGTGTAAGCAAAAAAATCTTTTTTTTTTAAATTTTAAATTGTCCTTGTACGTTATTGGGTATTCTTTGCAAAGTCAAATTACATCGCATTCACTAAACTGTGGGCAAAATTCCCTTAAAACTTCCTTTGCAAAGTGAACAGCCTATTAGCCTTTAGTAAATCAACCCTATAAAGTCATAGGGGCTGATTTACTAAAAGCACATTAACTTTTTACTTTGCAAGTGAATTATCCCAAAGTGAATGAGGTTGAAGTTTAACTGACTATCATCATCCGATCATGTGCAAACAAAAATGCAATTTTTTCATTTTTTCTTTGCACAGTGGGATATTCTTTGCAGAGTGAAATTTCAACACATTCACTAAGCTCTGGGGAAAAATGCCTAAGAAAGTGCAACTTTCCTTACACAGGGAACAGCCTGTTTGACTTTAGTAAATCAACACCATAAAGTCATATCTTTATGAATAAGTTCTGTGCTGAGTGAAACATATTAGACGACAGGGGTACAGGTGAACTTGTATAGCATTGGATGGAACAATAAACGTAACTTTTAACAGCGGCTTTGATCCCAGTTTGCAGCTTCCTTTCTTTTTCATTAATGCTTGGATTTTTAGCAGATGACAGACTTCCTATGGGAAGCTGGGAGTGTACAGACACAAAATCTGTAGCAGAGTTTTGGATCATTTGGAGTTTATGAAATGTCCAGGGGTACACTAAAGCGAAATGCCACTGCTGTACAAAAGTGTTTTGTCTTCCTCTTATAAGCTAATAAATACAAAAATATATTATTCTGAATCTAATATTTATATATGTATGCATTGTGTGGGAGAAAATTAGATTTTTAGCATACAAAAGCTCCAGAAAACCTTTTTATGCTGGTTCCTAATTAGCCTAATACAACTAATCATTTTTTTATGGTATATTTCAGAAATGTTTTTTGTAAAAAATCTGATTATGTGCTAACAGTCTAACAGTGTAATTATTCTGCAGTAAAATAATTCTAGAAAAGCTTGCGGACTCAAAGCCCACCCAACTAAACAAAGAGGGCATAGAAAGAAATGACATACTAATAATACCTCCTAGTTTTCCCCAGTTTTGGGTTTATTAAAGAGGACCTATCAATAACTTTACAAGTGTGCATGAATTTCTGACAGGTCAGAATTAAAAAACGGTACCTTTTTATAGTAGGAAACAGTCTTTAAAGCTGAACTGTGGACAAACAGCTAAATAATACACAGTTGAAATATAAATATGTGAGCATCCATGTTACCCTCCACTTCCCTCTCTTCTAAGCCTTATGCCGCGTACACACGGTCGTACTTTTCGTCTACAAAAGTCAGACAGCCTGTCCGACAGACTTCCGGCAGACTTTCGGTGGACTTGCGGCGGACTTGCGGCCTACTTTCTAACGAACGGACTTGCCTACACACGACCACACAAAAGTCGGTCGGATTCGTACGTGATGACGTACACCGGACTAAAATAAGGAAGTTCATAGCCAGTAGCCAATAGGTGCCCTAGCGTGGCTTTTTGTCCGTCGGACTAGCACACAGACGAGCGGATTTCGGGGTCCGTCGTAGTTACGAAGTAAAGTTTTAAAGCATGTTTCAAATCTAAAGTACGTCGGATTTGAGGCTAAAAAAGTACGTTGAAAGTCCGGAGAAGCCCACACACGATCGGATTACCAGCCAGCTTTAGTCCGTCAGCGTCCGTTGGACTTTTGTAGACGAAAAGTACGACCGTGTGTACGCGGCATTACCCTTTTTCCCAAGTGACCTTTCCCTCCATATCTCCATATTTCCCTCCCCCTTCCGCTTTTACCCCCCCCCCCCCCCTTTTTTTTCTTCTTCTTCTTCTTCTCTTTCTTTCCTCCTCTTCTTCATGTTTTTTTTCTTTTACATTGAAGTTATGGTAAAAAAAAAAAAATGCAATATGAATAATGCACACATAGATGTATCCCTGAACGCAATTGTGGAATATAAGACTATACAATTTTTAATTGGATTTCTTGATCCTACTAAGTGCTGATATAAAAAAAAATAATAATAATAATAATTTTTTTCTTTTTGTTGTTCTCTTTTTTATTTTTTTATTTTTTTATATAGTGTTTTGGTAAAGTATACCCTTGGTTATCACCAAGTAGACATCATAGCTTAAATGTATGCAGCTGTTTTGCTATAATGGAACTTCTTTTCTATATTTGAAAACCTTAAAACAAGATTGAAACAATAAATATCTTGTAAACATGTAACATCCTTAAGATGGCTCTTCACCATACTAGTGTTTATTAAAGGGGAACTCCTTTACCATCCTTTGGGCAACTCTATTTTCCTCAAAGAGACTACTTCTCTATTACGCACCAAAGTAAGGGCCCCCACTAGCCAGCAGAATATTTCTTCATGTGCTTGGGGTTTCTGCTGAAAATGTACTTGCCTAAATTCATGAGAGTTAAACCCTGACCTTCTCACTGAGAGCCCGCAAGTGAGCTAGCCCAGTGCTTGTTCTTTCTTTGTCATTTCATTCGCTCGCTTGGGGAAAATTTCACATTTAAATTTTCAGTCCTGCAGAATGGGTGGGAATGGCTTAAAGTGGTACTGTATTGTGTTATATTGCCTTTTCTTGCTGGTGTTTTTCCATTTAGAAGACTTAGCCAATTGTTTTTTTTGCCTGTTTTGCCATTTCCATGACATTAATACAAGTTAAACATTTATATCATCGGCGTGTACGTGTTTTATCTTTGTGTGACAGCCAGGGAGTCATCTGGCCATGGTGCTTTCATCAGGGGCAACATTCTTCTCAGGGCTCAGTAGTGAACAGGGTACCCAGAATACTCAGCGGCTCCTGAGGGGGTCACGCTAACACACACATGAAAAAACACATAATCTACTACACAGACACAAAGTATTACAAAATGTCATCATCCTCTGGCTAGCCTCTCAATCCAGGAAGTAGATGGATGATGAAGAGGGGACTGGGGGGGGGGGGGGGTGCATTGTAACCCCTTTAAAAAGTGTTCAGAGTAAATACAATGTTTTTGTTCAGTTTCATGTTCATTTTTTTCCTAAAGTGGTTGTTAAGCCACTATGTGCCTCCAGCATCCGCAGCCCTGCTCTGTCATTCTCTGTCCTCCTCCCCCCCACCTCCTAGCCTGTCTGCTCTATGTCAGTGCCCGCCCCGCCCCCCTGCTGCTATCATAACTACAATAAAAACATCCTATCCCCTCTGTAACATTTCATTATGTGCCCCTGTGTCTGTGTTATATAAAAAATCTGCCGATCTGTACCTTATATCAGAGCATCTTCCGGTGCTCACATGACTCCTCGACTCTCTCCTCTGCTTGGCTGACAGCTATAGTAGGAGGGGCCGAGCACTCCCACTGATGTCAGCCGGGGGGGAGAGGGGGAAGAGAGGAGAGAGAGCCGAGGGGTCACGTGAGCTCCTGGAGACTCTGATATAAGGTATAGAGTGGCATCTTTTTTATATAACACAGACACAGTGGCACATAATGTTATGTTACAGAGGGGGTGGGATGTTTTTATTGTAGTTATGATAGCAGCAGGGGTGTGGGCGCGGGCACTGACACAAAGCAGACAGGCTAGGAGGTGGGGGCGGAAAGGAGGACAGAGAACGACAGAGCAGGGCTGTGGATGCTGGAGGCACATAAACTGACCACAATGTCAGGGCTCAGCAGCCATGATAAACCGTGGGCAGTTTACAGGGGGGGTATAGCCAGGCAGGATCAGACAGGTTTTTTAGGTGATAGAAGGGGCCAAATTACACAGCACAAGCATTGTGCTGTTATTCATGCTTCAACCACTTGACGACCGGCTCACGACGATATCCGGCGGCAAAGTGGTTAGTTCCCGCAAATCGCCGTATGGGTATATCTGTACCGTTAAGGGCGACAGCAGGCGCACACATGCCCACTGCATGGCGGGGAACCTGATGCACGTGGCTGGCAGGCGCGATCACGTGCACGAGAGCAGGAACAGGGATTTGTGTGTGTAAACACACAAACCGCTGTTCTGTTAGGAGAGAGGAGACATGTCGTTTGTTCCTACCAAGTAGGAAAAACTATATGCCTCTTCCTCTAGTCAGTCCTATCCCCTCACAGTTAGAACACATCCAGGAAACACATTTAACCCCTTGATCACCCCCTAGTGTTAACCCCTTCACTGCCAGTGACATTTACACAGTAAACAATGCATTTTTATAGCACTGAAATATCAGTGGTCCCAAAAATTTGTCAAAAGTGTGCGATCTGTCCGCCGCAATGTCGCAGTACTGCTAAAAATTGCAGCTCACCGCCATTAGAAACAAGAAGAATAATTAGTGCGCTTGCAATATAATGATGATAAAACTTATGTGTAAGATTATTAAATCACAAAGTGATGGTGAAAGTTCTTAAGGCATAAAGAAAGTCCATTCATTAATAAAAGTTCAGTGAAAAAAATTTAATTTAGTGAATCCAATAAACGGGAATCCAACATCCAAAATTCAGCCACATCCATCCATATAGGAGGGAAGGTGAAAGGACGTGATGTGAGGGGAACTTCCAGACTCCAGGAGCATCCAGGTAACAGTGAGTTTGAACGCTTACCAGAGTTGATGGACCTCCTCTGTGGCAAGGTTGGACACACGAGCAGATACTACCCTCTGCAGGGATAGGCGAACTCCCACGTCAGGATCCTCAGATGTTTTTTCGCCTATCCCTGCAGAGGGTAGTATCTGCTCGTGGACTTTCTTTATGCCTTAAGAACTTTCACCATCACTTTGTGATTTAATAATCTTACACATAAGTTTTATCATCATTATATTGCAAGCGCACTTATTATTCTTCTTGTTTCTGTTTGCTACACCGATATTTGTGGTTTTTTGTTGCAGCTGCACTTTTATTTCAGTTTTGTGCTCATAGCGCGGTATTTTTTCCTTTTATTTGATTAGATCACCGCCATTACTAGTAAAAAAAAAAAGATATTAAAAATGCCATAAAAATGCCATAAATCTTTCCCATAGTTCGTAGATGCTATAACTTTTGTGCAAACCAATCAATATACGCTTATTGCAAAAATATGTAGAAATGTATATATTGGCCTAAACTGAGGAAGAAATTTGTTTTTTAAAAACATTTTTGGGGAAATGTTTTTTCTCAAAATTGTCGCTCTTTTTTTGTTTATAGTGCGAAAAATAAAAACCGCAGAGGTGATCAATAGGGATGAGCTTCGTGTTCGAGTCGAACCCATGTTCGACTCGAACATCGGCTGTTCGACCGTCCGTCGAATTGCGAACGTTATGGGCCGTTCGCGCCAAATTCGTGTGGCGCGTCACGGCCCATAATTCACTGCGGCATCGCAGTGCATTGCTGGCTGATGATTGGCCAAGCATGCACTATGACCCGCATGCTTGGCCAATCACAGCGCCGTCAGTAGAGAGAGCTGTAATTGGCCAAAGCCAGGGTGGCTTTGGCCAATTATGGCTCAGGGGATTTAGTACACGCCCCACACTATATAAGGCCGCCTGCACAGCGACCCTGTGTAGTGTGTTCCGGTGTGCTGAGAGATAGAGAGAGAGACAGACAGTGTCATTTGATTTGAGTTAGATAGATTAGGCAGAACAGTCAGTCAGTTAGCTGCACTTACAGTGTATTTTGTATATATATGCATCCCAGGTGTTGCATATATATATATATACACTGTATTCAGTTTAGCTAGATCCGTTCCTGTTATCTTCTATCTAGACTATTTACATTTAGTGCAGTGCGTCCTGCTCACAGTGTTCAGCTAGATCCGTTCCTGCTATTTACATTTAGTGCAGTGCGTCCTGCTCACAGTGTTCAGCTAGATCCGTTCCTGCTATTTACATTTAGTGCAGTGCGTCCTGCTCACAGTGTTCAGCTAGATCCGTTCCTGCTATTTACATTTAGTGCAGTCAGTGCGTCCTGCTCACAGTGTTCAGCTAGATCCGTTCCTGCTATTTACATTTAGTGCAGTGCGTCCTGCTCACAGTGTTCAGCTAGATCTGTTCCTGCTATTTACATTTAGTGCAGTGCGTCCTGCTCACAGTGTTCAGCTAGATCTGTTCCTGCTATTTACAGTTAGTGCAGTGCGTCCTGCTCACAGTGTTCAGCTAGATCCGTTCCAGCTATTTACATTTAGTGCAGTCAGTGCGTCCTGCTCACAGTGTTCAGCTAGATCCGTTCCTGCTATTTACATTTAGTGCAGTGCGTCCTGCTCACAGTGTTCAGCTAGATCTGTTCCTGCTATTTACATTTAGTGCAGTCAGTGCGTCCTGCTCACAGTGTTCAGCTAGATCCGTTCCTGCTATTTACATTTAGTGCAGTGCGTCCTGCTCACAGTGTTCAGCTAGATCCATTCCTGCTATTTACATTTAGTGCAGTGCGTCCTGCTCACAGTGTTCAGCTAGATCCGTTCCTGCTATTTACATTTAGTGCAGTCAGTGCGTCCTGCTCACAGTGTTCAGCTAGATCCGTTCCTGCTATTTACATTTAGTGCAGTGCGTCCTGCTCACAGTGTTCAGCTAGATCTGTTCCTGCTATTTACATTTAGTGCAGTCAGTGCGTCCTGCTCACAGTGTTCAGCTAGATCCGTTCCTGCTATTTACATTTAGTGCAGTGCGTCCTGCTCACAGTGTTCAGCTAGATCTGTTCCTGCTATTTACATTTAGTGCAGTGCGTCCTGCTCACAGTGTTCAGCTAGATCTGTTCCTGCTATTTACATTTAGTGCAGTGCGTCCTGCTCACAGTGTTCAGCTAGATCCGTTCCTGCTATTTACATTTAGTGCAGTCAGTGCGTCCTGCTCACAGTGTTCAGCTAGATCCGTTCCTGCTATTTACATTTAGTGCAGTGCGTCCTGCTCACAGTGTTCAGCTAGATCTGTTCCTGCTATTTACATTTAGTGCAGTGCGTCCTGCTCACAGTGTTCAGCTAGATCTGTTCCTGCTATTTACATTTAGTGCAGTGCGTCCTGCTCACAGTGTTCAGCTAGATCCGTTCCTGCTATTTACATTTAGTGCAGTCAGTGCGTCCTGCTCACAGTGTTCAGCTAGATCCGTTCCTGCTATTTACATTTAGTGCAGTGCGTCCTGCTCACAGTGTTCAGCTAGATCTGTTCCTGCTATTTACATTTAGTGCAGTCAGTGCGTCCTGCTCACAGTGTTCAGCTAGATCCGTTCCTGCTATTTACATTTAGTGCAGTGCGTCCTGCTCACAGTGTTCAGCTAGATCTGTTCCTGCTATTTACATTTAGTGCAGTGCGTCCTGCTCACAGTGTTCAGCTAGATCTGTTCCTGCTATTTACATTTAGTGCAGTGCGTCCTGCTCACAGTGTTCAGCTAGATCCGTTCCTGCTATTTACATTTAGTGCAGTCAGTGCGTCCTGCTCACAGTGTTCAGCTAGATCCGTTCCTGCTATTTACATTTAGTGCAGTGCGTCCTGCTCACAGTGTTCAGCTAGATCTGTTCCTGCTATTTACATTTAGTGCAGTCAGTGCGTCCTGCTCACAGTGTTCATCTAGATCCGTTCCTGCTATTTACATTTAGTGCAGTGCGTCCTGCTCACAGTGTTCAGCTAGATCCGTTCCTGTTATCTTCCTACTGACAGGCAGGCTTGTCTGGTTACAGTATATAAAGCTACCTGAAGAAAATTACAGGTGTTCTATCCCAGCTTAGTGCAGCTACAGGCCATTAGTATGTCTGGAAGGCCAAGAAGGAGAGGCAGACAGTCACAAGCCAATAAGAGAGGGCAAGCAGGCTCTGTGTCTAGTGCTGGTCGTGGAGACGGTGCATCCTCATCAGCACGTGGCCATGGGACACGCTTGGCCTTTTTTTCGGCAGCTGGCCGTGTTGAGCCGCAACATGCGGAAGACTTGGTCGAGTGGATGACCAAGCCGTCCTCATCCTCCTCATCCTCTCTCACCCATGCCCAGGGTGCTTTGTCTGGCAAAGCAGCGGCCTCTTCCCTCAGCTCAATGTCATCAGTGACTCCTTCCCTAGCTCCACCATGTCCTCCTGAGGATTCCCTCGAACTGTTTGACCACAGTGTTGGGTACATGCTCCAGGAGGATGCCCAGCGTTTGGAAGGCTCTGATGATGATACTGAGCTCGATGAAGGCAGTAACATGAGCACGGACAGAGGGGGTGCCCAAGTCATGCTCCCCCTGCTGCAGCATACTGCCAGGTTTGCTCCAGTGATGAGGAGGGAGGGGATGATGAGGTCACTGACTCAACGTGGGTGCCTGATAGGAGAGAGGAGGAGGAGGAGGAGGAGGCGGCACATCACCAACGAGGCAGGATGCCCTCCAGGGGCCAGCCTAAGGGCAGCACATTGACTGCATCACACCCTAAAGCTCCACATGTGCAGGGCGCTGCAGTCTCTGCGCGTTATTCAAAAAGTTCTTTGGTGTGGGCCTTTTTTGAGACGAGTGCATCAGATCGCACCGCTGCTATTTGCAACATATGTCTCAAGCGTATCTCGCGTGGCCAAAACATCTCCCGCTTGGGTACCACATGCTTGACCAGACATATGTTGACCTGCCATGCAGTTCGTTGGCATGCATATCTAAAAGACCCACACCAAAGAACAAAGAGGATCTCTCCTTGCTCCTCATCAGCTGAGATTTCCAACCCCACTAGACCTTCAGTCCTCTCTGAGACCTGCAGTGAGAGGAATGAAGGTGTAGAATTAGGTGTGTCACAGCCAAGTACTTGTGGGCAATCTGCTTTTGGTACACCGACGTCAGATTGTACCAGGCAAATTTCCCTGCCCCAGCTGCTGCACCGCCGAAAGAAGTTTGCTCCCAGCCATCCACATGCCCAGCGGTTGAATGCTAGCTTGGCAAAATTGCTAGCACTTCAACTGCTGCCTTTTCAGTTGGTAGACTCTGCCCCCTTCCGTGAGTTTGTGGAATGTGCGGTTCCTCAGTGGCAGGTACCCAAACGCCACTTTTTCTCACGGAAGGCGATTCCGGCTCTCTACCGGCATGTGGAAGGCAATGTCCATGCCTCGCTGGACAGGGCGGTCAGCGGTAAGGTGCATATTACCGTTGACTCATGGTCCAGCAGGCATGGACAGGGACGTTACCTTAGTTTCACGGCGCATTGGGTGACTCTGCTGGCAGCTGGGAAGGATGCAGGACAAGGTGCAGTAGTGTTGGAGGTTGTACCGCCACCACGCCTCCAAAATGCTGATTGTGACACACCTCTCTCCTCCACCCCCTCCTCTTCTTCTTCCTCCATGGCCTCTTCCTCGGAACCAGCGGTGCTCCGTAGGCGTTCAAGGGGCTACGCAAGTACGCAGGCCAAAAGATGCCATGCGGTGCTTGAGCTGGTGTGCTTGGGGGACAGGAGCCACACTGGGGCAGAGGTTCTGTCAGCTCTGCAGGGGCAGGTTCAGAGGTGGTTGACGCCACGCCAACTTAAGGCAGGAATGGTGGTTTGCGACAATGGCACCAACCTCCTCTCTGCCCTCCGACAGGGACAACTGACCCATGTGCCCTGTTTGGCTCACGTCCTTAACTTGGTGGTGCAGCGGTTCTTGGGCAGGTACCCGGGCTTACAGGATGTCCTGAGGCAGGCCAGGAAAGTCTGTGTGCATTTCCGCCGGTCATATAATGCCAGTGCTCGGCTGACGGACCTCCAAAAGGAGTTTAACCTGCCCAAGAACCGCCTAATCTGTGACATGCCCACCAGGTGAAACTCAACGTTGGCCATGCTGCAGCGGCTGCACACACAGCAGAGGGCCATCAATGAGTACCTGTGCGACTATGGCACCAGGACAGGGTCAGGGGAGCTTGGTTTTTTTTCCCACGCCAGTGGGCCATGATCAGGGATGCATGCACTGTCCTGTCACCATTCGAGGAGGCCACGAGGATGGTGAGCAGTGACAGTGCATGCATCAGTGACACTGTCCCCCTTGTCCACCTGTTGGAGCACACGCTGCGTGGAATAATGGACAGGGCACTTGAGGCAGAACAGAGGCAGGAAGAGGAGGACTTCCTTAGCTCTCAAGGCCCCCTTTATCCAGACAGTGTTCCTGCGTGCCCCTCCGATCACACAGGAAGAGGACGAGGAGGAGGAGGAGGAAGATTGTGTCAGTATGGAGGTGGAGCCTGGCACTCAGCATCAGCAGTCTTTAAGGGATCAGTCCCAAGGAACACATGGACTTGTACGTGGCTGGGAGGAGGTGGCTGCGGACGTTGTTGTCCTTAGTGACCCAGAGGACTCCGGACCGAATGCCTCAGCAAACCTACGCTGCATGGCCTCCCTGATCCTGCAAAGCCTGCGTAAGGATCCTCGTATTCGTGGTATCAAGGAGAAAGACCAATACTGGCTGGCAACCCTCCTTGATCCACGTTACAAGGGTAAGGTTGCGGACCTTATCTTGCCATCGCAGAGGAAGCAGAGGATGAAACATCTTCGGGAGGCCTTGCAGAAAGGTCTGTGCAACGCGTTCCCAGAGACTGGGAGGTTACAAACTCCTGTTTCTGGACAACGTGTTGCTGAGGCTTCGGTCAGTCAAAGAAGGAGCGGTGGAGAAGGTGGCCGTCTGACCGATGCGTTCAGACAATTTTTTGGTCCGCAGCCCCAAGGTATGATCGGTTCCAGCAACCATCGCCAGCGTCTGTTTTACATGGTGCAGGAATACCTAGGGGCAAGATCAGACTTGGACACCTTTCCCACCGAAAATCCTCTGGGTTACTGGGTCTTGAGGATGGATCACTGGCCAGAGCTTGCACAGTATGCAATTGAGCTACTGGCCTGTCCTGCATCCAGCGTTCTTTCGGAACGCACATTCAGTGCTGCTGGAGGCGTGGTAACCGATCACAGGGTGCGTCTGTCCACCGACTCGGTCGATCGGCTGACCTTCATAAAAATGAATCAGTCTTGGATCACCACCAGCTACCAAGCACCTGATGCTGATGTAACTGAATAATTTTTTTCAGATCCCTTCAAAGACTGCCTATGCTGATGCTGAGTGACTATCCCTGAGTAATTATCCTCTTCCTCCTCAATCATCACGCTGATAGCTTGTAAGAACATTTTTGGTTCTGGGCGCCACCACCAGTGCCTAAGGCACAATTTTTCAGCCCCTGTTTAACAGGGGCGTGTAATTACAATTTTTGATGTAATACTTTGCAGCAGGGCTCGTTCCTGCATTCCAACTAGAGTGTCTGTGAGGGGTTGCAGTGTTGTGGCACCAGCACCAGTGCCTAAGGCCCAATTTTTCTGCCCCTGTCTAACAGGGGCGTGTAATTACAATTTTTGATGCACTACTTTACAGCAGGGCTCGTTCCTGCATTCCAACTAGAGTGTCTGTGAGGGGTTGCAGTGTTGTGGCACCAGCACCAGTGCCTAAGGCCCAATTTTTCTGCCCCTGTCTAACAGGGGCGTGTAATTACAATTTTTGATGCAATACTTTGCAGCAGGGCTCGTTCCTGCATTCCAACTAGAGTGTCTGTGAGGGGTTGCAGTGTTGTGGCACCAGCACCAGTGCCTAAGGCCTAATTTTTCAGCTCCTGTTCAACAGGGGCATGTAATTACAATTCTTGATCTAATATTTCCCAGCAGGGCCCTGTGAGGGCTTACAGTGTTGTGGCCACAGCAACACCTAAGGCCCAAATTTCTGCTGAGTATATAGGGCAGGACCCTACTTTCAAACATCTAACTTATAAACGACTCCTACTTGCAAACGGAAGGAGACAACAGGAAGTGAGATGACATCTACCCCTAGGAAGGGAAATTCTCTCCTGTAAGAGTTAATATGGGAAAACAATTTCTCCTTTCCACTGATGCTTTCCAATCCTTGTTCCACAAAAAAACCCAAATTTTCAAAAAACATTTTTCATTGGGACAAAAAAGTGAGGTGAAATCTTCTGAAGAGGAGGAAAGACAGCAAAACAAATGTCACAGGGGTGATAACCCTTCCCTATGTTTTCCAAAAAGCTTAAAAAAGATTTTTTGGCTGGAGCTAAACACGTTAAAAATGTACCCGTTCAAAATTACAAAGAGATTCTACTTAACAACAAACCTACAGTCCCTGTCTTGTTTGCACCGCCTGTATACTGCTGTTCAGAGTATATAGGGCCTGGTGGCCCCACACCTTTCCTTATTTTAATTTGGGTGCGGGGTTCCCCTTAATATCCATACAAGACCCAAAGGGCCTGGTAATGGACTGGGGGGTACCCATGCCGTTTGTCTCACTGATTTTCATCCATATTGCCATGACCCGACATGACATTAAACCCGCAAGCAGTTTTAAATGAGATTTTTTCCTTTAAAAATGACATTTGGTGCAGGGACTGTTCTAAACACGGGAAACACGCGTCACTTTACAGGCATACTATAGACACCCCCCAGGTACGATATTTAAAGGAATATTTCACTTTTTTTTTTTTACTTTAAGCATCATTAAAATCACTGCTCCCGAAAAAACGGCCGTTTTTAAAAGTTTTTTTTGCATTGATACATGTCCCCTGGGGTAGGACCCGGGTCCCCAAACCCTTTTTCGGTCAATACCATGCAAATTAGCCTTTAAAATGAGCACTTTTGATTTCGAACGTTCGAGTCCCATAGACGTCAATGGGGTTCTAACGTTCGTGCGAACTTTCGGTCCGTTCGCGGGTTCTGGTGCGAACCGAACCGGGGGGTGTTCGGCTCATCCCTAGTGATCAAATACTACCAAAAGAAAGCTCTGTTTGTGGTAAAAAAAGGACATCAATTTTGTTTGGGTACAGCGTGGCACGACTGCGCAATTGTCAGTTAAGTTGCCGCAGCACCGTATCGCAAAAAATGGCCTGGTCATTAAGCAGCCAAATCTTCTGGTCTGTAAGTGGTTAAGGAAACAGGATTTTTTTTTTTTAAGGGTAACAAACACTTTAATGTTTACCAGTTTGTAAAATAATACTTTAATTTGTACAAACCCTTTTATTTTTTTATTGAACAATTAATACTAAAAATACAGGGAGCTTCTACGATATACTTGCAAAATATGCTGGGCTATCCATTAACCTCCTTGGCGGTATGATTCTTTCTGATTTTAGGTGCTGAAAGCGGTACAATTATTTTGCAATGAAATTTGGCGTTTTATATTGTAGGTATTTAATTATTAACAATAACACACTTAAATCTGTCCAAACAAGAGTCTAGTAGATATCCCGGGTATGATAAAGTTTGAAACACAAAAACATAAATTATAATATAATAAAAAAAAAAAGATAATTATAAAAAATAAAAATAAATAGTAATAAAATAAATTTCCACACGATTCACTATCGCTCAATTCTGCAAGTGTTCTAATTTACTATCGCAGTTTTCTAGCTGGTCTAAAGCCATTTTTGACGTAAAGGGACACTTTTTGGTTGCTATGGACAATCTCCAGTTTCCAGGCAGAAAGAACAGTATATGCAATATAAAACTGCATGCAGGGCATGGGCCAGAGCACTGGGGACAAATGGGATGTGAAATGATTTCATACAGTACTGTAATCTGTAAGATTACAGTACTGTATGTGTTATGATTTTTACATTTTTTTGAATTTGCCGCCAGGCTCCGCCCCCGTGCGTCGCGACGCTCGCAGGGAACGGAGCCTGGCACAGAGAGGCTTCGGAGGAGGACGGAGCCCTCGGACAGTGCGGGGGACATCGCAGGATCCCGGGGACAAGGTAAGTAAGGAGGCACCAGGATCCTGCGATGTAATCCCGAGTGTGGCTCGGGGTTACCGCTAATGGTCCTGAAATGTAACCCCGAGCCACACTCGGGAAAACCGCCAGGGAGGCTACGAAAGCCCAGCACTAGTTTTGCCTTTGTTCACTGCTCGCACAGAAATTTCAGAAACCCTCTTTACTATGGGAGTTGCTTTTTCTCTGTTCTAAATCAAATATTTACCCACATATGCAATCAAATATCCAATTACAACACAGGCTATTCACAGCTCAACAGTAAGTAAAAACTAGTGCTTAGACCGCTCTTTTATCTTGCACTCACCACCTGCTGGCTGCAAATGGTAAATACCAACTATATGTACCTGTATACAATATTTTATAGTTGCCTAGGTAAGAATAAATACTAATATTTTCACATTGTTTATATTTAGTATAAATGTAGTAAAATATGTGCAAAACACTAAAAATTCTCTGAGTTTAGGAGTTTCGAAATGGAAAAGTTTAGGAGGTTTGAAATAGATTTAGGTAGATCAAATACTGAAGTAACAGATTTGTTTGGGTTTTTGCTTGCAGACCAGGCAACAAAGGTGCACTTTGAATTTCAAATAAATACTTATTAGGTGCTCTCACACAGACCAGTTGACAAAGTTCATTACAAGGAAAAACATAATATGTTTCCTCTTTAGAGCGGTGCGCTCGTATAAAATGACATTAAATCAAGTTGAATGTATATCTCTGTGGTAACAGAGTCCAGTGATAATACCATGCAAATTGTATTCTAATAAGACATTAGTATGCCATCACACACTCATCCTGTCTATACTTAAGTCTACCTTAACCTTAATTACCTGCCATTACATTACATTCTATAAGTCAATGTTAAACTTGCTGTTGGATCTGACCTACAACAACTGCCTATTGGGGAGAACTTTAATAAGTTAGAGTTTAAACACTTTGGATGATACTTGCTTTTCGCTAATAACTAAGACTATTAGGTCTACTTGTTTCAAGTGGACCTTTCCCTGGACAGTCACAAAGAAAGTAAAGTCACAATGCAAAAGGTTGTGAAAATACAAAAAAACAAAGATGTATTTACTCTTTCTTGTAGGGTTTTGTTTCTGAGAATTTTCTCACTTTTCTTCTTTCCAGCATCCAGCGGTCATTTTAAGAAAGGGCAGAGGATTCAATCTACCCCTATTTCCTTGAGTTCTAACCCGCCCCCCTTGCCCATGTAACAAGGGAAAAAAAATCTGTCTTTGTCAGAAATCTCATAGGATCTCCCAATATACAGTATATATACAAAATTTCTTAGGAGCCACTGGGTGAGGTAACCTCGACAGGATGCATCTTTAAGGCCCTGGCTACATTACAAGTGCCTCTAGAGATCAGGAACTGAAATGTAGTTAAATGTAAGTAATGGCAAAATGCCTAATTTTCCCTATAGAAACTAAAAGATTTGATAACAACAAGGGGGGAAAGGTTCGAGTGTATGTGTAGGATCATAAGCATGCTTAAAGAGGACCTCCACTTTGCTCTATTTGTAGTGCACTCCACGCAGGAGCCACTTGTGAATTGGGTTCCCCCTCCCTGCACAGCCAGGCACACCCAGTTTTCACAGGCTCCTGGAGTCAAGAAACAGTCCAGTGCTTGTTTTTTTGTATTTTTACTGAGGGGATAAAACTTGTATTATGGGATGCTTACTTGACTTTGAAACATTTTAAGGGACAACTCCTGGTATGTACAGTCCTATATACAACTCCTTTCCTTCCTCCAGCACTTCACTTGCTTGCAGAATCACCAGTGGTGTCACTATGTAAAAATCTGTAGCACTGGCCCATTACAGGCAGGGACTCGCAGCCCCTATACTTGTAGGATGTAGAGTGACACCACTAACACATTAACTGCACTTCCTCCTGTGGTCACTGGTCCCAGCACTACTTCTTCAGGCCCTGCCAGCCCTCCTGGTTACAGCAGCTTCTTTCACTAGCCCTCCTGGCTACTTCACCAGAGTCCTCCTGACTGACATTTCCAGTCCCCCAGAGTGACATTCACCAGTCCTCCCAGACTGACTCTCAGGATATCTCCCCGATGTGCTGACTCTCTGTCCTGCTGTCCTCACAGCTGCTCTTGTGCATCCAAGCAATGACTCCTCTGTGTGTTGTAGAGGGTTGCTCTAGCACCTGAGCCCCAGGTCACCCCCCCCCAGACTAGAGGACACCCTCAAGGGCCGCCAACAGCCCTCTCAGCACTACATCTCCTTCTTCCACCCGACTGCCTCTGCTGGCCCTTATCAATACTCCAAGCAGCTCCTCCTAAACTCCACCTTCTACTTCTGGAAGCTTCTCCAAGGTTCCAGAGAGCATCCAGGCCAATTTACCTACTCTACTATGTAAACTCTAGCATACTAGAGGGTGCTACATATAAAAAGGCCAATAATATGTATAGGGGGAATATGGGCATGTATATTTACTTTTATTACCTATACTTGTATATTACCTATACTGGTCTTCCGTAATGGACATCTGTGTGTCTGGGGCAATACCACCACTGCCATATAGGGAAACCAGAAAGTGTAAACAAAAAAGGTAAGTAAATTTAAAAAAAAACGTAAGAAGGCAGTGTTCAGTGATATCACATCAGCATGTTGAGATGCTGATGTGTACATATTTTGAGGGTATGAAGTCTCCATTATAAAGCCTTGGTGCAGTCTCAGGCCTCTCTCTTGGGATATCAATGTATCAATATCAATATCAAGACCTACTTTTGTAAAAATTTGGCTGGTCTTTTGACCAATCTTGCTCGATAATTCTCAAATTAAGGTATAATAAAATGGTACAGAGCAGAGACATACACAAACATTGCACAATGAGTAATATGCTGCTTTAAAGTGATATGCATATAGGCAGTATAGATATAACAAAAACAAACATAACTAAAATATCTTAATAGATTTAAAGATAAGACCCAGAACTCTGGGCATACCTGACCTCCTCCAGCAAAAAAGAAAAGAAAACACACATGGAGCACTATCACCTGAGTAATCAAGTGCAAGTTCTACATAGGCCCCATATAGAGGCCTATCCCTGAAGAATTCTGTCCCTCACCAGCTGGTGTGGTGCTAGGCCTGGGACATCTAGCCATGGTTGCCACATAGAATAAAATTTGCAAGAAACATTTCTATGCTGATAGGTCAATTTTTCACAAATAAGCATATTATTCACTTGTTCCACCCACTGCCTCCTGGTAGGTGCCCGAGGAGCAATCCAACACAGTGCAATCAGTTTGCAAATGGTATACAATAAATGTAACACCGCAATATACGCATGCAGGGTAAGGGAATCCTCCCAACAAACAAACAATGAGGTCCCCTGGAATCCGAAATATAAATACTCGTGATATCATATCCAAAATTTCATTCCAATAGCGGAAAAGCTTGGGGCATTTCCAAAGCATGTGAAGAAGATCACCATGACCCCTCTCACATTTTGGACACAAGGAAATGCTCTTATTCCCCCATCTGTGTAACTGGACTGGCGTTCTTTAAGCCCTATGTAGTAAATATAAATGAGAACGTTTTTGAGAGGCTGATACTGAGACCAAGGGGGCAGAAGTCACCATCAATGATACCCCGGTCCTTCCCTTTCTGCATGGTAGCGCAGAAGCCTCCTGGAGGGCATTAAGCAGAATGGAATAACTTTTAGAGATCATTTCCTTTTTATCTCTTGCTAGGGGAACTTCCTGAACTATGGGATGATCGGTAAGATATAGTCTAGAAAACTGGGATTGCAAATTAAGAGTCTCAGCTGTAAATACCTATAAAACTGGTTTTGAGGTAGGGCAAACTCCGCTTGTAGATCTGAGAAAGATTTAAGGGTCGGACCCATATATACAGGTAAAAGCCAGTAAATTAGAATATTTTGAAAAACTTGATTTATTTCAGTAATTGCATTCAAAAGGTGTAACTTGTACATTATATTTATTCATTGCACACAGACTGATGCATTCAAATGTTTATTTCATTTAATTTTGATGATTTGAAGTGGCAACAAATGAAAATCCAAAATTCCGTGTGTCACAAAATTAGAATATTACTTAAGGCTAATACAAAAAAGGGATTTTTTAGAAATGTTGGCCAACTGAAAAGTATGAAAATGAAAAATATGAGCATGTACAATACTCAATACTTGGTTGGAGCTCCTTTTGCCTCAATTACTGCATTAATGCGGCGTGGCATGGAGTCGATGAGTTTCTGGCACTGCTCAGGTGTTATGAGAGCCCAGGTTGCTCTGATAGTGGCCTTCAACTCTTCTGCGTTGTTGGGTCTGGCATTCTGCATCTTCCTTTTCACAATACCCCACAGATTTTCTATGGGGCTAAGGTCAGGGGAGTTGGCTGGCCAATTTAGAACAGAAATACCATGGTCCGTAAACCAGGCACAGGTAGATTTTGCGCTGTGTGCAGGCGCCAAGTCCTGTTGGAACCTGAAATCTCCATCTCCATAGAGCAGGTCAGCAGCAGGAAGCATGAAGTGCTCTAAAACTTGCTGGTAGATGGCTGCGTTGACCCTGGATCTCAGGAAACAGAGTGGACCGACACCAGCAGATGACATGGCACCCCAAACCATCACTGATGGTGGAAACTTTACACTAGACTTCAGGCAACGTGGATCCTGTGCCTCTCCTGTCTTCCTCCAGACTCTGGGACCTCGATTTCCAAAGGAAATGCAAAATTTGCTTTCGTCAGAAAACATGACTTTGGACCACTCAGCAGCAGTCCAGCTCTTTTTTTCCTTAGCCCAGGTGAGACGCTTTTCGCGCTGTTTCTTGGTCAACAGTGGCTTGACACGAGGTATGCGGCAGTTGAAACCCATGTCTTTCAAGCGTCTCTTGGTGGTGGATCTTGAAGCACTGACTCCAGCAGCTGTCCACTCCTTGTGAATCTCCCCCACATTTTTGAAGGGGTTTTTTTTCACAATCTTGACTAGGGCGCGGTGATCCCTATCGCTTGTACACTTTTTCTGACCACAGTTTTTCCTTCCCTTTGCCTCTCTATTAATGTGTTTGGACACAGAGCTCTGAGAACAGCCAGCCTCTTCAGCAATAACCTTTTGTGTCTTTCCCTCCTTGTGCAATGTGTCGATGGTCGCCTTTTGGACAGCTGTCAAATCTGAAGTCTTCCCCATGTTTGTGTAGGCTTCAGAACTGGACTGAGAGACCATTTAAAGCCCTTTGCAGGTGTTTTGAGTTAATCAGCTGATTAGTTTGTGGCACCAGGTGTCTTCAAAATTTAACCCTTACACAATATTCTAATTTTGTGACACACGGAATTTTGGATTTTCATTTGTTGCCACTTCAAATCATCAAAATTAAATGAAATAAACATTTGAATGCATCAGTCTGTGTGCAATGAATAAATATAATGTACAAGTTACACCTTTTGAATGCAATTACTGAAATAAATCAAGTTTTTCAAAATATTCTAATTTACTGGCTTTTACCTGTAACTGATGCATATATTTGATCCCTGCTCCCTCCCAATCCCGGAAGCCTTCTAAATCAAGTACTTCTCTATAGTTATATTTATGCCACAGCAGTGCATGAGATAAGAAGCCCTGTTTGCTTAGTGTAGTTTTAACATAAGGCCATAGTGTCCGTAATAAAATAATCGTTGGGGCCATATACTCTAGGTGCGTAAACCCTGATTTTTTCAACCTGATGAATGATACCCTGAATAGGCAAACCTTCCATTTTGTTTTCTTGTGCACCTTAATCCTGTCTTGATGCTATTCTGAACTACACCCTGTTCCAAATTATTATGCCAATGATATTTTTCTCATTTACCTAAATATTTGATGTAAACAACAGTCACCATAATTCTCATGTTATCAACTATTAAGACTACAATTCAAATTTTATTGAACAAACCTCCTAATGATAATAGTTTTTTTTTTCAAAATAAAAAACTTACAATGCACTGTTCCAAATTATTACGCACAATAAGTTTCAAAACACTTTATAGGTTGTAAAGAACTGAAAATTGTCATTTATTGTGTTTGCCGCATATTTACTGAAATCAAAACCTGTTTCAATCAAACTTTGAACAACATTTTAACTTTTTAAACATTTTAACAGGTCACGTTACATTTTAACATAGGACCCCTTATTTGATAGCAGCTTCACAAGTCTTGCATCCATTGAACTTGTAAGTTTTTGGAGAGTTTCTGCTTGAATTTGTTTGCAAGATGTCAGAATAGCCTCCCAGAGCTGCTGTTTGGATGTAAACTGCCTCCCACCCTCATAGATCTTTTTCTTGAGGATGCTCCAAAGGTTCTCAATAGGATTGAGGTCAGGGGAGGATGGAGGCCACACCATGACTTTCTCTCCTTTTATCCCCATATCAGCCATTGATGCAGAGGTATTCTTTGCAGCATGAGATGGTGAATTGTCATGCATGAAGATGATTTTATTACGGAAAGCATAGTTCTTCCTTCTGTACCAGGGAAGGAAGTGGTCAGTCTGGAACTCCACATACTTTGCAGAGGTCATCTTTACACCTTCGGGGACCCTAAAGGGGCTGACCAGCTCTCTTCCCATGATTCTGACCCAAAACATGACTCCACCACCACCTTGCTGACGTTGCAGCCTTGTTGGAACAGGGTGGCCGTCCACCAACCATCCACTACGCATCCATCTGGACCATCCAGGGTTGCACGGCACTCATCAGTGAACAGGACTGTTTGAAAATTAGTCTTCATGTATTTTTCTGCCCAATGCAGCCGTTTCTGCTTGTGAGCATTGGTTAGTGGTGGCCGAATGCAAGGTTTATGCACAGTTGCAAGACTCTTGAGGACTCTACACCTTGATGTCCGTGGGACTCAAGAGGCACCAGCAGCTTCAAATATCTGTTTGCTGCTATGTAATGGTGTTTTAGCAGCTGCTCTCTTGATCTGATGCATGGATCTGGCAGAAATCTTCCTCAGTGTGCCTTTATCTGCACGAAACCCATCTGTGCTCTGAATCAGCCACAAATCTCTTAATAGTGTGATGATCACGCTCAAGTTTTCATGAAAAATCTAATGTTTTCATACCTCATCCAAGGCATTGAACAATTTACTCTTTTCGGCAGCAGAGAGATCCTTTTTCTTCCCCATACTGCTTGAAAATGGTGCTCTGCTTATCAATGTGGAACACCCTGCTTTAGTAGTTTTTCCTTTAATTGGGCTAACCTGGCAATCTAATTATCACAGGTGTCCGAGATTGTTTTCAGTGATCAAAAGAGCCCTGAGACACAATGGGGTTGATTTACTAAAGGCCAAAAGACTGTGCACTTTGAAAAGTACAGTTGCACACGGCAAGAGCAGTTGCTCCAGAGTTTAGTAAATGAGCAGAAGCTCTGCTGACTTTCATCAACCAATCATGTGCAAGCAAAAATGCAGGTTTTTTTATTTTCCTTGCATGTGATTGGGTATTCTTTGCAAAGTGAATCTTTACCTCATTTACCAAGCTCTGGAGCAACTGCACTTGCAGAGTGCAATTGCACTTCCAAGGTGCACAGTCTATTGGCCTTTAGTAAATCAACCCCAATGCCATCCATGAGTTAAACTGAAAAACAAAATATTTAATCTTTGTGACACTGAAATAGAATTTGCATAATAATTTGGAACAGGGTACAGATGAGTTATATCAAAGGCTTTGTTCAACTCTGCTCTGAATTCAGGTGCAGTGCAGCATTATTGCCACACCATCACAGGAAGCTGCATTAGGTAGATTTCACGGGCAGGCCCTACAGGTATTTGCGGGATAATGCGGGGTAATTATACATGCACTTATAATTAAGTGCTGCATCACATATTTTTTTGTAATAGGAGCCCATAGCCAGTGACTGCCAAACCCAAAGATGACCCTCTGGCTTACTAGTGCATCAGATAGTCAGATACGTTTTTTCACACTAAGTAATCACTAGGAAGCAGGGCTGTCTTAATGAGTGTGCACACCTGGGCACTGCCCAGGAGCCCCAGCTGCATGGGAGGCCCCTGCACTTTCCCCAAAGCAGCCCTTGAGCCCACACTGCCTGGAAATTGGGGAGCCCCATGATGGCACTAATGCCCCGTACACACGGTCGGACTTTGTCCGGACATTCCGACAACAAAATCCTAGGATTTTTTCCGACGGATGTTTGCTCAAACTTGTCTTGCATACACACGGTCACACAAAGTTGTCGGAAAATCCGATCGTTCTGAACGCGGTGACGTAAAACACGTACGTCGGGACTATAAACGGGGCAGTGGCCAATAGCTTTCATCTCTTTATTTATTCTGAGCATGCGTGGCACTTTGTCCATCGGATTTGTGTACACACGATCAGAATTTCCGACAACGGATTTTGTTGTCGGAAAATTTTATATCCTGCTCTCAAACTTTGTGTGTCGGAAAATCCGATGGAAAATGTGTGATGGAGCCTACACACGGTCGGAATTTCCGACAACAAGGTCCTATCACACATTTTCCGTCAGAAAATCCGACCGTGTGTACGGGGCATAAGAGTGATGGATACACAGGGGAGGCCAGCAGGAGGGGCAGAGCCGGAGCGCCAGTGATGCTCTGACCCCGCCGCCAATGCAGCTTGAATGCTCAAAACTCGAAGGCTGCAGGGTAGGAGTTGGATTGGGAGCTGCTGAGTCGGCAGCACCGAGAGCCAACCTGCTGAAGTAGTATTGTGGAGTGTTTCATTGTGAGCCCAACTGTGCAGCACTGTTTGCACCAAAGGGCTTGAAATGCCTGGAGGGATGCTCCCTCCTCTGCCCCTTCTTCTGCCTGTTTGATTGGTATAGGCGAGTCCAGTGCTGGAGGTGGACACATAACCAAAAGTTCACATGCACTGTATCTCCACTGGAAAAGGGGGTACTACATGGATGGAATAATGGTGCTGGGGGATATCAAGGGTGTATGGGAGAAACAATGCTGAGGGGAGATCTGGGCTGTATAGGGGGTAGCGATGCTTAGGGTATCTTGGGTGGCTATAGTGCTAGAGGTATCAGGGATGTAGAGAGGCCACAGTGTAGGGGGTATCAGGGATGTAGTGGGGTCACAATACAAGGGGTATCTTATGGTATATGGTAACAGTACTGGGGGGAATATCTAGGGTGTAGAGGGGTCAGAGTGCTGGGGGGATATCTGGGGTGTAGAGGGGTCAGAGTGCTCGGGGGGGGATATTTGGGGTGTAGAGGGGTCAGAGTGCTGGGGGGATATCTGGGGTGTCGAGGGATCAGAGTGCTGGGGGTATCTGGGGTGTAGAGGGATCAAAATGCTGGGGGGGATATCTTGGGTGTAGAGGGGTCAGAGTGCTGCATGGGATATTTGGGGTGTAGAGGGGTCAGAGTGCTGGGGGATATCTGGGGTGTAGAGGGTCAGAATGCTGGGGGGATATCTAGGGTGCAGAGGGGTCAGAGTGCTAGGGTGATATCTGGGGTGTAAAGGGGTCCGAGTGCTGGGGGAATATCTGGGGTGTAGAGGGGTCAGAGTTCTGGGGAGGATATCTGGGGTGTAGAGGGGTCACAGTGCTGGGGGGATATCTGGGATGTATAGGGGTCAGAGCGTTGGGGGGGATATCTCTGGTGTAGAGGGATCAGAGTGCTGGGGGGGATATCTGGGGTGTAGAGGGGTCAGAGAGCTGGGGGGATATCTGGGATGTATAGGGGTCAGAGTACTGGGGGGATATCTGAGGTGTAGAGGGGTCAGAGTACTGGGGGGATATCTAGGGTGTAGAGGGGTCAGAGCGCTGGGGGGGATATCTGGGATGTAGAGGGGTCAGAGCGCTGGGGGGATATCTGGGGTGTAGAGGGGTCAGAGTGCTGGGGGGATATCTGGGGTGTAGAGGGGTCCGAGTGCTGGGGGGGTATCTGGGATGTAGAGGGGTTATAGTGCTGGGGGGTATCTGGGGTGTAGAGGGATTAGAGTGCTGGGGGGATATCTGGGGTGTAGAGGGGTCTGAGTGCTGGGGGGATATCTGGGATGTAGAGGGGTCAAAGTGCTGGGGGGGATATCTGGGATGTAGAGGGGTCAGAGTGCTGGGGGATATCTGGGGTGTAGAGGGGTCAGAGCGCTGGGGGGACATCTGGGATGTAGAGGGGTCAAAGTGCTGGGGGGGATATCTGGGATGTAGAGGGGTCACAGTGCTGGGGGATATCTGGGGGGTGTATAGGGGTCAGAATGCTGAGGGATATCTGGGGTGTAGATGGGTCAGAGTGCTGGGGGGATATCTGGGATGTAGAGGGGTCAGAGTGCTGGCGGGGATATCTGGGATGTAGAGGGGTCACAGTGCTGGGGGGGATATCTGGGGGTGTAGAGGGATCAGAGTGCTGGGGGGATATCTTGGGTGTAGAGGGGTCAGAGTGCTGCATGGGATATCTGGGGTGTAGAGGGGTCAGAGTGCTGGGGGATATCTGGGATGTAGAGGGGTCAAAGTGCTGGGGGGGATATCTGGCATGTAGAGGGTCAGAGTGCTGGGGGGATATCTGGGGTGTAGAGGGGTCAGAGTGCTGGGGGGATATCTGGGATGTAGAGGGGTCACAGTGCTGGGGGGATATCTGGGGTATAGAGGGGTCAGAGTGCTGGGGGGATATCTGGGGTGTAGATGGGTCAGAGTGCTGGGGGGGGATATCTGGGATGTAGAGGGGTCACAGTGCTGGGGGGATATCTGGGATGTATAGGGGTCAGAGTGCTGGGGGATATCTGGTGTGTAGAGGGGTCAGAGTGCTGGGGGGATATCTGGGTTGTAGAGGGATCAGAGTGCTGGGGGGATATCTGGGGTGTAGAGGGATCAGAGTGCTGGGGGGATATCTGGGGTGTAGAGGGATCAGAGTGCTGGGGAGATATCTGGGGTGTAGAGGGGTCACAGTGCTGGGGGGGATATCTGGGGTATAGAGGGGTCAGAGTGCTGGGGGGATATCTGGGGTGTAGAGGGGTCAGAGTGCTGGGGGGGATATCTAGGATGTAGAGGGGTCAGAGTGCTGGGGGGGATATCTGGGATGTAGAGGGGTCGAAGTGCTAGGGTGATATCTGGGGTGTAAAGGGGTCAGAGTGCTGGGGGGGATATCTGGAGTGTAGAGGGGTCAGAGTTCTGGGGGGGGGATATCTGGGGTGTAGAGGGGTCAAAGTGCTGGGGGATATCTGGGGTGTAGAGGGGTCAGAGTGCTGGAGGGATATCTGGGATGTAGAGGGGTAAAAGTGCTGGGGGGGGGGATATCTGGGATGTAGAGGGGTCACAGTGCTGGGGGGATATCTGGGGGGTGTATAGGGGTCAGAATGCTGAGGGATATCTGGGGTGTAGATGGGTCAGAGTGCTGGGGGGATATCTGGGATGTAGAGGGGTCAGAGTGCTGGCGGGGATATCTGGGATGTAGAGGGGTCACAGTGCTGGGGGGGATATCTGGGGGTGTAGAGGGATCAGAGTGCTGGGGGGATATCTTGGGTGTAGAGGGGTCAGAGTGCTGCATGGGATATCTGGGGTGTAGAGGGGTCAGAGTGCTGGGGGATATCTGGGATGTAGAGGGGTCAAAGTGCTGGGGGGGATATCTGGCATGTAGAGGGGTCAGAGTGCTGGGGGGATATCTGGGATGTATAGGGGTCACAGTGCTGGGGGGATATCTGGGGTATAGAGGGGTCAGAGTGCTGGGGGGATATCTGGGGTGTAGATGGGTCAGAGTGCTGGGGGGGATATCTGGGATGTAGAGGGGTCACAGTGCTGGGGGGATATCTGGGATGTATAGGGGTCAGAGTGCTGGGGGGATATCTGGTGTGTAGAGGGGTCAGAGTGCTGGGGGGATATCTGGGTTGTAGAGGGATCAGAGTGCTGGGGGGATATCTGGGGTGTAGAGGGATCAGAGTGCTGGGGGGATATCTGGGGTGTAGAGGGATCAGAGTGCTGGGGAGATATCTGGGGTGTAGAGGGGTCACAGTGCTGGGGGGGATATCTGGGGTATAGAGGGGTCAGAGTGCTGGGGGGATATCTGGGGTGTAGAGGGGTCAGAGTGCTGGGGGGATATCTAGGATGTAGAGGGGTCAGAGTGCTGGGGGGGATATCTGGGATGTAGAGAGGTCGAAGTGCTAGGGTGATATCTGGGGTGTAAAGGGGTCAGAGTGCTGGGGGGGATATCTGGAGTGTAGAGGGGTCAGAGTTCTGGGGGGGGATATCTGGGGTGTAGAGGGGTCAAAGTGCTTGGGGCGATATCTGGGGTGTAGAGGGGTCAGAGTGTTGGGGGGGATATCTGGGTTGTAGAGGGGTCAGAGTGCTGGGGGGATATCTGGAAAGTAGAGGGGTCACAGTGCTGGGGGGATATCTGGGGTATAGAGGGGTCAGAGTGCTGGGGGGGATATCTGGGGTGTAGAGGGGTCAGAGTGCTGGGGGGATATCTGGAAAGTAGAGGGGTCACAGTGCTGGGGGATATCTGGGGTATAGAGGGGTCAGAGTGCTGGGGGGGATATCTGGGGTGTAGAGGGGTCAGAGTGCTGGGGGGATATCTAGGATGTAGAGGGGTTGGAGTGCTGGGGGGGATATCTGGGTTGTAGAGGGATCAGAGTGCTGGGAGGTGATATCTGGGGTGTAGAGGGGTCAGAGTGCTGGGGGGATATCTAGGATGTAGAGGGGTCACAGTGCTGGGGGGATATCTGGGGTATAGAGGGGTCAGAGTGCTGGGGGGATATCTGGGGTGTAGAGGGGTCAGAGTGCTGGGGGGATATCTAGGATGTAGAGGGGTCAGAGTGCTGGGGGGATATCTGGGATGTAGAGGGGTCAGAGTGCTGGGGGGGATATCTGGGATGTAGAGGGGTCACAGTGCTGGGGGGGATATCTGGGGTGTAGAGGGATCAGAGTGCTGGGGGGGGGGGATATCTTGGGTGTAGAGGGGTCAGAGTGCTGGGGGGATATCTGGGGTGTAGATGGGTGAGAGTGCTGGGGGGATATCTGGGGTGTAGAGGGTCAGAATGCTGGGGGATATCTGGGGTGTAGAGGGTCAGAATGCTGGGGGGATGTCTGGGATGTAGAGGGGTCAAAGTGCTGGGGGGATATCTGGGATGTAGAGGGGTCAGAGTGCTGGGGGATATCTGGGGTGTAGAGGGGTCAAAGTGCTGGGGGGGGATATCTGGGATGTAGAGGGGTCACAGTGCTGGGGGGATATCTGGGGGTGTATAGGGGTCAGAATGCTGAGGGATATCTGGGGTGTAGATGGGTCAGAGTGCTGGGGGGATATCTGGGATGTAGAGGGGTCAGAGTGCTGGCGGGGATATCTGGGATGTAGAGGGGTCACAGTGCTGGGGGGATATCTGGGGGTGTAGAGGGATCAGAGTGCTGGGGGGATATCTTGGGTGTAGAGGGGTCAGAGTGCTGCATGGGATACCTGGGGTGTAGAGGGGTCAGAGTGCTGGGGGATATCTGGGATGTAGAGGGGTCAAAGTGCTGGGGGGGATATCTGGCATGTAGAGGGTCAGAGTGCTGGGGGGATATCTGGGGTGTAGAGGGGTCAGAGTGCTGGGGGGGATATCTGGGATGTAGAGGGGTCACAGTGCTGGGGGGGATATCTGGGGTGTAGAGGGATCAGAGTGCTGGGGGGGGGATATCTTGGGTGTAGAGGGGTCAGAGTGCTGGGGGGATATCTGGGGTTTAGATGGGTCAGAGTGCTGGGGGGATATCTGGGGTGTAGAGGGTCAGAATGCTGGGGGATATCTGGGGTGTAGAGGGTCAGAATGCTGGGGGGATATCTGGGATGTAGAGGGGTCAAAGTGCTGGGGGGATATCTGGGATGTAGAGGGGTCAGAGTGCTGGGGGATATCTGGGGTGTAGAGGGGTCAGAGTGCTGGGGGGATATCTGGGATGTAGAGGGGTCAAAGTGCTGGGGGGGGATATCTGGGATGTAGAGGGGTCACAGTGCTGGGGGGATATCTGGGGGTGTATAGGGGTCAGAATGCTGAGGGATATCTGGGGTGTAGATGGGTCAGAGTGCTGGGGGGATATCTGGGATGTAGAGGGATCAGAGTGCTGGCGGGGATATCTGGGATGTAGAGGGGTCACAGTGCTGGGGGGGATATCTGGGGGTGTAGAGGGATCAGAGTGCTGGGGGGATATCTTGGGTGTAGAGGGGTCAGAGTGCTGCATGGGATACCTGGGGTGTAGAGGGGTCAGAGTGCTGGGGGATATCTGGGATGTAGAGGGGTCAAAGTGCTGGGGGGGATATCTGGCATGTAGAGGGTCAGAGTGCTGGGGGGATATCTGGGGTGTAGAGGGGTCAGAGTGCTGGGGGGATATCTGGGATGTAGAGGGGTCACAGTGCTGGGGGATATCTGGAGTATAGAGGGGTCAGAGTGCTGGGGGAGGATATCTGGGGTGTGGACGGGTCAGAGTGCTGGGGGGATATCTGGGATGTAGAGGGGTCACAGTGCTGGGGGATATCTGGGGTGTATAGGGGTCAGAGTGCTGGGGGGATATCTGGTGTGTAGAGGGGTCAGAGCTGGGGGGATATCTGGGGTGTAGAGGGATCAGAGTGCTGGGGGGATATCTGGGGTGTAGAGGGATCAGAGTGCTGGGGGGATATCTGGGGTGTAGAGGGATCAGAGTGCTGGGGAGATATCTGGGGTGTAGAGGGGTCAGAGTGCTGGGGAGATATCTGGGGTGTAGAGGGGTCAGAGTGCTGGGGGGATATCTGGGGTGTAGAGGGTCAGAATGCTGGGGGATATCTGGGGTGTAGAGGGTCAAAATGCTGGGGGGATATCTGGGTTGTAGAGGGGTCGAAGTGCTAGGGTGATATCTGGGGTGTAAAGGGGTCAGAGTGCTGGGGGGGGAAATCTGGAGTGTAGAGGGGTCAGAGTTCTGGGGGGGATATCTGGGGTGTAGAGGGGTCAAAGTGCTTGGGGCGATATCTGGGGTGTAGAGGGGTCAAAGTGCTGGGGGGATATCTGGAAAGTAGAGGGGTCCACAGTGCTGGGGGGATATCTGGGGTATAGAGGGGTCAGAGTGCTGGGGGGGATATCTGGGGTTTAGAGGGGTCAGAGTGCTGGGGGGATATCTAGGATGTAGAGGGGTCAGAGTGCTGGGGGGGGGGATATCTGGGGTGTAGAGGGATCAGAGTGCTGGGAGGTGATATCTGGGGTGTAGAGGGGTCAGAGTGCTGGGGGGGATATCTGGGATGTAGAGGGGTCACAGTGCTGGGGGGATATCTGGGGTATAGAGGGGTCAGAGTGCTGGGGGGATATCTGGGGTGTAGAGGGGTCAGAGTGCTGGGGGGATATCTAGGATGTAGAGGGGTCAGAGTGCTGGGGGTATATCTGGGATGTAGAGGGGTCAGAGTGCTGGGGGGGATATCTGGGATGTAGAGGGGTCACAGTGCTGGGGGGATATCTGGGGTGTAGAGGGATCTGAGTGCTGGGGGGGATATCTTGGGTGTAGAGGGGTCAGAGTGCTGGGGGGATATCTGGGGTGTAGATGGGTCAGAGTGCTGGGGGGATATCTGGGGTGTAGAGGGTCAGAATGCTGGGGGATATCTGGGGTGTAGAGGGTCAGAATGCTGGGGGGATATCTGGGTTGTAGAGGGGTTGAAGTGCTAGGGTGATATCTGGGGTGTAAAGGGGTCAGAGTGCTGGGGGGATATCTGGAGTGTAGAGGGGTCAGAGTTCTGGGGGGGGGATATCTGGGGTGTAGAGGGGTCAAAGTGCTTGGGGCGATATCTGGGGTGTAGAGGGGTCAGAGTGTTGGGGGGGATATCTGGGTTGTAGAGGGGTCAGAGTGCTGGGGGGGATATCTGGGGTGTAGAGGGATCAGAGTGCTGGGAGGTGATATCTGGGGTGTAGAGGGGTCAGAGTGCTGGGGGGGATATCTGGGATATAGAGGGGTCACAGTGCTGGGGGGATATCTGGGATGTAGAGGGGTCAGAGTGCTGGGGGGGATATCTGGGATGTAGAGGGGTCACAGTGCTGGGGGGGATATCTGGGGTGTAGAGGGATCAGAGTGCTGGGGGGGGGATATCTTGGGTGTAGAGGGGTCAGAGTGCTGGGGGGATATCTGGGGTGTAGATGGGTCAGAGTGCTGGGGGGATATCTGGGGTGTAGAGGGTCAGAATGCTGGGGGATATCTGGGGTGTAGAGGGTCAGAATGCTGGGGGGATATCTGGGTTGTAGAGGGGTCGAAGTGCTAGGGTGATATCTGGGGTGTAAAGGGGTCAGAGTGCTGGGGGGGATATCTGGAGTGTAGAGGGGTCAGAGTTCTGGGGGGGGGATATCTGGGGTGTAGAGGGGTCAAAGTGCTTGGGGCGATATCTGGGGTGTAGAGGGGTCAGAGTGTTGGGGGGGATATCTGGGTTGTAGAGGGGTCAGAGTGCTGGGGGGGATATCTGGGGTGTAGAGGGATCAGAGTGCTGGGAGGTGATATCTGGGGTGTAGAGGGGTCAGAGTGCTGGGGGGGGATATCTGGAATGTAGAGGGGTCACAGTGCTGGGGGGATATCTGGGGTATAGAGGGGTCAGAGTGCTGGGGGGATATCTGGGGTGTAGAGGGGTCAGAGTGCTGGGGGGATATCTAGGATGTAGAGGGGTCAGAGTGCTGGGGGGGATATCTGGGATGTAGATTGGTCAGAGTGCTGGGGGGATATCTGGGATGTAGAGGGGTCACAGTGCTGGGGGGGATATCTGGGGGTGTATAGGGGTCAGAGTGCTGGTGGGGGATATCTGGGGTGTAGAGGGATCAGAGTGCTGGGGGGGGGGATATCTTGGGTGTAGAGGGGTCAGAGTGCTGGGGGGATATCTGGGGTGTAGATGGGTCAGAGTGCTGGGGGGGATATCTGGGATGTAGAGGGGTCACAGTGCTGGGGGGATATCTGGGATGTAGAGGGGTCAGAGTGCTGGGGGGGATATCTGGGATGTAGAGGGGTCACAGTGCTGGGGGGGATATCTGGGGTGTAGAGGGATCAGAGTGCTGGGGGGGGGATATCTTGGGTGTAGAGGGGTCAGAGTGCTGGGGGGATATCTGGGGTGTAGATGGGTCAGAGTGCTGGGGGGATATCTGGTGTGTAGAGGGTCAGAATGCTGGGGGATATCTGGGGTGTAGAGGGTCAGAATGCTGGGGGGATATCTGGGTTGTAGAGGGGTCGAAGTGCTAGGGTGATATCTGGGGTGTAAAGGGGTCAGAGTGCTGGGGGGGATATCCGGAGTGTAGAGGGGTCAGAGTTCTGGGGGGGGGATATCTGGGGTGTAGAGGGGTCAAAGTGCTTGGGGCGATATCTGGGGTGTAGAGGGGTCAGAGTGTTGGGGGGGATATCTGGGTTGTAGAGGGGTCAGAGTGCTGGGGGGGATATCTGGGGTATAGAGGGATCAGAGTGCTGGGAGGTGATATCTGGGGTGTAGAGGGGTCAGAGTGCTGGGGGGGATATCTGGAATGTAGAGGGGTCACAGTGCTGGGGGGATATCTGGGGTATAGAGGGGTCAGAGTGCTGGGGGGATATCTGGGGTGTAGAGGGGTCAGAGTGCTGGGGGAATATCTAGGATGTAGAGGGGTCAGAGTGCTGGGGGGGATATCTGGGATGTAGATTGGTCAGAGTGCTGGGGGGATATCTGGGATGTAGAGGGGTCACAGTGCTGGGGGGGATATCTGGGGGTGTATAGGGGTCAGAGTGCTGGTGGGGGATATCTGGGGTGTAGAGGGATCAGAGTGCTGGGGGGGGATATCTTGGGTGTAGAGGGGTCAGAGTGCTGGGGGGATATCTGGGGTGTAGATGGGTCAGAGTGCTGGGGGGGATATCTGGGATGTAGAGGGGTCACAGTGCTGGGGGGATATCTGGGATGTAGAGGGGTCAGAGTGCTGGCGGGGATATCTGGGATGTAGAGGGGTCACAGTGCTGGGGGGGATATCTGGGGGTGTAGAGGGATCAGAGTGCTGGGGGGATATCTTGGGTGTAGAGGGGTCAGAGTGCTGCATGGGATATCTGGGGTGTAGAGGGGTCAGAGTGCTGGGGGATATCTGGGATGTAGAGGGGTCAAAGTGCTGGGGGGGATATCTGGCATGTATAGGGTCAGAGTGCTGGGGGGATATCTGGGGTGTAGAGGGGTCAGAGTGCTGGGGGGATATCTGGGATGTAGAGGGGTCACAGTGCTGGGGGGATATCTGGGGTATAGAGGGGTCAGAGTGCTGGGAGGATATCTGGGGTGTGGACGGGTCAGAGTGCTGGGGGGGATATCTGGGATGTAGAGGGGTCACAGTGCTGGGGGGATATCTGGGATGTATAGGGGTCAGAGTGCTGGGGGGATATCTGGTGTGTAGAGGGGTCAGAGTGCTGGGGGGATATCTGGGGTGTAGAGGGATCAGAGTGCTGGGGGGATATCTGGGGTGTAGAGGGATCAGAGTGCTGGGGGGATATCTGGGGTGTAGAGGGATCAGAGTGCTGGGGAGATATCTGGGGTGTAGAGGGGTCAGAGTGCTGGGGAGATATCTGGGGTGTAGAGGGGTCAGAGTGCTGGGGGGATATCTGGGGTGTAGAGGGTCAGAATGCTGGGGGATATCTGGGATGTAGAGGGTCAGAATGCTGGGGGGATATCTGGGTTGTAGAGGGGTCGAAGTGCTAGGGTGATATCTGGGGTGTAAAGGGGTCAGAGTGCTGGGGGGGGATATCTGGAGTGTAGAGGGGTCAGAGTTCTGGGGGGGGGATATCTGGGGTGTAGAGAGGTCAAAGTGCTTGGGGCGATATCTGGGGTGTAGAGGGGTCAGAGTGTTGGGGGGGATATCTGGGTTGTAGAGGGGTCAGAGTGCTGGGGGGATATCTGGAAAGTAGAGGGGTCACAGTGCTGGGGGGATATCTGGGGTATAGAGGGGTCAGAGTGCTGGGGGGGATATCTGGGGTGTAGAGGGGTCAGAGTGCTGGGGGGATATCTAGGATGTAGAGGGGTCAGAGTGCTGGGGGGGATATCTGGGGTGTAGAGGGATCAGAGTGCTGGGAGGTGATATCTGGGGTGTAGAGGGGTCAGAGTGCTGGGGGGGATATCTGGGATGTAGAGGGGTCACAGTGCTGGGGGGATATCTGGGGTATAGAGGGGTCAGAGTGCTGGGGGATATCTGGGGTGTAGAGGGGTCAGAGTGCTGGGGGGATATCTAGGATGTAGAGGGGTCAGAGTGCTGGGGGGATATCTGGGATGTAGAGGGGTCAGAGTGCTGGGGGGGATATCTGGGATGTAGAGGGGTCACAGTGCTGGGGGGGTTATCTGGGGTGTAGAGGGTCAGAATGCTGGGGGATATCTGGGTTGTAGAGGGGTCGAAGTGCTAGGGTGATATCTGGGGTGTAAAGGGGTCAGAGTGCTGGGGGGGATATCTGGAGTGTAGAGGGGTCAGAGTTCTGGGGGGGGGGATATCTGGGGTGTTTAGGGGTCAAAGTGCTTGGGGCGATATCTGGGGTGTAGAGGGGTCAGAGTGTTGGGGGGGATATCTGGGTTGTAGAGGGGTCAGAGTGCTGGGGGGGATATCTGGGGTGTAGAGGGATCAGAGTGCTGGGAGGTGATATCTGGGGTGTAGAGGGGTCAGAGTGCTGGGGGGGATATCTGGGATGTAGAGGGGTCACAGTGCTGGGGGGATATCTGGGGTATAGAGGGGTCAGAGTGCTGGGGGGATATCTGGGGTGTAGAGGGGTCAGAGTGCTGGGGGGATATCTAGGATGTAGAGGGGTCAGAGTGCTGGGGGGGATATCTGGGATGTAGAGGGGTCAGAGTGCTGGGGGGATATCTGGGATGTAGAGCAGTCACAGTGCTGGGGGGGATATCTGGGGGTGTATAGGGGTCAGAGTGCTGGTGGGGGATATCTGGGGTGTAGAGGGATCAGAGTGCTGGGGGGGGGGATATCTTGGGTGTAGAGGGGTCAGAGTGCTGGGGGGATATCTGGGGTGTAGATGGGTCAGAGTGCTGGGGGGGATATCTGGGATGTAGAGGGGTCACAGTGCTGGGGGATATCTGGGATGTAGAGGGATCAGAGTGCTGGGGGGATATCTGGGGTGTAGAGGGATCAGAGTGCTGGGGGGATATCTGGGGTGTAGAGGGATAAGAGTGCTGGGGAGATATCTGGGGTGTAGAGGGGTCAGAGTGCTGGGGAGATATCTGGGGTGTAGAGGGGTCAGAGTGCTGGGGGGATATCTGGGGTGTAGAGGGTCAGAATGCTGGGGGATATCTGGGGTGTAGAGGGTCAGAATGCTGGGGGGATATCTGGGTTGTAGAGGGGTCGAAGTGCTAGGGTGATATCTGGGGTGTAAAGGGGTCAGAGTGCTGGGGGGGATATCTGGAGTGTAGAGGGGTCAGAGTTCTGGGGGGGGATATCTGGGGTGTAGAGGGGTCAAAGTGCTTGGGGCGATATCTGGGGTGTAGAGGGGTCAGAGTGTTGGGGGGGATATCTGGGTTGTAGAGGGGTCAGAGTGCTGGGGGGATATCTGGGATGTAGAGGGGTCACAGTGCTGGGGGGGGATATCTGGGGGTGTAGAGGGATCAGAGTGCTGGGGGGATATCTTGGGTGTAGAGGGGTCAGAGTGCTGCATGGGATATCTGGGGTGTAGAGGGGTCAGAGTGCTGGGGGATATCTGGGATGTAGAGGGGTCAAAGTGCTGGGGGGGATATCTGGCATGTAGAGGGTCAGAGTGCTGGGGGGATATCTGGGGTGTAGAGGGGTCAGAGTGCTGGGGGGATATCTGGGATGTAGAGGGGTCACAGTGCTGGGGGGATATCTGGGGTATAGAGGGGTCAGAGTGCTGGGAGGATATCTGGGGTGTGGACGGGTCAGAGTGCTGGGGGGGATATCTGGGATGTAGAGGGGTCACAGTGCTGGGGGGATATCTGGGATGTATAGGGGTCAGAGTGCTGGGGGGATATCTGGTGTGTAGAGGGGTCAGAGTGCTGGGGGGATATCTGAGGTGTAGAGGGATCAGAGTGCTGGGGGGATATCTGGGGTGTAGAGGGATCAGAGTGCTGGGGGGATATCTGGGGTGTAGAGGGTTAAGAGTGCTGGGGAGATATCTGGGGTGTAGAGGGGTCAGAGTGCTGGGGAGATATCTGGGGTGTAGAGGGGTCAGAGTGCTGGGGGGATATCTGGGGTGTAGAGGGTCAGAATGCTGGGGGATATCTGGGGTGTAGAGGGTCAGAATGCTGGGGGGATATCTGGGTTGTAGAGGGGTCGAAGTGCTAGGGTGATATCTGGGGTGTAAAGGGGTCAGAGTGCTGGGGGGGATATCTGGAGTGTAGAGGGGTCAGAGTTCTGGGGGGGGATATCTGGGGTGTAGAGGGGTCAAAGTGCTTGGGGCGATATCTGGGGTGTAGAGGGGTCAGAGTGTTGGGGGGATATCTGGGTTGTAGAGGGGTCAGAGTGCTGGGGGGATATCTGGAAAGTAGAGGGGTCACAGTGCTGGGGGGATATCTGGGGTATAGAGGGGTCAGAATGCTGGGGGGGATATCTGGGGTGTAGAGGGGTCAGAGTGCTGGGGGGATATCTAGGATGTAGAGGGGTCAGAGTGCTGGGGGGGATATCTGGGGTGTAGAGGGATCAGAGTGCTGGGAGGTGATATCTGGGGTGTAGAGGGGTCAGAGTGCTGGGGGGGATATCTGGGATGTAGAGGGGTCACAGTGCTGGGGGGATATCTGGGGTATAGAGGGGTCAGAGTGCTGGGGGATATCTGGGGTGTAGAGGGGTCAGAGTGCTGGGGGGATATCTAGGATGTAGAGGGGTCAGAGTGCTGGGGGGATATCTGGGATGTAGAGGGGTCAGAGTGCTGGGGGGGATATCTGGGATGTAGAGGGGTCACAGTGCTGGGGGGGATATCTGGGGTGTAGAGGGATCAGAGTGCTGGGGGGGATATCTGGGGTGTAGAGGGGTCAGAGTGCTGGGGGGATATCTGGGGTGTAGATGGGTCAGAGTGCTGGGGGGATATCTGGGGTGTAGAGGGTCAGAATGCTGGGGGATATCTGGGTTGTAGAGGGGTCGAAGTGCTAGGGTGATATCTGGGGTGTAAAGGGGTCAGAGTGCTGGGGGGGATATCTGGAGTGTAGAGGGGTCAGAGTTCTGGGGGGGGGGGGGATATCTGGGGTGTAGAGGGGTCAAAGTGCTTGGGGCGATATCTGGGGTGTAGAGGGGTCAGAGTGCTGGGGGGATATCTGGGGTGTAGAGGGGTCAGAGTGCTGGGGGGATATCTAGGATGTAGAGGGGTCAGAGTGCTGGGGGGGGGGGGATATCTGGGATGTAGAGGGGTCACAGTGCTGGGGGGGATATCTGGGGGTGTATAGGGGTCAGAGTGCTGGTAGGGGATATCTGGGGTGTAGAGGGATCAGAGTGCTGGGGGGGGGGATATCTTGGGTGTAGAAGGGTCAGAGTGCTGGGGGATATCTGGGGTGTAGATGGGTCAGAGTGCTGGGGGGGATATCTGGGATGTAGAGGGGTCACAGTGCTGGGGGATATCTGGGGTATAGAGGGGTCAGAGTGCTGGGGGGATATCTGGGGTGTAGAGGGGTCAGAGTGCTGGGGGGGATATCTGGGATATAGAGGGGTCAGAGTGCTGGGGGGGATATCTGGGATGTAGAGGGGTCAGAGTGCTGAGGGGGATATCAGGAATGTAGAGGGATCAGAGTGCTGGGGGGATATCTGGGGTGTATAGGGGTCAGAGCGTTGGGGGGATATCTGGGGTGTAGAGGGATCAGAGTGCTGGGGGGTGATATCTGGGATGTAGAGGGGTCAGAATGCTGGGGGGGATATCTGGGATGTAGAGGGGTCACAGTGCTGGGGGGATATCTGGGGTATAGAGGAGTCAGAGTGCTGGGGGGATATCTGGGGTGTAGAGGGGTCAGAGTGCTGGGGGGGATATCTGGGATGTAGAGGGGTCACAGTGCTGGGGGGGATATCTGGGATGTAGAGGGGTCAGAGTGCTGGGGGGGATATCTGGGGTGTAGAGGGGTCAGAGTGCTGGGGGGGGGTTATCTGGGGTGTATAGGGGTCAGAGCGTTGAGGGGGATATCTGGGGTGTAGAGGGATCAGAGTGCTGAGGGTGATATCTGGGATGTAGAGGGGTCAAAGTGCTGGGGGGGATATCTGGGATGTAGAGGGGTCACAGTGCTGGGGGGATATCTGGGGTATAGAGGGGTCAAAGTTATGGGGGGATATCTGGGATGTAGAGGGGTCAGAGTGCTGGGGGGGATATCTGGGATGTAGAGGGGGCACAGTGCTGGGGGGATATCTGGGGGTGTATAGGGGTCAGAATGCTGGGGGGGATATCTGGGGTGTAGAGGCATCAGAGTGCTGGGGGGGGATATCTTGGGTGTAGAGGGGTCAGAGTGCTGCATGGGATATCTGGGATGTAGAGGGGTCAAAGTGCTGGGAGGGATATCTGGGATGTAGAGGGGTCAGAGTGCTGGGGGATATCTGGGATGTAGAGGGGTCAAAGTGCTGGGGGGATATCTAGGATGTAGAGGGGTCAGAGTGCTGGGGGATATCTGGGGTGTAGAGGGGTCAGAGTGCTGGGGGATATCTGGGATGTAGAGGGGTCAGAGTGCTGAGGGGATATCTGGAGTGTAGATGGGTTAGAGTGCTGGGGGGATATCTGGGATGTAGATGAGTCACAGTGCTGGGGGGATATCTGGCGTATAGAGGGGTCAGAGTGCTGGGGGGATATCTGGGATGTAGAGGAGTCACAGTGCTGGGGGGGATATCTGGGATGTAGAGGGGTCAGAGTGCTGGGGGGATATCTGGGATGCAGAGGGGTCAGAGTCCTGTGGGGGATATCTGGGATGTAGAGGAGTCACAGTGCTGGGGGAATATCTGGGATGTATAGGGGTCAGAGTGCTGGGGGGATATCTGAATGTTTGTTCATGTAGTTAGTGCGGAGCTCCACCCAAAAGGGGAAGCTCCGCTTGTCTGCCTCCTACCTACTTGATGTCTGTTTACCTGCGCTGTCCCTATTGCTTTACTTTGAATTACTTTGCCCAGGGACCCATGATGCTATTAAGACGGCGCTGCTAGGAAGGCCTTCTAGAATGAATTCTGTACTGGTATAGTATATGACCAGTGCCTAGATAGCAGGCACATGTAACAACCATTGCCAATCTAGATTCAGGAATGTTTGTTTCTTCCCCTGTTCCTGCAGTTAAAGAATGGTCATAGTCCGTACACCAACTGGAAAAATGGTCATACTTACAAATTTCTTATGCATTTAGGTGAACAATATGTTGATAAGATTCACAATTTGCAACCATGTAAATGTTTTTTACACAGTGGAGTTATTGGAATTAAAGCGGGGGTTCACCCACACCGCCAAAAAAAAAAATATTAAAAGCCAGCAGCTACAAATACTGCAGCTGCTGACTTTTAATACATTGCCACTTACCTGTCCCGGGGTCCAGCGATGTCGGCAGGGGACGCCGAGAACCCGCTCGGTTCTCGGCAGCTGCCACCGCCATCCTAGGTGAGGGAATCAGGAAGTGAAGCGTTGCGGCTTCACTTCCCGGTTCCCTACTGCGCATGCGCGAGTCGCGCTGCGCGTCCCTAGTGGTCCCCGCTCTCTGCTGGGAGCTGTGTGTTCCCAGCAGACAGCGCGGTCGGGACGGGAAGAGGCATAGACTCCCATGGGAGTCTATGCCAGAAGTGGGTGCAAATACCTGTCTTTGACAGGTATCTGCACCCCCCTGAAAGGTGCCAAATGTGACACGGGAGGGGGGAGGGTTCCGAAAAAAGCGGAAGTTCCATTTTTGTGTGGAACTCCGCTTTAAAACTATAATGAAATGGTTTTAAAACAGCCCAAACCTCTGATTTTTGAATAAAATATTGAAGAATGAATATTGAATGAATATTTTAAAAAGCATCTCTGATTCAGTTTTTTTTTAATGGCAGCCCTTCTGGAGCCTAATCAAATTTATTCATGTTAGTAGATTTAGTATGCATTACATTTAATTTGGTTGAAGATTACAAGGGTGTTATTTTTTTTTAAGTAATGAAAAAATGAATATGGATATTGAAGAACAGTAACAGCTATATTACCTTATGCTTGAAATTTAATTTACACCCAAGCTTTTTATTACAATATAAGGCTTCTTCTTTTTCCCTTTTCCTGCATAATAATAGTAATAATCATAATACATCCCTGCAGCCCTTCTGTCATCCATCTGATGGGCACCTGTGTGGTTCAGTCATTCCTTTTCATTATGACCTCTCAGGTTCTTTTAGTAATATAAGCTGAAAAGGCTCATTTATTTTTCTATTGTTGCATGTCTCACCCAAGAAACTGTGCATTTTATTCACATGTATGATTGATTGCGATTGAATTAAAAGCCCAGTGCTGTATTAACATAGACAGCTTATTTGTATGGGACTCTGCTTTTTGCTTACTTATACCAGACTTAAACATAAAGCTTTTCTTTAAGTTTTGACTACAGTAAATAAATCTATAAAAAGTGAATTAAGAAGAGTGAAGTTTTGGTACCTGTTACCCATGACAGAGATTTTGTTTCACTCTCTGTCCTAGTGACAGTGACTTTTCTCCATTCTACTGAAAATAGTGTTTCTGTTACAGTCTGTATCTCCATTGGAGGGAATTTCCCATCACTTCCTGTCTCGTCACAAAGTGAGGGGAAAAGCCTCCAAAGGGGACACAATGCTTCTGCATTTTGTCTACAACAACAAAAAGGTTTTGGCTACTGCCAGTTTCTGTGGTTTCAAAGATTTTCCTGTGATAGGGTGACAACACTAACCACAGGCTGCACACTCCACCATATGCATACCTGTTTTGGGACTACAGGAAACCATGCCTATGCATAGCATGCCTCCAAGCTCCTGTTGTTATGCCCACCAGTCAGAAAAGCTTGGAGCAAAATAAATAAGCGCAGGGCTGACATGACATAGGAAACAGGGTACATGTAACAAGAGATAGGGGGTGGATTAGGAAGGTGCCGAGGGGGGGATGAGATTGTGATAAAAGAGTAGGCCCCTCCCCAGGAGTCACCACAGCGTGAGGGAAAGTTTCAGCAGCAACATGGCTGAGGTGGAACAGCTCCTGGCCCAGCTGCGAGCGGAGGCAGAGGTTCGGGGTCCTGTGTGGTTGCAGGAGAACCTGGGGCCTATGTTCACATGGCCGGAGGCGGAGGCGAGTGTCGGTGGGAGGAATGCTACTGGAGCATGGAGGTCTAGGTCTCCGGAGCGATTCTCGCCAGACCCCTCCCCCAGGCCTCTTTGTCAGGCGGGGGGACCCCCTGCGAAGCGTGCAGCCAGGCGGGCTGGGGGGAGTCCCGTAAGGAATCCCCTACATCGTCGGAGTTCCCCGGGCGGCCGTTCCGGGTGCTCCGGGGCGGCCCGCTCGGTGGCGGGAGCAGGTGAGCGTGGGCCCCGCCCCTGGCGTGATGTCAGTGGGCCTGGTGCCTCGGCGTGGGAGAGATGGTGCGGCGGTCCCTGGGCCTTCCAATTCCTCTGCAGGGGACCTACACAGAAGCGGTGGAGAGCAGCTGGGGAGGATATCGAGGCGGGCGGAGGCCGGCAGGACTGAGGCACCACACACTGGTCCTGGGAAGGCTGTCCGGAAGTCGGTGAGCGGGTATGCAGTGCAGAGGAGTGGTCGGATGGCTGCGGGTCCCTCGGCAGTCAGAGCAGTGGCGTCTGGTGGGCTGTCTTCGGGTGAAGATGAGATGTCCGGGCAGAGGTCGGAGGGTGAGCTGGCAGGGTCTGAAGAGGATGCTGTTACCCCTAGAAGTGCGGTGCCGATGGAGACTGGACGGCCGGCTGATGGGTACAATCCCTGTGCAGCCCGGTGAGTCACCTTTACCTTTACAACACTTGGGCTTGTCTGCTAGTGTAGGGCAGGGAGGCCAGGGGGTGATCCCATGGAACAGAGTGGAGTTGTTGGTGGGCAGGGGGGCGCTGCAAGCTCTGCTGGTCAGGGGGGCAGTACTCCCAGTATGGCGGCTGGGGGGGCTGCAGGATTGCTGGGTTTTCTGGCAGGGATCAAGGAGTTGGCTAATAAGTTTGAGAATGCGGAGAGAGCCTCCCCTGGTCCGGCTGTAGCCTGGGTTCCCCCTGCAGGGGTGGCTGGGGCAGCCACGGTTGCTGGGGGGGTGGTTGTCCTGGTGGTTCCGGCGGTTCCAATTTTGCCCGCCTCAGCGGAACCCACGGGTACGGTTCAGCAGGTAAGAGTCAAGGCTTCAGTGGCGGGGGAGGCAGCAGGCAGGCAGGATGTCATTCAGTTGGCGGATTCCGCCAAATGTGAGGTATATTTTTGCTATGAGGGGCTGTTGGGTGCGCACCTGAAGCTGGAAGTACGGGAAAAGCTGTGGAAAGGTGAGTATGTTGAGATTTTCTCCTTGCTGCCATAGAAAAATTCAACCTGGATAAGGTTAAGCCAGATGATTCCAAAAAGGAGGACAAAGAAAAGCGGGGGTATAGGTTGATTCCGCGGATGTTCGCCAACTGGCTACAGGCGTTTGCCATCATGGTGAGCGTTATTGGGGAAAAGAACCCCGAATACTGTTCGGCACTCTTTTGTTACCAGGATTCAGTAGGGGAGGCATATAGAGTCTAGGGGGCACGGCATGGCTTAGGTATGATGAACAGTTTCGACAGCGGAGAGCTATACGGCCGTCGTTGAGATGGGATCACAAAGACATCGGTCTGTGGATGTGCCTTATGATGACGCGCGGGCTCCAAAACAGTTTTTTCAAGGAGGGGCCGGTGGACCTGTGGCCCCGGGACAGTCGGCCGGAAACAAGAAAGGGGTGTGTTGGCAGTACAATCCAGGGACCTGCAAGTTCGGAGGAGCGTGCCGTTACAAGCACGAGTGTTCGGGTTGTGGAGGGGCTCACCTGTTGTCCAGATGTTTCAAGCAAGGAAAAGGCCGCTCCGGGGAGGCTGGACACAAGAGGGAGGACCCCAGTGATGGTGGAAAGGATGCGGCCGTTTCTCGGTAGGTATCCAGATAAAAAAGCGGCTTAGTTGTTAGATGAGGGTTCACAGAAGGGTTTAGGATTCTGTGCAATTTGGAGGTGGTTCCCCCGGTGTCCCGGAATTTGCGTTCGGCCATGCAACGTTTGGATGTAGTTTCGGAGAAGCTGCGTAAGGAAGTTGCGTTGGGCCGCATGTGGGTCCTTTTCCATCCGCATCGTTCACTGACTTGGTGGTGTCCCCTTCGGGGATAGTGCCGAAGAAGGAACCCAACACATTTAGACTGATTCACCACCTTTCCTTTCCAAAAGGGGGGTGGCAGTGAATGATGCTATTGACCCGGAGGCATGTTCGGTGAGTTATACATCGTTCGATGCTGCGGTGGGTTGGGTGCGTCATTATGGGAAGGGGGCGTTGATGGCTAAGGCTGATGTGGAATCGGCTTTTCGGTTGCTCCCAGTGGGGTGTCATTGGAACGACGAGTTTTATGTCGATCAATGCCTGCCGATGGGTTGCTCTATATCCTGTGCACTGTTTGAGCAGTTCAGCTTATTTGTGGAATGGGTGGTACAGGATGTGTCAGGTGTGAATTTGATCATCCATTACCTGGACGACCTCCTTGGCGTGGGCCCAGCTTCCTCCAGAATCTGCGTGGTGCTCCTGGCTACGTTGGAACACATCGCGGATCGTTTCGGCATTCCGTTGGCAGCAGAGAAGACGGAGGGACCTAGCACGGTCATCACGTTCCTGGGTATTGTCCTGGACTCGGGTGCTATGGAGTGCCGTTTGCCTGAAGACAAGCTGGCTGATTTAAACGCGGAGATTATAGGTATGATTGGTTTACGCAAAGTAAAAAAAGTTCAGCTTCGAGTACTGCAATCACTGTTAGGTAAGCTTAATTTTGCGTGCCGCATTCTGCCGATGGGGTGGGTTTTTTGCCGACGGCTGTCGGCAAGTACAGCTGGGATCAGGTCTCCCAAGCACTTTGTGCGCTTGGTAAAAGTGCATAGGGAGGACTTGCGGGTATGGCATACCTTCTTGGAGTCCTTCAATGGGCGGGCGCTGTGGATGTCAGGGCCTGTTAGCAATTTTGACCTGGAGCTCTTCACAGATGCTGCTGGCTCTACAGGTTTTGGGGCTTTCTTCCAAGGCCAGTGGAGTGCCGGTCCATGGCCACAATCATGGATTGAGGCTGACTGTACAAGGAATTTAGTGCTGCTGGAATTGTTTCCGGTGGTGCTGGCTGTGGAATTGTGGGGCGCATCATTCAGGGACCTGAAGGTGCGTTTTCATGGCGATAACACGGGGGTGGTGCAGGTGATCAATAGAGTTTCGGCGTCATCTCCCCCAGTTGTTAGGCTACTGCAACACTTGGTTTTGCGATGCTTACAACTGAATGTCTTTATTTATGAGGTACATCTTCTGGGTGTGGAGAATGTCATAGCTGATGCAATGTCTTGCTTCCAGTGGGACAGGTTCCAAGAGTTGGTGCCGGCAGCGGAGCAGCAGGGGGTACCTTGTCCCGAATGGTTGTTGGGGATTGCGTTGGACACGTCTCCGGATGGATCAGGAAGTCGGTGAGTGAGGATACGTGGGCTGCATATACCAAAGTATGGGGCTGGTGAGTCGGTTGGCCCGGGAGTTAGATTGCTGGTTTTGTATTTTATTGCTAGGCACATGGAGGAGGGGGTGTCCGCGTCTGCGATGAGTAAGAAGTTATTAGGTTTAGCTTTCCTATTTAAATTGCAAGGGCAGCCCGATTTTAAGAAACATTTTTGGGTGAGACAGGCCATGAATGGGTACAGACGATCAGTTGCCCGCCTGGATACCAGGCGACCTGTGTCCTTTGACATCCTTTGGGGTATTGTGGCACAATTGGAAGGGGTGTGTTCATCATCCTATGAGGTGTCCTTGTTCAAGGTGGCCTTTTTGTTGGTGTTTTTTGGGGCATTTCGGATAGGGATTGGTCAGCCCTTCCAAAAAGGTGCATGGGGGGATTTGGGGTCACAAAATGGTATGCGGGGATGAGGGGGTGTCCTTATTATTGCGTAGATCGAAGACAGATCAATTGGGAAAAGGCAGGTCAGTGCGGGTTTTTCCCTTACCGGGCTTACTGCTTTGTCCGGTGGGGGCGGTAAAGGGGTTTTTGGAGATAAGCCCAGTGGTCACAGGGTCATTTTTAATGCATGCAGATGGGACCCCTTTATCGCGATTTCAATTTGTTGCTGTTTTTAGAAAATGCTTGCGGGAATTAGGGGTAGTTGAAAAGGATTTTTCTTCTCATTCCTTTCAGATAGGGGCGGCAAAGGAGGCAGCCAGGAGTGGGATGGATGCTGAGTCGGTGAAACGCATTGGTCAGTGGGAATCGCGGAGGTTTCAGATATATTTGCCCCCACCTCATGGCCGGGTTGTGAGGTTTTGGGTTGGGGTGGAGTCTATGAGTGGGTCTGTGTGGATTGGAGGAGTAGTGGTCATAGTGGTGTGTTCGTTTTCTTCTATTTTCAGGTTCGTTGGAAGGGCTGGTCTGGATAATGGGCCACTCCTATGTGTGCTGGGGGGCACGGAGGGGTGATGTTAGATACGAAGGCAGGCAGTTGGGTTTCTCTAGACAGGAAGCCTGTATTCGGTGGCTAGGGGTCCCTGGGATGTTATGGAGCAGGATGGTTCCAGAGGTGCAACGTTTCGCACAGCAGGACAGGCTGCCCGACGTTTTAATTCTGCACGTGGGCGGCAATGATCTGGGTGTTCGGTCCATGTTGGATATCACGCGGGACATTAAATTTGATGTGTTGCGGCTACGTAGGGACTTTCCTAACATGGTCATTGTCTGGTCTGACATGGTGGCTCGTACAACATGGAGGATGGCCAGGTTGGTGGAGGGGATTAACAGGGCTCGGAGGAAGATTAATAGGGATGTGAGCAGGTTTGTGGTTAGGAATGGGGGGCTGGCGATCAGGCACTTGGAGTTGGAGGTGGAGACTTGGAGTGCACCTGAACGAGGTGGGAATCGACATGTGGGTTCTGGGGTTGCAATATGGCATTCAGAGAGCACTTCGGGTGTGGAGGGGCACCCAAGAGTAAGGTGTTTCCCTTGGGCGCAGTGGCAGGTATTGGTCTTTGCAGGGGAAGATATTTCAGAAGGAAGAGTTCAGGACCTATTGTTGGTATGGGTCCTGATGGTGGTATTCCAGCTAACGGAGGTTAGCTGGGAATTGGTAATGGGTGCACTGCGGTCAGTGGTTGTCTATGAGCCAGCCTTTCGGCTTGAGGCCTATTAACACATTTTGAGAGGTACCGCAGTGCAGTATTGTTTCCACAGATGGTTATGGAAGATCCTGCAAAGACCAACGCTAGGTAGATTGATGGGTTAATAACAGATGTTTTGATGTTGATGTTAATTTGAATATATATTTGTTTAAATAAATTAGGCTGCTACGGCCTATGTTTTTACTCCAATCTTGGTGTGGTCTCAATTAAAAAAGTTAAGGTTAAGAGGTTGGGTAAGTAAGTGGTTTAGTAGAGGTACATCTGTTATACAATAGTCATGCCCTGAAGTATCTTACATTGTTTTCTTCTATGGAGGCTTACAGTCATCACTTCTTGAAACTGGGACCATAGCATACAGCTTGTATAACAGTGTAAATTTGCTGTCCCTTCAGAATAACTCAACACACAACCATTAATGTCTAAACCGCAGGCAAAAAAAGTGAGTATACCCCTAAGTGAAAATGTCCAAATTGAGCCCAAAGTGTCAATATTTTGTGTGGTCATCATTATTTTCCAGCACTGCCTTAACCCTCTTGGGGAGGGAAAATGGCTAATTGGGCCCAATTTGGACATTTTCACTTAGGGGTGTACTTACTCACTTTTGTTGCCAGCGTTTTAGACATTAATGGCTGTGTGTTGAGTTATTTTGAGGGGACAGCAAATTTACACTGTTATACAAGCTGTAAACTCACTACTTTACATTGTAGCAAAGTGTCATTTCTTCAGTGTAGTCACATGAAAATATTTACAAAAATGTGAGGGGTGTACTCACTTTTGTGAGATACTGTATATAAATACAGTGCAGTCAGTGTTGAATATATATACAGTGCATGCAGTGTAGTATAGGCCCTTTGGGTCTGGTATAGATTTGAAGGGGAACTCCATGCCAAAATGTAAAAAAAAAACAGCGTGGGGTCCCCTCCAAAATCCATACCAGGCCGTTTGTGTCTGGCATCGATTTTAAGGGGAACGCACGCCAAAATGTATTTATTTTTTGTGGGCCCCCCCAAATTCATACCAGACCCTTATCCGAGCAAGCAGCCTGGCAGGCCAGGAAAGGGGGGGACAAGCGAGTGTCCCCCCTACTGAACCATACCAGGCCGCTTGCCCTCAACATGGGGAGGGTGCTTTAGGGTCCCCCCCCAAAGCACCTTGTCCCCATGTTGATGGGTATAAGGGCCTCATCCCCTCAACCCTTGCCTGGTGGTTGTGGGGGTCTGCGGGCAGGAGCTTATCAGGATCTGGATGCCCCCTTTAACAAGGGAGCCCTCAGATCTCGCCCCCTATGTGAATGGGTAGGGGCACATTGTACCCCTACCCATTCACCAAAAAAAGTGTCAAAAATTAAAAATCACAAAATAGAGTTTTTGACAAATCCTTTATTAAAAAAAAAAGTGTTAAAAAGTGTTAAAATCTATAACAGACCCAAAGGCCCTGGTATGGATTTTGGGGAGGACCCCACTCTGTTTTTTTTTAAAATAAATTGGCATGGAGTTCCCCTTAATATCCATACCAGATCCAAAGGGCCTGGTATGGACTGGGTAACTGGTGACCCCACCCCCTTCTGATGTCGCATGACATCAGAGGGGGTGGGGTCACCCATTTACGTTACTGGGTGGCCCGCCCTTGCCTATATAACAGCTGTCAAAGCCAAGAGACAGCAGTCTGCAGGATGCCTCCCATCGAGGGAAAGTTTCTTTTTTCTATTTTTCGGGTACGAGAGCCGTGATTAAAGATGGATGGACATCGCGGGACACTTTTTTTTTTTAATAAAGGAATTGTCAAAAACTTAATACCCATTCACATGGGGGGGCGGGATCTTCCAGATTCCGATAAGCCCCCCACAACCACCAAGCAAGGGTTGTGGGGATGTGGCCCTTGTCCCCATCAACATGGGGACAAGGTGCTTGGGGGAGACCCCAAGCACCCTCCCCATTATGAGGGCAAGCAGCCTGGTATGGTTCAGGATTGGGGGGGGGCACTCACTTGTGCCCCCCTTTCCTGGCCTGCCATGGCTGACTTCTCTGATAAGGGTCTGTATTGATTTGGGGGGGACCCACGACATTTTTTTTACATTTTGGCATGGAGTTCCCTTTAAAATCCATTCAAGACCCAAAGGGTCTGGTATGGACTGGAGGGGGGAGCCCACGCCGATTTTTTTCATTGATTTTTATCTATATTACCAGGATCCGGCAATACATTAAAGCCGCAAACAAGTTTAAATTCCATTTTTCCTTTTCATTTTGCTGCGGCACAGTAAAACACATGAGAAAGATGCACCACTTTACATGCAGACTAAGGGGATCCCTCAGACACAATATTTAAAGGAATTTTTCATTTTTATTTAAAGTGTGAAGAAACAATCAACACCAAAATAAAATGAATCTAAATACAATCTAAATATCCCCACAGCTGCTGTAACACTCACAGTGATTCACCACACTTAATAAAAATGATAATTTCCTTATAGTGCAGCGCTGTGTGTCTTTGAATCATTACATAAAAAATTATTATACGATCCCTATTTTCTATACAGTGATAAATATCACAATGCAAACAGTCTATGTGAAAAATCAAAAATTTAATACAATTATGAAAGAACTTCTATTCTTGGTGAAGAAACAGTTCATACATCTTATGCCGCGTACACGCGGTCGGACTTTTCGGCTACAAAAGTCCGACAGCCTGTCCGACAGACTTTCGACGGACTTTTGGCGGACTTGCGGCAGACTTTCTAACGAACGGACTTGCCTACATACGATCACACAAAAGTCAGACGGATTCGTACGTGATGATGTACACCGGACTAAAATAAGGAAGTTGATAGCCAGTAGCCAATAGCTGCCCTAGCGAGGGTTTTTGTCCGTCGGACTAGCATACAGACGAGTGGATTTCTGGGTCCGGCGTAGTTACGACGTAAAGATTTGAAGCATGTTTCAAATCTAAAGTCCGTCAGATTTGCGGCTGTAAAAGTCCGCTGAAATTCCAGGGAAGCCCACACACGATCGGATTGTCAGCCGTATTTTGTCCGTCGGCGTCCGTCGGACTTTTGTAGACGAAAAGTCCGACCGTGTGTACGCGGCATAAGTGTGTGAAACACAATCACCGCTGAGTTTTTAACTCATCTGTGAGGTGAGCAGGCAATTTGGCTGGTGATGGCGTGCACGAATTATTGATCCCAGAGAGGACGGATATACACTGTGGCAGTGTAATATTTATCATTGTATGGAAATTAGGGATCTTATAATCATATTTCATTTTTATTGTTTCACTTTAAGCATCTGCTCCTGAAAAAATGGCCATTTAAAAACTTTTTTTTGCATTGATACATGTCCCCTGGGGCAGTACCCGGGTCCCTAAACACTTTTAACCACTTAAGGACCGGAGCATTATGCTGCTTAAGGACCAGAGGACTTTTTCCAATTTGGCACTGTGTCGCTTTAACTGCTAATTGCGCGGTCATGCAATGCTGTACCCAAACGAAATTTGTGTCCTTTTCTTCCCACATATAGAGCTTTCTTTTGATGGTATTTGATCACCTCTGCCGTTTTTATTTTTTGCGCTATACACAGAAAAAGACCAAAAATTTTGAAAAAAAATGATATTTTCTATTTTTGCTCAAAAAAAATCCAATACACTCAATTTTAGTCATACATTTAGGCCAAAATGTATTCAGCCACATGTCTTTGGTAAAAAAAATGTCAATAAGTGTATATTTATTGGTTTGCGCAAAAGTTATAGCGCCTACAAACTAGGGTGCATTTTCTGGAATTTACACAGCCTTTAATTTATGAATGTCGTTTCTTGAGGTGCTAAAATGTCAGGGCAGTACAAAACCCCCACAAATGACCCCATTTTGGAAAATAGACACCCCAAGGAAATTGCTGAGAGGCATGTTGAGCCCATTGAATATTCATTTTTTTTGTCCCAAGTGATTGAATAATGACAAAAAAAAAAATTACAAAAAGTTGTCACTAAATGATATATTGCTCACACAGGCCATGGGCATATGTGGAATTGCACCCCAAAATACATTTAGCTGCTTCTCCTGAGTATGGGGATACCACATGTGTGGGACTTTTTGGGAGCCTAGCCGCGTACGGGGCCCCGAAAACCAATCACTGCCTTCAGGATTTCTAAGGGCGTACATTTTTGATTTTACTCCTCACTACCTATCACAGTTTTGAAGGCCATAAAATGCCCAGATGGCATAAAACCCCCCAAATGACCCCATTTTGGACAGTAGACACCCCAAGCTATTTGCTGAGAGGCATGTTGAGTCCATGGAATATTTTATATTTTGACACAAGTTGCGGGAAAGTGACAATTTTTTTTTTTTTGCACAAAGTTGTCACTAAATGATATATTGCTCACACAGGCCATGGGCATATGTGGAATTGCACCCCAAAATACATTTAGCTGCTTCTCCTGAGTATGGGGATACCACATGTGTGGGACTTTTTAGGAGCCTAGCCGCGTATGGGGGCCCCGAAAACCAATCACCGCCTTCAGGATTTCTAAGGGTGTAAATTTTTGATTTTACTCTTCACTGCCTATCACAGTTTCGGAGGCCGTGGAATGCCCAGGTGGCACAATCCCCCCCCCCAAATGACCCCATTTTGGAAAGTAGACACCCCAAGCTATTTGCTGAGAGGCATGGTGAGTATTTTGCAGCTCTCATTTGTTTTTTAAAATGAAGAAAGACAAGAAATTTTTTTTTTTTTTTTCAATTTTCAAAACTTTGTGACAAAAAGTGAGGTCTGCAAAATACTCACTATACCTCTCAGCAAACAGCTTGGGGTGTCTACTTTCCAAAATGGGGTCATTTGGGGTTTTTTTTGCCACCTGGGCATTCCATGGCCTCCGAAACTGTGATAGGCAGTGAAGAGTGAAATCAAAAATTTACGCCCTTAGAAAGCCTGAAGGCGGTGCTTGGTTTTTCGGGGTCCCGTGCGCGGCTAGGCTCCCAAAAAGTCCCACACATGTGGTATCCCCATACTCAGGAGAAGCAACAGAATGTATTTTGGGGTGTAATTTCACATATTCCCATGGCATGTTTGAGCAATATATCATTTAGTGACAACTTTGTGCAAAAAAAAAAAAAAAAAATTGTCTCTTTCCCGCAACTTGTGTCACAATATAAAAAATTCCATGGACTCGACATGCCTCTCAGCAAATAGCTTGGGGTGTCTACTTTCCAAAATGGGGTCATTTGGGGGGGTTTTGAACTGTCCTGGCATTTTATGCACAACATTTAGAAGCTTATGTCACACATCACCCACTCTTCTAACCACTTGAAGACAAAGCCCTTTCTGACACTTTTTGATTACATAAAATATATAAAATAAAATATTTTTTTTTTGCAAGAAAATTACTTTGAACCCCCAAACATTATATATTTTTTTTAAAGCAAATGCCCTACAGATTAAAATGGTGGGTGTTTCATTTTTTTTTTCACACAGTATTTGCGCAGCGATTTTTCAAACGCATTTTTTGGGGAAAAAACACACTTTTTTAAATTTTAATGCACTAAAACACACTGTATTGCCCAAATGTTTGATGAAATAAAAACGATGATCTTAGGCCGAGTACATGGATACCAAACATGACATGCTTTAAAATTGCGCACACAAACGTGCAGTGGCAACAAAATTAATACATTATTAAAAGCCTTTAAAAGCCTTTACAGGTTACCACTTTAGATTTACAGAGGAGGTCTACTGCTAAAATTACTGCCCTCGATCTGACCTTCGGTGATACCTCACATGCATGGTGCAATTGCTGTTTACATTTGACGCCAGACCGACGCTTGCGTTCGCCTTAGCGCGAGAGCAGGGGGGACAGGGGTGCTTTTTTTTTTTTTTTCTTTATTATTGTTTTGCTTTTTTATCTTATTTTTAAACTGTTCCTTTCATTTTTTTTTTTTTTTTTAATCATTTTTATTGTTATCTCAGGGAATGTAAATATCCCCTATGATAGCAATAGGTAGTGACAGGTATACTCTTCTTTGAAAAAATTGGGGTCTATTAGACCCTAGATTTCTCCTCTGCCCTCAAAGCATCTGACCGCACCAAGATCGGTGTGATAAAATGCTTCCCCAATTTCCCAATGGCGCTGTTTACATCCGGCGAAATCTAAGTCATAAAATGCTCGCAGCTTCCGGTTTCTTAGGCCATAGAGATGTTTGGAGCCACTCTGGTTTCTGATCAGCTCTTTGGTCAGCTGGCTGAATCACCGGCTGCATTCTCAGGTTCCCTGTTGAGACAGGAGAGCCAGAGAGGGGGGGGGGGATTCCCTCCCACTGCTTGTAAAAGCAGTCTAGAGGCTAATTAGCCGCTAGGATTGCTTTTACATGAAAGCCGACTGCTGGCTGAAAAGAATGATACCAAGATGATACCTAAACCTGCAGGCATCATTTTGGTATAACCACTCAAAGTCGTGAATGGCGTACCTGAAGACAAACAAATGGTTAACATTAAAGCACAGTAAACGGTAAAGTATAAAAAATTGCATACCTGAAAAGCAAACATGATAAAACATAATAACAATAAAACATTGCAGAATAGAATACAGTAAAAAAGAGCAGAACAATAGAGAGAATAGAGAGAGAGAGAACAATAAAACAACAACTATTTTTTTTATTTTATATTTTTGCTTGTGTTTTTTTTTTTACACTTTTTTTGTAACTGTAACTTTTATAACGGTAACCGGTTCCAGGTTCGGGTCTCTCAAAATGCGATGGCATCTTGGGAGACCCTGTGCGTCCTAGTCTGTGGAATGCTGTACCCTACGCTAATACTCAACTAGTGTATGGTAGCGTTCAAAACATTCACCAATGCAAAGACCAGGATTATCAGGACAGGAGGGACAATAATAGCGGGTGTAACGCCTATATCTGTGCTTGCTGCAGACACAACATCTTTTTTGGGGGGGGTTCGTTGGGTAGGGGTACTCGGGAGGACATAAAGAAAATGCCTCTCATGCAGCCGACTGCATTTGGTTGGGGATGTGAATGGGGGAATTACGGGTGCTGCAGAAGCGGTGGGTTCCCAATTAGGATTGGCGAATGCAGCAGGAAGGGCATTATGGCCACGACGGGCCTGTGTTTGTCTTTTTGGTGGCAGCGGGACACTACTTGTGCTTGCCACCTCACCAGCTTGAACTGCATTTATGGGACTCGCCATGTCACCAAGTGTTACTGCAGTGCTGGTTTGACTACGACCGGGGTGTACTAGGCTGCTGGCGCTTGTCAGTTCACCAAAACGCTACCAAAAAAACTGTTAGCGATCGCAGGGACCAGGATCTGATCGGATCAGATATCGATCCGTTCAGATACTATACCATTAAGGGAGGTGTACGCTGCGTGCGTGGGTGTTAGCGGTACTGGCACTAACCTGACGCTGCCTGGGGCTGGTGCTTACCAGTTCACCAAAATGCTACCAAAAAAACTGTTAGCGATCGCAGGGATCAGGCCTGACTCTGTGAACGCTGCAGTTATGCGTTTAGTGTTTTGTAAGTGACAGTGATCGATCGATACTGCACTTGGGTGGGCTGGGCTGGGCCGGGCGGAGGGGCAAAACTCAGGTGCTAGCAGGTATCTGGGCTGATCCCACTAACACTGCGTTTTTGGGAACCCTAAACTGCTGGGGACGCTAGTATAGATCTGATCGGATCAGATATTGATCCGATCAGATACTATACCACTAAGGAAGGTGTACGGTGCATGCGTGGGTGTTAGCGGTACTGGCGCTAACCTGACGCTGCCTGGGGCTGGTGCTTACCAGTTCACCAAAATGCTACCAAAAAAACTGTTAGCGATCGCAGGGATCAGGCCTGACTCTGCGAACGCTGCAGTTATGCGTTTAGTGTTTTGTAAGTGACAGTGATCGATCGATACTGCACTTGGGTGGGCTGGGCTGGGCTGGGCAGAGGGGCAAAACGCAGGTGTCTGGGCTGATCCCGCTAACACTGCGTTTTTGGGAACCCTAAACTGCTGGGGAGGCTAGTATACATCTGATCAGATCAGATATTGATGCGTTCAGATACTATACCACTAAGGGAGGCATATACTGCGTGCGTGTAAACGAACTAACCAGCGTCACCCGTAACGGTTATACGGTGATCAGTGGTGAAAGGGTTAACTAGGGGGCAATCAAGGGGTTAAAAGATTTATTAGGTAGTATATGGGCGTTCCTGACGCTATAAAACGCTGACGGCGAACCTAAATATTTACGTCCCTAACTAGCGTCACCAGTGACACTAATACAGCGATCAGAAAAATGATTACTTAGTGACACTGGCGACAGGGGGTGATCAAGGGGTTCAAACTTTATTAGGGGGGGTTAGGGGGGTACCCTAGACCTACAGGGGGCTAATACTAACTGCCCTAACACAGTAACTGTCACAAACTGACACCATGCAGTAATCAGAAAAAAAAAAAACTGCTTGGTGTCAGTGTGACAGGGGGGGGGGGGGGGTGATTGGGGGGTGATCGGGGGCGATCGGGGGGGGATCGGGGGTGTAAAGTATGCCTGGCATGTTCTACTGTATGTGTGTGTGTTGTGCAACTCACATTGATGTCTTCTCTCCCCCCCAAGGGAAGGCAATCACATACCAGGTACGTGATTTTGCCTGCCCGTGCCATTCTGCTGACGTATATCAGCGTGAGGCGGTCGCCAAGTGGTTAATAGCAATAACTTGCATGTAAGCCTTTAAAATGAACACTTTTGATTTTTCACGTTTGTGTCCAATAGACTTTAACGGTGTTTGCATGTTCGCACCCATTTTTTTCCATCTGTTCGTATATTCTGATGCAAACTGAACCAGAGGGTGTTCAGATCATCCCTAATACGGATGAGCCGAACACCCCCTGGTTCAGTTCGCAGCAGAACTTGCAAACAGTCAAAAAAATTTGTTCGAACACGCGGACACCGTTAAAGTCTATGGGACACGAACAAGAATAATCAAAAGTGCTCATTTTAAAGGCTTATATGCAAGTTATTGTCATAAAAAAGTGTTTGGGGACCTGGGTCCTGCCCCAGGGGACATGTATCAATGCAAAAAGAAGTTTTAAAAACTGCCGTTTTTTCTGGAGCAGTGAATTTAATAATGCTTAAAGTAAAACAATAAAAGTGTAATATTCCTTTAAATTTCATACCTGGGGGGTGTCTATAGTATGCCTGTAAAGGGGCGTATGTTTCTTGTGTTTAGAACAGTCTGACAGCAAAATGACATTTCAAAGGAAAAAGTCATTTAAAACTACTCGTGACTATTAATGAATTGTCAGTCCGACAATACACATAAAAGTTAATTGATAAAAATGGCATGGGATTTCCCCACAGGGGAACCCCAAACCAAAATAAAAAAAAATGCGTGGGGGTCCCCTTAAATTCCATACCAGGCCCTTCAGGTCTGGTATGGATATTAAGGGGAACCCCGCGCCAAAATGTAAAAAAAAAATGGCGTGGGGTCCCCCCAAAAATCCATACCAGACCCTTATCCGAGCATGAAACCTGGCAGGCCGCAGGAAATGAGGGGGGGACGAGAGAGCACCCCCCCCTGAACCGTACCAGGCCACATGCCCTTAACATTGGGAGGGTGCTTTGAGGTATCCCCCCAAAGCACCTTGTCCCCATGTTGATGGGGAGAAGGGCCTCATCCCCACAACCCTTGGCCGGTGGTTGTGGGGGTCTGCAGGCGGGGGGCTTTTATTGGAATCTGGAAGCCCCCTTTAACAAGGGGACCCCCAGATCCTGGCCCCCCTTTGTGAATTGGTAATGGGGTACAAATGTACCCCTATGATTTCACAAAAAAAAGTGTCAAAAAGGTTAAAAAACATAAGAGACGGTTTTTGACAAGTCCTTTATTAACTTCTTCTTTCGGCTTCTTCTTCCATTTTCTTTCTTCTTGTGTTCTTTCGGTGTTCTTCTTTCAGGGAAGTCCCGTGAATTTCCCGTGCGTCAGAGGAGGGTGGGGTCACCGGATGGCCCCGCCCTCCATTATATAAGAAGTGTCAGAAGAAGCGACGCGTCACATGGCTGAAGACTCCCTCTTAGGCGGATCGTGTGAACCAAGCGGAGAAGAAGCCTTGAAGAAGATGCGGGACGAGAAGAGCGGACGAAGAAGAAGAAGATGGAGAAGAAGATAAAGAAGAAGATGGAGGAAGAAGAAGAACACCGAAAGAACACCAGAAGAAAGAAGATGGAAGAAGAAGCAGAAAGAAGAAGAAATTAATAAAGGACTTGTCAAACACCGTCTCTTGTGTTTTTTAACCTTTTTGACACTTTTTTTGTCAAATGGTAGGGGTACATTTGTACCCCATTACCAATTCACACAGGGGGGGCTGGGATCTGGGGGTCCCCTTGTTAAATGGGGCTTCCAGATTCCGATAAGCTCCCTGCCCGCAGACCCCCACAACCACCGGCTAAGGGTTGTGGGGATGAGGCCCTTCTCCCCATCAACATGGAGACAAGGTGCTTTGGGGGGGCTACCTCAAAGTACCCTCCCTAACATACTACAGATAATATTCATAATATTAATCCTTTTTTAGCATGCATGTACATTTTTTCCTTATATTTAAATGCAAACCAAGCTGTCAAGCAAAAGTAACAGTGACAGGAGTAAGGACAAGTGTAAGACTGACCGCAGGTCAGCCTGTTTTTGTAGGAGGAGTCAGGCAGCATAAAGCCTGCCCTCCATTGCCTCCTCCCCTCATTTCTGGATTGCGGGACAAGCGAGGGAGACATTCGGCGGCATCGCTCTCCTGGCTCGTGGCAAGGCTCAGCTCAGCGGCGATCATTCTGGGGATCTCATGCGCTGACCTTGCCCATAATTGCAGCCTTACTGTGCCCTCATTGCAGCCTGACCTTGCCCATCATTGCAGCCTGACCATGCCCTCATTGCAGCCTGACCTTACCCATAATTGCAGCCTCACCTTGCCCTCAGTACAGCCTGACCGTGCCCATCATTGCAGCCTGACCGTGCCCATCATTGCAGCCTGACCGTGCCCATAATTGCAGCCTGACCTTGCCCATAATTGCAGCCTGACCGTGCCCATAACTGTAGTCTTACCATGCCCTCATTGCAGCCTGACCTTGCCCATAATTGCAGCCTTACCATGCCCTCATTGCAGCCTGACCCCGGCCACTTCTGTTTACATCTGCATGCTTGCAAGACGCAGCAATCAGGAGGCAGCACGGACATCAGGTTCTTTGAGACTGGCAAGGCGTGGTGCCCAGTGTTGGTGTTAGACCAGCTCCTCAGTGCTACGTCTGATAAACCCAGGGGTGGTCCTCTGTTGCCTTTACTAGTGCTCCCCTCTCCGCAGCTCAATTCATACTTCATTGCTGTACCCTTTTGGCCAATTTGGGTCTGGACCCTAAGGCATACTCTGGTCATTCATTCAGAATAGTAGTGGTTTCTGCGGCTTTGCGCCAAGGGGTCCCGGCCTATATTATCAAGAAATTGGGTAGGTGGAAGTCGTTGCGTTTCTCTAGGTATACCCCGAGCCATTTTTTGAGATGTCACAAGCATTTGTCAATTTGGCAGATTGAATGTTAATTTAACTTGTAATAAATCTTCTGTTATGCTTTCATCCTACTGTGTTTATTTTTGCCCCCTTATAGGCATACTGACCACGTGACCTCGGCACACCTCAGGTCAATGTTCTCTGTTTCTTTTTTCTTCTCCTATACTATACACAGAATGACTCCGAGTACAAGTGTAAGGCTGACCGCAGGTCAGCCTGTTTTTGTAGGAGGAGTCAGGCCGCATAAAGCCTACCCTCTATTGCCTCCTCCCCTTGTGGTCGTAGGCTCTGGTGTCCAACCCACCCATTCCCCTTTTTCTTTTCATTTCATTTCATACTTTGGTATACCCTCTTTTAGGCATACTGACCACGTGACCTCAGCTCACCTCTGGTCAATGTTCTCAGTTTCTTTTTTCCTTTCCTATACTATCCACAGATTGACTCAGAGTACAAACAATAACACTTCCGTAGATTCATGCAATGGACCATTTAAAAACATTTTTAAAGCAGAACTTCACCCTCTCAATGAGAATATCTTTTTCTTATTTACTTTTAGTGTTCTTTTTATGCGTTATTTTACAAGCTCAGCAGATCCAGCTTTGTCCTGTACCCCTGTATCCCCTCTCCTCCTACAGGATCTTTCCAATACCACTATCTACCTGGTTATTATAGAGAGCTGGTTGCCTCTTACAATTTCCTGCTGCTGATGCCCCGTTAATAGGGTGGCCACGTGTCCCGGATTGCCCGGGATTGTCCCTTATTTTAGATATTTGTCCCGTGTCCAGGGGTACCTTCATTCCGGGACAATACAGTGTCCCGGAATGAAAAAAAAACACACCGCCGCCGATTCTGTCTCCAAGTCTGACTGCCACCCTTATTATATCAGTATACACAAGTGCCTTAACTGGTTGCTAGGCTAGGGCCGCCCGCCCCACGTCTAGCAACCAGTGACGTCAGCTGGCACCGTCAGTCACGTGGGACTGGAGTCAGTGCAGTGGGCACTGGGCACGCGCACGGCACGGCGGCGACGGCGCACTCGTCTAGACTCACTCTACGGCTGAGCAGCGCGCCTCTGAGAAAGAGAGCAGCCGCCAGCCTGCCAGTGTCAGTGAGTCGGAGTCCACTTACTAGCCTGCCCTGTGCGCACCGCCCAGCCCCAGTCAGTGGTGGACAGTGCCTCCCGGAGCCGCCGAGCCGACTACAGCTACTCCAGCAGCCGAACATTGATTGCCACTGCCAGCCAGCAAGCGCAACCCTCCGAGCTGCCCGTCCTGAGAGAGTGAGTCGTTCATCCTCTTGATTGATCTGAGTCCTCCCTCCGGCTCCCTCCCGCCCACGAGGTCCGCCCGCCAGGCGCCAGAGTACTTCAGGTTAGTGTAACTTCCACACTACCTAGTGAGCAATGCACACACACTCCCTCTCATATCTGCTGCTGTCCCCAGACCCCCACCCCCCTCAGTTCTGCTGCTGTCCCTCACACAGCCACACTCCCTCTCAGTTCTGCTGCTGTCCCCCACCCCCCTCAGATCTGCTGCTGTCTCCCACACTCCCTCTCACTTCTGCTGCTCTCCCCCTCCATCTCTCCTCCATGTCCCCCTCCGTTCTTCCTCTGTGTCCCCCTCTGTTCTTCCTCCGTGTCCCCCTCCATTCTGCTGCTGTCCCCCTCCATTCTTCCTCCGTGTCCCCCTCCGTTCTTCCTCCGTGTCCCCCTCCGTTCTTCCTCCGTGTCCCCCTCCGTTCTTCCTCTGTGTCCCCCTCCGTTCTTCTTCTGTGTCCCCCTCTGTTCTTCCTCCGTGTCCCCCTCCGTTCTTCCTCCGTGTCCCCCTCCGTTCTTCCTCTGTGTCCCCCTCCGTTCTTCCTCCGTGTCCCCCTCCGTTCTGCTGCTGTCCCCCTCCGTTCTGCTGCTGTCCCCCTCCGTTCTTCCTCCGTGTCCCCCTCCGTTCTTCCTCCGTGTACCCCTCCGTTCTTCCTCTGTGTCCCCCTCCGTTCTTCCTGTGTCCCCCTCCATTCTTCCTCTGTGTCCCCCTCCGTTCTTCTTCTGTGTCCCCCTCCGTTCTTCCTCTGTGTCCCCCTCCGTTCTTCCTCTGTGTCCCCCTCCGTTCTTCCTCTGTGTCCCCCTCCATTCTTCTTCTGTGTCCCCCTCCATTCTTCTTCTGTGTCCCCCTCCGTTCTTCCTCCGTGTCCCCCTCTGTTCTTCCTCCGTGTCCCCCTCCATTCTGCTGCTGTCCCCCTCCATTCTTCCTCCGTGTCCCCCTCCGTTCTTCCTCCGTGTCCCCCTCCGTTCTTCCTCTGTGTCCCCCTCCATTCTTCTTCTGTGTCCCCCTCTGTTCTTCCTCCGTGTCCCCCTCCGTTCTTCCTCTGTGTCCCCCTCCGTTCTTCCTCCGTGTCCCCCTCCGTTCTGCTGCTGTCCCCCTCCGTTCTGCTGCTGTCCCCCTCCGTTCTTCCTCCGTGTCCCCCTCCGTTCTTCCTCTGTGTCCCCCTCCGTTCTTCCTGTGTCCCCCTCCATTCTTCCTCTGTGTCCCCCTCCATTCTTCTTCTGTGTCCCCCTCCGTTCTTCCTCTGTGTCCCCCTCCGTTCTTCCTCTGTGTCCCCCTCCGTTCTTCTTCTGTGTCCCCCTCTGTTCTTCCTCCGTGTCCCCCTCTGTTCTTCCTCCGTGTCCCCCTCCGTTCTTCCTCCGTGTCCCCCTCCGTTCTTCCTCCGTGTCCCCCTCCGTTCTGCTGCTGTCCCCCTCCGTTCTGCTGCTGTCCCCCTCCGTTCTTCCTCCGTGTCCCCCTCCGTTCTTCCTCTGTGTCCCCCTCTGTTCTTCCTGTGTCCCCCTCCATTCTTCCTCTGTGTCCCCCTCCATTCTTCTTCTGTGTCCCCCTCCATTCTTCCTCTGTGTCCCCCTCCGTTCTTCCTCTGTGTCCCCCTCCGTTCTTCCTCTGTGTCCCCCTCCATTCTTCTTCTGTGTCCCCCTCCGTTCTTCCTCCGTGTCCCCCTCTGTTCTTCCTCCGTGTCCCCCTCTGTTCTTCCTCCGTGTCCCCCTCCATTCTGCTGCTGTCCCCCTCCATTCTTCCTCCGTGTCCCCCTCCTTTCTTCCTCCGTGTCCCCCTCCGTTCTTCCTCTGTGTCCCCCTCCATTCTTCTTCTGTGTCCCCCTCTGTTCTTCCTCCGTGTCCCCCTCCGTTCTTCCTCTGTGTCCCCCTCCGTTCTTCCTCCGTGTCCCCCTCCGTTCTGCTGCTGTCCCCCTCCGTTCTGCTGCTGTCCCCCTCCGTTCTTCCTCCGTGTCCCCCTCCGTTCTTCCTCTGTGTCCCCCTCCGTTCTTCCTGTGTCCCCCTCCATTCTTCCTCTGTGTCCCCCTCCATTCTTCTTCTGTGTCCCCCTCCGTTCTTCCTCTGTGCCCCCCTCCGTTCTTCCTCTGTGTCCCCCTCCGTTCTTCTTCTGTGTCCCCCTCTGTTCTTCCTCCGTGTCCCCCTCTGTTCTTCCTCCGTGTCCCCCTCTGTTCTTCCTCCGTGTCCCCCTCTGTTCTTCCTCCGTGTCCCCCTCTGTTCTTCCTCCGTGTCCCCCTCTGTTCTTCCTCCGTGTCCCCCTCCGTTCTTCCTCCGTGTCCCCCTCCGTTCTTCCTCCGTGTCCCCCTCCGTTCTGCTGCTGTCCCCCTCCGTTCTGCTGCTGTCCCCCTCCGTTCTTCCTCCGTGTCCCCCTCTGTTCTTCCTCTGTGTCCCCCTCCGTTCTTCCTGTGTCCCCCTCCATTCTTCCTCTGTGTCCCCCTCCATTCTTCTTCTGTGTCCCCCTCCATTCTTCCTCTGTGTCCCCCTCCGTTCTTCCTCTGTGTCCCCCTCCGTTCTTCCTCTGTGTCCCCCTCCATTCTTCTTCTGTGTCCCCCTCCGTTCTTCCTCCGTGTCCCCCTCTGTTCTTCCTCCATGTCCCCCTCTGTTCTTCCTCCGTGTCCCCCTCTGTTCTTCCTCCGTGTCCCCCTCTGTTCTTCCTCCGTGTCCCCCTCCGTTCTGCTGCTGTCCCCCTCCGTTCTTCCTCTGTGTCCCCCTCCATTCTGCTGCTGTCCCCCTCCATTCTGCTGTCCCCCTCCATTTTGCTGCTGTCCCCCTCTGTCCTGCTACATAGTTACATAGTAGGTGAGGTTGAAAAAAGACACAAGTCCATCAAGTCCAACCTATGTGTGTGATTATGTGTCAGTATTACATTGTATATCCCTGTATGTTGCGGTCATTCAGGTGATTATCTAATAGTTTCTTGAAGCTATCAATGCTCCCCGCTGAGACCACCGCCTGTGGAAGGGAATTCCACATCCTTGCCGCTCTTACAGTAAAGAACCCTCTACGTAGTTTAAGGTTAAACCTCTTTTCTTCTAATTGTAATGAGTGGCCACAAGTCTTATTAAACTCTCTTCTGCGAAAAAGTTTTATCCCTATTGTGGGGTCACCAGTACAGTATTTGTAAATTGAAATCTGCTTTCCCCCTCCATTCTTCCTCCGTGTCCCCCTCCGTTCTGCTGCTGTCCCCCTCTGTCCTGCTGTCCCCCTCCGTTCTTTCTCCGTGTCCCCCTCCATCCTGCTGTCCCCCCAAAAATTGGCAAAAAAAGTATCAAAAACCATCCTTTTTGGGCGGCGCGGGGGGGGGGGTGTCCCTGAATGGCAGTTTGGAAATGTGGCCACCCTACCCGTTAATATAGCTCCAGATCTCACATAGGCGCAGGCAGAGATCTAGTGTTGTGTTTGTTTACATACTTATCTATAAATGGAGAGTAGTGACTGATGAGGCATTACTATTTCCAATTTATAGAATAATATCTAAACAGACATGGAGCAAGATCTCTGTCTGCAAAAGCATGAGATCTGGCTCTGCCTCAGTTTACATAAATGAAGAGTAATTCCTTCTGGTATATGTCATATTGGTAGAAGAGTGAAACTTCATTCTTGTGAGAATGGTGGCACGGGACAGGGCCAGCATAAAAAAATAAAAAGATAAAAAAAAGTAAAGATAGATCAGCTTGTAAGCAGGTTAGAAAGCTCTAGTTAGCATCTGCCTGGCAGAAAGAGAAAGCGTTAACTTGTTTCCCAGATCTTTGTCTCGGTTGAGGTGGGCTGCTGTTGGATTTTGCTCCTCCCTGTGCATATAAAATCAGGCGAGAGCTTTGCCCAGGTGAGTTCTAGCCATGTGGAAAGCAGTGAAGGCTGACAGCTGAAGATGTAAAGCGTTCCTTTAGTAATCACCCTCCCAGATGAGCTCTAAACCTTTCTGCCTTCAGCTACCTTCCAGTGGCGGCTGGTGCTCAAAATTTGTGTGGGGGGGGGTGGTTGGGGGGCGCAAACAAACTGAAACATACTGAAAAAAACCCCCATCAATTGCAGCCTTACTGTGCCCATCAAATGCAACCACTGTGCCATCAAAGCAGCCACTGTGCCCATCAAATGCAGCCACTGTGACCCCAGCACCCCCCACCCACCCGCTCGATGACTGACCGGCCCTTATTCTATCTTGGTGGCGGGTCAGGCAGCGGGTTATGGTGGCGAGCTGTGGGACGGGCAGCGGGTCAGGCATCAGCTCCTGTGTCCTCCATGCATCCTCCATGCTTTTCCTCCTGCTAGGCGTCCAATAGGAGTGCCTGTCCTTTCAGCCAATCAGATAACGGGTATCAGAATCGTGCTTAACTGATTGGCGGAGAGGCGGTTCAGTGTTAGAAAAGCGAATATTAATTTGCTTTTCTAACACCTGGGTGGGCTCCGTGTGCAGTGCTCTGCGCTCCGAGTCCACCCTATTTTGAAGCCTAATAGAGCCTATGGCTCTAATCAGGGGCTTCAAAAAATACCTCCGTCGCTGTTATTGAGGTGCCGAGCGTCCTAAAATGGGCTGGACACCAGAGTAGGAGGTGGCCGAGGCAGCCATGGACGGATTCATGCTATGCATGAATCTATCCATTAAGCATATAGGGGTGGCCTGGAGAGAGGGAGCGGCCGCCACTGCTACCTTGTCTTTCTCAATGTCCTCAATGGAGAGTGTCTGCCTGAGGAGCCTGCCAACATACCTGGGGCTGCGGAGATCTGTAGTCCCAAAACACACTGTCTGCTGCATGAGAAGGAAAGACACAGACAGCCAGCAAGGTGTGGGAGATTGCGTCTGTTCCTGATTCCAGCAAAGCCTGTGTCCTGGATCCTTCCACATGTTGTTGGATTGCTGGGACTTGCAGTCCTCCCAAAAGAAGTTCGCAATGGACTCTATCTTGTGCATGTATACTGGGCAGCCACAGGTCTGTAATTAAGGACTAGGAATGTTAGGAAATGACTGCACTTAATGTTGAAGTTGAACTGTTTTCCAGTAAAGCTTTTGAAACCTTTTCATGCCTGGTCTGAAGTTACTTAAAGGGTGGTGCATGGTGGTAATGGAGTGTAAAGTAGAAGAGCAGGGCCTGTAATACACACTCACGTGGTGAAATGGTGAAATGCCATTGCTAGGGGCAACAAGTACAAGAGAAGGATGATATGACAGCCTGATAGTGGGAGAGCGGTACCAGCAGGGGTGACGAGTCTCATGCATAGTGAAGGAAGTAGTCGGTGTCCTTGCAAACGGGACTGGACCCACATGGTGGAGACCCTAGGTATCTAGCTGAATGGTATGGAAGAGTTAATTATGCACATGCCTGGGTTCCTCGCTGGTTCCCGGCAGACATGCTCTGTCACTGGGAGGTTAGTGGCGGAGACTGGAGGAATGGGATCCTGCAGTGTGGTGTTTCCTTCAAAATATCACATCCTGAGCAGGTGGATGTATCGTGAGACCAGGGGGCACCTGTACACGGCAAAGAGTGAAAGAACCCATGTGCTCAGTCCCACCCACAAGTAGAGAGAGGAGGTTTAGAAAGCTGCAGTTTCATTTTTGAGTGAAGGTTTGCATTAAAAATGTATAACATTATATTTTGTTAAAATTATTTTTATTATCTTTATTTTACAAAATCATTCAATACAATATACTTCCACTCTTCTCTGCATGCTGGTCTATTTTAAGAGAGCCCAGCACTATAGCTACATTAGCTAATAGCTCCTGCCAGCTGATCTGGAAGGTACCATCACTACTAGGACAGGGCTATGTTTTCTCTGACTCATTCAGCTGTGTGAGTAACCTAAAGTCCCACTATTTTGGTTTATATTTACAGCTCAGCAGCAAACTAGCTATCTGAAACTCTGTGTCAGAAACCATGAAATCAGACCGAGACAGAAGTACAGTTAAATCACACTTGTTTAATAATAAAAGTAAATGAACAAATGTAGTCAAAACATAGTCAAAGTTCATTAACGGGAACGGATAGTCAGCCAAGCCAGAAGTCAGGGATCAAGTAGTGGAGCAGCAAGCAGGATCTGGAGCCAGAAGGGATGTCAGCAAAGCCAGTCTTTAAACAGGAACGCAGGTGATGGTTTCTTGTGATGTGACCAAGGCGAAGGCAGAGCTCCCCTGGACTGGACGGCTTAAGTAGGCAGGACTGACGATCATCAACAGCTGAGTAACTGTGGAGAGAGATGGGAGCTGGCAATTAGCCAACAGTTGAGCGGCCACCTCAGAGAAGGAAGGGCTGAGCTCAGCCCTGACAGTACCCCCTCCTCAACTACCCCTCCCCCTCAGAGGACCACTAGGCTTGAGGGGAAAACGTCTATGGAAATCACGGAGGAGGACAGGGGCATGTACGTCTGATGATGAGACTCAAGAGCGTTCCTCCAGACTGTACCCTTTTCAATGCACCAGGTACTGTATGCGCTCACTGAACCTATGGGAGTCAACAATGGACTGTACTTCATACTCCTCATGGTTCTCAACCTGTACAGGTTGAGGACGTTGCACTGAGGTGGTAAAGCGGTCGCAGACCAAAGGTTTTAATAAGGAGACATCAAATACATTTGAAATATGCATATTAGAAGGAAGGTCTAATGCTTAAGCCTCTGGGTTAATCCTGCAAAGAATATGGAAAGGTCCAATAAACCGAGGTGCGAACTTCAGTGAGGGAACACGAAGTCGGAGGTTGCGAGTTGACAGCCAGACCCTGTCCCCAACCTGGTAGGAAAAATGGAAATATTTGCCAGCACACCATGAAACAGCGTAGATAGCGTCCAAACGTGTAGTTTATTGCATGATCACAACACACAGAGAGTGCAACGTTTCGGAGTCACGCAGGACCCCTTCGCCAGGCATCATTACATGCCTGACGAAGGGGTCCTGCGTGACTCCGAAACTTTGCACTCTCTGTGTGTTGTGATCATGCAATAAACTACACGTTTGGACGCTATCTACGCTGTTCCATGGTGTGCTGGCAAATATTTCCATTTTGACTTGAACCAGTATCCAGCTGGTTGTTGCTGCAGCACCCATATCTCATGAGCTTATCCAGGAAAGTGTGCGATGGGAATATGAAGTACAACCTGGTAGGAAGGCGCGGGCAGGTGTCTGCGGTCAGCATAGAGTCTGTGCCTATCATTAGTATGACGCAAAGCCTCCTGGACTTATGTCCAAGTGGAATGAAGACCACGGAGATGCTCCTCTTACGCAGGAATACTCTGCGGAACAAACTAGTCAGGCAACATGGAGGGTTGGAAACCATAATTCGCCATAAACAGGGACAATCGGAAAGCAGAATTTAAGGCACTGTTGTGAGCAAACTCTGAACATGGTAATAGATCTGACCAGTTGCTATGATGGTCAGAAACATAGCAACGTAGGAATTTCTCCAAGGGCTGATTGATTAGTTCTGCAGCCCATTGGACTGCGGGTGATACGCAGAGGAGAAAGCAAGCTGAATTCCCAACTGTGCACAAAAGGCTCGCCAGATCCGGGACCCAAACTGACTACCCCTGTCCGAGACCATCACCTTGGGTAGCCCATGTAAGCGAAAGATCTCCCGAGCAAAAATAGAAGCCAGTTCCTTAGAAGTGGGCAACTTCTTAAGTGGAATACAATGACACATCTTTGAGAACCGGTCAACCACCATAAGGATAACAGTGTTGCCTTTGGAGATGGGTTACTCCACAATGAAATCCATAGACAAGTGGGTCCAGGGCCTTTCTCCACTGGGTATGGGTTGAAGGAGACCCACTGGAAGGTGTTGTGGAGTCTTACTCTGAGCACACACAGAACAGGCAGCTACGAAGGCAGTTGCATCAGCACATAGACTAGGCCACCAGAATTGTTGGGAAATGGTCCAAACCAGTTGATTCTTCCCAGGGTGGCCAGCTGCCTTGGGAGAATGGTAAGTCTGGAGCACAGCAGTACAGAGACTCTCTGGGACAAAGCAGCGGTCACAAGGTTTCTCAGGAGGAGCATGGAACTGAGTAACAAGAATTTTGTCACCCAAAGTGAGACTGGTGCGAACCGTAGCCAGAATACAATCAGGAGGAATCACAGGAACCGGAACTTCCAACTTGGAAGTGGAGGAAAATTGTTGTGACAAGGCGTCAGCCCTTACATTCTTAGTACCGGGTAAGAATGAGACAATGTAATTGAAACTTGACAAGAAAAGAGCCCATCACCCCCTTCTGGGAGAGAGGCCTTTAGCCTCAGACAAGAATGTGAGATTCTTATGGTCAGTAAGAATGAGAAGCGGCACAGTGGTACCTTCGAGGAGATGTCTCCATTCTTTCAGGGCTAAAATGATCGCTAACAGCTCTCTCAATCTCGTAATTGCACTCCGCAGGTAACAATTTCTTGGAAAAGTAGCCACAAGTATGCATAGCGCTCTCAGAGGTAGGACGTTGAGACAGAAGGGCGCCAACACCAGTCTCAGAAGCATCAACCTCAAGAATAAAAGGTAACATAGGATCAGGATGTGCAAACACAGGAGCAGAAACAAAGGCAGCCTTGAGACTCTCAAAGGCCTTAATGGACTCCGGAGATCAACTCTGTGGGTTACTGTCCTTTCTGGTCATATCAGTCAGGGGCTTGACCAGAGACGAGAAGTTACAAATAAACTTCCGATAATAGTTGGCAAAGCCCAGGAAATGCTGCAGAGGACGTAAACCCATGGGTTGGGGCCACTGTAGAACTGCCGAATATTTCTCTGGGTCCATCGAAAAACCAGCAGTGGAAATGACATAGCACCGGAATTTAACCTGTTCACGATGGAACTCGCACTTTTCCAGTTTACAATAGAGATTCTTCTCTCTTAGTTTCTGAAGCACACAACAGACATCTGTGTGGTGGCTCTCCAGGGATTTGGAAAATATGAGGATATCATCGGGATAAACCACCACACATAACTGCAACAAATCTCGGAGGACATCGTTAATAAACGACTGGAAAACTGCCTGGGGGTTACAAGGGCCAAAAGGCATTACGAGGTACTCCATAATGGCATGTTCTGGTATTAAATGCAGTTTTCCACTTGTCGCCCTCCTTAGTCCTCACGAGATTGTATGCCCCTCTCAAATAAAGCTTCGTGAAAACTGTTGCTCCTTTGAGGCGGTCAAATAACTCTGTAATCAATGGAATCCGATAGGCATTCTTAATCGTGAAACGATTGAGTCCCCTATAATCAATACAAGGTCTCAGTTCACCACTCATCTTCTTCACAAAGAAGAAACCAGCAGGAGACGAGGATTTTGCTGATGAAACCTTGAGAAAGTGCGTCTGCAACATACTCCTCCATGGCCTTATCCTCCAAGACCGGCAAAGGGTAAACTTGGCCCTGAGAGGGTATTGCACCAGGTTGAAGGTCAATTGTGCAATCATATGGCCGGTGTTGAGGCAAACTACCGGCTTGACCTTTGTCAAAGACATCGCTAAGATTGCGGTACTCCGCCGGCAGGGAGGAGAGTGAAGAGGTGCACGGGACCTTGGCTACCTTCTGGAAGCATGTCTCACTGCATTGTGGTGGTCAGGAGAGAACCTCAGCACGGAGTCAATCAAAAGAGGGGTTGTGCCTCTGTAACCAAGGATAACCAATAACCATTGGAAGCTTAGGTGAGGAAATAGCTTGGAATTGGATTATCTCATGGTGAAGAGCCCCTATGGCCATGGACAACGGAACCATCTCATGAGTCACCTGGGCAGGCTGTAGAGGTCTCCCGTCAAGAGCCTCAATGGCAAGTGGAGTGTCACGCAGCTGCAGCGGAATCGAGTGCTTCGATACAAAGGCAGCATCAATGAACAGGCCTGCAGCCCCCAGAGTCGATTAGAGCCTGTATCTCGATGGATGACTCAGCCCAAGAAAGGGTGACCGAAACCAGGGGCTTATCCTTCTGGATAACTGGGGATGAAACAATGCCACCTAAGGTCTGTCTGTGACAGGACCTCAAGATTTGGGCATTACCTGGAGGGGTAGGACAAGACTTCAAAAAGTGAACTGCCTGGCCACAATAAAGGCACAATCTCTCCCTCCTCCTAAAGGTTCTCTCATCCACAGATAGACGTGTGAAACCCAAGTGCATGGGTTCACCTTCACTGACCAACTCAGTACCAGGAAGCATGGGAGGTGAGGGAGGCACAGGTGGGACTGCAAAGCTCAGAGACAAATGTACAGGAGGCTTTTGCAAGCGCTCCTTAAAAGAGAGTCTTAATCTGAGTCCGGAGTCAATGAGGCTGGCAAACGTGATCAACTTCTCAAGCTCAGTGGGTATATCTCGGGCTGCTATCTCATCCTTGATGGAATCTGAGAGACCATGAGAAAAAGCAGCCACGAGGGCCTCATTGTTCCAAGCAACCTCTGCTACCAGAGTACGGAATTCAATGGTGTAGCCCGCAACAGTTCTCAAACTCTGATGGACATGAGGCACTTGGCAGCAGAAGCGAAGCGTGCGGGAACGTCAAACACCCTTTTAAAAGAGGTCACAAACTCAGGGTAACTCAAGACAACAGATTTTTGTGTCTCCCATAGAGGGTTTGCCCAGGTCAAGGCTCTCTCAGAAAGCATAGATATCACGAAACCTACTTTTCTTCTGTCTGTGGGAAACGCCTGGGGCAGCATCTCAAAGTATATCTCAACCTGGTTGAGAAACCCTCTGCATTGAACTGGATTGCCCCCAAATCGCTGGGGAAGCGGGGCAGAACCAGACATACCTCTTTTAGAGGTAATACTCGCGGGTGCCTGCACAGAGACTGGCGCAGCAGCAGGGACGGCCTGCAACTCAGGTTGTACCGGAGCAGCCACAGTGGGAGATTCCAGGTGAGCCGTGCAATTCAGGAGCATTTGTAACGCTATGGCAAACTGATCCATGCAGTGATCTTGCTCATCCAAACTGGAAAAAATATTACCAACAAGTGGATTGACTGTATCTTTGGAATTCATGGCCTTCGCCTACTGTCAGAAACCATGAAATCAGACCAAGACAGAAGTACAGTTAAATTACACTTGTTTAATAATAAACGTAAAAAGAACAAACGTAGTCAAAACATAGCCAAAGTTCAGTAACCGGAACGGATAGTCAGCCAAGCCAGAAGTCAGGGATCAAGTAGTGGAACAGCAAGCAGGATCTGGAGCCAGAAGGGATGTCAGCAAAGCTAGTCTTTAAACAGGAATGCAGGAGATAGTTTCTTGTGATGTGACCAAGGTGAAGGCAGAGCTCCTCTGGACTGGACAGCTTAAGTAGGCAAGATTGACGAGCAGGATCATCAACAGCTGAGTAACTGTGGAGAGAGATGGGAGCTGGCAATTAGCTGAAACTCTGCAGTATCAGACTTGCAGTCAACACTTGCTGGCATCAATAAAGAATCAACAGAGAATAACCAGAAAAAGAGAACACCCACCAAATTGTGATCTTTGAGATTTTTAGGTACTTTTGTTTTAAGAAAACGACCAGTTATTGTAAAACTTCCATTTGTCGATATTATTTTCACATATAAAACACTTTTTCTAAAGAATTAGTGTAAGCTAACCTGAATTTGTCATTGTGTTGTCGAGAGACTCAGAGTCAACTTCCCTTTTAAGTGGGCCTCCTCTGATATTCATTATCTAGGGATTCCTTTGACAAGCGATCTCTTTAACTTTTTCACCCTGAACTTTGTACCGCTTCTGTCCTCCTTTAAAAAGGAGTTAGCGGGGTGGAGTAAATTTGTATTCTCCTGGACAGGGAGATGTAACATCATCATGCAAAACGTGCTCCCTGTACCTGCTTCAGACACTTCTAATATTATATGAAAATCCTGACCCACTCATACATCTATCTGTGGTACCTATCAAGAAACCGTTTTAAAAGTTCATAAAACGTGGTTCCACTGGACTGCTTACTCCTGTACCACTGAATTTCAACAAATATTTGCAGGTTGACATATCTACCACAACTTTTCTATCATGCTGTGAGGCATTTGAAATTCACAGTAACTATGTATATTTTCAACACTGATAAAAAAATTACTCAGGAGTCATGGTTTCAGATGACCTGTTACGTGCATCGGATAAAAGTCAGATTGGAGGGGGGCGTGGCTTGCCGGCTTGTGTGGATGGCTGCCTAGATTACCAGCTCCACAGTTTATCCAGCTAAAGCGACCTAAATAGCGGCTCCTGTGAAGGGGAAACATACTCATCAGCTGCCCAAACACTCCAGCACAGCGGACAGACATGCTGAAGAGGAGAAAATCATCCACACTCCCCAGGAAACTGACAGACTATTATGCCCTGTCAGACCTGACGAGCGGCCAAGATGGCGCCGGCGGCGGCCGTGACATGACAGAGCGGCTCTCCTCCTCACATATAAATCAGAGCCTCACACTGACTCCGGAGCTCCACCGATCCTCAGACATACAGGGTGAGTGCTCTCCTCCTAACTCACCCACAACTTCCAGCCCTGCCAAAACGCGGCTCAGAACGGATGAGCCTCAGCAGACACAGCCTGTCACAGCTGCATGCCTGTTCACTCTCCCTCCTCCTCAAAAATCATCAGTGCTAGATGCATTTCCTGCCTCAGATCAGCCACTATCTGAGAACACCATGAAAAACATGCTGCTCTCACTAAGACAAACACTTTATACTGATCTTTCCACAGCTGTCTCCTCACTCTCACTAACTGTTAATCAGCATGATCAAGCCATAACACAAATGGATGCCAAGATGGGAGATTTATTCTCTGCTCATAATGAGCTAGTGGATGGCTTTGCAGACCATGAAGATGAACTTCAAATAATTAATCTGAAGCTCGCAGACCTCGAAGACCGCTCCAGGCGAAATAATATTAAATTCCGTAATATTCCAGAGTCGATCCAACAATCGGAACTGGTACAATTTCTGCAATCCCTAATGCGTGCCCTTTCACCTGACCTATCTGCCCGAGACATGGAAATTGACAGGGCACATAGACTACCAAAGCCATCTCACCTTCCTGCTTCCACACCCAGGGATGTTTTAGCACGTATCCACTTTTTCACTGTCAAGGAAAAAGTCATGCACGCAGCTAAACGAACCGCGAGACTCCCTGACCCTTTCGCCAACATCGCTCTGTATGCTGATTTATCCAAAGCAACAATGGAAAATCGTAGACAGCTGTCGACTATAACCAAAGCACTTCAGAATCATAAGATACCCTACAAATGGGGTTTCCCTACTAAACTACTCATTACTCATCAAAACAAAACGCATGTAGTTCGCACCCTCTCTATGGGTCTTACACTCCTGTGAAACTGGCACATCATCCCGGAGGAACGGCCATGCCCTTCTGTTCACCCTCCAATTCACATGGAGACCGGAGGAGATGCTCCAAATTCCTGACATATAAGATCCGTACCCTTCTACATACCCACTAAATAGCTGGGAAACTGTAATGCCTCTATCCAGTACTTGCCTGCCTGTTCAGAGATCCCTGTCCCACGTTGTGGACATCAGTTCTCTCCCCCCTGCTGATTGTTTGCAGTAGTTTCTGCACATTGAGCCCAGATCTCCTTTGTTACTGGGCTCGCCATTTTTAATCACAGACCCTCTACCCACTCCCTACACCAGCCACTCTCTACCCACTTTTCTACCTAGCTATACCCGGGTCGCTACCCCCTTAAACATCAGACAACCCATCTCATTCACAGCACATTAAGTGAGCTTAGCGACTCGAATTACGCCGATCAAGCACCACCCAGACCTGGGGACAATCCTCCCTGTCTTTACTATTCTAGAATGGCTTTTAAAATTGTCTCTATTAATGCCAGGGGCCTAAACTCCCCACAGAAGAGATCCACACTCCTCAGAGAAGCCAATACCCAAAAAGCTGATATACTTTTAGTACAAGAGACTCATTTTGCAATTGCCAAAACTCCCAGATTCACTCTAAAAAATTTTGATCAGGTTTTTTTGGCCTCAGATCAGAAGAAGAAAGGTGGAGTCCTCACCGCCATACGAAAAGTCAGATTGGATGGGTAATCCTTCCCCTCTTTTCCACTTTTCCAATTGTGCTCACTCTACCCTCCACCCCCCCTTTTTTTTCTCTCTCTCTCTCTCTTTCAAGGTGGCACCTCTGACATATATTTGTTTAGAAGGCTCTGGTCAAAACCCTGTGCATCATCGATGTAATTTGTTTTTCTGATGAATGTGAGGTTTAAATCTTTTGGATTGTGTCCAAGTTGTATGTCTTCTGTTATTGACCTGAGCCCAATTCGTATTGCCTTGTACAAACCGGCAGCCTTGAAAACTGTTTGTTGTTTAATTTGTTTTGTTTTTTGGGACTGTATTTTGTCTGTTTTACTGTTTATCTCTTGCTGTAATACTTGAAAAAGAAAAACCTTCAATAATAACAGCTATATCCCCTGATGACGTCTCTGTGACGAAACACGTTGGGTGGAGCAGGATCACATGACATCGCCACACACGGAGGTCGGCTATCTTGATGGTTGGAAAAGTTCTTATTTTACTATTGATGTACATGCGTGTTTTTATTCTACATATGGTGAGTGTGTTTTTTTGATTTGAATTAAACTTTAATCGAACATACTGCACTATGAGATGTCTCTTTGCCTTGTTGGAACTTTACATCCATTGGAGCCCCTATGTGTTTGAGTGATTGGATTTGTAACAAGCGCAAGTGACCACTGTATCTAGTGGTCCACTTTGGATTCCACACTAATTGAACCCTCTTTAAATGAACTTTCCCTTTGTAATTATTTTTGATAATCTTTTAGCGCTGTACCTTTTGTATGATATATGTTGCTATTCGCCACCAGTGTATTGTGTCAGCTGCTTTTGTATTTTATTCCATTTTTTGTAAGCGCAGGTTTATTGTTATTTGTTAATAATAGCTATATAATCAGCATTTTTAAGAAAAAGCATTTTTATATGTGAAAATAACAAAAACATATGAAACATATGGAAGTTTTGTAATACTGGTAATATGTTTAAAACAAGAGTACCTAAAAGGTCCCAAAGATCCTTGTTTGGCGGGTGTTGTTCTTTTTTTATGGTCTATCCAAGTATATCATGCCCTATATGAAGTAAAATGAATTAGTATCAAAAAGAGTAAGTATGAAATATTTAGTAATCATAATTTAATTGTACCTGATTTTTCTCTATCTGTCACCTTTAACATGCCGGAATAACATATCAGCGCTGATATGGAGTCTTTACTATAAATTGGGTGGGCATTTACATGTCATAAATAGAAGGACATACAGTATCTCACAAAAGTCAGTTCACCCCTTACATTTTTGTAAATATTTTATTATATTTTTTCATGTGGCAACACTGAAGAAATGACGCTACAATGTGAAGTAGTTAGTGTACAGCCTGTATAAGAGTATAAATTTGCTGTCCCCTCAAAATAACTCAACACACAGCCATTAATGTTTAAACTGCTGGCAACAAAAGTGAGTAGACCCCTAAGTAAAAATGTCCAAATTGGGCCCAATTAGCCATTTTCCCTCTCCGTGTCATGCGACTCGTTAGTGTTAGAAGATCTCAGGTGTGAATGGGGAGCAGGTGTGTCAAATTTGGTGTTATCGCTCTCACTCTCTCATACTGTTCACTGGAAGTTCAACATGACACCTCATGGCAAGGAACTCTCTGAGGTTCTTAAAAAAATAATTGTTGCTCTACATAAAGATGGCCTAGGCTATAAGAAGATTGCCAAGACCCTGAAACTGAGCTGCAGCACGGTGGACAAGACTATACAGCGGTTTAACAGGACAGGTTCCACTCAGAACAGGCGATGGTCGACCAAAGAAGTTGAGTGCATGTGCTCAGTGTCATATCCAGAGGTTGTCTTTGGGAAATAGACGTATGAGTGCTGCCAGCATTGCTGCAGAGGTTGGAGGGGTGGGGGGTCAGCCTGTCAGTGCTCAGACCATACATTGCACACTGTATCAAATTGGTCTGCATGACTGTCATCCCAAGAAGGAAGCCTCATCTAAAGATGATGCACAAGAAAGCCTGCAAACAGTTTGCTGAAGACAAGCAGACGAAGGACATGGATTAATGGAACCATGCCCTGTGGTATGATGAGACCAAGATAAACGTATTTGGTTCAGATGGTGTCAAGCGTGTGTGGCAGCAACCAGATGAGGAGTACAAAGACAAGTATGTCTTGCCTACAGTCAAGCATGGTGGTGGGAGTGTCATAGTCTGTGGCTGCATGAGTGCTGCCGGCACTGGGGAGCTATAGTTCATTGAGGGAACCATGAATGCCAACATATACTGAGACATACTGAAGCAGAGCATGATCCCCTCCCTTTGGACACTGGGCCACATGACATATTCCAACATGATAACGACCCCAAACACACCTCCAAGACAACCATTGCCTTGCTAAAGAAAATGAGGGTAAAGGTTATGGACTGGCCAAGCATGTCTCCAAATCGAAGCCCTATTGAGCATCTGTGGGGCATGCTCAAATGGAAGGTGGAGGAGCGCAATGACTCTAACATCCACCAGCTCTGTGAAGTTGTTATGGAGGAGTGGAAGAGGACGCCAGTGGCAACCTGTGAAGCTCTTGTGAACTTCACGCTCAAGAGGGTTAAAGGCAGTGCTGGAAATTAAAGGTGGCCACACAAAATCTTGACACTTTGGGCCCAATTTGGACATTTTCACTTAGGGGTGTACTCACTTTTGTTGCCAGCGGTTTAAACTTTAATGACTGTATGTTGAGTTATTTTGAGGGGACAGCAAATTTACACTGTTATACAAACTGTACACTCACTACTTTACATTGTAGCAAAGTGTCATTTCTTCAGTGTTGTCACATGAAAAGGTATAATAAAATATTTACAAAAATGTGAGGGGTGTACTCACTTTTGTGAGATACTGTATATCCATTGAACTAAAGGCAATTTATGTTCCGGACATGTAACAAAGCTTGTATAACAATAAATAATGATTTACAATTAAGGAAATGTCAAAATAATAATAATTTAGACTTTGTGTGATTAGGATCATCAGAGAGCATGCATTTTAATTAATGATGCCAAAGTTCCTTAACGACTTAAAAGATCTTTCTAAACACATTTGTAGGCAGGTGCAGCCTGTTGTCTCCAATGAAAGTGATGCTCTTCTGCAGCGGCAGTGCAAAGGAAGAGGAGGTCAAGAGGAACGTGGCTCCTCTATGGTTTCCTGAGTCACTGGGGCAGTGATCCAGTTGGATTCTGGCTGCCTATGTGACTGTGGTGGCCATCTTAGGTGTGGCAGAGTCTATTTAATACACTGGCTACTGAGTTTGGCGCACATTCGCATGTGGGTAGTGTAGGGACAGCTTACCCATCTGTCAGAGACAGTATTAGAGGTAGGGAAAGGTTCCAGATGAGTAGGGAAAGCTTAGGGCTCTGCACCCTCCTTGGACACCTTCCCATTTGGGTTTGGACCAGCCAGGCTGCATTCCGCCCCTCCAGACAGACGTTGTCAGTTCAACTAAAACCTGCCCAGCTACGCGTTGTTTGCATCCATGAGTGTTTCTGGTTCGGCCTCCTTCCACAGGGCTTGTTGTGAACTGTTTTGTCTTTACTTCAATACAAGTTTTATTATTTGCTCCAGGACTGGGTGTGTGTTATTGCTGCCGCACCACACTTCACCCACCCACACACAAATGGCTGTACATTGTAAACAGGTATACCACTACTTCCCACCATTATATTAACAATTGTATTTTCAGCATAAAAGATCTTGTTTGATAAAAATGGACATATCATTTGGCAGATTATCTGTGGTACACATTTGCATGTTACAGACTATGACAAGTCTATCCGTTTATTGAACAAGGTTGAATTTGAAACTCCCTGTGGTACAAATAACTTCTGTTGAACAAAGTAAATGTCTACTAAAAGAATTACGGGGGCACCCATTGTAATGACCTACTATGTATGCTGCGCAGTATGGCATAATCCACACTGCTCTGCTCTAAATCCCATGCACTGTATTATATACTCCATACTGCTAATAATTATGGTATCATCTTATTAAAGTAGAACTAAAAGCAAAACCTTTTTTTCTTTCATTTTGGATACAGTAAGGGAGGGTTATCACCCCGTCAGGTTTTTTGCTGTGTCCATGAGCCATGAGGGTGTAAAGCTGACTGATATAGTGATACGGCACAGAAAGTACCCTTCAGCAAAGAAAAGCTGGAGGGAGTGAACATTGAGAAGATCAGACTGGGAGTTGGAGCATACTCACAAAAAAAGTGTAAAGCTGGGTACATCCCACAGTTTTTCTTTTTTTTTTTTTTTGTTCAACCAGCAGGTTGAACATAAGAAAAATGACAGATCCCCGCATCAACGCAAGTGATGTGGATGCAGGGATCTCTCCCGCTGAGACATTGTATTCTGATGGAAGGGGCATCTTGCAGCCATTGGCTGCAAGTGCTGATCAAATGCTGGTTTTCCAGCATGACTGTTAGACCAGAGTTTCTTGCACAGCTGTACACACAGATCAAAAGTCGACCGTTTCCTGCTGAACCATCTAATTTTTGGTCCTTGTATACCAGGCCTAAAGTAGTTTAGCACTCACTCCCATAGAAGCCGCTGGATTTTTGGGTCTTTGCCTTTCACACAGCCAGGCACCAGGAATTTCCACACTTAATCACAGGATGAAAAAACAGTCCAGGGGATGTTGTTTTGATTTGTTTATTTAAGTGATAACTTGGATAGGGAATAGGGATACATGGTATGCCCAGAACTGAAGAACTTGATAAACTCTTGCTTCTTGTCTTTGGTTACTGCAAACTGACTTCAAAAGTGCTGTCCACCCGTGGGAGTTATGGTGCAGCAAACTAGTGTAGTGATGTGATAATTTCTTTGCCCATTTACAAAGTGTATGCTCTTGTTATGCAGTGTTTGTTTGCCCTTTTCCAATATGGTTGCTATGGTCTCTCACCAAGGATGAGATCCTCAAGAAGAGCAGAGGATGGCAAGGGGTTTTGTGGGTAAGTGGGTGGAGAGTGAGACACTTGGAGAGAGAAGAGTGAATTCCTGCTAAGAGAACACAGAATGTGTAAATGCTGCAGATTCACCTCACTAAGACATACATAGAGACTGTTAATGATTTTATGTTCCTGTTTGGAAAATACTTTATGTTGGATGGTTCACTGAATGTTATTTCTTCAATACATGGACTTTCAAATACAATGCTGTGTGAATTACTGTCTATGTAAAGATATATTTCTCAATTGGGATTACACTTGTTATTCACAAGCCCCAATTGAGTGGAGGTAATGTGCTTGGTAAAGATCCTGTCCTGATCACACTGATTAAGAAGACTCTTCTCCTAAATACTATACAGGTGGCGCCATCATACCTCAATACCCGCAGAGAGAGAGAGAGAGAGAGAAAAATAGTGCTACATTTGGAGGCACTGCTGAGATAAATATCTTGGATCAGGACATTAAGGAATGACCATGTCACTGTTATCAACAGAAGCTGTGAGGCGGTTGGCCCTGGAAGAGGGACTTCCACCTAAAAGGACATTTGCTATTTTATGTGTACCTATCACTGTGAGCACCCACTGCAGGAGGCGCTACAAGCAAATGAAACCTTGCAGTCTGCCTCTCTTGTGGATAAAAGAGAGGAAGATGAGAGTTATGAATTGTTATGAATTGTATATCCATTATCTCAGTGAGGTCGATTTAAATCCAGTTAAAGGGCCCTTTTGCATATATCCAAAGGGGGTTGAAGTAATTGGTTGTGCTGTAGTATTTCCAGTAATCTCACCTTCAGTAAGGCAGAAGTTACCAGCCCTGCCTGTAAAGTGTAAACCATTTAATACAACTGCTTCATCAGGAGAAACTCTATTGACTGCTACAGTCACTAAGCAGGAAACAAATATTGAGCACCTGCTGCTAAAAGTCACTGCTCAGAATTTACATGCTGATTCTTATCGCAAATTGAAGGCTTTTTCAGGGGTGCTCCCTGTCCCCGCTCGTGAAGAAAGCTTTGAGGTGTGGAAAGATTTTGCACAACAAGTGATAGAGGAATGGACCTGCTTAGAGGAAAAGAAAAAAACAGCGCATTGGGGAAAGTTTAAGACCACCAGTAAACATTATCATTAGAACTTACAAGGACACTAATGTGAGTACTAGTGCTCAAGAATAGGGATGAGCCGAACACCCCAACGGTTCGGTTCGCACCAGAAACTGCGAATGGACCAAAAATTTGCACGAACGTTAGAACCCCATTGACGTCTATGGGACTCGAACTTTCTAAATCAAAAGTGCTCATTTTAAAGGCTAATTTGCATGGTATTGTCCTAAAAAGCGTTTGGGGACCTGGGTCCTGCCCCAGGGGACATGTATCAATGCAAAAAAAAGTTTTAAAAACAGACGTTTTTTCGGGAGCAGTGATTTTAATGATGCTTAAAGTAAAAAAAAAAAGTGAAATATTCCTTTAAATATCTTACCTGGGGGGTGTCTAAAGTATGCCTGTAAAGTGGCGCGTGTTTCCCGTGCTTAGAACAGTCCTTGCACAAAATGACATTTTTAAAGGAATAAAAGTCATTTAAAACTGCTTTCGGCTTTAATGTAATGTTGGGTCCTGGCAATATGGATGAAAATCAGTGAAACAAACGGCATGGGTACCCCCCAGTCCATTACCAGGCCTTTTGGGTCTTGTATGGATATTAAAGGGAACCCCGCACCCAAATTAAAAAAAGAAAGGTGTGGGGCCCCAGGCCCTATATACTCTCAACAGCAGTATACAGGCGGTGCAAACAAGACAGGGACTGTAGGTTTGTTGTTAAGTAGAATCTGTTTGTAATTTTGAACTGGTACATTTTTAATGTGTTTAGCTCCAGCAAAAAAATCTATTTTAAGCTTTTTGGAAAACATAGGGAAGGGTTATCACCCCTGTGACATTTGTTTTGCTGTCTGTGCTCCTCTTCAGAAGATTTCACCCCACTTTTTGTCCCAATGACAAATGTTTTTTGAAAATTTGTGGTTTTTAGTGAAACAAGGATTGGTGATAAAGCATCAGTGTAAAGGAGAAAAGTTTTTTTTACATATTAACTCTTACAGGAGAGAATTTCCCTTCCTAGGGGTAGATTTCATCTCACTTTCTGTTGTCTCCTTCCGTTTGCAAGTAGGAGTCGTTTGTAAGTTGGATGTTTGAAAGTAGGGGCCTGCCCTATATACTCAGCAGAAATTTGGGCCTTAGGTGTTGTCGTGGCCACAACACTGTAAGCCCTCACAGGGCCCTGCTGTGAAATATTAGATCAAGATATGTAATTACATGCCCCTGTTGAACAGGGGCAGAAAAATTGGGCCTTTGATGGTGGTGGTGCTGGTGCCACAACACTGTAAGTCCTCACAGTTACTCTTGGTGGGCGCAGAAACGGGCCCTGCTGTGAAATATTACATCAAGAATTCTAATTACATGTCCCTGTTAAACAGGGGCTAAGGGGGCGTGGCTTGGACTTCCATGTGAGAGGACGTGTCTCACAGAGGCTCCAGCATCCTGAACATAAAACATCCTGAAGTGAGCCCGATCCACCACTACCATAGACCGGACACTTCGCTCCCGGCGTGGGGCTACACCTACAGCGACACCCGGTCGCTTTACATCCAAAACGGGGGTGTCTGGGAGGATGGAGGAGACCCGTTCGGCCGGCCGGCATGGCCAAGATGGCGGATCCCACTCCCACAGCGTGCGGGGAAGGAATCACAGCTATCAGCAGCTGCACGCCTGGAGAGGTATGCTCATGACACTGGCACTCACAAAACACAGCCACATTCCTCATATGCAAAGGCAGCAGCCAAGGGTGTCCCACAGCAAACAGCACAGCATGGCATAGAGAAGATGGCCCCTGGAGCAGCAGAGCACACAGTGAGGAATTCCCCATCCCCCCTCCTTCCTCTGAAGCAGCCAAAGCTCCAGACACTGAGCACTCTGAGCCTTACTTACAAGATATACTGACTGCAGTTCACACTTATGGCTCCTCACTAACTGAACTCTCTATTGAAGTAAAAAGCATGAAAGAAGGCATATTACACATAAGGCAAGACATGCAGAAAATAAGAGAGAGAGCCACTGCTCTGGAGGGAAGAGTGAGCACACTAGAGGATGATATAGCTCCTCTTGCTCAGGAGATTCACATAACTTCAGCTAAAGCCACAGAAACAGCAAATAGAGTGGAGGATATGGAGAACAGATTGAGAAGGTCAAATATTCGCATTGTCGGTATACCTGAAAAATCTGAAGGAAAAAACCCCACTGATTTTATTGAAACCTGGCTAGCTGACACATTTGGGAGAAATAACCTTACACCATTCTTTTCTGTTGAAAGAGCCCATAGAGTGCCACTCCGTCCACCGCCACCAGGGGGCAACGACAGACCATTTTTGCTGAAGTTAGTACATTACAAGGACAGGGATATTATACTTCGTTTGGCCAGACAGAAACCCAATATGGAAATTCAGGTGCCAGAGTGTCAATATACCCTGATTTCTCAGCGGCTGTGCAGAAACAAAGAGCAAAATATACTGAGGTCAAAAAGAGACTGCGTGCTCTCTCGGTGATATATTCTATGCTATACCCTGCCAAGTTGAGAGTGGTTGCTGAGGGCACGGTGCACTTTTTTGAAAATCCTATGATGGCTACCAATTGGCTGGACAGACACGAGAGGCATTTGCAGGCAGCCGTGCGTCGCAATGAACCAGGATGAAACGCATGAACCCTGTACACTGATTCTTTATGCTCACCTTAGAAAAAATGGAGCCCGCAGAGAGTCACAACTGACTTTTTTGGTTTATTTTACCAGTGACCCCTATCGTTTATGACTTTATGGGCACAAGGTCCCAGCCCTCTTTATTACCCCACCAAACGCCCTGTGGGGCACCAATGGAAGGGTTTCCAATGGAAGTTACTTTTTTTCAGTTTGTTTTTCCGTTTTTAAGCCCTGGTTGAACGGGCGCTATATATTTTGGTCGCAAGGCAAGTTTGCTTTGTCGCTGGTTGCAAATCTGCAGAGTGAGACACATGATACAAGTCACGCAATACACTTTCTACACTTTAGAACTTATACTGCATCATCTGAGTTCATCTACCACAGACCTCCAATACTGGGGGTTGGATCACAACTAGCAACTACACCAAATGACTAAGTGAACAGAGTCAATTCTCTCATGGAATGTGAGAGGCTTACATGACCCTAAAAAGAGAACTGCCATTTTCACCTCTATCTCACATCGGAACCCCACTGTAATATGTCTGCAAGAGACGCATCTCACTAGGGACACCACCAACCTGTTACACTTATCGAAATATCCTACTCAATACCATTCCACACATACCCGGTATTCAAGGGGTGTGAGTATACTGTTTTCCAGGACTACCTCATTCACAAAAATTGATGCACAAATTGATGTAGAAGGCAGGTTTATTTTTCTTATGGGAACTTGGGAATCACACACCTGTGTGATCATAAATGTATATATACCTCCACCATTTAATTTAACAATAATGCAATGTCTTTCTAGATTTCTGGCAAAATATCCTCGGGTACCGGTATATGTCATGGGAGATTTTAACAGTACTCTGGACATGTCTTTAGATGTGCACAGGAAGTACTGCCCTCAGGGCCCCAGGACATATACAGCTCTTGCAAAATTTTTGATGGAGCTTTTTGATTTATGGCGGTGTAAGTTTCCTTTTAAGGCACAATTTTCATGTCATTCCCTAATGCACTCTACTTTGTCGCGCATTGATTTAGTTTTGGGTAATACATTAACGCACTGTTATGATCCAGAGGTTACTTATCTTGCTAGAGGCCTATCCGACCATTCCCCGGTACAGCTCAGTTTAAGCTTTCCTACTGTAAAGTTACTAATACACTGTAAGATGAATCCTTTTTGGATTCCTCTGTTTAGAGATACTAAACATATGCAAATACAAATTCAACATTTCTTATTAGACAATAAACATTCTGCCCCACCAGGTATAGTTTGGGACACTCTGAAGGCTTTTATCAGGGGAATGTGTATTAAGGAAATAGCCGCAATTAAAACAAATAGCAGACAATGGGCAGCTGACGCCAGCATAGCGGTAGACAAAGCTGAGGAGGAATTCCTACAGACACCCACACCTGATAGTGAACGAAAATGGAAAGATGCACAAAAAATGTATCACACCATACATACCCAACAAGCATAAAAAAAGTTTCTTTACCGCACAAACATACTTTGAAGAGGGAGAAAAAACAGGACATATGTTATCGGTAATAGCCAAATCGCAGCAGCCATCACTAATTATTCACCGCCTGGCGGTATCACCAACACAAGTAGCTATGGACACCCCTTCAATTATGCAGGGATTCTGTACCTTTTTCCAGGATGTGTATTCTTTGAAGGTGAGTTACCCTGAAGAAGACTTAACTGAGTTTTTAGATGGAATCTCACTTCCGACAATACAGGGGGAAGACAAAAAACTACTTAATGTACCTATATCTCTAGAAGAATTGCAACTTGCATTAGCAACATTCCCCAATTCTAAGGCCCCGGGAAATAATGGTCTCCCAGTAGAGATGTATAAAAAATTTGGTGGCATACTCTTACCGGAATTGCTACACACAATTAAGGAAGCACATGCCAATGATTCATTACCAGACTCCATGTACGAGGCAGTGGTAGTGGTCCTGTTGAAACCCGGGAAGGATCCGATCCAACCTGAGTCATACAGGCCCATATCACTTTTGAATAATGATTTGAAATTGATCACTAAAGTCCTCGCTATGCGGTTGTCTAAGGTGGTGACAAAAATAGTGCACCCGGATCAATCGGGATTTATACCGAACAGATCCACAGCACACAATCTTCGCAGATTATATTTAAATATGCAAATCCCAACAGATAATACAGGTCAAAGAGCTATCCTGTCCCTAGACGCCGCTAAGGCATTCGATAGCGTAGAATGGAATTATCTTTGGAAGGTGCTAGAGAAGTTCAACTTGGGGGAGACATTCATATCCTAGATCAAACTACTATACAGAAAACCAAAAGCATGTACAGTAGGTGACCGCGATATTGTGTCAATCTCGCCACATTTCTCAGCGACATTTGACACCTGCGAGCCCCGTCGCAGGAGCCAGCGCCGAGATGGCTCACTCATCGGGAAAGGAAAACTTTGTTTTCCTTCCGCGATGAGTGACAGGCAGTGCTGACAGCTGTCTGGTATGAATCCTGAGGCGGGAACACCGCGCCAAATTTTAAATGAAAAAACCGGCGTGGGTTCCCCCCCGGGGGCATACCAGGCCCTTAGGTCTGGCATGGATTGTAAGGGGAACCCCCTACGCCGAAAAATCAGCGTGGGGGTCCCCCCCAAATCCATACCAAACCCTTATCCGAGCATGCAGCCCGGCCGGCCAGGAGAGGGGGGGGGAACGAGCGAGCGCCCCCCCCCCCGAGCCGTACGAGGCCGCATGCCCTAAACATGGGGGGGTGGGTGCCTTGGGGGAGGGGGGTGCCCTGCGGGGGCCCCCCACCCCAAAGCACCTTGTCCCCATGTTGATGAGGACAAGGGCCTCTTCCCGACAACCCTGGCCGTTGGTTGTCGGGGTCTGCGGGCGGGGGGCTTATCGGAATCCGGGAGCCCCCTTTAATAAGGGGGCCCCCAGATCCCAGCCCCCCACCCTGTGTGAATGAGTTTGGGGTACATGGTACCCCTACCCATTCACCTGGGGAAAAGTGTCAATATAAAAAAAACACAGTACACAGGTTTTAAGAGTCATTTATTAGTCAGCTCCGGGATCTTCTTCCGACTTCGGGGGGTCTCCTTCCTACTTCTCCCGGTGTTCGGCCTCTTCTCCCGGTGTTCCGCCTCTTCTCCCGGGCCCCGCCGCTATCTTCTTCCAGCTCTATTGCCAGCGAGAGGCCCGGTCTGCTGCCGCTGTCTTGCCGCCGCTGTCTTGTCGCCGCTGTCTTGTCGCCGCTGTCTCGCCGCTTCTTCTCTTCTTCCCTGATGTTGACACGACGCTCTCTCCGGCTCGAATGCTGTGTGCGAGCGGCGGAGCCATTTATATAGGCGGTGACCCCGCCCCCTTATGACGTCATTGTCCCAGCATGCGCAGGGACTCTGGGGTCACGGCCCCTTATGACGCCAGAGTCCCTGCGCATGCTGGGACCATGACGTCGTAAGGGGGCGGGGTCACCGCCTATATAAATGGCTCCGCAGCCCGCACACAGCATTCGAGCCGGAGAGAGCGTCGTGTCAACATCGGGGAAGAAGAGAAGAAGAGAAGAAGCGGCGAGACAGCGGCGAGACAGCAGCGACAAGACAGCGGCGACAAGACAGCGGCGACAAGACAGCGGCGGCAAGACAGCGGCAGCAGACCGGGCCCCTCGCTGGCAATAGAGCTGGAAGAAGATAGCGGCGGGGCCCGGGAGAAGAGGCGGAACACCGGGAGAAGAGGCCGAACACCGGGAGAAGTCGGAAGGAGACCCCCCGAAGTCGGAAGAAGATCCGGAGCTGACTAATAAATGACTCTTAAAACCTGTGTACTGTGTTTTTTTATATTGACACTTTTCCCCAGGTGAATGGGTAGGGGTACCATGTACCCCAAACTCATTCACACAGGGTGGGGGGCCGGGATCTGGGGGCCCCCTTATTAAAGGGGGCTCCCGGATTCCGATAAGCCCCCCGCCCGCAGACCCCAACAACCAACGGCCAGGGTTGTCGGGAAGAGGCCCTTGTCCTCATCAACATGGGGACAAGATGCTTTGGGGTGGGGGGCCCCCGCAGGGCGCCCCCCTCCCCCAAGGCACCCACCCCCCCATGTTGAGGGCATGCGGCCTGGTACGGCTCAGGGGGGGGGCGCTCGCTCGTCCCCCCCCTCTCCTGGCCGGCCGGGCTGCATGATAAGGGTCTGGTATGGATTTGGGGGGAACCCCCACGCCGATTTTTCGGCGTAGGGGGTTCCCCTTACAATCCATGCCAGACCTAAGGGCCTGGTATGCCCCCGGGGGGAACTCACGCCGTTTTTTTCATTTAAAATTTGGCGCGGTGTTCCCGCCTCAGGATTCATACCAGACAGCTGTCAGCACTGCCTGTCACTCATCGCGGAAGGAAAACAAAGTTTTCCTTTCCCGATGAGTGAGCCAGCGCGACATGCACAGTACCCTGTCGCCGAGAACCAGCGCGATAGCATCGCGCTGGAAACACAATCTCGCGGTCAGGTACTGTATTAGAATTAACAACACACTGTCCTCCTTTTTTGATTTACACAGGGGAACAAGATAAGGCTGCCCATTATCCCCATTGCTCTTTGCTTTGGCCATAGAGCCTCTGGCTGCTGCTATCAGAGAGAACCTGGCTATTTGCGGTTTTAAAAGAGGAAATTTGGAGGATAAAATAGCCTTGTATGCTGACGATGCGCTCATCTTTTTGGGCGACACATCTGCCTCCTTAACAAATCTTATGGAGTTAATTGGTAAATTTGGATCCTATTCAGGGTTCAAGATAAACTGGGAAAAATCCACACTGTTATCACTGGACCCCCTTGCGTCGCCACTTCCCTCAGCAGCAGACCAGATAAAGGTGGTAGACACTTTCCGATATTTAGGCATAGTCATCCACCCCAATTTAGAAATATATGTTAAACTTAATATAAATCCCTTGATCAAAAAATTCCAGGAAAAAGCAGCCAGTTGGATAAAACTTCCCCTTTCAGTAGTTGGCCGATGTAACCTGATAAAAATGGTCTGGGGTCCACAACTTTTGTATGCGCTCCACAACGCCCCTATATGGATCCCTATACATGTCTTCAAAAAATGTAACACCATATTTCGCTCTTTGATCTGGAGGAAACATGTGCCGCGTATTAAATTGGAAGCACTACAGGAGGCAAAGGACTCGGGCGGGCTGGCAGTCCCGAACCCATATTATTATTTTATAGCGGCCCAATTGCAACACCTGACGGGTTGGCAGGACTCTGAGTTATCTGACCCTGCGAGCAATATTATACGTACATTACTTTCGAGTCGGGGCCTTGTGGAGTGCTTGGAAGCAGGAGAGTTCCGTAGGGTACCTGAATACAAAACTTTGGTGCTTATAGATAAGATATGGAACAAGGCCAAGCAACATTTTCACTATGAAGGGTACTCTGAATGGTCTTGTATATGGAACAATAGCAATTTTCCCGAACTGTGTAAATTAAAGGGCTTCTCTGGGTGGTCTAGGAGTGGGGTGGTGTATATTAAGCAGTTATACCAAGGAGGACTTTTACGGGACTTTCAATCCCTAAGAGAAGAATATGGCATACCAAATGTTGTGTTCTTTCAATATTTACAACTTAGACATGCCATCTCAGCACAAACTACACTTTCTAAGTGGGAATTAACTAGACCAACGGTGCTCATACAGCTGGTAAATTCAATGTCTAGGAAAGGGCAGATATCATCTATATATGAATCACTAATAATGCAGATATCCAAGACTATGTCACTAAAATGCAGGGCAAGTTGGGGGGAGGATATAGGTCATATTACAGATGAGGAATGGTCTGCTATAATGGAGACTGTGCCCAAGGTGTCTCTTTCCTCTTCCCAAAAACTCACACAACTATTCATTATACACCGAACCTACCGTACCCCCTATAAATTATATAAATGGAACAGAAGAGATGAACCTTTTTGCCCCCGTTGTAAGGTAGATAATGGCACCCTTATACACATGCTCTGGAAGTGCCCAAAAAAGATACTGGTCTGAAATAATCAGCTCTATAAATAAAATATGGAATCTTACATTTGTGGTTGACCCCAAGCTGTGTCTGTTGGGATGGTTGGACGAAGAACTATATACACCACATACGTATATAGCCATCACCAGAATATTGTTTATTGCTAGAAAACTTATAGCTAAGAAATGGCTTTCGGTGACACCACCGACGCATGGGTGAATACCATAAATGAAACTCTATTGAGGGAAAAGCTGACATACCAACACAGGGGTAGCCCAGCAAAATTTGAACGTATATGGGACCCTTGGTTGGGGGTACCTGGTTTAGCCCCCTTCCAATTGGTCCAAAATAAAATACTAGGTGGCAGAACGCAGACGCCTACCGCCCTTGTTTGAGGAGGGAGGCTGTCTACATTGAATGGATACAGAATGATATGATGTTATAGGGACTCAGAATATAGATCAAACTGACATAATAATTTTGATGAGAAGTTGTCTTACTCTGCAGTGACGAGTTATATGGTTTTAATTATATATTAGTTAAAGAAAGAAAGCAGATACTACCCCCCCCCCTTTGTTTAGGGGGGAGAGGTACCTCTACACCGACCGATTGTTCGTTGAAGGACCGGGAGCGGGGTAGGGGTACAAAGTACTAAAAGGACACACTTACTAATCATAGAAAATACGAGATAAAGCTGAAATTGGTATAGATACGTAGATTTGTCTTCATAGATTGATTGTAACCCTATATATACCATAATATTGCAGGAAACATAAGCTGATTGATTGTATGTTTGGATAATAATATGTCCTTGGCAATGCAATTTGATGTATGTTTTTGTTTTTGTTGTAAGGAAGAGTTTTTTCTCTTCTTATGTTTTAAAAATCAATAAAAAGAATCTGATTTAAAAAAAAAAACAGGGGCTAAAAAATTGGGCCTTAGGCACTGGTGCTGGTGCCACAACACTGCCACCCCTCACAGATACTCTAGTTGGAGCGCAGAAACTAGCCCTGCTGCAAAGAATTGCATCAAAAATTGTAATTACACGCCCCTCTTAAACAGGGGCTGAAAAATTGGGCCTTAGGCACTGGTGCTGGTGCCACAACACTGCAAACCCCTCACAGATACTCTAGTAGGAGCGCAGGAACTAGCCCTGCTGCAAAGAATTGCATCAAAAATTGTAATTACACGCCCCTGTTAAACAGGGGCTGGAAAATTGGGCCTTAGGCACTGGTGCTGGTGCCGCAACACTGCAACCCCTCACAGATACTCTAGTTGGAGCGCAGGAACTAGCCCTGCTGCAAAGAATTGCATCAAAAATTGTAATTACACGCCCCTGTTAAACAGGGGCTGAAAAATTGGGCCTTAGGCACTGGTGCCGGCACCCAGAACCAAAAATGTTCTTACAAGAGGATAATTACTCAGCATAACAGGATAGTCACTCAGCATCAGCATAGGCAGTCTTTGAAGGGATCTGACATTTAAAAAAAAATTATTCGGTTACATCAGCATCAGGTGCTTGGTAGCTGGTGGTGATCCAAGACTGATTCATTTTTATGAAGGTCAGTCGATTGACCAAGTCGGTGGACAGACGCACCCTGTGATCGGTTACAAAGCCTCCAGCAGCACTGAATGTGCGTTCCGAAAGAACGCTGGATGCAGGACAGGCCAGTAGCTCAACTGCAAACTGTGCAAGCTCTGGCCAGTGATCTATCCTCAAGACCCAGTAACCCAGAGGATTTTCGGTGGGAAAGGTGTCCAAGTCAGATCTTGCCCCTAGGTATTCCTGCACCATGTAAAACAGACGCTGGCGATGGTTGCTGGAACCGATCATACCTTGGGGCTGCGGACTAAAAAATTGTTTGAATGCATCAGTCAGACGGCCACCTTCTCCACTGCTCCTTCTTTGACTGACCGAAGCCTCAGCAACATGCTGTCCAGAAATAGGAGTTTGTAACCTCCCAGTCTCTGGGAATGCGTTGCACAGACCTTTCTGCAAGGCCTCCCGAAGATGTTTCATCCTCTGCTCCCTCTGCAACGGCAAGATAAGGTCCGCAACCTTACCCTTGTAACGTGGATCAAGGAGGGCTGCCAGCCAGTATTGTTCCTTCTCCTTGATACCATGAATATGAGGATCCTTTAGCAGGCTTTGCAGGATCAGGGAGGCCATGCAGCGAAGGTTTGCTGAGGCATTCGGTCCGGAGTCCTCTGGGTCACTAAGGACGACATGATCCGCAGCCACCTCCTCCCAGCTGTGTACAAGTCCATGTGTTTCTTGGGACTGTAAATGATCCTTTAAAGACTGCTGCTGATGCTGAGTGCCAGGCTCCACCTCCATACTGACACAATCCTCCTCCTCCTCCTCTTCCTGTGTGATCGGTGGGCACGCAGGAACACTGTCTGGATAAAGGGGGCCTTGAGAGCTAAGGAAGTCCTCCTCTTCCTGCCTCTGTTCTGCCTCAAGTGCCCTGTCCATTATTCCATGCAGCGTGTGCTCCAACAGGTGGACAAGGGAGACAGTGTCACTAATGCATGCACTGTCACTGCTCACCATCCTTGTGGCCTCCTCAAATGGTGACAGGACAGTGCATGCATCCCTAATCATGGCCCACTGGCGTGGGAAAAAATACCAAGCTCTCCTGACCCTGTCCTGGTGCCAAAGTCGCACAGGTACTCATTGATGGCCCTCTGCTGCGTGTGCAGCCGCTGCAGCATGGCCAACGTTGAGTTCCACCTGGTGGGCATGTCACAGATTCAGCGGTTCTTGGGCAGGTTAAATTCCTTTTGGAGGTCTGCCGGTGGAAATGCACACAGACTTTCCTGGCCTGCCTCAGGACATCCTGTAAGCCCGGGTACCTGCCCAAGAACCGCTGCACCACCAAGTTAAGGACGTGAGCCAAACAGGGCACATGGGTCATTTGTCCCTGTCGGAGGGCGGAGAGGAGGTTGGTGCCATTGTCGCAAACCACCATTCCTGCCTTAAGTTGGCGTGGCATCAACCACCTCTGAATCTGCCCCTGCAGAGCTGACAGAACCTCTGCCCCAGTGTGGCTCCTGTCCCCCAAGCACACCAGCTCAAGCACCGCATGGCATCTTTTGGCCTGCGTACTTGCGTAGCCCCTTGAACGCCTACGGAGCACCGCTGGTTCCAAGGACAAAGCACAGGAAGAGGCCATGGAGAAAGAAGAAGAGGAGGGGGTGGAGGAGAGAGGTGTGTCAGAATCAGTAGTAGTGGCAATTTGGAGGCGTGGTGGTGGAACAACCTCCAACACTACTGCCCCTTGTCCTGCATCCTTCCCAGCTGCCAGAAGAGTCACCCAATGCGCCGTGAAACTTAGGTAACGTCCCTGTCCATGCCTGCTGGACCATGAGTCAGTGGTAATATGCACCTTGCCACTGACCACCCTGTCCAGCGAGGCCAAGACATTGCCTTCCACATGCCGGTAGAGAGCCGGAATCGCCTTCCGTGAGAAAAAGTGGTGTTTGGGTACCTGCCAATGAGGAACCGCACATTCCACAAACTCACGTAAGGGGGCAGAGTCTACCAACTGAAAAGGTAGCAGTTGAAGTGTTAGCAATTTTGCCAAGCTAGCATTCAACCGCTGGGCATGTGGATGGCTGGGAGCGAACTTCTTTTTGCGGTGCAGCAGCTGGGGCAGGGAAATTTGCCTGGTACAATCTGACATAGGTGTACTGATAGCAGATTGCCCGCAAGTACTTGGCTGTGACACACCTAATTCTACACCTTCATTTCTCTCAGTGCAGGACTCAGAGAGTCTGAAGGTTTTAGTGGGGTTGGAGATCCCAGCTGATGAGGAGTAAGGAGAGGTCCTCTTTGTTTTTTGGTGTGGGTCTTTTAGATACGCTTGCCAACGAACTGCATGGCAGGTCAACATATGTCTTGTCAAGCATGTGGTGCCCAAGCGGGAGATGTTTTGGCCACACGAGATACGCTTGAGACATATATTGCAAATAGCAGCGGTGCCATCTGATGCACTCGTCTCAAAAAAGGCCCACACCAAAGAACTTTTGAATAACGCACAGAGATAGCAGCGCCCTGTACATGCGGAGCTCTGAGGTGTGATGCAGTCAGTGTGCTGCCCTTAGGCTGGCCCCTGGAGGGCATCCTGCCTCGTATGTTATGTGCCTCCTCCTCCTCTCTCCTATCAGGCACCCACGTTGAGTCAGTTACCTCATCATCCCCTCCCTCCTCATCACTGGAGCAAACCTGGCAGTATGCTGCAGCAGGGGGAACATGACTGCCAGATTGCTGTCCTTCTTGGGCACCCCCTCTGTCCGTGCTCACGTTACTGCCTTCATCTAGCTCAGTATCATCATCAGAGCCTTCTAAACGCTGGGTATCCTCCTGGAGCATGTACCCAACACTGTGGTCAAACAGTTCGAGGGACTCCTCAGGAGGACATGGTGGGGCTAGGGAAGGAGTCACTGATGCCATTGAGCCGAGGGAAGAGGCCACGTTGGCAGCTGCTTTGCCAGACAAAGTACCCTGAGCATGGGTGAGACAGGATGAGGAGGATGATGACGGCTTGGTCATCCACTCGACCAAGTCTTCCGCATGTTGCGGCTCAACACGGCCAGCTCCCGAAAAAAAGGTGAAGCGTGTCCCAAGGCCACGTGCTGATGAGGATGCACCATGTCCACGACCAGCACTGTTGCCTCTAGACACAGAGCCTGCTTGCCCTCTTTTATTGGCTTGGGACTGTCTGCCTCTCCTTGTTGGCCTTTCAGACATACTAATGGCCTGCACTGATGTAGCTGCACTAAGCTGGGATAGATTTTATATATATATATATATATATATATATATATATATATATATATATATATACTGATACTGCAGCTAGCAAAATCAACTGCCTGCCTGTAGTATTATTAGTATGAGAACACCACCAATCTTCTACAGGTAGCTTTAGCTGAACATTGTGCAGAGGTTGCACTACACTAACTTGTAGCTTTAGCTGAACACTGTGCAGAGGTCGCACTACACTAACTTGTAGCTTTAGTTGAACACTGTGCAGAGGTCGCACTACACTAACTTGTAGCTTTAGCGGTAGTGATAGGATCAGGAAAACACCACCAACCTTCTACAGGTAGCTTTAGCTGAACACTGTGCAGAGGTCGCAATACACTAACGTGTAAATAAAGTAGCTGCCTGCGGTAGTGATAGGATCAGGAAAACACCACCAACCTTCTACAGGTAGCTTTAGCTGAAGACTGTGCAGAGGTCGCACTACACTAACGTGTAAATAATGTAGCTGCTTGCGGTAGTGATAGGATCAGGAAAACACCACCAACCTTCTACAGGTAGCTTTAGCTGAACACTGTGCAGAGGTCGCACTACACTAACTTGTAGCTTTAGCTGAACACTGTGCAGAGGTCGCACTACACTAACTTGTAGCTTTAGCTGAACACTGTGCAGAGGTCGCACTACACTAAAGTGTAAATAATGTAGCTGCCTGCGGTAGTGATAGGATCAGGAAAACACCACCAACCTTCTACAGGTAGCTTTAGCTGAACACTGTGCAGAGGTCGCACTACACTAATGTGTAAATAATGTAGCTGCCTGCGGTAGTGATAGGATCAGGAAAACAACACCAACTTTCTACAGGTAGCTTTAGCTGAACACTGTGCAGAGGTCGCACTACACTAACTTGGAGCTTTAGCTGAACACTGTGCAGAGGTCACACTACACTAACTTGTAGATTTAGCTGAACACTGTGCAGAGGTCGCACTACACTAACTTGTAACTTTAGCTGAACACTGTGAAGAGGTCGCACTACACTAACTTGTAGCTTTAGCTGAACACTGTGCAGAGGTCGCACTACACTAACTTGGAGCTTTAGCTGAACACTGTGCAGAGGTCGCACTACACTAACTTGTAGCTTTAGCTGAACACTGTGCAGAGGTCACACTACACTAATGTGTAAATAATGTAGCTGCCTGCGGTAGTGATAGGATCAGGAAAACAACACCAACCTTCTACAGGTAGATTTAGCTGAACACTGTGCAGAGGTCGCACTACACTAACTTGGAGCTTTAGCTGAACACTGTGCAGAGGTCACACTACACTAACTTGTAGCTTTAGCTGAACACTGTGAAGAGGTCGCACTACACTAACTTGTAGCTTTAGCTGAACACTGTGCAGAGGTCGCACTACACTAACTTGTAGCTTTAGCTGAACACTGTGCATAGGTCGCACTACACTAACTTGTAGCTTTAGCTGAACACTGTGCAGAGGTCGCACTACACTAACTTGTAGCTTTAGCTGAACACTGTGCAGAGGTCGCACTACACTAAAAAATAATGTAGCTGCCTGCGGTAGTGATAGGATCAGAAAAACACCACCAATCTTCTACAGGTAGCTTTAGGTGCACACTGTGCAGAGGACGCACTACACTAACTGTAAATACTGTAGCTAATAGGACTAATAGGATCAGAAGAACACCAGCAATTTTCTTCAAATACTGTAACAACACCTGCCTGCCTGTCAGTAGGAAGATAATAACAGGAACGGATCTAGCTAAACTGAATACAGTGTAATATATATATATATATATATATATATATATATATATATATATATATATATATATATATACACACACACACACAACACCTGGGATGCATATATATATATATATATATATATATATATATATATATATATATACACACACAATACACTGTAAGTGCAGCTAACTGACTGGCTGTCCTGCCTAATCTATCTAACTTAAATCAAATGACACTGTCTCTGTCTCTGTCTCTCAACGCCGGAACACACTACACAGGGCCGACGTGCAGGCGGCCTTATATAGTGTGGGGCGTGTACTAAACCCCCTGAGCCATAATTGGCCAAAGGCACCCTGGCTTTGGCCAATTACAGCTCTCTGTACAGACGGCGCTGTGATTGGCCAAGCATGCGGGTCATAGTGCATGCTTGGCCAATCATCAGCCAGCAATGCACTGCGATGCTGCAGTGAATTGTGGGCTGTGACGCGCCACTCGAATTTGGCGCGAACGCCCCATATCTTTCGCAATTCGGCGAACGATCGAACAGACGATGTTCGAGTCGAACATGGGTTCGACTCGAACACGAAGCTCATCCCTACTCAAGAATATATTGATGTTTTGACATATGCTTATGGACTGCACCGTGACCCTGATCAGATGCTTACTGATTTTAAACAGACAGAGCATAAAGAGGAAGAGGATGTTTCTGTCTTTGTGAGGAGGCTAGAAGTGCTTCTAGGGAGATTGCTCACTGAAAAAGGTAATCTCTCCTACGGATGTTGACAAATTAAGGACTGCTTAAATGATAAAGGGGCTACTGCCACATCACCCAATGTCACCGGGCCTAAGAGTTGTTTTGAGAGAGAGAGAGAGAAACTTTACTTTCACTGAAACTATGGCTGAAGTAAAGAAACAGGAATCTGATATCCGTTTTAGTACCCCTCTAAGAGCAGAGTTAAACAGAGTTCTTTGGTTGAGCACAAAAATGAGACTGTTGCTAAAAACAATGAAGTGGGTAGCCACAACCTAGATAGAGCTCAATCTGCTGATAAAACCTCCAGTGATAAGCCTCTCTTTCACATTAAATGTTTCCGCTGTGGACAAGCAGGCCACACAGTTGGTCAGTGTCCACTGCTGGCTGATAGTTCTGAAATTCACAGTAAAGCTGGACATGTGTACAAAAGAAAACATGGAAAATCTAGAAAACACATGTTTACCAAACTACTTGGGATAGGCCGCAGATGTACTTTCAATTTGTTTGTTAATGATATACCCACTACTGCTCTGTTTGATACTGGTTCTCAGTTGACTATCATATACAGGCCCTTCTATCAGCAACACTTAAACCACCTCCCTTTGCAACCTATGGACACTTTGCCTGTTTATGGTGTGGGAGAAAATCCTGTATTTATGGATGGTTGTCTAGAAGTTGAGCTTTGCATTCCTGGTGCGATAGCTGATGAGGATCCCCCACTTAAAGTAATTGCTTATGTGAGCCCTCCACCTGGGGGTAACGAGTATGCTCCTATGATTGTGGGTTCCAGTTTGGAAGCCGTTGAGGCTGCTTTCATACGGTTTCTTCAGCCCCAACAGGGAACTCCTCTACCTTCACTCCCTGTTGCTCCAGAGCTTCAAAATATCTGCCAAACCTTTGCTCCTGATCTTCCTGGAGGATGTGTGTGAAATCCATGGCATCCCGTAGAGCTTCCAGCCAGGGAAGTGAGAGCGTTGCAGGTTTATGTGGAAATTTTACCAAGTGCAACCGGTAGCTTTTTCCTGCTGGAGACTGATACAAAAGAGGCTGCAAAGAATGGCTGGGAGATAGTACCAGAAAGGAAAGACAATTGTTTAAAATGTCCAAGAATAGATGTTGTTACTGTTAGGAACATTACCACATACCCAGTTATAATACCAGCCTGGAAAGAGGTAGCCTATTGTTACCCAGTGGAAACCATTAACTCCTACCCTGCCAAAGTCAAGGAGAAAGAAACCAAATTAGACTTTCACCTGTTTGATGCTGATAGTCCTGCAGAGCACAAACAAGCGCTAGGAGAGCACCTAATGGAATACGAAGATGTTTTCTCAACTGATGACATGAATGTTGGGTGTTCTAAAAGTAGCACAGTATAAAGAAAGACCCAGGCGCATACCTCTTAAAGATCTGGATGAAGTTCGAGAGTGCTTTCACAAAATGAAAGATCAAAACATCATTGTTGAGTCTAAAAGCCTGTATGCATCCCCAATAGTGGTGGTCAGAAAGAAAAATGGTGGAGTACGTATATGTGTTGATTATAGGACCCTAAGTCGGCGAACGGTGCCAGATCACGCTACCTCGCATTAAGGGAAACTCTTGATGCCCTGCAAGGTAGCAAATGGTTTACAGTAATGGATTTGAGATCCGGTTATTACCAAGTACCAATGAGTGAGGAAGATCAAGAAAGGACAGCTTTAATCTGCTCCCTGGTGTGTCTCCAGTTTGCTCGCATGCCTCAGGGCATAAGTGGTGCACCTGCAACCTTCCAGCGTCTAATGGATCGGACACTGGGAGACCTTTGTCCCACTTAATGTATTGTCTACCTAGATGACATAATTGTTTTTGGCTCCACTCTGGAGGAGCATGACCAGGGACTGTTTAAAGTGATAGATCGTCTGAGAAAAGACGGTCTGAAACTCTTCCTGGACAAATGTAAGTTTGCTTGCTCTTCAGTAAACATTGTGGGTCACATAGTGTCTGCAGTAGGGGTAGCAACATATCCCACTAAAGTGTGGTAACCTGGCCCCGTCCCACAAATCTGAAAGAACCGAGGTCCTTCTTGAGGTTTTGTGGCTTTTATCGCTGCTTCATTAGAGGCTATTCAAAGACTGCTCGGCCTCATAATGACTTGCTCAAAGAAACCCCTGGAGAGGTGGATTTCTGCTTGTGAGGACGCATTTCTACAGCTTAAGAAAAGTCTTACAGAAGCACCAGTGTTGGCTTATGCAGACCCACAAAATCCATACATTCTGCATGTAGATGCCAGCTATGATGGATTAGGAGGAGTCCTGCATCAGGAGTACCCAGGGGGACTAAGGCCTGTTGCTTATATTAGTCGCAGTCTAAGCCCAGCAGAAAAGAATTATCCTGTTCACAAACTGGAATTTCTTGCCCTGAAGTGGGCTATTGTTGAAAAGCTGCATGATTACTTGTATGGGGCTCAGTTTGAGGTGAGAACTGACAACAACCTCCTCACTTATGTTTTGACTACAGCTAAGCTGGATGCCACTGGTCATAGGTGGCTTGCTGCCTTGTCCAATTACCAATTCACTATCAAGTACAAGCCAGGGCCTAAAAATATTGGGGCTGATGCTCTCTCTAGGCGTCCTGGGTTGCCAGAGAACTTAGAAGAAAGTGAATGGGAGGAAGTACCTGGGCCTGTTGTGGCTGCCTACTGTGCTACAGCTGCTGTACAAGGAGACACTATTGTTTTCTCTGACTTACGAGTTATTGACTCCTTGGGAGCTGGTGAAGAGTGTTTCCCAAACAAGTATTGCTGCCCCACCGCTTTAGGGGTACCAGAAAACATCCAGCTGCAAGAGAAAGATATGATCCTTCTACAAAAGAGAGATCCAATAATCAGACATGTTAGGGAACCTGTTTTCCGCAAAGATCCTAATTACATGAGAAAAACCCTACCTGAGCAGAGTACCTAATATCTTAAAGAATGGGATAAACTCAAAATAATTGATGGACTTTTATACAGGGTACATTTGTTCCATGTTTATCCTGGAAGGAGACAGCTAGTGCTCCCTCAAGTCTACAGAAAATCTGTTTTGAGATGTTTTGCATGACCAACATGGACATCTAGGAGTTGAAAAAACCTACGGACTAATCCAAGACCGTTTCTTTTGGCCACGAATGAGGGAATCTGTTGTGGACTGCTGCCGCTGTTGTGTGAGATGTCTGCAAAGGAAAACTTTGCCTACTCGAGCTGCTCCTATGGAACACTTGAAAGTTCTGGTCCAATGGATTTAGTGTGCATGGATTTTTTGTGTATTGACAATGACAGCAGTGGTGTGGGAAATGTTCTGATTGTGACTGATCACTATACTCGATATGCTCAAGCCTATCCCACCAAAGATCAGAAAGCAGTAACTGTAGCTAAAGTGTTGTGGGAGAAGTTTTTTGTTCATTATGGATTGCCAAATCGACTTCACTCTGACCAGGGGCGGGATTTTGAAAGTCGCCTAATTAAAGCGCTGTTAACATTACTTAACATTGACAAGAGCCACACCACACCTTATCATCCAGAGGGTGATGCTCTCCCTGAACGTTTCAATCGCACCTTGTTAAACATGTTGGGTACCCTCCCTTATGGTGCTAAGCAAACCTGGAGCCGACATGTTGGAGCTAAGGTACATGCCTACACTTGTACCAGACATGAATCAACTGGTTTCTGTAAGGGCTTACCTAGGTTAGAGTCCATGATGCAGAGATATATGCTCACCCTTGCAAATACACACAGCCCACGGTAACAAGCTACCTGAGCTGTGAATCTGTGCACGGGGGCTTGACAGGAATTTGCCAAAGGATAGTCAAGGTAAAGCCATAGTCAGGGATTCCAGAAGTCAGAATAAACGATAAGCAGAGCCAGGGTCAGAAGCCGGAGTCAGTCTTGGAACGCTGTAACTGGAACACAGGAATACTGGAACCTTTGGCAAAACAGGAAACAATTAACTGACAAAGCCCTCAGAGTGAGGCAGTGTTTTTTTTACCCAGCTGGTTGGATAAACTGCCTCAGCTAAACCAGGAGTGACAGGTACAATCAGAGTATCGGCCTCAGTACTTCATGCAGAACTAGACGTAGCTGGAAAGCAGGCTGAAAGGAGCTGAGGTGTGGCTCAGAGGCAAAGTAACAGGAGCACTAAACAGGCAGTCATAGGTTCAATACCTTCTTGGGACATGACCATGCCTGGCCGTCTGCATGGCACGGTAGGGACCGTGACAGTCCCCCCCCTTAGAAGCACCCTCTGGACGTGAACATGTTGCTACACATAGGCATAGTCCTCTAGGTCAAAAGCATATGTACCAACAGAAGAGATAGAAAACTTTTCCTTCTTCCCTTTGGGCTTTTTTGCTTTAGACGTTCTTGCCGGGGAGACTTTCGTCGCTTGCAAAAATATCTCCAGATCTTGTTTAGGGATCATGGTTTCAATTCGAGGCATAAGTACAGTTAGGTGGTAGAACTTCAAGCAGGTACACTGGTACCGGAACTTCAAGCGGGGATACAGACACTGGAACTTCAATTGGGGACACAGGAACCAGAACTTCAAGCGGGGACACATGCACAGGAACTTCAATTAGGGGCACAGGCACCGGAACTTCAATTGGGGACACAGGCACCGGAACTTCAATTGGGGACACATGCACAGGAACTTCAAGCAGGTACACAGGCACAGGAACTTCAAGCGGGGACACAGGCACAGGAACTTCAAGCGGGGACACAGGCACAGGAACTTCAAGCGGGGACACAGGCACAGGAACTTCAAGCGGGGACACAGGCACAGGAACTTCAAGCGGGGACACAGGCACAGGAACTTCAAGCGGGGACACAGGCACAGGAACCTCAAGCGGGGACACAGGCACAGGAACTTCAAGCGGGGACACAGGCACAGGAACTTCAAGCGGGGACACAGGCACAGAAACTTCAAGCGGGGACACAGGCACAGGAACTTCAAGCGGGGACACAGGCACAGGAACTTCAAGCGGGGACACAGGCACAGGAACTTCAAGCGGGGACACAGGCACAGGAACTTCAAGCGGGGACACAGGCACAGGAACTTCAAGTGGGAACACAGGCACAGGAACTTCAAGCGGGAACACATGCACAGGAACTTCAAGCGGGAACACAGGCACAGGAACTTCAAGCGGGAACACAGGCACAGGAACTTCAAGCGGGAACACAGGCACAGGAACTTCAAGCAGGGACACAGGCAACGAAACTTCAGGTGGGGACACAGGCAACGGAACTTCAGGTGGAGACACAGGCACCGGAACTTCAGGTGGGGACACAGGCACCGGAACTTCAGGTGGGGACACAGGCACCGGAACTTCAGGTGGGGCATAGTCCTCTAGGTCAAAAGCATCCATACCATATGTACCAACAGAAGAGATAGAAAACTTTTCCTTCTTCCCTTTGGGCTTTTTTGCTTTAGACGTTCTTGCCGGGGAGACTTTCGTCGTTTGCAAAGCTTTTTCAAATATCCCCAGTTCTTGTTTAGGGACCATGGTGCCATTCGAGGCATACGTACAGTCAGGTGGTAGAACTTTAAACGGGGACACTGGCACCGGAACTTCAAGCGAGGGTACAGACACCGGAACTTCGAGCGGGGACACAAGCACCAGAATTTCAATTGGGGACACAGACACCGGAACTTCGAGCAGGGACACAAGCACCGGAACTTCAAGTGGGGACACAGACACCGGAACTTCAATTGGGGACACAGGCACCGGAATTTCAATTGGGGACACAGGCACCGGAACTTCAAGCGGGGACACAGGCACAGGAACTTCAAGCGGGGACACAGGCACAGGAACTTCAAGTGGGAACACAGGCACAGGAACTTCAAGCGGGAACACATGCACAGGAACTTCAAGCGGGAACACAGGCACAGGAACTTCAAGCGGGAACACAGGCACAGGAACTTCAAGCGGGAACACAGGCACAGGAACTTCAAGCAGGGACACAGGCAACGAAACTTCAGGTGGGGACACAGGCAACGGAACTTCAGGTGGAGACACAGGCACCGGAACTTCAGGTGGGGACACAGGCACCGGAACTTCAGGTGGGGACACAGGCACCGGAACTTCAGGTGGGGCATAGTCCTCTAGGTCAAAAGCATCCATACCATATGTACCAACAGAAGAGATAGAAAACTTTTCCTTCTTCCCTTTGGGCTTTTTTGCTTTAGACGTTCTTGCCGGGGAGACTTTCGTCGTTTGCAAAGCTTTTTCAAATATCCCCAGTTCTTGTTTAGGGACCATGGTGCCATTCGAGGCATACGTACAGTCAGGTGGTAGAACTTTAAACGGGGACACTGGCACCGGAACTTCAAGCGAGGGTACAGACACCGGAACTTCGAGCGGGGACACAAGCACCAGAATTTCAATTGGGGACACAGACACCGGAACTTCGAGCAGGGACACAAGCACCGGAACTTCAAGTGGGGACACAGACACCGGAACTTCAATTGGGGACACAGGCACCGGAATTTCAATTGGGGACACAGGCACCGGAACTTCAAGCGGGGACACAGGCACAGGAACTTCAAGCGGGGACACAGGCACCGGAACTTCAAGCGGGGACACAGGCACCGGAACTTCAAGCGGGGACACAGGCACCGGAACTTCAAGCGGGGACACAGGCACCGGAACTTCAAGCGGGGACACAGGCACCGGAACTTCAAGCGGGGACACAGGCACCGGAACTTCAAGCGGGGACACAGGCACCGGAACTCCATGCAGGGACACAGGCACAGGAAGTTCAAACGGGGTCACAGGCACCGTAACTTCAAACGGGGACACAGGCACCGGAACTTCAAACGGGGACACAGGCACCGGAACTTCAAACGGGGACACAGGCACCAGAACTTCAAACGGGGACACAGGCACCAGAACTTCAAACGGGGACACAGGCACCAGAGCTTCAGGCGGGGACACAGGCACCAGAGCTTCAGGCGGGGACACAGGCACCGGAACTTCAGGCGGGGACACAGGCACCGGAAGTTCAAAAGGGGACACAGGCACAGGAAGTTCAAAAGGGGACACAGGCACCGGAACTTCAACTGGGGACACAGGCACAGGAACTTCAAGCGGGGACACAGGCACAGGAACTTCAAGCAGGGACACAGGCACAGAAACTTCAAGCAGGGACACAGGCATGGGAACTTCAAGCGAGGATACAGGCACAGGAACTTCAAATGGGGACACAGGTACCGGAACTTCAAGCTGGAAAGCAGGCAGAGATTCAGGGGTAGCAGGAAGGATCCTAATAGTACCCACTTTAAGAACCTTTGGCCGAGGTGGGCGAGTTGGGCAGAGAGAGATAAAGTGCCCTCTTTCTCCACAGTAGAAACAAAGACCATAGTCTCTCCTCCGCTCTCTTTCACCTTTAGATAGCTTGGACCGGATGGCCCCGATCTCCATGGGTTCCACATCTTCCAGGGTAGGTGTGTGTGTATCCTCAGGAGCGTCTTGGTTTTGTGGGGTTAGAGCTTCATAGCTTGGCACATACTGGGATGGCTTGGAGTCGTAACTGTACAGGGTATTCCTGTCTCTGGAAACCCGTAGGACACGTGAACAGAGAGCAGACTTGGGAACCTTGGTTTTCTTAGAAACAGAAATGTGAGAGTCCAAAGGAAACATGAATGCTTCGCAGCTGTCCGAGACTGGACTCCTTTCCTGTAAAAGCTGATCAGCCCATGTTTTGATTTGCCCAGTGATCAGGTTGATGGAAGCGCAAATCTTTATATATTTGGTGGCATAGGTCCTAGGCTTAAGGGCAAACAACAGCTCACAATCCATTTTAAAGTACAAGAAAGATGCACGGCTACCGTCAAACCTCTCTGGCATCACCACAAATGGCTCAGGACATGCTGGTTCTGGGGCTGGGCATACTGTGCCTTTAAGTAACTGAACTTCTTGCAGCAGCTCTGAAACAGTCTGGCCCAGGCTGGAGACTTATAGTGCAAGGGAGGTGAGCATCTTGTACATCTCTGCAGACTCCATGTTGGTCAATTCATTATGTAAGGCCTTACCTAGGTTGGAGTCCATGACCTAGGTTTGAGAGATGTATGCTCACCCTTGCAAATACACACAGCCCACAGTAACAAGGTAATAAGCTACCTGGGCTGTGAATCTATGCACGGGGGCTTGACAGGAATTTGCCAAAGGATAGTCGAGGTAAAGCCGTAGTCAGGGATTCCAGAAGTCAGAATAAACGATAAGCAGAGCCAGGGTCAGAAGCTGGAGTCAGTCTCGGAACGCTGTAAATGGAACACAGGAATGCTGGAACACAGGAATACTGGAACACAGGAATACTGGAACACAGGAATACTGGAACACAGGAATACTGGAACACAGGAATACTGGAACACAGGAATACTGGAACACAGGAATACTGGAACCTTTGGCAAAACAGGAAACAATTAACTGACAAAGCCCTCAGAGTGAGGCAGTCTTTTATAAACCAGCTGATTGGATAAACTGCCTCAGCTGAACCCGGAGTGACAGGTACAATCAGAGTATCACTCTCAATACTTCATGCAGAACTAGATGTAGCTGGAAAGCAGGCTGAAAGGAACTGAGGTGTGGCTCAGAGGCAAAGTAACGGGAGCACTAAACAGGCAGTCATAGGTTCAATACCTACTTGAGCCACTTGGTGTGTGACCATGCCTTGCTGTCTGCATGGCACAGTAGGGACCGTGACAGTTTCTCTCCTTATTTTCTCATGTTTGGGAGAGAAGCCCGTCTCCCTATTGACATTCAGTTGGGTGTGTCTACTGATGGAGTGGAAAATAGAAATCACTACCAGTATGTGGCACGACTTAACCGCTTCAATACCCGGCCATAGTCAAATGACGTCCACAGATGGGATCTCCCATCCTGGGTGGGCGTCATATGACGGCCTCGGCTTTCCGCCGCTACTGCGGGCCCCTGGGGGCCCGCAGAGCGGCGATCGGGGTACCGTTGTGTCCCTCAGGACACAGCCGTTCCCCGATGGGGGTATTGAAGCGGCGGCGGCGGCGGGCGGCGGGCGGCGGAGCGTCGGTAACGGCGGATGCAGAGCGGCATTGGGAAGCGTGTATGAGGCGGGTTCCGGCGGAAGAGGAGTGATCAGAGCGGTGATCGGGGCTGAGGCTTTTCCCCTGGATACAGCTCAGCCCCGATCACTGTAGCCAATGACATGGCTCTGCATCACATGACCGGCTGTGTCCAATCACAGCCGGTCACTAATGTAAACAAACACACAGTCACACAGTAACTGCTGTTGCTGGGCTCTTCTCCTCACACACCGATCCAGTGTGAGGAGAAGAGATCAGCTAACAGTGAGTTACTAATTACATGTACTACTGTGCCCAGATCGCCCCTCCTAAATAAAGAGTACCTGTCACCTCAGTACCTGTCACCTCAGTACCTGTCACCTCAGTACCTGTCACCTCAGAGTACCTGTCACCTCAAAGTACCTGTCATCTCAGAGTACCTGTCCATCACCTGCCACCAGAGTACCCGCCACCTCATCACCTGCCACCAGAGTACCCGCCACCTCATCACCTGCCACCAGAGTACCCGCCACCTCATCACCTGCCACCAGAGTACTTGCCACCTCATCACCTGCCACCAGAGTACTTGCCACCAGAGTACCCGCCACCTCACCACCAGAGTACCTGCCACCAGAGTACCCGCCACCTCATCACCTGCCACCAGAGTACCTGCCACCTCATCACCTGCCACCAGAGTACCTGCCACCTCATCACCTGCCACCTCATCACCTGCCACCAGAGTACCTGCCACCTCATCACCTGCCACCAGAGTACCCGCCACCTCATCACCTGCCACCAGAGTACCTGCCACCTCATCACCTGCCACCAGAGTACCCGCCACCTCATCACCTGCCACCAGAGTACCCGCCACCTCATCACCTGCCACCAGAGTACCCGCCACCTCATCATCTGCCACCAGAGTACCCGCCACCTCATCACTTGCCACCAGAGTACATACAGCCAGTCAGCCACTATGTCCAGAAAGATGTACACCCCAGAAGAGGCATACCAGATCCTGAGTCTGACCGATGAGAGCAACGGGGAGCTCTCACCGCTCAGTTCAGATTCTGGTTCTGATTCGGAATATGAGCCCCCCGAAGGCAGCACATCTGGATCAGATTTAGAGGAGGAAGTAGTCCGTCCAAAAAGACGACGATCTGAAAACCAGGCAGCTACCAGCAGTGCCAGCGGCGGTAGACCCCAGGAGGAAAGACCCAGCACAAGTGGACGCCAAAGAAGTAGGGCCCAAACCCATCTTCCAGATTCCTTGGCAAACCCATTGTGGCTGCCTTCTACCACAGGGTCAGCCACGATCCCCCCTTTTACAGCACAGTCGGGTGTGCAGGTCAACACTGCAGGATTTACACAAATGGATTTTTTTAATTTATTTTTCCCAAACGATTGGATTCAAGGCATCGTGGACCAAACTAATCTGTTTGCCCAACAATTTATTGCAGCCAACCCCAGCTCCAGCTATGCCCGCCCTTTTGAGTGGAGACCGCTAACAGTAGTGGAGCTAAAATTGTTTTTAGGCCTAACCCTGAACATGGGGCTTACAAAAAAAAATGAAATTCATAAGTATTGGTCGACCAGACCCATCCACCATATGCCAATTTTTTCAGCAGCCATGTCCAGGTCCCGATACGAAATCATAATGCGCTTCTTGCATTTCAATGACAACTCACAGTGCCCCCCCCGAAATCACCCAAACTTTGACAAATTATATAAAGTTCGCCCCCTAATTAATTTTTTTTCCCAGAAGTTTGCCGAAGTTTATGTCCCTGAAAAAAATATATCTGTGGACGAATCCCTGGTGCATTTCACAGGCCGGCTGGGAATCAAACAATATATACCCAGTAAGAGGGCGAGGTATGGCTTGAAGCTTAACAAGCTTTGTGAAAGTGCCACCGGTTATGTGTACGCATTCCGCGTGTACGAAGGGAAAGATTCCCAGCTCCAGCCCCCTGAGTGTCCCTCGTATATGGGAATAAGTGGGAAAATTGTTTGGGAGTTGGCATTCCCACTCCTCCAAAAGGGGTACCATATTTATATGGATAATTATTATACGAGTTTGCCCCTTCTCCGCCACCTACATCTCAAACAAACTTTGGCCTGTGGTACAACTAGAAAAAACCGAAAGGGCTTCCCACAGTGTCTTGTCACCACAAACATTCCAAGGGGGGAATCGAGAAGCTTGAGGAACGAAGAAGTGTTGGCTGTGAAGTGGAGGGATAGAAAAGACGTGTACATCATGTCCACCATCCACGATGACACCTCGGTGGAACTTCACAGAAGACGCGGTACCGTTCGCAAGCCTACCTGTATCACTGAGTACAATAAATACATGGGGGGGGTGGATTTAAACGATCAGTTGTTGCAGCCCTATCTTTCAACAAGAAAATCATTATTCTGGTACAAAAAAGTCGCAATTTACTTTTTTCATTTGGCCCTTTTAAATTCTTTCATAATATACCAAAAATCCACAGAAACACCCACCACCTTAATAAAGTTTATTGAAGACATTGTCACTGCCCTGATTTATCAGCAAGTATCCCCCCCAGAAAGCATTCGCTCCGATTCTGTCAGCAGACTACATGAGCGCCATTTCCCAGACCATATTCCACCAACAGGATCCGGAAGACGACGCCAAAAAAAATGTCGGGTGTGCACCAAAAGAGGAATTAGGAAAGATACGAGCTTCCATTGTACTGACTGTCCCTCCCAACCTGGCCTTTGCATCGGAGAATGCTTCAGGCGATATCACACTCTGGAAAATTATTAGTCCATATTTCTAATACTGCCATTTCCCCGTTTTTAATTTCTGTCCTGAATATTTACCTTCCTCAACCAACCATATTATTGCCTTCCATGTGAACCGACCCTGGCCTGTTTCTCGACTATGCCTCTGCCTACCGTCTGCATTGTTTTTCCGCCATGTTTTTGCCTTTCACGTGAACTGACCCTGGACTGTATCGACTATGCCTCTGTCTACCGTCTATTTCTGCCTTTTACCTGCACTGACCTCGGCCTGTTGACCATGTTTTTGCCTGCCCCTTGGATTGATCTTTCACCCTCCTACACAGGGGTCTCACATATGTGAGGGGCTCCAGAATAGTGTTCGGAGTTCAGAAAACCAGTTTTTGGTTTTCTGTGTTCCCATAACAGGGTCTGGTTGCCCGGAGGCTTCAAAGCGATTTGGGTGGGAGAAGCCTCTACCCCTGTCCCCATTCTTTCCTGACCAATGCCCTAAGCTTGATGGTACTGCCTGCTCCCTGGACAAATACTCTGGCTGTGCTGACCATACCTCTGCCTGCTGCATGTACTAACTATGGACAGTATTCCTGCCTGCTGCATGGATGATCCTTTGATCCTTTTGCTGCTGCTGACCACATCCCTGCCTGCTATCTGGACTAATGCTTTGGCTGTGCTGACATCTCTACCTGTACTGACTATTCTTGCCTGCTGCCTGTTTTGCTGTCGCTGTCCACGTTCCTGCCTGCTGCCTGGACCGATGCTCTTCTCTGTGGACCACTGCACTACTAAAACTGCAGGTAATCTTTTCTTTACCCTTTACTCAACAGAATGTATTTTGGTTTGTAATTGGCTTCTACAGTACATGCTATGTGTTAGAAATATGAAGGGCCTTCAACAATGTGATAGGTTGGCAGGAATTTATGTGTAATGTATGCTCCTAGAACAACTGACAGTGCTACTTGGATGTTGGGCCTCTGTATGTGGCCAGACTATGTAAAAGTCTCACACATTTGGTATCGCCACACTCAGGAGGAGTAGCAGAATGTATTTTGGGGTGTCATTTTTGCTATGTACATGCTATGTGTTGGAAATATCTTATGAATGGACAACTTTGTGTAAAAAAAATGCGTTTTCATTTTTTTTCCACAGTTTCCAAAAACTTCAGGAAAAAAATGAACCATTCAAAAGACTAATTATGCCTCATAGATTATACGTTGGGGTGTTAGCTTTCCAAAATGGGGTCATTTTGTGGGCGTTTCCGTTGTCCTGGTGCTCTAGGGCCTTCAAACATGTAATAGGTGGTTGAGAAATGAGATGTGTAATTTATGCTCCTAGAATGCCTGGAGCTGCTACTTCAATGTTGGGCCTCTGTATGTGGCCAGGCTGTGTAAAAGTCTCACACATTTGGTATCGCTACACTCAGGAGGAGTAGCAGAATGTATTTTGGGGTGTCATTTTTGCTATGTACATGCTATGTGTTGTAAATATCTTATGAATGGACAACTTTGTGTAAAAAAAAATGCGTTTTCATTTTTTTCCCACAGTTTCCAAAAACTTCGGGAAAAATATGAACCATTCAAAAGACTAATTATGCCTCATAGATTATACGTTGGGGTGTTAGCTTTCCAAAATGGGGTCATTTTGTGGGTGTTTCCATTGTCCCGGTGCTCCAGGGCCTTCAAAATTGTAATAGGTGATTGAGAAATGAGATGTGTAATTTATGCTCCTAGAATGCCTGGAGCTGCTACTTCAATGTTGGGCCTCTGTATGTGACCAGGCTGTGTAAAAGTCTCACACATTTGGTATCGCCACACTCAGGAGGAGTAGCAGAATGTATTTTGGGGTGTCATTTTTGCTATGTACATGCTATGTATTGGAAATATCTTATGAATGGACAACTTTGTGTAAAAAAAATGCGTTTTAATTTTTTTTCCACAGTTTCCAAAAACTTCAGGAAAAAAATGAACCATTCAAAAGACTAATTATGCCTCATAGATTATACGTTGGGGTGTTAGCTTTCCAAAATGGGGTCATTTTGTGGGCGTTTCCGTTGTCCTGGTGCTCTAGGGCCTTCAAACATGTAATAGGTGGTTGAGAAATGAGATGTGTAATTTATGCTCCTAGAATGCCTGGAGCTGCTACTTCAATGTTGGGCCTCTGTATGTGGCCAGGCTGTGTAAAAGTCTCACACATTTGGTATCGCTACACTCAGGAGGAGTAGCAGAATGTATTTTGGGGTGTCATTTTTGCTATGTACATGCTATGTGTTGGAAATATCTTATGAATGGACAACTTTGTGTAAAAAAAAATGCGTTTTCATTTTTTTCCCACAGTTTCCAAAAACTTCGGGAAAAATATGAACCATTCAAAAGACTAATTATGCCTCATAGATTATACGTTGGGGTGTTAGCTTTCCAAAATGGGGTCATTTTGTGGGTGTTTCCATTGTCCTGGTGCTCCAGGGCCTTCAAAATTGTAATAGGTGGTTGAGAAATGAGATGTGTAATTTATGCTCCTAGAATGCCTGAAGCTGCTACTTCAATGTTGGGCCTCTGTATGTGGCCAGGCTGTGTAAAAGTCTCACACATTTGGTATCGCCATACTCAGGAGGAGTAGCAGAATGTATTTTGGGGTGTCATTTTTGCTATGTACATGCTATGTGTTGTAAATATCTTATGAATGGACAACTTTGTGTAAAAAAAATGCGTTTTCATTTTTTTTTCCACAGTTTCCAAAAACTTCGGGAAAAAAATGAACCATTCAAAAGACTAATTATGCCTCATAGATTATACGTTGGGGTGTTAGCTTTCCAAAATGGGGTCATTTTGTGGGCGTTTCCGTTGTCCTGGTGCTCCAGGGCCTTCAAAAGTGTGATAGGTTGTCATCATATGAGATGTGCAATTTATGCTCGTAAAATGCCTGACGGTGCTAGTTGGATTTTAGACCTCTGTATGTGGCCAGGCTGTGTAAAAGTCTCACACATGTGGTATCACTATACTCAGGAGGAGTAGCAGAATGTATTTTGGGGTGTCATTGCAAGTATGCATGTGCTGTGTGAGAGAAATAACTTGTTATTATGACAATTTTGTGCAAAAAAAAAAAAAAAAAAAAAAAAAAAAAAATTTCCAAGAATTGTGGGAAAAAATTACAACTTCAAAAAGCTCACCATGCCTCTTGCTAAATACCTTGGAATGTCTGCTTTCCAAAAAGGGGTAATTTGGGGGGTATTTGTACTTTCCTGGCTTGTTAGGGCCTCAAGAAATGAGATAGGCCTTCAGTACATCAGGTGTGATCAGATGTGATCATTTTTCAATGATTTGCACCATAGCTTGTAGACTCTATAACTTTCACAGAGACCAAATAATATACACTAATTTGGGTTATTTTTACTAAAGATATGTAGCAGTATACATTTTGGCCCAAATTTATGAAGAAAAATTACTTATTTGCAAAATTTTACAATAAAAACTAAAAAAAAGTGTTTTTTTTTCAAAAATTTCTCTCTTTTTTCGCTTATATTGCAAAAAATAAAAAAAACAGCAGTGATTAAATACCACTAAAAGAAAGCTATGTTTGTGAGAAAAAAATGATAAAAATTTGGTTTGGGTACAGTGTAGCATGACTGAGTAATTGTCATTCAAAGTGTGAGAGCGCTGAAAGCTAAAATTTGGTCTGGGAAGGAAGGGTGTATAAAAGCCCTGTATTGAAGTGGTTAAACAGAGTTTAAAAGAGGCCTATCAAACGGCTGAGGAAAATACTGCAAAAATAAATGCTGCCAATAAAAGGCGTTTTGATGCCAAAATTCGTTACAAAGACTTACAACCTGGTGATTAAGTGCTTCTCTGCAATTTGGGACCTTCAACCAAACATAAATTAGCTGATCGCTGACAAAATGAGTTGTTTGAAGTTATGGAAAAACTGCCTTGAATTCCAGTCTACAGGATTCAAGGACATGAGGGTCGGATCAAAGCCTGGCATAGGAATAACTTGCTTCTAGTACCACAAGTTGCTATTCCTAATGAGGAGCCACAATCTGATATTGTTACAGATTCTAATGATGTGCCTTGCACAGACCATGGAGACCAGAGTGATGATACTGACAGGTTTACACCTCCACCAGAGTCTCCTGTACAGGTTCCTTCACCTATTACTGATGGGGCCTTCCTCAGAGGGGAGGTCTGAACCCAGCGACTCCTGTTTTTTAACCAATAGCCCAAAACTTTGTGCCTACAGCTCCAAGCATGGTTGGAGCACCAAGTTTTCCCACTAATGCTGTCCCAGATTTATCTGGACTAATCCCTGAGGGTTTGAGGAGAGGAGATCGTGTTCGACGACCTCCACCAGTTTTTACTTATGACACCTTGGGAAGACCCTGCTATGCTGTACAGAACTATGTACAACCTCATGTTCTGATGGACTTGATTGCAGCTCATTCTAGACTGGTTAGCATGATGCCTATATGTTACTAACCATATTTCCTTTGCAGCTAATCTCTAATAGATTGCTTCTTGAGAAGTGATCTGCAGAAGGCGACAACAATGTTAACTTTTGCTATGTTTTGAGTGTATATCCTTGCTGGGTCGGAAGGATTTTCAGCAGGGGGAGAATGTAGTGATGTGATCATTCCTTTGCCCATTTACCAACTGTATGCTCTTGTTATGCAGTGTTTGTTTGCCCTTTTCCAATATGGTTGCTATGCTCTCTCTCTCGCCAAGGATGAGGTCATCAAGAAGAGCAGAGGATGGCAAGGGGTTTTGTGGGTAAGTGGGTGGAGAGTGGGACATGTGGAGAGAGAAGAGTGAATTCCTGCTAAGAGAACACAGAATGTGTAAATGCTGCAGATTCACCTCAGTAAGACATACATAGAGACTGTTAATGATTTTATGTTCCTGTTTGGAAAATACTTTATGTTGGATGGTTCACTGAATGTTATTTCTTCAATACATGGACTTTCAAATACAATGTTGTGTGGATTACTGTCTATGTGAAGATATATTTCTCAATTGGGATTTCACTTGTTATTCACAAGCCCCAATTGAGTGGAGGCACTGTGCTTGTTAAAGATCCTGTCCTGATCACACTGATTAGGAAGACTCTGCTCCTAAATATTATACAGGTGGCGCCATCATACCTCAGTAGCCGCAGAGAGAGAGAAAAATAGTGCTATACTAGCAACAAGTAAAAGTTCCAAAACTGCAGATGGAGGTGCAGCTCCTTGCAGAAATGCCAAAACACCTGACCATTGCTGTCCCAAGCTAGAGAAATTGTGTTTCTTCTGGCTGCTTTGCACTGACACCAAGCTGCCCCCTGGACCTAGACACATAAAGTATTGCAGCCTTACTGTCCTCTCTATACAGGCTAGGGGTAGGTAGAAGTGGAAGTTACTCACTCAGTCCTTTTAAGTGGATCCTGGAATCCAACAGGCTGCTGAAGAGGCACACTGCTGTACAGGCCTGGACTTGCTTTCAGAGTGTCTTCAGCCAAGACTAGTTGAGACTAGGGATGAGCCGAACACCCCCCGGTTTGGTTCGCACCAGAACCCGCGAACGGACCGCAAGTTCGCACGAACGTTAGAACCCCATTGACGTCTATGGGACTCGAACGTTCGAAATCAAAAGTGCTCATTTTAAAGGCTAATTTGCATGGTATTGTCCTAAAAAGGGTGTGGGGACCCGGGTCCTACCCCAGGGGACATGTATCAATGCAAAAAAAAACTTTTAAAAACGGCCGTTTTTTGGGAGCAGTGATTTTAATGATGCTTAAAGTAAAAAAAAAAAGTGAAATATTCCTTTAAATATCGTACCTGGGGGGTGTCTATAGTATGCCTGTAAAGTGACGCGTGTTTCCCATGTTTAGAACAGTCCCTGCACCAAATGTCATTTTTAAAGGAAAAAATCTCATTTAAAACTGCTTGCGGGTTTAATGTCATGTCGGGTCCTGGCAATATGGATGAAAATCAGTGAGACAAACGGCATGGGTACCCCCCAGTCCATTACCAGGCCCTTTGGGTCTTGTATGGATATTAAGGGGAACCCCGCACCCAAATTAAAATAAGGAAAGGTCCCTATATACTCTGAACAGCAGTATACAGGCGGTGCAAACAAGACAGGGACTGTAGGTTTGTTGTTAAGTAGAATCTGTTTGTAATTTTGAACATTTTTAACGTGTTTAGCTCCAGCCAAAAAATCTTTTCTAAGCTTTTTGGAAAACATAGGGAAGGGTTATCACCCCTGTGACATTTGTTTTGCGTCTTTCCTCCTCTTCAGAAGATTTCACCTCACTTTTTTGTCCCAATGAAAAATGTTTTTTGAAAATTTGGGTTTTTTTGTGGAACAAGGATTGGAAAGCATCAGTGGAAAGGAGAAATTGTTTTCCCATATTAACTCTTACATGAGAGAATTTCCCTTCCTAGGGGTAGATTTCATCTCACTTCCTGTTGTCTCCTTCCGTTTGCAAGTAGGAGTCGTTTGTAAGTTAGATGTTTGAAAGTAGGGTCCTGCCCTATATACTCAGCAGAAATTTGGGCCTTAGGTGTTGCTGTGGCCAAAACACTGTAAGCCCTCACAGGGCCCTGCTGTGAAATATTAGATCAAGAATTGTAATTACATGCCCCTGTTGAACAGGAGCTGAAAAATTAGGCCTTAGGCACTGGTGCTGGTGCCACAACACTGCAACCCCTCACAGACACTCTAGTTGGAACGCAGGAACGAGCCCTGCTGCAAAGTATTGCATCAAAAATTGTAATTACACGCCCCTGTTAGACAGGGGCAGAAAAATTGGGCCTTAGGCACTGGTGCTGGTGCCACAACACTGCAACCCCTCACAGACACTCTAGTTGGAACGCAGGAACGAGCCCTGCTGCAAAGTATTGCATCAAAAATTGTAATTACACGCCTCTGTTAGACAGGGGCAGAAAAATTGGGCCTTAGGCACTGGTGCTGGTGCCACAACACTGCAACCCCTCACAGACACTCTAGTTGGAACGCAGGAACGAGCCCTGCTGCAAAGTATTGCATCAAAAATTGTAATTACACGCCCCTGTTAGACAGGGGCAGAAAAATTGGGCCTTAGGCACTGGTGCTGGTGCCACAACACTGCAACCCCTCACAGACACTCTAGTTGGAATGCAGGAACGAGCCCTGCTGCAAAGTATTACATCAAAAATTGTAATTACACGCCCCTGTTATACAGGGGCTGAAAAATTGTGCCTTAGGCACTGGTGGTGGCGCCCAGAACCAAAAATGTTCTTACAAGCTATCAGCGTGATGATTGAGGAGGAAGAGGATAATTACTCAGGGATAGTCACTCAGCATCAGCATAGGCAGTCTTTGAAGGGATCTGAAAAAAATTATTCAGTTACATCAGCATCAGGTGCTTGGTAGCTGGTGGTGATCCAAGACTGATTCATTTTTATGAAGGTCAGCCGATCGACCGAGTCAGTGGACAGACGCACCCTGTGATCGGTTACCACGCCTCCAGCAGCACTGAATGTGCGTTCCGAAAGAACGCTGGATGCAGGACAGGCCAGTAGCTCAATTGCATACTGTGCAAGCTCTGGCCAGTGATCCATCCTCAAGACCCAGTAACCCAGAGGATTTTCGGTGGGAAAGGTGTCCAAGTCTGATCTTGCCCCTAGGTATTCCTGCACCATGTAAAACAGACGCTGGCGATGGTTGCTGGAACCGATCATACCTTGGGGCTGCGGACCAAAAAATTGTCTGAACGCATCGGTCAGACGGCCACCTTCTCCACCGCTCCTTCTTTGACTGACCGAAGCCTCAGCAACACGTTGTCCAGAAACAGGAGTTTGTAACCTCCCAGTCTCTGGGAACGCGTTGCACAGACCTTTCTGCAAGGCCTCCCGAAGATGTTTCATCCTCTGCTCCCTCTGCGATGGCAAGATAAGGTCCGCAACCTTACCCTTGTAACGTGGATCAAGGAGGGTTGCCAGCCAGTATTGGTCCTTCTCCTTGATACCACGAATACGAGGATCCTTACGCAGGCTTTGCAGGATCAGGGAGGCCATGCAGCGTAGGTTTGCTGAGGCATTCGGTCCGGAGTCCTCTGGGTCACTAAGGACAACAACGTCCGCAGCCACCTCCTCCCAGCCACGTACAAGTCCATGTGTTCCTTGGGACTGATCCCTTAAAGACTGCTGATGCTGAGTGCCAGGCTCCACCTCCATACTGACACAATCTTCCTCCTCCTCCTCCTCCTCCTCCTCCTCCTCTTCCTGTGTGATCGGCGGGCACGCAGGAACACTGTCTGGATAAAGGGGGCCTTGAGAGCTAAGGAAGTCCTCCTCTTCCTGCCTCTGTTCTGCCTCAAGTGCCCTGTCCATTATTCCACGCAGCGTGTGCTCCAACAGGTGGACAAGGGGGACAGTGTCACTGATGCATGCACTGTCAGTGCTCACCATCCTCGTGGCCTCCTCGAATGGTGACAGGACAGTGCATGCATCCCTGATCATGGCCCACTGGCGTGGGGAAAAAAAACCAAGGTCCCCTGACCCTGTCCTGGTGCCATAGTCGCACAGGTACTCATTGATGGCCCTCTGCTGCGTGTGCAGCCGCTGCAGCATGGCCAATGTCGAGTTCCACCTGGTGGGCATGTCACAGATTAGGCGGTTCTTGGGCAGGTTAAACTCCTTTTGGAGGTCCGTCAGCCGAGCACTGGCATTATATGACCGGCGGAAATGCACACAGACTTTCCTGGCCTGCCTCAGGACATCCTGTAAGCCCGGGTACCTGCCCAAGAACCGCTGCACCACCAAGTTAAGGACGTGAGCCAAACAGGGCACATGGGTCAGTTGTCCCTGTCGGAGGGCAGAGAGGAGGTTGGTGCCATTGTCGCAAACCACCATTCCTGCCTTAAGTTGGCGTGGCGTCAACCACCTCTGAACCTGCCCCTGCAGAGCTGACAGAACCTCTGCCCCAGTGTGGCTCCTGTCCCCCAAGCACACCAGCTCAAGCACCGCATGGCATCTTTTGGCCTGCGTACTTGCGTAGCCCCTTGAATGCCTACGGAGCACCGCTGGTTCCGAGGAAGAGGCCATGGAGGAAGAAGAAGAGGAGGGGGTGGAGGAGAGAGGTGTGTCACAATCAGCATTTTGGAGGCGTGGTGGCGGAACAACCTCCAACACTACTGCACCTTGTCCTGCATCCTTCCCAGCTGCCAGCAGAGTCACCCAATGCGCCGTGAAACTTAAGTAACGTCCCTGTCCATGCCTGCTGGACCATGAGTCAGCGGTAATATGCACCTTACCGCTGACCACCCTGTCCAGCGAGGCATGGACATTGCCTTCCACATGCCGGTAGAGAGCTGGAATCGCCTTCCGTGAGAAAAAGTGGCGTTTGGGTACCTGCCACTGAGGAACCGCACATTCCACAAACTCACGGAAGGGGGCAGAGTCTACCAACTGAAAAGGCAGCAGTTGAAGTGCTAGCAATTTTGCCAAGCTAGCATTCAACCGCTGGGCATGTGGATGGCTGGGAGCAAACTTCTTTCGGCGGTGCAGCAGCTGGGGCAGGGAAATTTGCCTGGTACAATCTGGCGTCGGTGTACCAAAAGCAGATTGCCCACAAGTACTTGGCTGTGACACACCTAATTCTACACCTTCATTCCTCTCACTGCAGGTCTCAGAGAGGACTGAAGGTCTAGTGGGGTTGGAAATCTCAGCTGATGAGGAGCAAGGAGAGATCCTCTTTGTTCTTTGGTGTGGGTCTTTTAGATATGCTTGCCAACGAACTGCATGGCAGGTCAACATATGTCTGGTCAAGCATGTGGTACCCAAGCGGGAGATGTTTTGGCCACGCGAGATACGCTTGAGACATATGTTGCAAATAGCAGCGGTGCGATCTGATGCACTCGTCTCAAAAAAGGCCCACACCAAAGAACTTTTTGAATAACGCGCAGAGACTGCAGCGCCCTGCACATGTGGAGCTTTGGGGTGTGATGCAGTCAATGTGCTGCCCTTAGGCTGGCCCCTGGAGGGCATCCTGCCTCGTTGGTGATGTGCCGCCTCCTCCTCCTCCTCCTCCTCTCTCCTATCAGGCACCCACGTTGAGTCAGTGACCTCATCATCCCCTCCCTCCTCATCACTGGAGCAAACCTGGCAGTATGCTGCAGCAGGGGGAGCATGACTGCCAGATTGCTGTCCTTCTTGGGCACCCCCTCTGTCCGTGCTCATGTTACTGCCTTCATCGAGCTCAGTATCATCATCAGAGCCTTCCAAACGCTGGGCATCCTCCTGGAGCATGTACCCAACACTGTGGTCAAACAGTTCGAGGGAATCCTCATGAGGACATGGTGGAGCTAGGGAAGGAGTCACTGATGACATTGAGCTGAGGGAAGAGGCCGCTGCTTTGCCAGACAAAGCACCCTGGGCATGGGTGAGAGAGGATGAGGAGGATGAGGACGGCTTGGTCATCCACTCGACCAAGTTTTCTGCATGTTGCGGCTCAACACGGCCAGCTGCCGAAAAAAAGGCCAAGCGTGTCCCATGGCCACGGGCTGATGAGGATGCACCGTCTCCACGACCAGCACTAGACACAGAGCCTGCTTGCCCTCTCTTATTGGCTTGTGACTGTCTGCCTCTCCTTCTTGGCCTTCCAGACATACTAATGGCCTGTAGCTGCACTAAGCTGGGATAGAACACCTGTAATTTTCTTCAGGTAGCTTTATATACTGTAACCAGACAAGCCTGCCTGTCAGTAGGAAGATAACAGGAACGGATCTAGCTGAACACTGTGAGCAGGACGCACTGCACTAAATGTAAATAGCAGGAACGGATCTAGCTGAACACTGTGAGCAGGACGCACTGACTGCACTAAATGTAAATAGCAGGAACGGATCTAGCTGAACACTGTGAGCAGGACGCACTGACTGCACTAAATGTAAATAGCAGGAACGGATCTAGCTGAACACTGTGAGCAGGACGCACTGCACTAAATGTAAATAGCAGGAACAGATCTAGCTGAACACTGTGAGCAGGACGCACTGCACTAAATGTAAATAGCAGGAACGGATCTAGCTGAACACTGTGAGCAGGACGCACTGACTGCACTAAATGTAAATAGCAGGAACAGATCTAGCTGAACACTGTGAGCAGGACGCACTGCACTAAATGTAAATAGCAGGAACAGATCTAGCTGAACACTGTGAGCAAGACGCACTGCACTAAATGTAAATAGCAGGAACGGATCTAGCTGAACACTGTGAGCAGGACGCACTGCACTAAATGTAAATAGCAGGAACGGATCTAGCTGAACACTGTGAGCAGGACGCACTGCACTAAATGTAAATAGCAGGAACGGATCTAGCTGAACACTGTGAGCAGGACGCACTGCACTAAATGTAAATAGCAGGAACAGATCTAGCTGAACACTGTGAGCAGGACGCACTGACTGCACTAAATGTAAATAGCAGGAACAGATCTAGCTGAACACTGTGAGCAGGACGCACTGACTGCACTAAATGTAAATAGCAGGAACGGATCTAGCTGAACACTGTGAGCAGGACGCACTGACTGCACTAAATGTAAATAGCAGGAACGGATCTAGCTGAACACTGTGAGCAGGACGCACTGCACTAAATGTAAATAGCAGGAACAGATCTAGCTGAACACTGTGAGCAGGACGCACTGCACTAAATGTAAATAGCAGGAACGGATCTAGCTGAACACTGTGAGCAGGACGCACTGACTGCACTAAATGTAAATAGCAGGAACGGATCTAGCTGAACACTGTGAGCAGGACGCACTGCACTAAATGTAAATAGCAGGAACGGATCTAGCTGAACACTGTGAGCAGGACGCACTGACTGCACTAAATATAAATAGCAGGAACGGATCTAGCTGAACACTGTGAGCAGGACGCACTGACTGCACTAAATGTAAATAGCAGGAACGGATCTAGCTGAACACTGTGAGCAGGACGCACTGCACTAAATGTAAATAGCAGGAACAGATCTAGCTGAACACTGTGAGCAGGACGCACTGCACTAAATGTAAATAGCAGGAACGGATGTAGCTGAACACTGTGAGCAGGACGCACTGACTGCACTAAATGTAAATAGCAGGAACAGATCTAGCTGAACACTGTGAGCAGGACGCACTGCACTAAATGTAAATAGCAGGAACAGATCTAGCTGAACACTGTGAGCAGGACGCACTGCACTAAATGTAAATAGCAGGAACGGATCTAGCTGAACACTGTGAGCAGGACGCACTGCACTAAATGTAAATAGCAGGAACGGATCTAGCTGAACACTGTGAGCAGGACGCACTGCACTAAATGTAAATAGCAGGAACGGATCTAGCTGAACACTGTGAGCAGGACGCACTGCACTAAATGTAAATAGCAGGAACAGATCTAGCTGAACACTGTGAGCAGGACGCACTGACTGCACTAAATGTAAATAGCAGGAACGGATCTAGCTGAACACTGTGAGCAGGACGCACTGACTGCACTAAATGTAAATAGCAGGAACGGATCTAGCTGAACACTGTGAGCAGGACGCACTGACCGCACTAAATGTAAATAGCAGGAACGGATCTAGCTGAACACTGTGAGCAGGACGCACTGCACTAAATGTAAATAGCAGGAACAGATCTAGCTGAACACTGTGAGCAGGACGCACTGCACTAAATGTAAATAGCAGGAACGGATCTAGCTGAACACTGTGAGCAGGACGCACTGACTGCACTAAATGTAAATAGCAGGAACGGATCTAGCTGAACACTGTGAGCAGGACGCACTGCACTAAATGTAAATAGCAGGAACTGATCTAGCTGAACACTGTGAGCAGGACGCACTGACTGCACTAAATGTAAATAGCAGGAACAGATCTAGCTGAACACTGTGAGCAGGACGCACTGACTGCACTAAATGTAAATAGCAGGAACAGATCTAGCTGAACACTGTGAGCAGGACACACTGACTGCACTAAATGTAAATAGCAGGAACGGATCTAGCTGAACACTGTGAGCAGGACGCACTGCACTAAATGTAAATAGCAGGAACGGATCTAGCTGAACACTGTGAGCAGGACGCACTGCACTAAATGTAAATAGCAGGAACAGATCTAGCCTAATCTAGCTAACTCAAATCAAATGACACTGTCTGTCTCTCTCTCTATCAGCACACCGGAACACACTACACAGGGCCGCCGTGCAGGCGGCCTTATATAGTGTGGGGCGTGTACTAAATCCCCTGAGCCATAATTGGCCAAAGCCACCCTGGCTTTGGCCAATTACAGCTCTCTCTACTGACGGCGCTGTGATTGGCCAAGCATGCGGGTCATAGTGCATGCTTGGCCAATCATCAGCCAGCAATGCACTGCGATGCCGCAGTGAATTATGGGCCGTGACGCGCCCATAACGTTCGCAATTCGACGGACGGTCGAACAGCCAATGTTCGAGTCGAACATGGGTTCGACTCGAACACGAAGCTCATCCCTAGTTGAGACTGGTAAATAGTGAGAGGCTCCCAGCTGCCCATTCTCTCCTCCTCTCAGCTCTCCTTCTGCCCAGAGGCAGAGCCCCCGCAACACAGGGGTCTCCTCCAAGTGACCGGACCCCGGACTCTGCTCTCTGACTGCCAGACTTCTGACTATTTACTACTACTACTACTGATCCTTGTCTTCTCAGGGATTGGTGTGGACTCCATAAATATTTAGGCTGCAGATGTTACTCCTCCACCCTCTAATTTCTAGAGCTATCCAGCTAATTCTAGAAGCCAGGGGGAGGTAACAGAGCCACAGCCTTGAAGTACTGCACAGACATAACAACATTTAACCCCTGCTCCTTTGCCTTTACCTCACCTAGCAAATAGGAGGGTGCTACAGCAGGAACCCACCAATGGTGCTGGTGGAAAACATGAAATGTTCTTTTTATAATATATAGGACAGGATGGATGAGACTTTAGACTTAAATAGGACTCTTTTTTGTTACTTGAAATGGCACAAGATTACATTTAGTTCACTCCTATGCACTGCAGTAGAGCTGTAGTGTGGTGAGCAGTAGTGACTTCAGGTGAGCTGAGGTGAGTTGTGGAAAAATGCAGCATGTCTTCTGGCAATTTTTGGCAATGGTAGATTTCTGAGCAGACAGCAATGCACTTTGTTAAGGTTCCCCTCATACAAACTATCCCCAAACCTCCTGCAATGAGGAGTAATGCCCTGTACACACGACCGTTTTTCCCATCGGAATAAACTCTGAAGGTTTCTCCGACTGAGTTCCGACGGAATTCCGCTCAAGTTGTCATGCATACACACGGTCACACCAAATTCCGACCGTCCTGAACGCGGTGACGTACAACACGTACAACAGGACTAGAAAACGGAAGTTCAATAGCCAGTAGCCAATAGCTTCCGTCTCGTACTTGCTTCAGAGCATGCTTCGTTTTTGGTACGTTGGAACAGCATACAGACGAACGGTTTTCCCGATAGGATTTGGTTCCGTCTGAAAAATTTAGAACATGTTCTCTTTCTAGGTCCGTCAGAATTTAAGACATAAAAAGTCCGATGGGGCATACACACGATCGGAATATACAATGAAAAGCTCCCGTCTGACTTTTTATGTCGAACATTCCACTCGTGTGCACACGGCATCACCCTTTCTGTGATAAAAGATAATGGAATCCTTTGTATTGTTTTATGTGCATCTATTTGTTACAGAATCTACTTTAAGGTAAATGTAACATTAACAAAGAAATTTACAGAACTGTGCCACAGTGTTTTTAACTCAAACCTGTTTGAGGCACAGTTGCTGTCTAATCGATATGTAAATCAACTCCCAGTATACTATTCTAAAGAGACAGCGCTGTTGCTAAAAAAATGTGCTTAGTGCAAATAATCCTAAACTCAGTGTGTTACATCCCCATTAGTGTGTCCATATGTCAATTAATCATGATAATAACCATATATCTAGTACAATATGTTCACATATAACATCCAATTTGCATGTACATATGAAATTATTACATATAAATAAAATAATTTGTGCAACAAATAACAAAACAGAAAAAAACAAAAACTGAAAAATGTCTAAACACCTAATCTGTGTATAAAAAAAGTGAAACAATATAAAGTTCCTTTTAAGCGAGAAGTAAGGGATTTTTTTTTCAGTTTTATACTTACCTAGGTGGCTGCTGCATCTGTCCTCCGGCACCTCTACACTGAGAACCAAGCAGAGAGATGCTGACTGTCAATCAGCAGCTCTCCACTCTGCTCCCTCCTTGCTCACTGGAGCACTGAGCTGAGGGGCAGGGAACGGCCGTCTCAGGCTCTCAGCAGTTCACTGAGAGCCTGAGACGGGTATCAGTCCAGGCACCTGGCGGATCCAGACTCCCATTGTCAGGATGATGCAGTGCCTGGACTGATTTCTGTGATGTCAGCAGAGAGTGGACTTCAGCCTTCTCTCTGCTGAAAATGGGTCACAGGAGTGCAAAACGAATTGCACTCTGTGATCCATAGCAGAAGTACAGCCAAACAAGCTTTAGCTAGACTTCTCCTATAAATCTTCTTTCTTCCACCACACCACAAAGTGAATCCACCACCAAATGAACTAAATAGACTCACCTGAGATAAATGAATCATCTGATAGCGCACCTGGAGGATGTCGGATGACAACACCTAGAGGACATCGAATGACGAAACACATAGGACGGGGCTTTGGGCATGATGTCACAACGCACAGTGGATCTGAGCTCTTAGCCAGAGATCACGGCCGGAGCCAGCTCAGCTTTTGGATTATATGTTTCATACTTCTGTCATAAGACATTTGGCTGTACTTCTCCTTTAAGGCAAAATGTCAGCCATAAATAAAAACGCATAGCTTATTAGAAGATAAACTAAGAAAAACAGCTTTTGCTTTAGTATTCACTATAAATCCATAGATTTCCCCACATTAGTTTTTTTTTTCAACACTAGATGTCCTCAGTCTTAATAGGCAGTATTCAACCCTTTACTCTGAACCCAGGTCATCATGGACCAACCCCAGCCTGTTATTGGTCACTGAAATCACCATGATGAACTCATCTTTCTGTCACTCTGCTTTGTCTTCCTATCAGCATGCTCCTTGTCAATATATGAGCTGGCTCCTCGTGCTGCTTCATCCTCCCACACTCCATCCCTTCTGTACAGGGATTGCAAGAGGTGGACACCAAGTCACATTCAGGTACTTATGCTTGCACATAACATACATTTAATTATGTATTAATGAATACATAGCTGCAATGTTTTTATATCTGCCTGGACTTCAGATTTCTATAATTATTTTCTAAAAATTATCGATTTCCTTTAAGGTATACTGTATTTCCACCTTTTCAGCCAAATTTGAGTTTGTTAAATGTTCCCATTGCAACAGCATATCTAAAAATATATTTTTTAAATATTTCTTCCTATTTTAGCAGATATTTTGGAGCTTGAAGTGTTTACATTGCACAATTGCCAGCTTATATTGCAATATATTATTATTATTATATTGCTTATATTGCAATGTTCAGATAGGGATCGAGTACCTGCCACCTGCCCAAAGTTATCACATAGGGGGCTTGTTAGCTCCCTTGTGATAGCATAAAAGTTAAGAGAAAGCAAAAATGTTAAAAAAAATACATTTTTATAAAATAAAAATAATAAAAACACAAAAGCACATGTAGGTCCCACACATGTATGTAAACAGCTATTGCACCACACGCTGTGAATGTCAAAGTGAAAGCAATAATTCAAGGGTCATCACGCATGATTAAATGGACAATGAAAACCTGTAAATGCTTTTCAAGTGTCACCTATAAAAATGTTTTAGGTTCCCTAGTTTGTCGCCATTTCGTGACTTGTTTGATATCTAATTACTGGATGCAACATCATCCTTTAGTTGGGTATTATATTATGTCTATGTGCACTAAAATTCATTTTAGTGTATTTTTTCCAGAAAATTTGCATTTATTAAACCTTGTGCAAAGATCGTCTGACATAAAAAAATTCCAACAACATCCATTTTATTCTCCATGGCCTCTGATTTCAGAAGATATAAATAATGTTTGGAGATTCCTAGTAATTTTCAAGCAAAAAAAATGCAGTAACACTTGTGTGAAAAAAAAAAGTTCCACACAGTAAGTGGTTAATAGTATCATTGTTTGTGAGCTGGTACTGCATTTTGGAGTTCTTCTCCAGTTAGACAGTCTCTGTTCTGTTGTGAAAATCATAAGTAAAAGTATTATCTTCAAACTGCAGTTCCGCTGTGTTCTCTGCCTACCTAACCAAAACCCACATACTCCAGAGATCCTGATAAACGTGCATGAGATGTCTTTGATGCAGCACAGCATATGGTCAAAAAAATATAATGCTACATGATCTCAGAAGAGGAGTGAGCATTAGAGCATATTATATAGTGCTTAGATGTGCTCCTGGATCTGCAGCCAGATATCCCCAGAGTAAACAAGGAAAATGAAACTCTTTACTAGGAAAAAAAATATTTAAACTAACAAAAAAAGGGCATCTGATAGCTATAGAATGTTTAAACCTTATTCTTCGGTATTCTATGTTAACCTATGTGAAAATCATGGAAGAATCTAGGGGGGTGCTGGGAGGGCTGTGCCCCGCCCCCCAAATTTCAGTTGTGCCCACCCAAAGCCATCTGCCCCCCCTCTCTCGCCTCCACCCCTGATGCTGTTCCCGGCTGCTGAACTCTTTCTTCCAGGGCCAGGGCAAGTGAGGGGGCAGAAGGTGCATATGTCCCAGGCACATCGTCGGCATATAATCAGGTGCAAGCTTGGAGCTCCAGCAACTCCCTTCTCCCTCTTCTTGTTAGAGTACCCAAGCAAACAAATGTACAGAAGTACTCCCACCCCCCTCCAAGCCTATTCTATCTCTCTTTCTGGTCACATGGCTGGCTTCCAGCACTGGCTTCAGTGGAGGAGAAGGAGTTGACAATGACTGCAGAGTCTAAGAGGTGACATCACACATAGGCTTACTCTGGAGCATCCGTTGTCGGCTGTTCCTCCTCTACACTGAAGCCGCTGCTGGAAGCCAATCATGTGACCGGACCAGAGCGCATCCAGAATGGGTAAGTAAACACATGGGGGGGCTCTGGGGGGGCCTGATATAAGAAAGGGTGACTCTGGGGACCCTGACATAAGGAGGGTGACACTAGGCACCCTGATGTTGGGAGGTGGGACTCTGGGGACTCTGATCTAAGGGGGTGACTCTGGGGACCTTGATGTAAGATGTGTTGGTCTGGAGGCCCTGATGTAAGGGGCGTGACTGTGGGGAACCTGATTTAAGGAGGGGGACCCTGATGTAAGGGGGGCTCTGGGGACCCTGGGGTAAGGGGGAGTGACTCTGGTGACCCTGATGTCGGGTGGGTGGGTGGGTCTGGAGGCCTTGATGTAATGGGCGTGACTCTGCAGAACCTGATTTAAGGAGGGGGACCCTGATGTAAGGGGGGGCTCTGGGGACCCTGGGTAAGGGGGTGTGACTCTGGTGACCCTGATGTTGGGGGGAGGTGACTCTGAGAACCCTGATGTTGGGGAGGTGACACTGGTGACCCTGATGTAAGGGGGAAGACTCTGACTCTGCACTCTATATGTTGTTTTGTATGTTACTTACTCCTAACCCTTGCACTCTATGCATTATGTTGTACATTACATAGTCCTGACCAAAGTGTTCATTGTCCCAACAGTTGCTCGTTTTATTGAAGTTTGTATTTAGGGTAGACACAGACAGACAAGATATTGCAGAAGAGTATACGTGATGGAAATGTTTACATTTAAAAAAGATCCTTGGTTCTGAGGTTTATGTGTATTTGTGAGACTGTTACTTGTGATATAGTAAGTAGGAGTATTTTGTGGTTACAAGGACTATAGTATCTATAGTACATGTGTGCAATGTATACACCGACTAGGCACAGATTCTGTTTATTCTTCCCCTTTTAGGCCCTTCCCACTGCCAGGCAAAATCTGTCCTTTGCCTCATCTATTACTGACCTCTGAACTCTGCCTCACTTACTACTAACCTCTAAACTCTGCCTCATCTACTACTGACCTCTGAACATCCACCAGCTCTGTGATCTCATCATGGAGGAGTGGAAGTGGATTCCAGTGGCAACCTGTGTAGCTTTGGTGAACCCCATGCCCAAGAGGGTTAAGGCATTGCTAGAAAATAATGGTGGCCACACAAAATATTGACACTTTGGGCCCAATTTGGACATTTTCACTTAGGGGTGTACTCACCTTTGTTGCCAGCGGTTTAGACATTAATAGCTGTGTGTTGAGTTATTTTGAGGGGACAGCAAATTTACACTGTTATACAAGCTGTACGCTCTGTAGCAGTGTAATTTCTTCCGCCCTGGGTGCCAAATGCTCTAGGTACACCCCTGAATAGAACATAACCCAGTACAGAGCCTTGTGGTACATCCCTAGTGACTGATCTCTGTCCTGAGTGAACCCCATTTATAACGACACTCTGGGATCTATCCTTTAGCCAACTGCATATCCACTGAACTACCCAAGCGTTAAGTCCTAGCTTGTACAACTTTTGTATTAGATCATTATGTGGAATAGGGATGAGCCGAACACCCCCCCGGTTTGGTTCGCACCAGAACCTGCGAACGGACCGAAACTTCGCACGAACGTTAGAACCCCATTGAAGTCTATGGGACTCGAACGTTCAAAATTTAAAAGTGCTAATTTTAAAGGCTAATTTGCATGGTATTGTCCTAAAAAAGGTTTGGGGACCCGGGTCCTGCCCCAGGGGACATGTATCAATGCAAAAAAAAGTTTTAAAAATGGCCGTTTTTTTTGGGAGCAGTGATTTTAATGATGCTTAAAGTGAAAAAAAGGGAAATACTCCTTTAAATATCATACCTGGGGGGTGTCTATAGTATGCCTGTAAAGTGGCGCGTGTTTCCCGTGCTTAGAACAGTCCCTGCACAAAATTACATTTTTAAAGGAATAAAAGTCATTTAAAACTGCTTGCGGCTTTAATGTAATGTCAGGACCCAACAAAAACGGCATAGGTCCATTACCAGGCCCTTTAGGTCTTGTATGGATATTAAGGGGAAATTAAAAAAAGGAAAGGTGTGGGGCCCTCAGGCCCTATATACTCTGAACAGCAGTATACAGGCAGTGCAAACAAGACAGGGACTGTAGGTTTGTTGTTAAGTAGAATCTGTTTGTAATTTTGAACTGGTACATTTTTAAAGTGTAGCTCCAGCCAAAAAAATCTATTTTAAGCTTTTTGGAAAACATAGGGAAGGGTTATCACCCCTGTGACATTTGTTTTGCTGTCTGTGCTCCTCTTCAGAAGATTTCACATCACTTTCTGTCACAGTGACAAATGTTTTTAGAAAATTTGGGGTTTTTAGTGAAACAAGGATTGGTGATAAAGCATCAGTGGAAAAGAGAAACGTTTTTCCCATATTAACTCTTATAGGAGAGAATTTCCCTTCCTAGGAGTAGATTTCATCTCACTTCCTGTTGTCTCCTTCCGTTTGCAAGTAGGAGTCGTTTGTAAGTTGGATGTTTGAAAGTAGGGGCCTGCCCTATATACTCTGCAGAAATTGTGGCCTTAGGTGTTGGTGTTGCCACAACAGTGTAAGCCCTCACAGGGCCCTGCTGTGAAATATTAGATCAAGAATTGTAATTACATGCCCCTGTTGAACAGGGACAGAAAAATTGGGCCTGTGGTGATGGTGGTGGTGCTGGTGCCAAAACACTGTAAGTCCTCACAGTTACTCTTAGTGGGCACTGGAACGGGCCCTGCTGTGAAATATTAGATCAAGAATTGTAATTACATGCACCTGTTGAACAGGGGCAGAAATATTGGGCCTTTGGTGGTGGTGGTGCTGTTGCCACAACACTAAGTCCGCACAGTTACTCTTGGTGGGTGCTGGAATGGGCCCTGCTGTGAAATATTAGATCAAGAATTGTAATTACATGCACCTGTTGAACAGGGGCATAAAAATTGGGCCTTTGGTGATGGTGGTGGTGCTGGTGCCACAACACTGTAAATCCTCACAGTTACTCTTGGTGGGCGCTGGAACGGGCCCTGCTGAGAAATATTGGATCAAGAATTGTATTTACATGTACCTGTTGAACAGGGACAGAAACATTGGGCCTTAGGCACTGGTGCCACAACACTGCAACCCCTCACAGATACTCTAGTTGGAGCGCAGGAATGAGCCCTGCTGGAAATAATTGCATCAAAAATTGTAATTACACGCCCCTGTTAAACAGGGGCTGAAAAATTGGGCCTTAGGCACTGGTGCCACAACACTGCAACCCCTCACAGATACTCTAGTTGGAGCGCAGGAACGAGCCCTGCTGTAAAGTATTGCATCAAAAATTGGGGCTGAAAAATCGGGCCTTAGCCACTGGTGGCGGCGCCCAGAAACAAAAATATTCTCACAAGCTATCAGCATGTTCAGTGAGGAGGAAGAGGATAGTCACTCAGCATCAGCATAGGCAGTCTTGAAGGGATCTGACATTTCAAAAAAATTTATTCGGTTACATCAGCATCAGGTGCTTGGTATCTGGTGGTGATCCAAGACTGATTCATTTTTATGAAGGTCAGTCAATCGACCTAGTCAGTGGACAGGCGCACCCTGTGATCGGTTACAAAACCCCCAGCAGCACTGAATGTGCGTTCTGAAAGAACGCTGGATGCAGGACAGGCCAGTAGCTCAATTGCATACTGTGCAAGCTCTGGCCAGTGATCCATCCTCAAGACTAGGGATGAGCTGAACACCCCCCTGTTTGGTTCGCACCAGAACATGCGAACAGGAAAAAAGTTAGTTCGAACACGCGAACACCGTTAAAGTCTATGGGACATGAACATGAATAATCAAAAGTGCTAATTTTAAAGGCTAATATGCAAGTTATTGTCATAAAAAGTGTTTGGGGACCTGGGTCCTGCCCCAGGGGACATGGATCAATGCAAAAAAAAAGTTTTAAAAACGGCCGTTTTTTTAGGAGCAGTGATTTTAATAATGATTAAAGTGAAACAATAAAAGTGTAATATCCCTTTAAATTTCGTAGCTGGGGGGTGTCTATAGTATGCCTGTAAAGGGGCGCATGTTTCCTGTGTTTAGAACAGTCTGACAGCAAAATGACATTTTGAAGGAAAAAACCCATTTAAAACTACCCGCGGCTATTGCATTGCCGACAATACACATAGAAGTTCATTGATAAAAACGGCATGGGAATTCCCCAAAGGGGAACCCCGAACCAAAATTTAAAAAAAAATGACGTGGGAGTCCCCCTAAATTCCATACCAGGCCCTTCAGGTCTGGTATGGATATTAAGGGGAACCCCGGACAAATTTTTTTCAAAAAATGACGTGGGGTTCCCCCTAAATTCCATACCAGACCCTTCAGGTCTGGTATGGATTTTAAGGGGAACCCCGCGCCAAAAAAAAAAAACAGCATGGGGTCCCCCCAAAAATCCATACCAGGGTCCAACCATCCCCCGTTATTTAAGAACTGTCAGACGAGGAGCGCCGTCACACAGCGGGAGCCTCCCTCCATGCCAGCATGGGTGCGATGCGGCCCGGAGAAGAAAATGAAGAAGAGAAGAAGAGAAGAAAAGAAGAAGAGAAGAGCGGGAGCCTCCCTCCCATGCCATGGGTGCGGAGCGGCCCGAGGAGAAGAAGATAGAAGACGCCGCGGAGGAGATGCTGGACGAGAACGCCGGAGGAAGAACCAGAAGAGCCAGAAGAACCAGAAGATGAAGGAAGATAGAAGAAAGAAGAAGCATTTAAATAAAGGAATTGTCAAAAACTGTCTCTTATCATTTTTAACATTTTTGACAGTTTTTTAGTGAAATGGTAGGGGTAAGTACCCCCTTACCATTTCACACAGGGGGGGGCGGGATCTGGGGGTCCCCTTGTTAAAGGGGGCTTCCAGATTCCGATAAGCCCCCCGTCCGCAGACCCCCACAACCACCGGCCAGGGTTGTGGGGATGAGGCCCTTCATCACCTCATCAACATGGTGTTTTGGGGGGCTACCCCAAAGCACCCTCCCAATGTTGAGGGCATGTGGCCTGGTACAGTTCAGGAGGGGGGGCCGCACTCTCGTCCCCCCCTCTTTTCCTGCGGCCTGCCAGGTTGCGTGCTCGGATAAGGGTCTGTTATGGATTTTTGGGGGGACCTCACGACGTTTTTTTTTTCTTTTTTGGCGCGGGGTTCCCCTTAAAATCCATACCAGACCTGAAGGGTATAGTATGGAGTTTAGGGGGAACCCCACATCATTTTTTTTTTAAATTTTGGCCAGGGTTCCCCTTAATATCAATACCAGACCTGAAGGGTCTGGTATGGAAATTAGGGGGAACCCCACGTCATTTTTTTTTTAAATTTTGGCCGGGGTTCCCCTTAATATCCATACCAGACCTGAAGGGCCTGGTATGGAATTTAGGGGGACTCCCACGTCATTTTTTTTTTTAAATTTTGGTTCGGGGTTCCCCTTTGGGTAATTCCCATGCCGTTTTTATCAATGAACTTCTATGTGTATTGTCGGCAATGCAATAGCCGCGGGTAGTTTTAAATGGGTTTTTTCCTTCAAAATGTCATTTTGCTGTCAGACTGTTCTAAACACAGGAAACATGCGCCCCTTTACAGGCATACTATAGACACCCCCCAGGTACGAAATTTAAAGGGATATTACACTTTTATTGTTTGACTTTAAGCATTATTAAAATCACTGCTCCTGAAAAAACGGCCGTTTTTAAAACTTTTTTTTGCATTGATCCATGTCCCCTGGGGCAGGACCCAGGTCCCCAAACACTTTTTATGACAATAACTTGCATATTAGCCTTTAAAATTAGCACTTTTGATTTCTCCCATAGACTTTTAAAGGGTGTTCCGCGGCATTCGAATTTGCCGCGAACACCCCAAATTGTTCGCTGTTCGGCGAACTTGCGAACAGCCAATGTTCAAGTCGAACATGAGTTCGACTCGAAGTCGAAGCTCATCCCTACTCAAGACCCAGTAACCCAGAGGATTTTCAGTGGGAAAGGTGTCCAAGTCAGATCTTGCTCCTAGGTATTCCTGACCATGTAAAACAGACGCTGGCGATGGTTGCGGGAACTGATCATACCTTGGGGCTGCGGACTAAAAAATTGTCTGCACGCATCGGTTAGACGGCCACCTTCTCCACCGGTCCCTCTTTGACTGACCGAAGCCTCGGCAACACGTTGTCCAGGAACAGGAGTTTGTATCCTCCCAGTCTCTAGGAACACGTTGCACAGACCTTTCTGCAAGGCCTCCTGAAGAAGTTTCATCCTCTGCTCCCTCTGCGACGGCAAGATAAGGTCTGCAACCTTACTCTTGTAACGTGGATCAAGGAGGGTTGCCAGCCAGTATTGATCCCTCTCCTTGATACCACGAATACGTGGATCCTTCCGCAGGCTTTGCAGGATCAGGGAGGCTATGCAGCATAGGTTTGCTGAGGCATTCGGTCTGGAGTCCTCTGGGTCACTAAGGACGACATGATCCGCAGCCACCTCCTCCCAGCCACGTACAAGTCCATGGGTTTCTTGGGACTGTAAATGATCCCTTAAAGACTGCTGCTGATGCTGAGTGCCAGGCTCCACCTCCATGCTGACACAATCCTCCTCCTCCTCCTGCTCCTCGTCCTCTTCCTGTGTGATCGGCGGGCACGCAGGTACACTGTCTGGATAAAGGGGGCTAAGGAAGTCCTCCTCTTCCTGCCTCTGTTCTGCCTCAAGTGCCCTGTCCATTATTCCACGCAGCGTGTGCTCCAACAGGTGGACAAGGGGGCCAGTGTCACCGATGCATACACTGTCACTGCTCACCATCCTCGTGGCCTCCTCAAATGGTGACAGGACAGTGCATGCATCCCTGATCATGGCCCACTGGCGTGGGGAAAAAAAACAAGCTCTCCTGACTCTGTCCTGGTGCCATAGTCACACAGGTACTCATTGATTGCCCTCTGCTGTGTGTGCAGCCGCTGCAGCATGGCCAACATTGAGTTCCACCTGGTGGGCATGTCACAGATTAGGCGGTTCTTGGGCAGGTTAAATTCCTTTTGGAGGTCTGCCAGCCGAGCACTGGCATTATATGACCGGCATAAATGCACACAGACTTTCCTGGTGTCAGACTTGCACGTACCTGACTGATGAACCCGATATAGCAGGGGAAGGCCTCCCGTACGTATCTGGTTCCTGGCCCCTGGTAGTGTAAACAGAAGGCACAGGAGCGCAGAGTGGTAAGAGAGCCTGGCGGGTGACTTGCGGAGGTAAGGCCCAGGATCCTGATGCGAATTGTCTTGAAGTCCTTAGAAGGCAGGGCCCTAGGCAGCCGGTGCAGAGCAGGAGCAGAGAGGGCAGGTCTGGTCACAGGCAGAGTTGGCAACAAACGGTCAGCAAGGTACAGAGGAACAGGCAGGCTCAAAGTCCCAGTCACAGGCAGGGTTGGCAACAGGCAGGCAACGTGGTACAAAGGAGCAGGCAGATTCGTGGTCAAGGGAAGCCGGGGTCAGGTGCAGGCAGATGACAGAGAGGAGTCCAAAGACAGGCCGGGGTCACAAGGAGATCAGACAAGCAAACAGGAAGCAAACAGGAAACAGGAACTCAGGAACTGGGAGATGCAGATCGGACAGCACCGAGCAGAAGGTTCCAGCAAGCTAAATAGGGCGATTGGCGCCAGAGTGCCCAATAGCAGATCCCTTCCAAGACCTTCTCTGACAGTGCCCCCTCCTAAAGGGCAGCCTCCGGATGCCCATCTGGGCCAGTCTATCAGCGTGGGTACTCCAGAAATCTCTTAAAAGTTCCTTAGTGTGCAGATTGCTTTCTGGTTCCCAGGAATTATCTTCTGGTCCATACCCCCTCCATTTGATCAAGTATTGGACTTGATTGTGTCTCTTCCTGCAGTCCAGGATTGCTTCCACCTCAAATTCTGTCTTGTTGTCCACGATTACAGGTTCAGGTGGGCCGGTATTACGACCCAAAAAGGAATTGGGAATAACGGGTTTCAGCAAGGATATGTGGAAGACTGGGTGAACCTTTAATGTATTGGGTAAGTCCAGCTCATAGGTCATGTCATTAATCTTCCTCTTGATTGGAAAGGGACCCATGAATTTGGGACCCAGTGCTGGGACAAGGTCATTTGGTGCCCAGGGCGGAGATGGCAAACTGCGCCCCCCCCCCCCCCGACCCCTGTTTTTCACAGATTTTCCCCGATGTGCACCTGCGGCGGCGCGCGGGGAGGAATTAAATAGGAGGACAAAAACTTTTATCTTAGATGTTTACACTTATACCCCTTTCACATTGGGGCACTTTGCAGGCGCTACTGCGCTAAAAACAGCACCTGCAAAACGCCCTGAAAGAGCCGCTACTGTGTCTCCAATGTGAAAGCCCCGAGAACTTTCACACTGGAGCGGTGCGCTGGCAGGACGGTAAAAAAAGTCCTGCTAGCAGCATCTTTGGAGTGAAGGAGTGGTGTGTAATGATGGTAAAGCAGCGCTAAAAATAGCTCAGTTTTACCACCGATGCCGCCCCTGCCCCAGTGTGAAAGGGGGCTTAAGGTTTTTAATGTAGAGCCTGGTGCAACTAATGCACAAAGGGCTTAATTAACTGTGACTGGTCACAAATGCATCAGTGAACAATGGCAATACATTAACCCCCCCCCCCCCCCCCCATGCTGCATATTACAGAAATTAAAACTAGCATTGCTAATTAACCTCCCCTCAGCCTCCCCCCCTCCCCCATTCATGTATTATTCTGCTGCAGATTAATAAATGAACTGTCTGAATACGATTGGGGGAGGGGGGGAGGCTGAGGGGATGTTAATTACCAATGCTACCTATTTTTTAATTTCTGTAATATGCAGCATGGGGGGGGGGGGTAATGTATTGCCATTGGTCACTGATGCATCAGTGACCAGTGGCAGTACATTAACCCCCCCCCCCCCTCCCATGCTGCATATTACAGAAATTAAAAAATAGGTAGCATTGGTAATTAACCTCTCCTCAGCCTCCTCCCCTCCCCTCATCGGATTCAGACACTTTATTTTAATATCTGCAGATGGCATTGCATTTGTTATTATCTGTTTAGTGCTTACTTTTGTGTCTTGTCTTGTGTCCGTTGTGTGATATACACACTTTGTTGCAGAGGCGTAACTATAACCTTCAGGGCCCCAGTGCAAGAAACCATGAAGGGCCCCTGACCCGCACTATGATGGGGGAGGGGGGGGGGGGTATTGTGAAAGAATGAGGGGCAGTATGACGGGGTATTTTGACAGGAGGGGGCAGTGTGACCAAAGAAGGGTATCTGGAAAGTGTGACCAGAGGGGGGAGTGTGATAAGAGGGGGCACTGTGAAAGAAGGGGGGCAGTGTGACAAGAAGGGGCAGTGTGACAGGAGGGGGCAGTATGACAGGGGGATATTGTGACAAGAGGGGGGCAGTGTGACAGGAAAAGGATACCTGGGAAGTATTACAAGAGGGGGGCAGTGTAATGAGGGAGCACTGTGAAAGGAGGGGGACTGTTTAACAAGAGGGGGGTAGATATGACAGAAGGGGGACAGTGTGTGGGGGGCACAGTGTGAGAGGGGACAGTGTGAGAGGGGACAGTGTGAGAGGGGACAGTGTGAGAGGGGACAGTGTGAGAGAGGGGACAGTGTGTGGGGGGACAGTGTGTGGGGGGACAGTGTGTGGGGGGACAGTGTGAGAGAGGACAGTGTGAGAGGGGACAGTGTGAGAGCGGACAGTGTGAGAGCGGACAGTGTGTGGGGGGGGGGGGCAGTGTGTGGGGGGACAGTGTGAGAGGGGGCAGTGTGAGAGGGGACAGTGTGTGGGGGGACAGTGTGAGAGGGGACAGTGTGTGCCCCCCACACACTGTGTGTGAGAGGGGACAGTGTGTGGGGGGACAGTGTGAGAGGGGACAGTGTGTGGGGGACAGTGTGAGAGGGGACAGTGTGAGAGGGGACAGTGTGAGAGGGGACAGTGTGTGGGGGGACAGTGTGTGGGGGGACAGTGTGAGAGGGGACAGTGTGAGAGGGGACAGTGTGAGAGGGGACAGTGTGTGGGGGGACAGTGTGTGGGGGGACAGTGTGAGAGGGGACAGTGTGTGGGGGGACAGTGTGTGGGGGGACAGTGTGTGGGGGGACAGTGTGAGAGGGGACAGTGTGTGGGGGGACAGTGTGTGGGGGGACAGTGTGAGAGGGGACAGTGTGAGAGGGGACAGTGTGAGAGGGGACAGTGTGTGGGGGGACAGTGTGTGGGGGGACAGTGTGAGAGGGGACAGTGTGAGAGGGGACAGTGTGTGGGGGGACAGTGTGTGGGGGGACAGTGTGAGAGGGGACAGTGTGTGGGGGGACAGTGTGAGAGGGGACAGTGTGAGAGGGGACAGTGTGTGGGGGGACAGTGTGTGGGGGGACAGTGTGAGAGGGGACAGTGTGTGGGGGGACAGTGTGTGGGGGGACAGTGTGAGAGGGGACAGTGTGTGGGGGGACAGTGTGAGAGGGGCAGTGTGTGGGGGGACAGTGTGAGAGGGGACAGTGTGTGGGGGGACAGTGTGTGGGGGGACAGTGTGTGGGGGGACAGTGTGAGAGGGGACAGTGTGAGAGGGGGCAGTGTGTGGGGGGACAGTGTGAGAGGGGACAGTGTGTGGGGGGACAGTGTGAGAGGGGACAGTGTGAGAGGGGACAGTGTGTGGGGGGACAGTGTGAGAGGGGACAGTGTGTGGGGGGACAGTGTGAGAGGGGACAGTGTGTGGGGGGACAGTGTGAGAGGGGACAGTGTGTGGGGGGACAGTGTGAGAGGGGACAGTGTGAGAGGGGACAGTGTGTGGGGGGACAGTGTGTGGGGGGACAGTGTGAGAGGGGACAGTGTGAGAGGGGACAGTGTGAGAGGGGACAGTGTGAGAGGGGACAGTGTGTGGGGGGACAGTGTGAGGGGGGACAGTGTGTGGGGGGACAGTGTGTGGGGGGACAGTGTGAGAGGGGACAGTGTGTGAGGGGACAGTGTGTGAGGGGACAGTGTGAGAGGGGACAGTGTGAGAGGGGACAGTGTGTGGGGGGACAGTGTGAGAGGGGACAGTGTGAGAGGGGACAGTGTGTGGGGGGACAGTGTGTGGGGGGACAGTGTGAGAGGGGACAGTGTGAGAGGGGACAGTGTGTGGGGGGACAGTGTGAGAGGGGACAGTGTGTGGGGGGACAGTGTGAGAGGGGACAGTGTGAGAGGGGACAGTGTGAGAGGGGACAGTGTGTGGGGGGACAGTGTGTGAGGGGACAGTGTGTGAGGGGACAGTGTGAGAGGGGACAGTGTGAGAGGGGACAGTGTGTGGGGGGACAGTGTGAGAGGGGACAGTGTGAGAGGGGACAGTGTGTGGGGGGACAGTGTGTGGGGGGACAGTGTGAGAGGGGACAGTGTGAGAGGGGACAGTGTGTGGGGGGACAGTGTGTGGGGGGACAGTGTGAGAGGGGACAGTGTGTGAGGGGACAGTGTGTGGGGGGACAGTGTGTGGGGGGACAGTGTGAGAGGGGACAGTGTGTGAGGGGACAGTGTGAGAGGGGACAGTGTGTGGGGGGACAGTGTGTGGGGGGACAGTGTGAGAGGGGACAGTGTGTGAGGGGACAGTGTGTGAGGGGACAGTGTGAGAGGGGACAGTGTGAGAGGGGACAGTGTGTGGGGGGACAGTGTGAGAGGGGACAGTGTGAGAGGGGACAGTTTGTGGGGGGACAGTGTGTGGGGGGACAGTGTGTGGGGGGACAGTGTGAGAGGGGACAGTGTGTGGGGGGACAGTGTGAGAGGGGACAGTGTGTGGGGGGACAGTGTGTGGGGGGACAGTGTGAGAGGGGACAGTGTGAGAGGGGAGAGGTGGGTGGCCAGTGTTGTGCTTTACTTACATGAGAAGCAGCATGCTTCCTTGTCATGTCTGCACTCTGCAGGATGTCCCTCCAGGCAGCACACAGTTCACTTCCCGAATATCATTGTATCCAATGGAGAGGGGAGGGGCCTCTGACCTGAGCGTGTATTAGCAAGACTCAGAGTGTACAAGCAGAGGGAGAAACTTGTGCACTCAATCTGCTGGTCAGAGGCCCCTCCCCTCTCCATTGTACTCACTGATATTCGGGAAGTGAACTGTGTGCTGCCTGGAGGGACATCCCGCAGAGCGCAGACATCACATAGCTGCCGATCGCCCCCTTACGTCCCCCTCTCCTGTATAGTTAGATGCCAGCCAGGGGAGGTGCGGCGTCTTGGGGCCCCCCCACACTGGCAGAATTCCAGGGCCCAGTCGCAAGTGCGACTGTTGCGACCCTGAAAATTCCGCCACTGCTTTGTTGGTTCCTCCTCGGTGGCTCCTCTAGGTTGCAGCTTCTGCAGCAGCTCTCTATCTCCTCCCATCCCGCCTCTGGCCATCAGTGATGTCACGCCGCCAGGACGGGACTACGAATCGCCTTCATAGGGGGAGAGAAGCGCTGACAGGGAAGGGGCTTGTGCAGTCTGTTTAGGCTTGTGCCGGGTGCAGGAGTGCACTCGGCACATAGTTACAGTACAGCTATTAGCAGCGCCGGCTGGTGTGTATGTACTACTATGATGAAGCACACTGCCAGCACTTCATCTGCGCCCCCCTCCCTTCAGCAAATTCTATCGCCCAGGGCATCCGCCCCTTCCGCCCCTGCCTTGTACCGGCTCTGTTGGGACCCAACTTCTTTGAGGGACAGGTCATCTTTAAGTTAAGGGTAGACAGCCAAACCTGGTTACCAGGCACCAGAATGAGTTCTCCACGCTTCTTCCTATCAAACATTCTTTTATTATATTCTTGGGTTTTAGCCATGGTTTCACGTAGTAGTTTATTGTTGGTGAAGAAGAAGTCCATTGTTTCAGAAGCTGCGGGAATAGAGCACTCAGGTAAGGAATCAGGCAGGAATGACGGGTGAAAGCCATAATTGGCGAAGAATGGTGTCTGTTTGATTGCTGAGTGCACAAAGTTGTTATATGCAAACTCAGCAATAGGCAGAAGAGAGACCCAATCGTCCTGTGAGAAGGTGGAAAAGCATCGGAGGTATTGCTCCAGAGTTTGATTAGTTCTCTCTCTCTGCCCATTTGTCTGGGGATGGTAGGCAATTGAGAAGGCCAATTCAATTTCAAGTGAGCCACAGAGAGCCTTCCAGAACCTGGAAGTGAACTGCACACCTCTGTCGGAGGCTATACTTGATGGTACTCCATGTAGTCTCACGATTTCTTTGACGAAAATTTTTGCAGTTTCTATGGAAGAAGGCGTGCCTTTCATGGGTAGAAAACGAGCCATCTTAGACAACCTATCCACAATGACGTAGATGGTGGAAAAACCTTCTGCCAGAGGGAGTTCTACGCTAAAGTCTATTGCAATCACCTTCCAGGGTCTTTCTGGGACGGATAAGGGTTTTAGTAGACCCCGGGCCTTTGTCCGACTATTCTTGTTCCGAGCACAGGTGGTGCAGGACTCCACATAGCTTGTGCAATCTTTTACCAATTGAAGCCACCAAAATGTACGTTGCACCAGCTCTGTCGTCTTCAGTACGCCAAAAGGCCCAGCCAATTTATGGTCATGGCAAAGTTCCAGTACTGCCACTCTTATGGGGCGTACACACGGTCGGACTTTTCAGATACAAAAGTCCGACAGCCTGTCCGACAGACTACCGGCGGACTTTCGGCGGACTTTCTAGCGAACAGACTTGCCTACACACAATCACACAAAAGTCCGTCGAATTCTTACGTGATGACGTACACTGGACTAAAATAAGTAAGTTGATAGCCAGTAGCCAATAGCTGCCCTAGCGTGGGTTTTTGTCCGTCGGACTAGCATACATACGAGCGGATTTTTCGACCGGACTCGAGTCCGTCGGAAAGATTTGAAGCATGTTCCAAATCTAAAGTCCGTCAGATTTTCGACCGAAAAAGTCCGCTGCAGGTCCGATGAAGCCCACACACGGTCGAATTGTCCGCCGGATTTGGTCCGTCGGCGTCCGTCTGACTTTTGTAGACGAAAAGTCAGACCGTGTGTACGCCCCATTAGACTCTCTGGGACCATGATCTTGTCTTTGTACCGGAACAAACCATTTTGCAAACTTATGTCGACTCCCGTAGTTGGGGACAGATCCCTGGAGGCTTGTTTAAATTGGGATATGATATCCCCCTGTAGCAGCAAACAATTTCCAGCAGGAAGGATGGTGTCTGAAGGTAAAGGTTCCTCGGAATCCTGGAACATGCGAGACAATGCGTCCGATTTAATATTCTTGGAGCCAGGCCTGTACGTGATGTGAAACTGGAATCTAGAGAAGAACAGAGCCCATCTTGCCTGCCGAGGTCTCAGTCTCTTGACTGTTCTCAAGTACTCGAGGTTTTTGTGGTCAGTATAGACCAAAATGGGATGTGCAGCACCCTCTAAAAGATAATGCCACTCTTCCAATGTGGCCTTAATGGCAAGAAGCTCTCTATCTCCAACGTCATAGTTCTTTTTAGCATTGGAAAGTTTCCGAGAGAAAAAGGCCACTGGATAGAGTAGGGACTTGGCATCCTGCCGCTGAGAGAGCACTGCCCCTACTGCAACCTCTGAAGCATCCACTTCAAGGACGAAAGGCAAGGCAGGGTTTGGATGTTTCAGGATGGAAGCGGAGGTAAATAACTCTAAGTTTGTCAAAAGCAGATTGCGCCTCGGTAGACCAACAAAATCGGTTCCCTTGCTTGGTTAGTTCAGTGATTGGCGTAATAATTGCAGAAAAGCCTTTAATGAACTTGCGGTAAAAGTTGGCGAAGCCAATGAAGCGTTGGACCCCTTTTTTATCGGAGGGAGCGGGCCAGTCAAGAATAGCTGCCACTTTTTGCGGATCCATTTGAATGCCATCACTAGCAATGATTAGGCCGAGGAACTGGATGCATTGGCGTTCAAATTCACATTTTTCTAATTTGGCATAAAGTCCGTGCTGCCTGAGCCGGGTTAGTACATTTCGGACATGCCTGCGATGTTCAATGACTGAGGAGGAGAAGATCAAAATGTCGTTTAGATATACTATAACGTATAAGTCCAGGAGGTCATAGAAAATATTGTTAAGGAAGTGTTGAAACGTTGCAGGCGCATTGCACAGACCAAAGGGCATGACAAGATATTCAAAGTGCCCAAACCGGGTACGGAAGGCAGTTTTCCATTCATCTCCCTCTCTGATGCGGATTAGGTTATAGGCCCCACGGAGATAGAGCTTAGTGAAGATTGTTGCAGAACCTGGTCTTTGGAAGAGTTCGGGTACAAGAGGTAAGGGATAGCGATTCTTGATAGTTCAGTTCTCTATAGTCGATACAAGGCCGACAAGGGGGCCAGTGTCACTGATGCATACACTGTCACTGCTCACCATCCTCGTGGTCTCCTCAAATGGTGACAGGACAGTGCATGCATCCCTGATCATGGCCCACTGGCGTGGGGAAAAAAAACAAGCTCCCCTGACCCTGTCCTGGTGCCATAGTCGCACAGGTACTCATTGATTGCCCTCTGCTGTGTGTGCAGCCGCTGCAGCATGGCCAACGTTGAGTTCCACCTGGTGGGCATGTCACAGATTAGGCGGTTCTTGGGCAGGTTAAATTCCTTTTGGAGGTCTGCCAGCCGAGCACTGGCATTATATGACCGGCAGAAATGCACACAGACTTTCCTGGTGTCAGACTTGCACGTACCTGACTGATGAACCCAATATAGCAGGGGAAGGCCTCCCGTATGTATCTGGTTCCCGGCCCCTGGTAGTGTAAACAGAAGGCACAGGAGCGCAGAGTGGTAAGAGAGCCTGGCGGGTGACTTGCCCAGGATCCTGATGCGAATGGTCTGGAAGTCCTTAGAAGGCAGGGGCCTAGGCAGTCGGTGCAGAGCAGGAGCAGAGAGGGCAGGTCCGGTCACAGGCAGAGTTGGCAACAAACGGTCAACAAGGTACAGAGGAACAGGCAGGCTCAAAGTCCGGGTGTACAGGCAGGGTTGGCAACAGGCAGGCAACGTGGTACAAAGGAGCAGGCAGATTCATGGTCAAGGGAAGCCGGGGTCAGGTGCAGGTAGATGACAGAGAGGAGTCCAAAGACAGGCCGGGGTCACAAGGAGATCAGACAAGCAAACAGGAAGCAAACAGGAAACAGGAACTCAGGAACTGGGAGCTGCAGTTCAGGCAGCACCGAGCAGAAGGTTCCAGCAAGCTAAATAGGGCGATTGGCGCCAGAGTGCCCAATAGCAGTTCCCTTCCGAGACCTTCTCTGACATCTGGCCTGCCTCAGGACATCCTGTAAGCCCAGGTACCTGCCCAAGAACCGCTGCACCACCAAGTTAAGGATGTGAGACAAACAGGGCACATGGGTCAGTTGTCCCTGTCGGAGGGCGGAGAGGAGGTTGGTGCCATTGTCGCAAACCACCATTCCTGGCTTAAGTTGGCATGGTGTCAACCACCTCTGAACCTGCCCCTGCAGCGCTGACAGAATATCTGCCCCAGTGTGGCTCCTGTCCCCCAAGCACACCAGCTCAAGCACCGCATGGCATCTTTTGGCCTGCGTACTTGCGTAGCCCCTTGAACGCCTACAGAGCACCGCTGGTTCCGAGGACAAAGCACAGGAAGAGGCCATGGAGGAAGAAGAGGAGGGGGTGGAGGAGAGTGGTGTGTCAGAATTACCAGTAGTGGCATTTTGGAGGCGTGGTGGCGGAACAACCTCCAACACTACTGCACCTTGTCCTGCATCCTTCCCAGCTGCCAGCAGAGTCACCCAATGCGCCATGAAACTTAGGTAACGTCCCTGTCCATGCCTGCTGGACCATTAATCAGCGGTAATATGCACCTTATCGCTGACCGCCCTGTCCAGTGAGGCCAAGACTTTGCCTTCCACATGCCGGTAGAGAGTCAGAATTGCCTTCCGTGAGAAAAAGTGGCCTTTGAGAACCTGTCACTGAGGAACCGCACATTCCACAAACTCACTTAAGGGGGCAGAGTCTACCAACTGAAAAGGTAGCAGTTGAAGTGCTAGCAATTTTGCCAAGCTAGCATTCAACCGCTGGGCATGTGGATGGCTGGGAGCGAACTTCTTTCTGCGGTGCAGCAGCTGGGGCATGGAAATTTGCCTGGTACAATCTGACGTTGGTGTACCGATAGCAGATTGCCCCCAAGTACTTGGCTGTGACACACCTAATTCTACACTTTTATTCCTCTCAGCGCAGTTCTCAGAGAGGACTGAAGGTATAGTGGGGTTGGAGATCCCAGCTGATGAGGAGCAAGGAGAGGTCCTCTTTGTTCTTTGGTGTGGGTCTTTTAGGTACGCTTGCCAACGAACTGCATGGCAGGTCAACATATGTCTGGTCAAGCATGTGGTGCCCAAGCGGGAGATGTGTTGGCCGCGCGAGATACGCTTGAGACATATGTTGCAAATAGCAGCGGTGGGATCTGATGCACTCGTCTCAAAAAAGGCCCACACCAAAGAACTTTTGGAATAACGCGCAGAGACAGCAGTGCCCTGCACATGCGGAGCTCTGCGGTGTGATGCCTCGTGATGTGCCTCCTCCTCCTCTCTCCTATCAGGCACTCACGTGGAGTCAGTGACCTCATCGTCCCCTCCCTCCTCATCACTGGAGCAAACCTGGTAGTATGCTGCAGCAGGGGGAACATGACTGCCAGATTGCTGTCCTTCTTGGGCACCCCCTCTGTCTGGGCTCACGTTACTGCCTTCCTCTAGCTGAGTACTAACACTGTGGTCAAACAGTTCGGGGGAGTCCTCCTCAGGAGGACATGGTGGGGCTAGGGAAGGAGTCACTGATGACATTAAGCCGAGGGAAGAGGCCCCGTTGGCAGCTGCTTTGCCAGACAAAGTACCCCGAGTCTGGGTGAGAGAGGATGAGGAGGATGAGGACGGCTTGGTCATCCACTCGACCAAGTCTTCCGCATGTTGCGGCTCAACATGGGCAGCTCACGAAAAAAAGGCCAAGCGTGTCCCACGGGCACGTGCTGATGAGGATGCACCGTGTCCACAACCAGCACTGTTGCCTCTAGACACAGAGCTTGCTTGCCCTCTTTAATTGGCTTGTGACTGTCTGCCTCTCCTTGTTGGCCTTCCAGACATATTATTGGCCTGCAGTGAGATGTAGCTGCACAAAACTGGGATGTATATATATACCGATTATACTGCAGCTAGCAGAATCAACTGCCTGCTTGTAGTATTGTTAGTATGAGAACACCTGCACTTGTCTTCAGGTAGCTATACTGTAGGTGCAACTGTGCAGGGTACACAGTACAGTAACTGGAAATACATCAAGAGCCTACACAAGCACCTGGCTTCAGGTAGTTATACTGTAGATGCAACTGTGCAGGGTACACAGTACAGTAACTGGAAATACGTCAAGAGCCTACACAAGTACCTGACTTCAGGTAGTTATACTGTAGGTGCAACTGTGCAGGGTACACAGTACAGTAACTGGAAATACGTCAAGAGCCTACACAAGCACCTGGCTTCAGGTAGTTATACTGTAGGTACAACTGTGCAGGGTACACAGTACAGTAACTGGAAATACGTCCAGAGCCTACACAAGCACCTGGCTTCAGGTAGTTATACTGTAGGTGCAACTGTGCAGGGTACACAGTACAGTAAATGGAAATTAGTCAAGAGCCTACACAAGCACCTGGCTTCAGGTAGTTATACTATAGGTGCAACTGTGCAGGGTACACAGTACAGCAACTGGAAATACGTCAAGAGCCCACACAAGCACCTGGCTTCAGGTAGCTATACTGTAGGTGCAACTGTGCAGGATGCACAGTACAGTAACTGGAAAATACGCCAAGAGCCTACACAAGCACCTGGCTTCAGGTAGTTATACTGTATGTGCAACTGTGCAGGGTACACAGTACAGTAACTGGAAATACGTCAAGAGCCTACACAAGCACCTGGCTTCAGGTAGTTATACTGTAGGTGCAACTGTGCAGGGTACACAGTACAGTAACTGGAAATACGTCAAGAGCCCACACAAGCACCTGGCTTCAGGTAGCAATACTGTAGGCGCAACTGTGCAGGGTACACAGTACAGTAACTGGAAATACGTCAAGAGCCTACACAAGCACCTGGCTTCAGGTAGTTATACTGTAGGTGCAACTGTGCAGGGTACACAGTACAGTAACTGGAAATACGTCAAAAGCCTACACAAGCACCTGGCTTCAGGTAGTTATACTGTAGGTGCAACTGTGCAGGGTATACAGTACAGTAACTGGAAATACGTCAAGAGCCCAAACAAGCACCTGGCTTCAGGTAGCGATAGGAAATACGTCAAGAGCCTACACAAGCACCTGGCTTCAGGTAGTTATACTGTAGGTGCAACTGTGCAGGGTACACAGTACAGTAACTGGAAATAGGTCAAGAGCCTACACAAGCACCTGGCTTCAGGTAGTTATACTGTAGGTGCAACTGTGCAGGGTACACAGTACAGTAAATGGAAATATGTCAAGAGCCTACACAAGCACCTGGCTTCAGGTAGTTATACTGTAGGTGCAACTGTGCAGGGTACACAGTACAGTAACTGGAAATACGTCAAGAGCCTACACAAGCACCTGGCTTCAGGTAGTTACACTGTAGGTGCAACTGTGCAGGGTACACAGTACAGTAACTGGAAATACGTCAAGAGCCTACACAAGCACCTGGCTTCATGTAGCTATACTGTAGGTGCAACTGTGCAGGGTACACAGTACAGTAACTGGAAATACGTCAAGAGCCTACACAAGCACCTGGCTTCAGGTAGTTATACTGTAGGTGCAACTGTGCAGGGTACACAGTACAGTAACTGGAAATACGTCAAGAGCCTACACAAGCACCTGGCTTCATGTAGCTATACTGTAGGTGCAACTGTGCAGGGTACACAGTACAGTAACTGGAAATACGTCAAGAGCCCACACAAGCACCTGGCTTCAGGTAGTTATACTGTAGGTGCAACTGTCCATGTTAGATGTAATATGGGTCTGGAGCAAGTTGAGAGGGTGAATGCTAGTGTCTGCAAATAAAGAGTATAGGCAATATTTTTTTTGTCAGTGTGTGAAATGTGCAGCGAATGTAATTAATGATTAGTATTAAGCAGGGCAGGACTCTATAGGGAATAAATGGTGAATCAAATTATAAAATCGATATTTCACAATTTTTAAAACAGCAAATGTTTAAAAACAATCAGTGCTGAAAATGAAGCATTGGCTGTATTATCAATACTGTGAATGTTATCTAGATATCCCATTAAGGATTTGTAAAGGCAACTGTATTTGAATCAATTTTGTGAATTTTACTGGAAAAGGTGTGTTAAAGATACAGCATATATTGAAACACACATTCGATGGTGCAGGAATGGGCAACTAAACAGTGAGCTGGTCCTACATTGCCTTGTATATTTTCCTCAGGCTTAAACAAATTAAAACATAGGGGGGGAGGAATTCAATAACAACACATTTTTGGCGGTATGGTCCTGCGCTAAATTCAGAAATCCCTGTTGCTCACATTGGTAACTTTATCTATATGTACGACAGATTCAGGTTGTTCTTAATAGCATTATTAGTGAAAAAAATACGAAAATAATTACCTCCACTTCACTGATAACAAAAATGCAAGTGATTAAGACCAACTGCAGATTGGCTTACAGACAGGCACAGTGCCTGTCTCTGTACATTGTGCAACAGGTAACATATTTACCGTAGCTACCCTGTCCCCACTTGCCACTGGTTGTTAAAGTGTCTGTTTTTTTTTTTATCTTTAAAAATAACAAACATGTCATACTTACCTGCTCCATGTAGTTGTTTTGCACAGAGCAGCCCAGATCCTCCTCTTCTCGGGTCCTTCTCTGGCGCTCCTGGCCCCTCTCTCCTACCGAGTGCCCCCACAGCAAGCAGCTTGCTATGGGGGCACCCGAGCTGAGCCAAGCCGCTGTCCAGTGTGTCTATTCAGACACAGAGCTGTGGCTTGGCCCCACCCCCCCTCTCATCATTGGCTCCCAGACTTTGATTGACAGCAGCGGGAGCCAATGGCGCCTGCTGCTGTGTTTCAGCCAACCAGGAAGGAGAGTCCTGGACAGCCAAGACTATCGTATAACATCGCTGGATGGAGATGGGGCTTTGGTAAGTATAAGGGAGGTTGCTGCACACTGAAGATTTTTTATCTTCATGCATAGAATGCATGAAGATAAAAAACCTTCTGACTTTAGAAACACTTTGCACCTGACAAGCTTCTAGCAAATAGTGATGCTAAGGCTGGGTTCACACTGGTGCAATCACAGACATCGCATGTGATTCGCACTGCATTGCTGTGTAACTCACATGCAATGACTGTGTGATGTAAATTCAGCCATACAAACTGTATAGCTAAAAACGCATCACATTCACCAAAATGGTGCAGGACCCTCTTTTTGGTATGCACTGGAATCGGATCACATGGGTGTTCATACCCATGCGATCCTATTCCTGTACCATTTCACAGTTCGCACTGCCATCTACAAAGCGATTTGGGGGTGTCATTAACTTTACATTGACACCCGCTGTGGTTCGCAGAGGGCAGTGTGAACTGCCTGCGAGTGATACGCGATGTGGGAACTAGGGTGGCCTCATTTCCAAACTGCCATTCAGGGACACCCCCCCCCCCCTTCTTCAAAACATATAATTTCAATACCCTCACCGACGATGGAATCTGTCACTCATTTCCCTCCTGCGTGGCTATCTCTATCATAGAATGCTAGGAGGAAGTGAGGAAAGCCCCCAACCTTTTTTGCATGGGGGACTGGTTTCATGGAAGGGGGGAGGAAAGTAGGGTTGACAGGGAATTCCAGCGGTGGGTGATTTGTCGGGTGAATGGCTGATGTTAGCACTTAAATCATCTAGACACCATACTTGATATGGTGTCAGGATGATCAAATCACATTGTTTCTATTACTACATTGTAATATATAATGAAATAGTTCAACTCACCATAATGCAGAATAAGTGGGAACCCTAAGCTTGTCACTTGCCACCAGATACAGCATGCCACCGTCGCCTGCCCCCAAATGCAGCTTGTCAATTGCCACCATCGCCTGCTGCTGGATGCAGTGTGTCACTTGCCATCCGATGCAGTTTGTCGCTTGCTACCCATAGCCTGCCACCAGATGCAGTGTGCCACTTGCCACCTATAGCTTGCTACCAGATGCAGTGTGCCACTTGCCACCTATAGCCTACCACCAGATGCAGTATGCCCCTTGCCACCCATACCCCTCCACCAGATGCTGTGTGCCACTTGCCACCTACAGTCTGCCACCAGATGCAGTGTGCCACTTGCCACCTATAGCCTGCCACCAGGTGCAGTGTCACTTGCCAGCCAATAGTGAGGGTGGGGGCAGGGTTCTGAGGAGAGGTGCATGGTACTATGGGTTGGGGGCAGGGTTCTGTGGAGGGGTGCAGGGTACTATGGGCTGGGGGGCAGGGTTCCGGGGAGGGGTTCCGGGTACTATGGGCTGGGGGCAGGAATCTGTGGAGGGGTGCAGGGTACTATGGGTTGGGGGCAGGGTTCTGTGGAGGGGTGCAGGGTACTATGGGTTGGGGAATGGGTTCTGTGGAGGGGTGCAGGGTACTATGGGCTAGGGGCAGGGTTCTGTAGAGGGGTACAGGGTACTATGGGTTGGGTGCAGGGTTCTGTTGAGGGGTGCAGTGTACTATGGGCTGGGGGCAGGTTTCTGTAGAGGGGTGCAGGGTACTATGGGTTGGGAGCAGGGTTCTGTGGAGCGGTGCAGGGTAGTATGGGTTGGGGGCAGGGTTCTGTAGAGGGGTGCAGGGTACTATGGGTTAGGGGCAGGGTTCTGTAGAGGGGTGCAGGGTATTATGGGTTGGGTGCAGGGTTCTGTAGAGGGGTGCAGGGTACTATGGGCTGGGTGCAGGGTTCTGTAGAGGGGTGCAGGGTACTATGGGTTGGGGGCATTGTTCTGTAGAGGGGTGCAGGGTACTATGAGTTAGGGGCAGGGTTCTGTAGAGGGGTGCAGGGTATTATGGGTTGGGTGCAGGGTTCTGTAGAGGGGTGCAGGGTACTATGGGCTGGGTGCAGGGTTCTGTAGAGGGGTGCAGGGTACTATGGGTTGGGGGTAGGGTTCTGTGGAGGGGTGCAGGGCACTATGGGCTGGGGGCAGGGTTCTGTGGAGGGGTGCAGGGTACTATGAGTTGGGTGCAGGGTTCTGTGGAGGGGTGCAGGGTACTATGGGTTGGGGGCAGGGTTCTGTGGAGGGGTGCAGGGTACTATGGGCTGGGGGCAGGTTCTGTGGAGGGGTGCAGGGTACTATGGGTTGGGGGCAGGGTTCTGTGGAGGGGTGCAATGTACTATGGGTTGAGGGGGAGGGTTCTGTGGAGGGGTGCAGGGTACTATGGGCTGGGGGCAGGGTTCTGTGGAGGGGTGCAGGGTACTATGGGTTGGGGGCAGGGTTCTGTGGAAGGGTGCAGGGTACTATGGGTTGGGGGAAGGGTTCTGTGGAGCGGTGCAGGGTAGTATGGGTTGGGGGCAGGGTTCTGTAGAGGGGTGCAGGGTACTATGGGTTAGGGGCAGGGTTCTGTAGAGGGGTGCAGGGTATTATGGATTGGGTGCAGGGTTCTGTAGAGGGGTGCAGGGTACTATGGGCTGGGTGCAGGGTTCTGTAGAGGGGTGCAGGGTACTATGGGTTGGGGGCATTGTTCTGTAGAGGGGTGCATGGTACTAACAGTTTGGTGCAGGGTTCTGTGGAAAGGTGCAGGGTACTATGGGTTGGGGGCAGGGTTCTGTAGAGGGGTGCAGAGTACTATGGGTGGGGGGTAGGGTTCTGTGGAGGGGTGCAGGGCACTATGGGCTGGGGGCAGGGTTCTGTGGAGGGGTGCAGGGTACTATGAGTTGGGTGCAGGGTTCTGTGGAGGGGTGCAGGGTACTATGAGTTGGGGGCAGGGTTCTGTGGAGGGGTGCAGGGTACTATGGGCTGGGGGCAGGTTCTGTGGAGGGGTGCAGGGTACTATGGGTTGGGGGCAGGGTTCTGTGGAGGGGTGCAATGTACTATGGGTTGAGGGGGAGGGTTCTGTGGAGGGATGCAGGGTACTATGGGCTGGGGGCAGGGTTCTGTGGAGGGGTGCAGGGTACTATGGGTTGGGGGCAGGGTTCTGTGGAGGGGTGCAGGGTACTATGGGTTGGGGGCAGGGTTCTGTGGAGGGGTGGAGGGTACTATGCCACTTGCCACCTATAGCCTGCCCCCAACCCAGCTGGTATATTACTTTTTAATGCTCCTATTTTTCTCTATTTGTTCATTCCTTTTCTTCCTTTCGGGCCCCCCCTCCCTTCTTTCCCAATTACCCCTGGCCCCTCCCCCCCTTTTTTTTCTTCCCTTGTTTTTCCCTTTTTGCCTCCTTTCCTTTTTTTCCCTTTTTTTCCCCCCTTCCCCAAACCCCCCCCTCTCTCCCCCCTCCCTTTTCCCTCCACTCACCTATTGAGGTCTAGCCCTGCCTCTTAACATATGTACAGGGGGTTGACCATTCCTTTTCGGACAGTTGGGGATTTTCTAGTTTACTATCCCTCAGGACTTTATTGGTGCTATCAACTCTCTACTAGACACGTCCCCGCATGTGATGAAATTGTCACCTTATGCATGTTGATGCTTGGGTGCTTGGGCTTGCCTCCTCACGATACTCAGAGATTTTTTGAGACGCATTAGTGTGTTGTTTCCTTTTGTTGGCTAAATATAATGACATTAACATGTTATTTACTGTCTTGGTGTATGTCCTTTCTTCTATTTTTCTCCCCATTACAGGAAACCCAAACAAGCTCCTGAAGAAGCATTTTAATTTTGAAAAACGTGTAGAGCTAGATCAGTTTGAGGTCTCTGTAATAGAAATAGAGGGGTGAGATCCCCTCCCCATGTGTAGGGGTTACCCCCCGATCTATTTCCATGTACTGATATGGTAGCATTGTTTACCCCCCTTTCTGTGCAATGTATTTTGCGGTTTTAAAAAATGTTTATCTTTGTTGCTTTTTATGTACTTTTTTGTATAAATAAAATTTGTATCTAATTTTATGACTGGTGCCTACAAAGTCCATGTCTTTCATTCCTTTGGGCGGACCCCTCTTTTCAACATTCAATTTTATTAGCGTCCAGACATTTTTGTTTGTCCATCTGTTACATGTTGTTTTGTCCCCCCAGTCTGTGTCTGCATTGACTGACCCCTTGAGGCCAGCCGATCTTTTACACCCAGGGCAGTAAAGTATTTGGTATATTATCTTTTATCCGCATGTTTAATATATGTATTATGTTTGCACTACAATAAACATATTTTGATATTTCATTTATACTGCGTGTTGCCCTTCAATAAGCCCCATCTTTTTCTGGTCCCCTTTCTGTGTGGGACCATTTGGTTCTGAGAGTGAGTGGAGCCTAATGGGGTAGCTGAGACAATTCAGGTCCTCACCCCTTGCAATTCACAGCAGGCAGTGGGCAGTAAACATTACAACAAAACAAAACAAAAACTCTTGCGCATAAATGTATAAGCCCGACAGTTCAAAGTTCTCGATGGATGGTAGCTTTCAGCCTTGCTGCCCTCAAGGATAGGGAAATCCTAACATACAGACAAAAAACAGAAAAGAGAGGGCGCACCGGCCTTGTGCATTATCTTTAAAAAGGTTTATTAAAACAGAAAACGTAAAAGTACTACTCACAAGGGTAGATAAAAACCACGCATAATAGTCAAATGATGGTAGCAGTCTCCAGACCTATGGACAAGACGTGCAGACCGCTGCTGGCTGACGCGTTTCGAAGGTAGCACCTTCTTCTTCAGAGCCTAACAGTATCCATCTCTTACGGTACCTTAAATAATGTGCTCATCAAGGGAGCACAGACCAAACTGACCTAGGAGCCACTCCCATAAAGTGGGCAGTCAAGAGGCGGGCCCTGACACAGCACCATAGTAACCATTTGTATACACATATACACATATTTTTTTTTATATATGTATATGTGTATACAAATGGTTACTATGGTGCTGTGTCAGGGCCCGCCTCTTGACTGCCCACTTTATGGGAGTGGCTCCTAGGCCAGTTTGGTCTGTGCTCCCTTGATGAGCACATTATTTAAGGTACCGTAAGAGATGGATACTGTTAGGCTCTGAAGAAGAAGGTGCTACCTTCGAAATGCGTCAGCCAGCAGCGGTCTGCACGTCTTGTCCATAAGTCTGGAGACTGCTACCATCATTTGACTATTATGCGTGATTTTTATCTACCCTTGTGAGTAGTACTTTTACGTTTTCTGTTTTAATAAACCTTTTTAAAGATAATGCACAAGGCCGGTGTGCCCTCTCTTTTCTGTTTTTTGTCAGTGGGCAGTAAACAGCCTGCCTGCTGTCAATCACAAAGGGAGCAGACCTGATAGAGAACTAGTGTCTTAGCTTCCCCATTAGGCTATGCCTGCCCAATCACATAACTGTGATTGCACTGTGACAGCTGATCAGTGAACAGAGCCCTGCATGCAGTGCTTGTCCCTAAATCTGGCACTTGTTTACAACAGGCACACAAATCTGTCATCTGTGCTAGTGTTTGTCGTGTGGACACTCTTTATGAATTGCCCCGATAGTGTTAAATAATGTATATATCTTCAATCAGCACCATGGAAGAGGCGTTGCTAACTTTCAGAAAACAATATAGTCTCAGGAAATATTGCAGAGATGTTGGTTTGGGCGTGCTTTACTTCGGTCAATGCTAGAAGGAACTGAAGCTGAATTTGTAGAGACTATAGGTGCATTGTTTAGAAATACAATTTGTTCAGCATTACCAAACAAGCTTTGAAAGACACCTGCTAGTTAATCCTGATCTCACACTAGACAAAACTGTGTCATCTAAGCTACAGACCTAAACGATGTGCCAGGAGAGGCAACCTGTTGTCCTTTATTTCAAATGACAGCTCTACACTTATCCTGAGAAGATATGCATCTGCTACAGCTCAAACAAAAATCTGATACAGAGAGCTGAGAGGCATTTGAACAATGAAAGTAAAAATTAGGTACAAGAGTTGTTTACATTCTGCTGTCTACAGAACCAATAACTGAATAGCCACAAACCTTAAGGCCTCATTCACACAATGTGCAGAGAGGTGAGTTTTTCTGCATGTGTTCTGCTAAGACACACATGAACACTAATGTAGGCCTTGTTCACACCATGGTACAGACATATCAGTTTTTTGCTGGCGTTTTGCAAGGGCTCAAAGAAAACAATTGTTCTGTATGTGCCCTTTCTACACCACAACCTGCAGATTTTTTTCTGCATGAAAAAAAAAACAAACTGACATGAAATCAACATTGGTGTAAACAGGGCACATTAGGCTGCTTTCACACTGAGGCGCTTTACAAGCGCTATAGCGCTAAAAATAGCGCCTGCAAAGCGCCTGTAAAGAGCCTCTCCTCTCATTCCAGTGTGAAAGCCTGAGTGCTTTCACACTGGAGCAGTGCGCTGGCAGGACACTAAAAAAAAGTCCTGCAAGCTGCATCTGTGAGGCTCTGTAGGAGCGGTGTATACTTTGAAATCAATGGGCAGCGCCGGCAAAGTGCCGCTGAATATAAAGAAAAACAACCAGCGCAATAATAGTAACCCCTTTTTAAGCTGCTGACCACTTAGGGTCAATCACTCAAATCCCATACAGTAAAATATAAAAAGACAGTGCAGCGCTAATAATAAGTCCATATGTCAAAGGTCCACCAATGTGTGATATCCTCAATGGTGCTACAATATGGTAAACATGCAGGTGATTTCATGAGTAAACCTCCAACAATGGAAGAAATGGCCGCTCACTTCACAGAATGGACCCTTTAATTACAGAGGTTCATATACACTTACCATCATAGGGTGTAATAACATGTCAGCGGTCAGCTGAAACAGAAAACAGATCCTAATGGGTACTTTCTTGATAAGCGATATCAATTTCAAAATACCAAGTGCAGGAAACCAAACTCCAGAGCCGCATTGATCATGTAAGTAAAAGAACATATATAGTGCTCTCCGCAAGTAAAAACTTTTATTTTCTTTAAAAAACAGAATAAAACGTACAAGTCAGGCACTGAAAACCAGTGTCCGGTATTCCAGCGTGTGTGCACAAAGTCAGCGATAGCCGCAGATGACGTCATGTGACTTCCTTCCGTCCGTACGCATTACATCCCAGTGGGCGGGATTTCTTCAGTGGATACGGAAATGACGTTGGCACCTGATTTATATAGCATGAGCCAATTGCCATGACGCATAAGAGCCGCATCACATGATACAACACAAGGTGGAGCAACACCTTTCCGGACTGAATCCCGGGAGTGTCCCCATATGTCTCAATGAAGCTGAAAATGCCCACTGCCAAACGGCATGAGGAAACACCTCACTTAGCAATTCAATTAATAATTAGAAATTAAAATAAATTACTAGATTTCCCTTTGTTCACAGAACAACAGAAACCCAGTTTAATAAAAAATGTAATGAATAATAAAAAAGTTTTTACCAAAAAATGTTTTTATTAATAAAAAAAATTAACAAAGAATGTGTATATTTATGTTTATAAAATAAAAATGTGGTGCTTTGTGGGCGCTTTTAACCCTTTTTCGGCCGTTAGCGGAGGTTAAAAGCACCCCGCTAGTGGCCGAAGAGTGCCGCAAAAACTACGCTAAAGCACAGCTAAAAATAGTGGCACTTTACCGCCGACGACCCCAACGCCGCAGTGTGAAAGTAGCCTAACTGGTGCGCATGAACACTGATGTCAACATGCATAAAAACTCACTAAAACCCCTATAAGAGTCTGCTGAAGTGGCAAAAAAAAATCTCACTAAAACATGCATGAAAACTGATGTAAATGGATGTGAAACTAAAACCAAAACTCACGGATGCAAGGAGGGCATTAAGAGAGGCAGCACAGAGACCTATGGTAACCCTGGAGGAGCTGCAGAGTTCCACAGCAGAGACTGGAGTATCTGTACATAGGACCACAAAAAGCCGCACGCTCCATAGAGTTGGGCTTTATGGCAGAGTGGCCAGAAGAAAGCCATTACTTTCAGCAAAAAACAAAATGTCACATTTTGAGTTTGCGAAAAGGCATGTGGGAGACTTCCAAAATGTATGGAGGAAGGTGTTCTGGTCTGATGAGACTAAAATTTAACTTTTTGGCCATCAAAGAAGATGCAATGTCTGACGCAAACCCAACACATCACATCACCCAAAGAACACCATCCCCACATTGAAACATGGTGTTGGCAGCATCATGCTGTGGGGATGTTTTTCAGCAGTCGGGACTGAGAAACTGGTCAGAGTTGAAGGAAAGATGGATGGTGCTAAATACAGGGATATTCTTGAGCAAAACCTGTACCACTCTGTGTGTGATTTGAGGCTAGGAAGGAGGTTCACCTTCCAGCAGCACAATGACCCCAAACACACTGCTAAAGCAACACTTGAGTGGTTTAAGGGGAAACATGTAAATGTGTTGGAATGGCCTAGTCAAAGCCCAGACCTCAATCCAATAGAAAATCTGTGGTCAGAATTAAAGCTTGCTGTTCACAAGCGCAAGCCATCCAACTTTAAGGAGCTGGAGCAGTTTTGCAAGGAGGAATGGGCAAAAATGCCAGTGGTAAGAGGTGGCAAGCTAATAGAGACTTATCCAAAGCGACTTGGAGCTGTGATAGCTGCAAAAGGTGGCTCTACAAAGTATTGACTTTAGGGGGGTGAATAGTTATGCACATTGACTTTTTCTGTTATTTTGTCCTATTTGTTGTTTACATCACAATAAAAAAAAAACATCTTCAAAGTTGTGGGCATGTTCTGTCAATTAAATGATGCGAATCCTCAAACAATCCATGTTAATTCAAAGTTGTGAGGCAACAAAACATGAAAAATGCCAAGAGGTGAATACTTTTGTAAGGGACTGTATATGTATTTTTTTGGGATTTTATGTGATAGACCAACACAAAGTGGCACATAATTGTGAAGTGGAAGGAAAATGATAAATGGTATTCAATTTTTTTTTTACAAATAAATATGTGAAAAGTGTGGTGTGCATTTGTATTCAGCCCCCCTGAGTCAATACGTTGTAGAACCACCTTTCGCTGCAATTACAGCTGCAAGTCTTTTTGGGTATGTCTCTACCAGCTTTGCACATCTAGAGAGTGACATTTTTGCTCATTCTTTGCAAAATAGCTCAAGGTCTGTCAGATTGGATGGAGAGCATCTGTGAACAGTCTTGCTACAGATTCTCAATTGGATTTAGGCCTGGACTTTGACTATGCTTTTATCAAAACCATTCCATTGTAGCTGTGGCTGTATGTTTAGGGTCTTTGTCCTGCTAGAAGATGAACATCAACCGCCCCAGTCTCAAGTCTTTTGCAGACTCTAATGCCCCGTACACACGGTCGGATTTTCCGATGGAAAATGTCCGATCAGAGCATGTTGTCGGAAATTCCGACCGTGTGTGGGCTCCATCGGACATTTTCCATCGGATTTTCCGACACACAAAGTTGGAGAGCAGGAGATAAAATTTTCCGACAACAAAATCCGTTGTCGGAAATTCCTATCGTGTGTACACAAATCCGACAGACAAAGTGCCACGCATGCTCAGAATAAATAAAGAGATGAAAGCTATTGGCCACTGCCCCGTTTATAGTCCCGACGTACGTGTTTTACGTCACCGCGTTTAGAACTATCGGATTTTCCGACAACTTTGTGCGACCGTGTGTAGGCAAAACAAGTTTGAGCCAACATCCGTCGGAAATGTCCGAACAAAGTCCGACCGTGTGTACGCCCTATAACAGGTTTTCTTAAAAGATTGCCCTGTATTTGGCCTCATTCATCTTCCCATCAACTCTGACCAGCTTCTCTGTCCCTTCTGATGAAAAGTATCCCCACAACATGATGCTGCCACCGCTATGTTTCACGGTGGGTATGGTGTGTTTAGGATGATGTGCAGTGTTAGTTTTCTGCCACACATAGTGTTTTGCTTTTAGGCTAAAAAGTTCAATTTTGGTCTCATCTGACCAGAGCACATTCTTCCACATGTTTGCTGTGTGCTTCTTATGGCTTTCTTTCAACAATGGCTTTCTTCTTGCCACTCTTCCATAAAGGCCAGATTTGTGGAGTGTATGACTAATAGTTGTCCTGTAGAGAGATTCTCCCACCTGATATGTGGATCTCTGCAGCTCCTCCAGAGTTACCATGGGCTGTCATGGTAATTCTGCAAACCTCTTGGCTGATTTCCTGATTGATGCTCTCCTTGCCCAGCCTGTCAGTTTGGGTGGACGGCCAGGTCTTGGTAGGTGTGCAGTTGTGCCATACTCTTTTCATTTTTGGATGATGGATTGAACATCTGAACATGCTGAGTTTAAAGCTTGGGATATTTTTTTAGAACCTAACCCTGCTTTAATCTTCTTTACAACCTTATCCCTGACCTGTCTGGTGTGTTCCTTGGCCTCCATGATGCTGTTTGTTCACTAAGGCCTCTTTCAAACTGGGGCGGGAGGTGCATCGGCAGTAAAGCGCTGCTATTATTAGCTGCAGTTTTACCGCCCGCTAGCGGCCGAGAAAGGGTTAAAAACCACCGCAAAGCGCCTCTGCAGAGGTGCTTTGCCGGCGTTATAGCCGCGCTGCCCTATTGATTTCAATGGGCAGGAGCGGTGAAGGAGCGGTGTATACACTGCTCCTTCACCGCTCCGAAGATGCTGCTAGCTGGACTTTTTTTCCGGTCCTGCTAGCATACCGCTCCAGTGTGAAAGCCCTCGGGCTTTTACACTGGAGACACAGCAGAGGCTGTATCGGGGCAGTTTGCAGGCGCTATTTTTAGCGCAATAGCGCCTGCAAACCGCCCCAGTGTGAAAGGAGTCTAAGGTTCTCTAACAAACCTCTGAGGGCTTCACAGAACAGCTGTATTTATACTGAGATTAAATTACACACAGGTGACCTCTATTTACTAATTAGCTGACTTCTGAAGGCAATTGGTTCAGCTAGATTTTAGTTAGGGGTTTCAGAGTTAAGGGGGCTGAATACAAATGCACGCCACACTTTTCAGATATTTATTTGTTAAACATTTTGAAAACCATTTAGCATTTTTCTTCCACTTCACAATTATGTGCCACTTTGTGTTGGTCTGTCACATAAAATCCCAATAAAATACATTTAAGTTTTCGGTTATTACATGATAAAATGTGGACATTTTTAAGGGGTATGAATACTTTTTCAATGCACTGTATGCTGTGAGCGAGGCCTAAAGTGGTTGTAAATCTCAAAAATGAAATACAAAGTGTCGAATAGAGAGGAACCCCTGTGGGTGGGATTTTTTAGGCACTACCAACACACAATATAGAAAAAATAATAATAATTTTATTAAATAACTATCTAGAAAAATACATATAATAGTAAACAGAATATTGGACATGGAGACATAAAAAATGTGCAAATTGATGACACAGAGATCCTATACCCAACGTGTTTCAGAGATCAATGTAGTCTCCTTCATCAGGGTTTTAATGCGAAATACATAATCTATAAAATACAAATAATCAACAATCAATTCAGTATATTTAACCCAAATTGCATTGTCCATGAGGAAAAGTACAATTGACTTACATTTGGTTGAATTGCACATACATAAAATCATCCAAATCCATTTTTAAAAGAGAGACCCTGTCACCTGGAGTCCACCCGCCATCCCATCCACATTGTCCCTGCTTGGAATGGAACTCTGAGAGGAATATTTCAAACCCAGATTTGATGTAAAAAAATAAATATATATGTGTGGACAATGCCCCAAAATCAAGAAGGGGCTTTGGTCCTAGGCTTGAGCGAATTACTTGTGCTGGGGCTTATAAAGCAGGAGTCTTGAAAAAGATGTAATAAAACGTGTATGAGAAAAAATGTATATATAGATCTATCCATAGTCCAAAGAAGTAGATTATATGGACAAACATACCTGCAATAGAACGCATCAAAAATTGCTGGCAAATGGGCTGAGAGGGACACACATATCCATGGAGGCTGGGAAAAATATCCAAACATGATTACTTCAAAAGGCTAGTCAGAAATCCCATATGGGAAAAAAGGCACAAAATATAGTAAAATAGGCTTAAAATAGCTGCCCTAATCATTAAATTTGTGCTAACAAAGCCCGGAGGTAGGGTGTAAAAAAAAGAGGGATATATAAATTGCAGGGATCTACAAAATCTACAAAAGACTCACTGTCGGTGTGTTGGATTTCCATTCTGCAACTCTGGATGTGTTCACCTAACAGCCAAGCTTGAATGTTTGTGGTCTCTGAGTATTTATATGCAGGCTAAACTAGGGCGTACTGCCCATAATGCCAAACAGCTGAATAGCTGGAAATCAGGTTCCATCCAGGCCCCCTGAGCCGCGTCCGCGCCGGGCCTTCCCACTGCGCATGCATGACAGGACGTCATGCGGACACGCTGAGGAACGCACGCAGCCCACCGGCACGGAAGTATCTCCAGGCGAATGCATGGGTCGCCCTGGAAACACAGTGGGAGTGACAATGTAGATGGATTAACATCTCACTCCAATGAAGGACGCTTGAAAAGCGCCCTCTATGTGCCGGGCACAGGTCGATGCGCCACAGCTAATAAAGAAACATAAAATATATGATAACTCATTTGGGTTAGAAAATTAGGAGTGGCATATAGAACAAACTACGTCGTATCAAATTTAAATGTGACGAATTACCGTCACAAAATTGCCACGATCACGGGATCATAAAGGCATCTATAGTAAGTGATAGCAGATCGTGGAGGGGATGACAGGGTCTGCATGTGACAGAGTTTACATAAAGGCAACAATAGATAAACCTGCAGACAACAATTGAGCAAACTTAAGAATACTATATAGATGAATATTATGTATAGATCAAGATACAAAAATGATCAGATGAATAAACGATCCCCTCTATGACAGACAACACAGTAGGGGAGACAAACAACAAATCGCATAGAGAATGGAGTGAAATGGATTAAATGTGGAGGTGACTAGTATATACACTAAATTTTACTAACAAGATGGGACCCATAATGTGGCTATTTCTTCATCCCTCCCGAGGTAAATCCTTCAAGGAAGGGCTTGAATCAAACAGCTTCCTTCAATCCTGGTGGATGGGTCGCCTTCAACATACCGTATTTATTGGCGTATAACACGCACTTTGTTCCCCTTAAAATCAGGGGAAAGTCGTGGGTGCGTGTTATACGCCGATCCCCGCTAATTGTGAGCTATTGACGGTGATCGCCGCCGACATTCACATAGCGAGCAGTTTTAAATATGGCGCCGCGGAGTTCGGAGGGACTCGGCGGTGTTGAACGAGCGCCGCCGAAATCACAGAGCCGAGATACACATAGTCGAGTGTATTCGGCTCTTTCCGGCGCCGCTCACAGTCCCGCCCAGTCCCGCCACTGTGTTATGTCCATCATAGGGCGGGACTGGGCGGGACTGTGAGCGGCGCCAGAAAGAGCCGAATACACTCGACTATGTGTATCTCGGCGGCGTTCGTTCAGTTCCGCCGGCGCCGAGTCCCTCCGAACTCCGATATACACTAGTATGTGTATATGCGGCGGCAGGCGGTAGGCATGGACACTGGGGACAAGGCTGCACTGGGGACAAGGCTGCACTGAGGCAAGGCTGCACTGGGGACAAGGCTGCACTGGGGACAAGGCTGCACTGGGGACAAGGCTGCACTGAGGCAAGGCTGCACTGGGGACAAGGCTGCACTGAGGTAAGGCTGCACTGACAAGGCTGCACTGACAAGGCTGCACTGACAAGACTGCACTGACAAGACTGCACTGACAAGAATGCACTGACAAGACTGCACTGGGGCAAAGCTGCACTGACAAGGCTGCACTGACACTGAAAAGGCTGCAATGACACTAACAAGGCTGCAGATGAACACTGATGAGGCTGCATTGATGGGCATTTTAATGTAAGTTTCTTTTCCTTAAACTTCCCTCCTAAAAGTTTTCTTCCTTAAAATTCTCTCCTAAACTTGGGGTGCGTGTCATACGCCGGCGCGTGTTATACGCTGATAAATACGGTATATATCCAGCGCAAACAAAGTGTCAGGTCACCTGAGGTCAGGTGATGGATGCATACCGCTGGGGTTAGGAGCGCACCGCTAAGGTTTTGGACCCTTCTGCTGGCTGCTGCGGATGGAGCTCTGGGTGGTTCAGGAAAGCAGCTACACCTGAACGCTGACACGGACCAAGCAGGAAGCTATATCTTAAGATTCCCCAAGGCGCGGAGTCTAAGAGCCAGCAGGTATTCATCAGAGCCTCTAGTGGTGAGGATGGATTTGGCTGCAGCAGACTCCAGGTCGTGGCCCCCCGGGGTCTCTCAGCTCCTGCTCACGGACTGGCTCTGGTGGACAGAGTGGAAGCAGCAGTTCAGGGTTAAGCAAAAGATAGTCAGGAGAACAAGCCAAGGTCAGGGAACCTAGCAGACAAGGATGGTCAGGAAGGCACGCCAAGGTCGGGGTTACTAGCAGACAGGAATTGTCAGAAGGACATGCCACGGTCGCTACATAGAAGTCAGAGATAATATACATCAGGACGCCACACCAGAAGCCTAAACACAACTGTTGCTCGGGCAAGGCTGGCTTGCAGTGCACGCAATTAAATAGTGTTTCCTGTTAGAGGCTGGGGTGGAGCCATGCTGAGAGAAGATTACTTAAACACGTAGGTGTGAGAGCGTGGTCCCTAAGCTAAAACACAGACCAGAGAGGTAAGTAAACAGATAGGGCATAAAACATTACTGCAGATTCATGACACAAAGCTTATCCCTATAGAGTGTACTTGTCCCAATTAAGCGAGCAAAGGGGTTGATTTACTAAAACATTAGAGAGCAAAATCTGGTGCAGTTCTGCATAGAAACCAATCAGCTTCCAGTTTATTTATTTTTTGTCAAAGCTAAAGTTAGAAGCTGATCCAAGAGAGGTAACGCTGCTCCAGGTGATGAAAATTAAGTAGGATTGAATGGGTTGGGTGCTAGCCTTGGCTCGCCACCATGGATACAAGGAAAGGAAGGATATGGCTGCACACCACCATAAATCCAGCGCAGATGTATTGGTATAACATGTACATAGACTGCCACAAGGACTCAGGACACAGCTAAGGAGGTGACACATTTCACACTTAGTCAGGTCCATAAATATTGGGACATCGACAAAATTCTAATCTTTTTGGCTCTATACACCACCACAATGGATTTGAAATGAAACAAACAAGATGTGCTTTAACTGCAGACTTTCAGCTTTAATTTGAGGGTATTTACATCCAAATCAGGTGAACGGTGTAGGAATTACAACAGTTTGTATATGTGCCTCCCACTTTTTAAGGGACCAAAAGTAATGGGACAATTGGCTGCTCGGCTGTTTCATGGCCAGGTGTGTGTTATTCCCTCATTGTCCCATTTACAAGGAGCAGATAAAAGGTCCAGAGTTAATTTCAACTGTGCTATTTGCATTTGGAATCTGTTGCTGTCAACAACTATCAGTGAAGCAAGCCATCATTAGGCTGAAAAAAACAAAACAAACCCATCAGAGAGATAGCAAAAACATTAGGTGTGGCCAAATCAACTGTTTGGAACATCCTTAAAAAGAAAGAACGCACCGGTGAGCTCAGCAACACCAAAAGACCTAGAAGACCATGGAAAACAACTGTGGTGGATGACCGAAGAATTCTTTGCCTGGTGAAGAAAACACCCTTCACAACAGTTGGCCAGATCAAGAATACTTTCCAGGAGGTAGGTGTATATGTGTCAAAGTCAACAATCAAGAGAAGACTTCACCAGAGTGAATACAGAGGGTTCACCACAAGATGTAAACCATTGGTGAGCCTCAAAAACAGGAAGGCTAAATTAGAGTTTGCCAAACAACATCTAAAAAAGCCTTCACAGTTCTGGAACAACATCCTATGGACAGATGAGACCAAGATCAACTTGTACCAGAGTGATGGGAAGGGAAGAGTATGGAGAAGGAAAGGAACTGTTCATGATCCAAAGTATGCCACCTCATCAGTGAAGCATGGAGGTGGTAGTGTCATGGCGTGGGCATGTATGGCTGCCAATGTAACTGGTTCTCTTGTATTTATTGATGATGTGACTGCTGACAAAAGCAGCAGGATGAATTCTGAACTGTTTCTGGCAAAGTTATCTGCTCATATTGAGCAAAATGCTTCAGAACTCATTGGACGGCACTTCACAGTGTAGATGGACAATGACCCGAAGCATACTGCGAAAGCAACCAAGGAGTTTTTTAAGGGAAAGAAGTGGAATGTTATGCAATGGCCAAGTCAATCACCTGACCTGAATCCGATTGAGCATACATTTTACTTGCTGAAGACAAAACTGAAGGGAAAATGCCCCAAGAACAAGCAGGAACTGAAGACAGTTGCAGTAGAGGCCTGGCAGAGCATCACCAGGGATGAAACCCAGCGTCTGGTGATGTCTATGCGTTCCAGACTTCAGGCTGTAATTGACTGCAAAGGATTTGCAACCAAGTATTAAAAAGTGAAAGTTTGATGGATGATTGTTAATCTGTCTCATTACTTTTGGTCCCTTAAAAAGTGGGAGGCACATATACAAATTGTTGTAATACCTACACCATGCACCTGAATTGGATGTAAATACTCTCAATTTAAAGCTGAAAGTCTGCAGTTAAAGCACATCTTGTTCATTTCATTTCAAATCCATTGTGGTGGTGTATAGAGCCAAAAAGATTAGAATTGTGTCGATGTCCCAATATTTATGGACCTGACTGTAACTGGCGCTTCTTCAAAACCTTAGAAGAAGCTGAATGGCTAACATGTAGAGCTGTACTAGATTTTGCACTCTCCAGTTTTAGTAAATCAACCCCAAAGTGTAATTTCTGTCACCTGCTTTGTTCCTCTGCTAGCTACATGAATCTCTTCTGACAAGTTTTCCTGACACCAAGAAAATAAAGGTGACAGGGGATCTCTAGCTGATTGACAGCTCTGTTCCTGTGTTTTGTATAAAGGGGGGGGATCCCTCCAATCAGCTCTCAGAGCTCTCTTCACTGAGCTCTGCAGAGTGTAATTTTAGCTCTCTGCCCAACCTATGTAGGAGGAATGTATGGGGAAGAAAATGCCCACATGAGCCGCACATCTCTGCAAACCCCAGATAAGAAAGTGTAACAGCCTCAACCTAGGCTCCAGCCAGGCCACTCACCCAACATCACTCTGTGTACCACCTGAGGCCAGTCACTTCAGTGGGTGTATGTTTGGGTTTACAACAACTTAAAGCGTTGTTCCACCCAAAAATTTGGCATGTCATCTTTTTTTTGGGGGGGGGGGGCGGATACCCTCTTTTTAGAGGCACCAGAAAGAAGTTCCTCTCTCCCCCCTCCCTCCTTGCAATCTTCTGGGACACGTCACAGGTGTCAGATGATTGCCGGGCCATTCACAGTGCGCAGCGTGGCTCGCGCATGCGCAGTGCATTCCTGGCTGTGAAGCCACAGCTGGGCGCCCACAGTTAGAATGCCGGCGCCATGGAGATGAGCTGGGCTTCGTACGCCCGCATTGCTGGACCGTGGGACAGGTGAGTGTCCGATTATTAAAAGTCAGTTACACTTCTTGTAGCTGCTGACTTGTAATTGTTTTTTTTCGGCGGAACTCAGCTTTAAGGCTGAACTCCAAGATTAACAAATATTGTTCAATCTTGAATCTTCATGTTCTTTGTGTAATTCTTCCAGATAATCCAGTGTGAACATTTTCCTCTGTGCAGGAGCTTCCTGTACAACAGTCATGGTTGTTCTCTCCTTGTGCAGGGTGACTAGTCTTGTCTCCACCCTCCTGTAGTTTTCTTCAGGCAGCCTGTAGTGGGTGGAATCCCTCCTTAAGGCTCAGGGACACACGGGACACCTAGCAACAGCACAATGGCAGCAGAAGGCAAGTAAAACAACCATAAAATCAAGCAAAAAGCAAGGTTCATAAAGACATGAATGAGCGAGTTTGGGGTGGAAGAACTTGAGTGGCCTGCACCTCAACCTCAACCCGATAGAACACCCTTCGGATGAATTTCACTGGAGACTGCGAGCCAGGCCTTCTCGTCCAACATCAGTGCCTGACCTCTCAAATGTGCTTCTGGAAGAATGGCCAAACATTCCCATAGATCAGGGATATGCAATTAGCGGACCTCCAACTGTTGCAGAACTACAACTCCCATGAGGCATAGCAAGACTCTGACAGCCACAAGCATGACACCCAGAGGCAGAGGCATGATGGGACTTGTAGTTTTGCAACAGCTGGAAGTCCGCTAATTGCATATTCCTGTCATAGACACACTCCTAAACCTTGTGGACAACCTTCCCAGAAGAGTTGAAGCTGTTATAGCTGCAAAGAGTGGGGCAACTCAATATTGAACCCTGCCGACTAAAGGCCCGTACACACGATACGAAAATCAGTTGGAAAAATTTGTACGACAAGCTGTCCGACGATTTTCGGTTCGTTAGTACGGTGCTTTCGACAGCCGATTTTGCTTTTTCATCAGAGAAAAGCTGGATGTGTAGACTATAAAATTTTTGTTGGATGTGAACTCAACGTCCGATTTTCCTTTCATTAGTACGGTTTTCATATGGAAAAAATTGTAAGAGCAAGGCTACGCATGCTCAGAAACGAAAGAATACATTCAAAACTATTCAACACATTACGTCACTTCTGACGTTGTATTATGTTGTACGAAAATTTTCATATTGTGAGTAACCTCTTCACTTTCGACATGAAACTAACACACCACAAAAAACGGACGTGTGTACGTGTGTACGAGGCTTTAGACCGGGATGCCATTAAAGTTATATATAGCGTATCTACAGTCAGCCATGCTCAAAGTACAGAAGTAGAGTAATGACCATCAAGGATTCAGGTGAGAAAGCTTAGAAGATGAGGGATACAAGTAGTATTAGATAGAGGGCAAGCTCTGTGTACCTTTAGCGCCCTATAAAGTTGTGCTTGACACAGACGGTAATAGATTTCAGTAATCCTCACAACCATAGCTCCTTTTAAATGTGCTGTAAGCACACTTCCAGTATACTTCTCCTTTACAGCTCTATAATGATACATTTCTAAATGTTAATTGCATCTGCTTATTATTATTTTTAATCTATCCAAACAAGCGCAGAAACACAATAGTTTTTTTTTTTTTCATTTCTAATAGAGAACAGTCTTGTTATTTACAGTTAAACGCAGCAGAGAAAGATTAGAAGCATTGCTTCAATTTTGTATGGATTGTAGGACGCAGGTTAAAAACAAAAACAACAATCAATCAAAAGATTTAATGAGAAATATTTGGACAGAGCTAGTTTGTAAATAGTGAAAGTAATTTACAAATACCCTATTAAAAATCCAATCTCCCTGTTCGGCAGCAAGCAGGCTACAGATTTTATTTTCTTTATACATCATTAATAAAAGCATACTGAACAAAATGAAAAGCAGAGGCTTATGGAGACTGCTTCATTATTTTTTCAGAAATGTCACGTGGGTATAAAAAATGAAAAAAAAAAAAAAAGATTTAGGAACGGCAGGAACAGAGGTACTTATGTGCCATACGACGTCACTTTGTAACCATTTTGCTGCCGCGAGCGTCATGAGTTATTGTTAGCATGGAAGGATGCTGAATTAACACGAGACATTTAAAATGAAAAGCCCCTCTGCAATAAAACTGATGAATTGTGATTACTGATGATGATAAATAATGCCAAGGTCACAGAAGAGCAGTGGTAATGGTTTCCTCAGAATAGAACCAGGTCCATAATAACGATCAATCACTCATAATATATGGAGTCTGTGTGACCGGCTCATTAAGTACCTTTATATTTTAAGAGAACACAAAATCAGTCAATGATGACACAGGACCAAAAGTATGTACTTAAGGATATTGCATTACACTAGCTTTTTTCTATAGCTTTCAGCATCCAGGGGATAATTTCATGGAAGCTGTGTCTAATAAAACTTACTCCTGTAACATAGTTCTGGACCTACTAAGTTCAAGTAGAACTAAAGGCAAAACTTTATCTATTTTTAAAATTTTGGATAGAGTAAGGTAGAGGTATAACCCCTGTCGTGTTTTTTTTTTTGTGTGTCCTGCTGGGGGGGATTTCTCTTTAGGCTGGGTTCACACTGCAGCATGGATCCGCTCACAGCAGGGGTCTAGTGCATCCCTGTTCACCATGTTAGGTCCAATTTCACTCCGAATTTTTGGCTGAATTCGGACCTGAGATGTACCAGAAGATGCACCATAGATAGAGTTGCCACCTCATCCCTTTAAACCCGAACACCTTTGAATTACACAAGTTCTGAGGCTAATTAAATGCAGATAGGGCACCAAGTGAGTTTAAGTACCACCTTAATCAGCCACAGAACCTGTGTAATTAATATGTGTTCAGGTTTAAAGGGATGAGGTGGCAACCCTAACCATAGAGAGCCGGTCACAATCTCCTGACATGCAAAATGGACGCGGGAAAACCCTCATCCAATTTTCAATAGTGTGAACCCACCCTCAAATCCTGTCCCACAGTCAAAACAGGAAGTGAGAGGAAATGACTCCAAAATGAGGGAATTCCTGGGTTTCACCAGGGTCATCAGAACTAGGTCCCCTATTGGAAGATTTTCTCCCATTCCTGTTCTGGTGACAACCCAAAATTTGGGTTTTTCTTTCACCTTCACCTTGGTGAGAACGATATTCAGGACAAATAGAGGCAGTGAATTTCAGATACGCAGACTGCAATAAAAGCTGACAGATTTTCTAATCCCTCTCCACTCTATCTAAAGAGAAAATAAAATTATTGGGTTCCATTCATGCAGCGGTATTTTTCCCCTTTATAAAATGCAGTAAAATACCGCTCAGCGTTTTTTAAAAACATGCGCTAATTGAACGCTGTCAGCTGAATCTAAAAAGAATAATTGTCGGCAATACAAAAATCGGGAAAAAAATGCGTGGGGTCCCCACCCCCCAATTCATACCAGGCACTTCGGGTCTGTTATGGATTTTGAGGGGAATCCCATGCCAAATTTTAAAGAAAATATGGCATGGGGCCCCCCAAAATCCATACCAGACCCTTATCCGAGCATGCAGCCCAGTGAAAGGGAGGGGACGAGTGACCAGTAGCCCTCTCCTGAACCATACCAGGCCACATGCCCTCAACATGGGGGTGCTTTGGGGCAGGGGGGCTCAGCCCCCCCAAAGCACCTTGTCCCCATGTTGATAGGGACAAGAGCCTCTTCCCCGCAACCCTGGCCAGTGGTGATGGGGGTCTGCGGGTGGGGTGCTTATCTGAATCTGAAAGCCGCCTTTAAGAAGTGGCTACCAGATCCCGATTTTGTGTAGTGTAAAAAATGACAAGAGGGAGTTTTTGACAAGTCCCGGAGTAGATCCACTGTCAATCACAACGCCCACCACCGATCCGAAAAAAAAAAGAAAAAGGTTAGTTTGAGCTGAAGGCTCCTGCAGTCTGCCAGCTCTGCCGTCTGCCAGTTCTTAAATAACTAAGGGGTGGGCCACCTGATGACATTGCCGGGTGATCCTGCCCCCTTATGATGTCATTGACCCAGCATGCCCCTGGCCGATCCTTAACTACCGGTACACATTCCACAAATACCGCATGCATGGCCACTACTTAATTTCTGCACGCATTTAATTTTTTTTCCTTCTGTGAATGGATTTTAATGCCTATTCATGCAGTATTTACCAAGCGTTGTCAGTGTTTTTTGGGTAAATACTGCACAAATGGTCTAGTGAATTGCTAGTTTCAGGATTGCATGAGATGTTTAGGCAAAATGTGTCCTGACACCTAAGTATCTCTTGCAAGTTTACTCTGGGGCATGCAGTAACCTTCATGATGATGTACACACATGTGCACTGTAGCCTCCATTCACCTAAATAGGAAGCCCATCTATAGCTTGGCAGGCACTTAACCGCAATGGGTGGAGGTCACATTGATTGATTTTGGGCCGAGGCAGTGAAAATCTAGTGCACTAAAAGTCCACCTATCCTTCAAAAATCTGGGTCACTCCTGTAAATACGATAGGAAGGGCCCATCCTACAGTTACAGATGCCTGGGTGCAGAAATATTTCTTTTGCCCCCACATGGGCGTGGTCATCTTACTCCTTCCCTCCCCTAAGGAGTCTTTGTTACCCTAGGATCCCTCCACGGTCTCTTAAAAATAAACAAAATGCAGGAAGAGAAGCAGAGTACTGGGACCTGGAGGGGGGGGTCTCTCTAATGGACACAGAGAGGGCCTTGGTTAGAGAGTCTGTTAGAAAGAGCCCTCACCAGGCCTCATTATAGACTACAATGGGGTCTAATGGGACCTGGAGGGGGGTCTTTCTAACAGAGACCCTCTTGGTGTCCATTAAAGACTGTGTGTCAGACTTCCACTTACCAGACCGGTGAGTCCGCTTGGGCAGAGGGAGGTCTCCCGTACGTGTCCGACTCGCAACCCCTGGTAGAGTAGACAGGAGGCACAGGTGTGCAGAGTGGTATGAGAGCCTGGTGATGGGATCCAGGTGCTGGAAGTAATATGATCTTCAAGCAGCAGGTCGGAAGTCTGGAACACAGGCAAACAGATGCTGAGCAGGAGCAGAGCAGACAGGTCAAGGCACAGGCAGGGTTCGGCAACAGGCGGGCAGCAAAGGTACAACAGGAGCAGGCAGAAGCGGAGTCAAACAGGCCGGAGTCAGGTACAAGCAGCAGTCAGGAGAATCCAAGAGGCAAGCCGGGTCGTCAGGAGATCAGGATTTACAGGAACACAGGAATAGGCAACGGGAACTATGGCAAAGGGAGCTGTTGATCAGGCAGCACTGAGCAGAGTGCAAGGCAGACCTAAATAGGCTGGTTGGCGCCAAATGGTGCACACGCGCGCACGCCGATGCTCAATGGCGCGCGCGCATGTGCCCGCTCACCAGTGCACGACCAGAGCCAACAGGGGCACGCACAACAGCGCGCACAGGAACACGCATGCCAACGCGCACCGGCGCGCACCAGAACAACCAGCACTTCTCTGACAGTCCGTTAGAGCACCCACCAGGCCCCATTAGATACTACAATGGGGTCTAATGGATCCTGGAGGTGGGTCTTTCTAACAGAGGTCCTCTCTGTGTCCATTTGAGAGTCTATGTTAGAAAGAGCCCCCATCAGCGCAACCTCACCAGTGCCCATCAGCGCAGCCTCACCAGTGCCCATCAATGCAACCTCACCAGTGTCAATCAATGCAGCCTGATCAATGAAGCCTAAAAAACATAGTAAGTGCAGCGCAATAAATAATGCAATAATATAATATTGAAATATTAAAAGTCCCCAATGCTCAAATGCTCAATTGCTCAAATGCACTGTAAACTTTCGGTGGCCGGAAGAGATACGATCCTGTGTACAGTAATCAATATGCGCTTACCAGACGGTGTGGACCTCTGCAAAGCAGGGGTCAAACTCACATATCTCCCCTCAGGGATGATGATCTGCTGGATGCTGACACTGGAACGGAACACAGCCGGCAACGATTCCTGGTATCCACAAGCAAACTTCCAGCTGAAGGAGCCCCAAGGGATACAGGCGTCCGGATCAGGGTTTCCTCACAGGTTTTTGTTCAGGCTCAGAACAGGTTCAGCAAATACAGGAAATACCTGTTCATTGTACCAGAAAAGCAGCGCCTGTATTCCTGTATTTGCTGAACCTGTTCTGAGCCTGAACAAAAACCTGTGAGGAAACCCTGATCCGGACGCCTGTATCCCTTGGGGCTCCTTCAGCTGGAAGTTTGCTTGTGGATACCAGGAATCGTTGCCGGCTGTGTTCCGTTCCAGTGTCAGCATCCAGCAGATCATCATCCCTGAGGGGAGATATGTGAGTTTGACCCCTGCTTTGCAGAGGTCCACACCGTCTGGTAAGCGCATATTGATTACTGTACACAGGATCGTATCTCTTCCGGCCACCGAAAGTTTACAGTGCATTTGAGCAATTGAGCATTTGAGCATTGGGGACTTTTAATATTTCAATATTATATTATTGCATTATTTATTGCGCTGCACTTACTATGTTTTTTATACCACTGTCCAGGCTTTTGTGATTACCTGAAGTGTTCAGCTTGCAATTGGGTGTGGGTTTTAGCTGTTTGCGCTGATTGATTCTTTTCACATATTGATCAATGAAGCCTCACTAGTACCAATCAATGCAGCCTCATCAGTTCCCATCAATGCAGTCTTAGCAGTTCCCATCAATACAGCCTTAGCTGTGTCCATTATTGCAGCCTCATCAGTGCCCATTAATGAAGCCTCACCAGTTTACATAAATGCAGTCTATCAGTGGCCATCAATGCAGCTTCAACAGTGCCCATCAATGCAGCCTTATCAGTGTCCACAAATGCAGCCTCACCAGTGCTCATCATTGCAGCCTGATAAGTGTCCATCAATGCAGCCTCACCACTGCCCATCAATGCAGCCTGATAAGTGCCCATTAGCACAGCCTCACCAGTGTCCATCAGCGCAGCCTCACCAGTGCCTATCGATGCAACCTCACCAGTGCCCATCAATGCAACCTCACCAGTGCCCATCAATGCAGCCTGATCAAAGCCCATCAATGCAGCCTCACCAGTACCCATCAATGCAGCCTCATCAGTAACCATCATAGCAGCCTCAGCTGTGTCCATTATTGCAGCCTCACTAGTGCCCATCAATGCAGCCTCACCAGTGCCCATCAATACAGCCTGATCAGTGCCCATCAATGCAGCCTCACCAGTGCCTATCAATGCAGCCTCACCAGTGCCTATCAATGCAGCCTTATCAGTGCCGATCAATGCAGCCTTACCAGTGCCCATCAATGCAGCCTGATCAGTGCTGATCAATGCAGCCTGATCAGTGCCCGTCAATGCAGCCTGATCAGTGTCCATCAATGAAGCCTCACAAGTGCCCATCAATGCAGCCTGATCAGTGTCCATCAATGAAGTCTGATCAGTGCCCATCAGCTCAGCCTCACCAGTGCCCATCAATGCAGCCTCACCAGTGCCCATCAATACAGCCTGATCAGTGCTCATCAATGCAGCCTCATCAGTGCAGCCTCACCAGTGCATGGAAATTAGACAGAGGAGAGCCACTGGATCACACAGAGCAGGGATCTCCCGCTGTGACACAGCATGGATTTGAATGAATTACCCAGTGGCCGCTGTCATACGAAGTCCCGCCTCCTGGACTGGCTCTGTTGATAGACCTCCCATGTCCCGGCATTGGACCAGTGTGCTGTCTATCATGGGATCCTTTCCAGGAGGCAGGACTTTGTATGACAGCGGCCGCCAGGTAATAAATTAAAATCCATGCTGTGTTACAGTGGGAGATCCCCGCTCTGTGTTTAGGCCGTACTCGCCCCCTTCCCCTCCGAGGCAGCCCCACACTTAGGCTGCGGCCGTCCCTGCTCAAAGTTCTGCCTGGGTCCAATGGACCCAGTGAGACCCATGGTAGGGCCCGGCTCCGGGAGACTCCCCCCTGCCTCAGCTCACGGCTATGCATAAGAGAGCGTAGTTTGTTCCTCCAAAACAATTCATATATTACTATCTTATCATAAGTAATGAAAATTGCTCTAGTCAAGGGGCTATAACATATAAAATATAAGCTTTGATATGTGAATTTTTAAAGAAACCAGGGACTGCATATGATGCTAGCAATATCACCCACCATGCTTACAACTAACAAGTGGTACCCAGTGCTGCGGTTAGATCTCCAGAACATGGACACAGGCCGCCTCACCTCCTCAGACGTGCTCTCTTCTCTCAGGCTCTGAATGCTGGGGCTTGGCCTCGCTCTCCTCGTGTCCTGATGTCACTGGTTGCTAGACGCCAGGTGGCAGGCAATCCTAGCAACCAGTGCGGCGGGCAGTAGAGGTCAGCGGATGGTGCAACAAGAGGATCTCGGGCGGTGCCGCTGCTGCTGAATGTAACAGTAAGTGAGTGCCACAGCTTTGACACCCCTTCTCTGCCTCAGCTCTCGGTGCCTGGGCACGGTGCACCCTGCGCACCCACCCAGGATCGGCCCTAATGATAGGCATGGCTTCCGCGCCATGGAAAACAAGGAGTTTGGCTTTAAGTGCGTGATTAAAGAGTGAGAAGCAATTTAGCTTTATTTATTTCTTCTCCCTGCAAAGAAAGTAAAAGTAGTTAAAAGCAGCACATATTACATACATTACATTTGTTAGATACACAATTAACCCCTTGCTTACCTGTAGATGTTAACCCCTTCCCAGCTAGTGCCATTAGTACAGTGTCAGTGTACAATATTATCACTGATGTACATAATATATGTACATATTATAACTGGGTACTAACATTTATAGGTAAAGTTGATCCAGTGAATTTCTGATTGCCTCTCGGGGATCAGGAAATAATTTTTTCCCCGCTCCAGCAAAATGGATTATGCTCTGCTGGGGGTTTTCGCCTTCCTCTGGATCAACTGTGGGTATAGGATTGGGTATATGGGATTGTATGATTTTTTTATTTATTTTTCTCTTTTATTGGTGGAACTAGATGGACTTGTGTCTTTTTTCAACCTGACTAACTAGATATCTGATCACTGTATTAGTGTCTCTAACAGTGTCAGTTAAGCTGGCCATGAATTATACAATTCTCTTGTACAATTTTCCTTTAGATTTACCAAAACCATATAATATGAGGTCAAACCTAAATACCTCCAATTTGTATGCAGTCTGGCAGCCCTTTGCACTCCATAATTGAAGGTAAATCTAAAGGAAATTGAACAATAAAGTTGTATAATGTATGGCCAGCTTTAGTGACCCTCCCAGTGTCTGTTAGCACCAGATTTTTCCGCCACCCTATCATAGTCACACTATAAGTTGTAAGGGGTACCCCTACTCATTCACATGGGGGGTGCTGGGATTTGGGCCCCCCCCAGATTCCCATAACCCCCACATCTGGTATGGATTGGGGGGAACCCACGCCATTTTTTTTTCTTAAATTTTCATTGCTGGCAATTCTTTTTTTACATTCAGCTGTTAGCGGGGAACCCCGCTGACAGCTGATGACTCATCAGTTGTTAAGGACGCGGCTCTTTAATAACCAGTACACATTCCATCATTCTTGCATGCCTCAATCACTAATTACTGCATGCATTTATTTATTTATTTCCTTGTGTAGATTGAGTTTAATGCCTGTTCATGGTATTTACCAAGCATTTTCAGTGTTTTATGGTAAATACCGCAGAACAGTATAGTGAATTGACAGTTTCAGGTGTCTGGACACCTACATACAACATGTGATCTGATTCTGTGAAGGCAGCCTATTGTTTTGTTTTTTTTCAACATTTTTAGGCTTTTTTCATTATATAATAAGAAACCAAAAGAAAGCTCTATCTGTGTGAAAAAAAATATAAATTTAATTTGCGTACAATGTTGCATGACCGTGCAATTTGCAGTTAAATTAGCACAGTGCTAAATAGCAAAAAATGCCCTGGTCACGAAGGGAGTAAAAGCTTATGGAAGTCAAGTAGTTAAATCAGAATTCTTTGACAGTTACGGTATATTTTGAGGTAAATATAGTTATGTTAAAATTACAGAAAACTGTATTTTTCTAATGTTTATTTTTTCCCCCTTATTCCATGTACTTAGGGATGAGCTGAACACATCTGGGTTCGGTTTGCACAGGTTTAGATATAGCAGAAGCCAAATAAAAACCCCATTTATGTCAATTGGAGGCAAATCTGTCAAATCAATTTTCTCCATTTTTAAGGCTGATAGCCAAGTGGTTGTCAAAAAGTGCATGGGGATCTGGGAACTGTCCCAGAGGACATGTACCAAAGCAACATTTAAATATAAAAAACAGCTGTTTTACAGGAAGAGTGAATTTAATAATAATGCATGTACAACACTAAAAACTCACTATTAATTAAAAAAAAAAAACTGCTTGACGGTCTCTAAAGTATCACATCTCTACTATGTAGACAAAATAATATAGCAAAAGTGAAAAAAAGCTGGTTAACCTCTTTCCGGTGACTGTACACAGAAATGCAGCCTCAATGAAGTAGGTGTTCTTCCATAAGGCTGCTTATACAGTACAATGACAAAAAAAAAAACAGAAAAAAACTATGTGAACCCCTTGGAAAAGCATACACGTTAATTAACTGGCTTTAAGCAGTAAAAAATCGATGTGAACCCCTTGGAAAAGCATGCATGTTAATTAACTGATTTTAAGCAGTAAAAAATGTGATCTGACCCTCATCCAGTGACAGTCACAATAGAGAAACACGATATGCTTAAAGTACAACTCCAGGCAAAACTTTTTTTTTGTTTTGGATAGAATTGAGATGGATTAGAACACCTGTCAGGGTTTTATAGCCCTTTCACACTCACAGCGCCCGGGCGACGGCGGTAAAGCGGCGTTATTTTTAGCGGCGCTTTACCGTCGTTTTAGCTGCGCTTTTTGTCTGCTAGCTCGCTTTTAAACCCTGCTAGCAGCCAAAAAAGGGTTAAAAGCGCTGGCAAAGTGCCGCTGCAGCGGCGCTACCCATTGATTTCAATTGGCGGGGGCGCTTTAGGAGCGGCGACAAGGAGGAAAATGTGGCTTTCACAGGGGTGACTTCACCCCATCTGATGGAGGCAAGATCAACACAGTTTGGACATACTAATGTCTGATATTGTCTTCAATTTATCAAAGCTGAACTTTGTAAGTTCCCTGAGTTGTGTATTGTTTTATGTTTTTAAAAACATGCCTGTTTACCACAAAAAAGGATATTTCTACTGTCCAAAAAAAAATCCAAAAATATGTTGATTTGTTCAAAAACCCTCTTCTAAACCCACATGTGAATGTGCACAGAATAAAAATGTTTCTACTCAACAATGTGTGGCTTCTTCTTTCAATGCTCAATAGCAGTTTTTTGCTTAACCACTTGCTTACTAGGCACTTAAACCCCCCTCCTATCCAGACCAATTTTCAACTTTCAGCGCTGACGCACTTTGAATGGCAATTGCGCGGTCATACAACACTGTACCCATATGAAATTTTTATCATTTTTTCACCACAAATAGAGCTTTCTTTTGGTGGTATTTGATCACCTCTGCAATTTTTACTTTTTGTTAAAAAAATGTAAAAACCTGAATTTAAAAAAAAAAAAAAAGTTTTAATTTTTTTATATTTTGTTATAAAAAAATTAAAACAGGTAATTTTTCTTCTTCATTGATGTACGCTGATGAGGCGGCAGTGATGGGCACTGATAGGCGGCAGTGATGGGCACTGATCAGTTACACTGATAGGCAGCACTGCTAGGTGGCACTGATTGGCACTACTGGTGGGCATTGATAGCTGGCACTTGTGGGCATTGATAGGTAATACTTGTGGGCATTGATAGGTGTCACTTGTGGGCACTGATAGGTGGCACTTTGGGCACTGTTAGGTGGCACTGTGGGCACTGTTAGGTGGCACTGTGGGCAGTGTTAGGTGGCACTATTAGGTGACACTGATGAGGCAGATGTGCCTCTTCCACTTCGGGACCGATGTCCCTTACATCTGAGCTGGTGATCGGCTTTTTTTTCTACTCACGCTGTCAGCGTGAGTAGAAAAAAAAAATGATTATCGATCTTTTGTTTACATCATGTGATCAGCTGTCATTGGCTGACAGCTGATCACATGGTAAGGGGCCGGGACCGGCCCCTTCCTTAGATCGGTGATCACCCAAGTCTCAGTGACTCTGTGATCACAGCGCGATCAGAGCGCATGCACAGGGGAGGCTGTCATATGACGGCCTCCCGGGAATTCAGGGCTGCACTGTGGCCGTCATTCGGCCATAGCGCGGATGCCAAGTGGTTAAGTTGGTGTTTACAGTGACAATGGGAGTTATTTACTAAAGGCAAATCCACTTTGCACTTTCAGTGCAGTTTCAGTGCAGTTTCAGTGCACATTCAAGTGCACTTTTGCAGTGCACTTGTAGTGCAAAGTGGATTTTCCTTTAGTAAATAACACCCACAGTGCTTTATAATTTGCAACAATCAGGCCATTTTCGTCACTCCAAAAAATACAATCATGGTGCTGAAAATAATGAATATTTTTATCCTTAATGCATTACATACATTAACAACAAAAACAAGGTGTGTGTGTAGCATAATAGTTAGCTGAAGAAGAGATTGTCACCTGATGTATGAAATAAATTACGTTTGCACTATTGAAGAAATGGCTAAAAAGAAAAGCCGTTGGATAACCTAGGAGACAGCTAAAAGAAACAGAAGCAGTAAATCAAAGGAAATAGTTTTCTGTTTAAAATACAAATTTATTTAAAAAATGTTTCTTATACATTTTCTGGCATATCAATGGCCCCCCTACCCGCAAAGTACTCCATATATTTTAGACGGACCTCGCTGGCGCTTTGGGGGAGCAAGCCAGGACAGCCAGCTTCAAGCACCGTCAGGGTTTGGTCTTGAAATCCGGCCTCAGGCCCAACTGAGGCCACATAGTTCATGAAATTTCTCCTTAAAAAGTTGTGGAACCAAAACTTAACCTCTCACCAAACTTAACCTAACACGAGATTAGAAAATGGAATCGTGCTGGGGAGGTAACTGGTGACCATGTGAATGGCCAACACTCCTCCTTGCTAATAAAGTGAAGGGGTATGGGTATATATAGCATATACAGTATGATAAATTATGTACAAATTGGTTGAATAACAAATAAATAGTCCATCCAAAATGTGTTGATCATGTGTATCAGTGAAAAAAAGGTAAAAGTATACAAAAGTCCATGTGTAAACAATAAATGATGAATCACCCAGGTGATTAATGAAAATCAAAATTGAAATTCTTTTGAAAAATAGGCAATGTGCTTAGTCCACCACCATGTATAGAGAGACTGGCCGCTTACCAGAAGCTCATGACCCCCCACTACAGAGGGTCAGAATGAGCTGTTGATCTGTTACTCCGGGTTACCACCGAAAGACCAAAGGGTTGGCACTGGGGTAGGGCAGCAGGGGCCTTGATGTGATGATGGAAGAATGCACACTTTCGAAAATTGCAACATCAGACTCTCAACAGAATGGATGTCATATAAAATGAAATAGAGAAAGCTCCGATAGTGTAAAAATGTATGGCTTTAATATAAAATCAAGAAAGACAAAAAAACACTCACATGTTGATGTTCAATAATGAGCGCCTAGCAAAGAAGCAGAGGCGTAACTAGAACCTTCAGGGCCCCGGTGCAAGAAACCATGATGGGCCCCCCTTCCATCCGAGCCCCAGGCTTCCAATTTTGGGAGGGTGTCCATGGACATCCTCCCAAAACCGTGCTTCCCACATGACCCCTGGGACATGCATCCAGCGTAATCACTTTGGCCCTTTACCATGTGATCAGCTGATCACATGTAAACAGACTGGTTGTCCACAGCCCTTTCCTCACACGCTGTGTTTGTGTTAGGAAAGGACTGCCATTAACTGTCAAGAATGTCAGTAAATTGTTTACACTTATAATCAGTGCCCCAATCATCAGTGCCCATCACTTCCACCTACAAGTGTTACCTATCAGTGCTCATTAATGCCGCCTATTAGTGCCCATCAATTCTGCCTATCAGCACCACCTATCAGTGCTCAATAATGCCACCTAACTGCGTCCATCAGTGCCACCTATCAGTACTCTTTAATTCTGCCCATCAAAGCCCATCAATACTGCCTGAGTTCTGCCTACCAGTGTTCCTCAGTGCCCATCAGTACCACCTATCAGTGCCCATCAATGCCACCTATCAGTGCAGCCTATCAGTGCACATTAGTGCCTCCTATCAGTGCTGCCTATCAGTGCTCATCAATGTGGCCTATCAGCGCTCATCAGTGCCTTCTATCAGTGCTCATCAGTGCCTCCTATCAGTGCCTCCTATCAGTGCCCATCAGTGCCTCCTATCAGTGCCCATAAATGCCTCCTATCAGTGCCCATCAGTGCCTTTTATCAGTGTCCATCAGTGCCTTCTATCAGTGTCCATCAGTGCTTTCTATCAGTGCTCATCAGTGCCTTCTATCAGTGCTCATCAGTGCCCATCAGTGCCTTCTATCAGTGCTCATCAGTGCTGTCTATCAGTGCTCATCAGTGCCTTCTATCAGTGCTCATCAGTGCCTTCTATCAGTGCTCATCAGTGCCTTCTATCAGTGCTCATCAGTGCCGTCTATCAGTGCTCATCGGTGCCTTCTATCAGTGCTCATCAGTGCCTTCTATCAGTGCTCATCAGTGCCCATCAGTGCCTTCTATCAGTGCTCATCAGTGCTGTCTATCAGTGCTCATCAGTGCCTTCTATCAGTGCTAATCAGTGCCCATCAGTGCCTTCTATCAGTGCCATCTATCAGTACTCATCAGTGCCTTCTATCAGTGCTCATCAGTGCCGTCTATCAGTGCTCATCAGTGCCTTCTATCAGTGCCCATCAGTGCCTTCTATCAGTGCTCATCAGTGCCTTCTATCAGTGCCCATCAGTGCCTTCTATCAGTGCTCATCAGTGCCGTCTATCAGTGCCTTCTATCAGTGCTCATCAGTGCCGTCTATCAGTGCTCATCAGTGCTGTCTATCAGTGCTCATCAGTGCCTTCTATTAGTGCTCATCAGTGCCCATCAGTGCCTTCTATTAGTGCTCATCAGTGCCTTCTATCAGTGCTTATCAGTGCCGTCTATCAGTGCTCATCAGTGCCTTCTATTAGTGCTCATCAGTGCTCATCAGTGCCTTCTATCGGTGCTCATCAGTGCCGTCTATCAGTGCTCATCAGTGCCGTCTATCAGTGCTCATCAGTGCCATCTATCAGTGCTCATCAGTGCCTTCTATTTGTGCTCATCAGTGCTCATCAGTGCCTTCTATTAGTGCTCATCAGTGCTCATCAGTGCCTTCTATCAGTGCTCATCAGTGCCCATCAGTGCTCATCAGTGCCGTCTATCAGTGCTCATCAGTGCCTTCTATCAGTGCTCATCAGTGCCCATCAGTGCCTTCTATCAGTGCCCATCAGTGCCTTCTATCAGTGCTCATCAGTGCCTTCTATCAGTGCTCACCAGTGCCTTCTATTCATTTCTATCAGTGCTGTCTGCCTTCTCAGGACAGCACAGCTCTGAGCAGAGATCGTGTGTCATAGATTATTAGCACAGAGAGACTCCGGCGGCAGCATTAATGTTCTATTTGCCGGTCCTCTCTGGCACGGATAAGAGAGGACACACAGCTGATCTCACGGCTCCCCCTTCTCCCCTCTCCTCTGTGCTCCGCGGGAAATGTGAGCTCTTTAGCTTCACACTTGACTGCCCGCGGAACACACAGGAGAGGAGAGGGGGGAGAAGGGGGAGCCGTGAGATCAGCTGTGTGTCCTCTCTCATCCGTGCCAGAGAGGACCGACAAATAGAATATTAATGCCGCCGGAGTCTCTCTGTGCTATTAATCTATGACACACGAACTCCGCTCAGAGTCGTGTGTGAAGATCAACCCCGCTGGGCCCCCCCACAGTGGCGGAATGCCGGGCCCAGTCGCAACTGTGACTGTTGCGACCCTGGTAGTTCCGCCACTGCAAAGAAGTCTGGAAGTCTGGAGCGCCGGCCGGAAGCTCACAGACAGCCCGTCCTACTGGTACTGGTATCGCAGCAGTGGTGGGAGGTGACGCGAACACGTTGCTCTGCCCTACGCGGCGTTTCGTAATAGAGATACGTCGTCCAGGGGCACCTCCCACCACTGCTGCGATACCAGTACCAGTAGGACAGGCTGTCTGTGAGCTTTCGGCCGGCGCTCCAGACTTCTTTGCTAGGCGCTCATTATTGAACATCAATATGTAAGTGTTTTTTTTGTCTTTCTTGATTTTATATTAAAGCCATACGTTTTTAGAGCTTTCTCTAATTTTATATGACATCCATTCTGTTGAGAGTCTGATGTTGCAATTTTCGCAAGTGTGCATTCTTTCATCATCACATCAAGGCCCCTGCTGCCCTACCCCAGTGCCAACCCTTTGGTCTTTCGGTGGTAATCCGGAGTAAGAGATCAACAGCTCATTCTGACCCTCTGTAGTGGGGGGTCATGAGCTTCTGGTAAGCGGCCAGTCTCTCTATACATGGTGGTGGACTAAGCACATTGCCTATTTTTCAAAAGAATTTCAATTTTGATTTTCATTAATCACCTGGGTGATTCATCATTTATTGTTTACACATGGACTTTTGTATACTTTTACCTTTTTTTCACTGATACACATGATCAACACATTTTGGATGGACTATTTATTTGTTATTCAACCAATTTGTACATAATTTATCATACTGTATATGCTATATATACCCATACCCCTTCACTTTATTGGCAAGGAGGAGTGTTGGCCATTCACATGGTCACCAGTTACCTCCCCAGCGCGATTCCATTTTCTAATTTTGAATTTATTGTGTTTGTGTTGCATATAGGAGTTCGCAGCTTTCACATTTTTTTTTTTTTGTTTATTGTTTCACCTGAGCGCATTTTCTTTTCCCTTTTTCTTTTTTCTAACACGAGATTAGCAGAAGGAGCCCAAGGGGTGGCGCACTGACTATTGAACTTCCTCTTTATAGTGCCGTCGTACGTGTTGTACGTCAGCAAGTTCTTGACGATGGGAATTTCCAACAACATTTTTGCGACCGTGTGTATGCAAGACAAGTTTGAGCCAACATCCGTTGGAAATAAATCACAGGATTTCATTGTCAGAATGTCCCATCATGTGTACGCGGCATTACTCTATCAAATGATAAAAAAAAAAAAGTTTTGCCTTTATTTCTACTCTAAAGTGGAAGTAAAATTCCAGCCAGTCACAGAGCGGAAGCAAGACGGGTGAAGATGAAAGTGCCTGCAGCTCTGACATCTCACTGGGGGCTTCATTTTTAGGTAAGTTTAACATAATGTGCTAGTATGCGATGCATTATAACTTTACCTTGCAGGGTTAAAAAAAAAAAAGTCCAGCGGTTTACAACCGCTTTAAGACACATCTCCCTTTTGGTCACCTTAGGTCTGCAAAAGTTTCCCTTAATTTGCAAGGATTTTCTCTAACTTTGTGGTTTGGCTATGGAACAGAAAGTGAAGGTAAATCTCTGCAATGGGACACAAATCAACAAAAAACTGACTGGGGTTATAATCCTCCCTTATTCCATCCAAAATGGAAAACAATTTGTCTATACTTCTACTTTAAGCTAAGCTGAAAACACACAAACAATACTATTTTCTTGTGTCTTTATTGAACACACTCATTTAACAATCACAGTGATGGAGGACAAAGTAAGTGAACCCCTGAGCTTAATAGCTGGTTGAACCTCTTTTTACCGCAATGACTCAAAGCAAGTGCTTTCGATAGCTCTGGATCAGACCTGAACAATGTTCAGAAGGAATTTCTAAACAAGCCTCTTTACAAAACTGCTTCAGCTCAGACACATTTATAGGATGTCTGGTGAGAACGGTTCTCTTGAGGTCATTCCACAGCTTCTCTATGGACTTAAGGTCTAGGCTCTGACTGGGCCAATCCAAAAGGTGCATTTCCTTTTTCTGAAGCCAGTCTGCGGTTTATTTATTTTGATGTTTAGGGTCATTGTCCTGCTGCATCACCCAACTTCTACAGAACTTCAGCTGGTAGACAGCCACCCTGACATTATCCTGTGGCATATTTTTCAAAACTTTGGAATTTGTTTTCCCCTCGATGATGTCAAGTGGTCCAGTGGTCCAGGCAGCGAAGCATGCCCAAATTATTATGCTCCGTCCACCATATTTCACCGTTGAGATGATGTTTTGAGGTTAGTAAGCTGTGCCCTTTTTGAGCCATGCTTAGTGCTGATTATTCTTCCCAAATAATTCAACTTTTGTTTCATCAGTCCACAAGACATTTTCCCAGGTGCTCTTCGGCAAACTTCATGAGTGCAACAATGTTTTTCTTGGAGAGCAGCTGCTTCCTCCATGATGTTCTGCCATGAACACTGTGCTTGTTCAAAGACTTATGTATGGTAAACTCATGAACAATGATGTTTTCCAGTTCCAGTGATATCTTCAAGCCTTTAGTTGTTACATGTGTATTTTTTTTTAGTCTACTGAAGATTTTGCATTGTGCCTTGAGGGCGCCCAATGCTAGTAAGAGCAACAACTAGACTACTAAACTGTCTCCATTTACAGGCAATTTGTCTAACTGTTGACTGATGGATACCTAAACATGTTTGTATCCCTTTCAAGCTTTATGCAAATCAACTACTCTTGATCATATGTCTTGAGAAAGCTTCTTTTTTGGATGGCATGGTTTACATCAGCTGATGTTTCTTTTGAACAGCAATCTTAAAATTTTCGAGTGTCTTTTATCAATCAAAGTAACTGTAAACCACACCTCCAAACTAATTTCATGAACTGGATTCCAGGTGTGCAAACTACTGACTCTAATTAGCTTTTGTTGAAGTAATTAGTCCATAGGTTCACTTACTTTTTCTCCAGCACTGTGAACATTTAATGGGTGTATTCAATAAATACACAATAAATGTGAATTGTTTGTGTGTTATCAGCTTAAGCACATTGTGTTTCTCTATTGTTGTGACTTGAATGAGGATCGCATTGCATTTTATGGCAAATTACTGCAGTAAACCAGTTACTTCCAAGGGGTTAACATACTTTTTCTTGCCACGATATGCATACATGTGTTTTTGCTGGGATTGCACTGTACTGTACAGCATGCCTCCAGCACAGAGACTGGGCTCTCACTAACAGCCCCAAGTGTTGTACTAGCAATCAGGAATTGGGAGGCCAGGTTCTTGATTATTTGATCTCTGTGATAGCCCCTCTGTTTGAATACATTGTTCATGTATTTTGTAAGAAAACCACATCATCTAGTAGATGGCAATGTTTATAAGTTTGTAGCTGCGTCTATGGTTAAACTCTGTCTTTTCTGTGAATAAAGTTCCTGTTTTCAGTTAAGCAGCATATATATACATGTGGATTGCGCATTGTCTGTACTGTAGGGCTATATACAGATTTTTTTTTTACCTTGACCAGAGAAAAACAGAAAAAATCACCACAGCCAGTGGGTAAATATTGGAATCAGAAGGAATAGGAGACAGTTTACTTTATTGGATAGTAAATAATAAATGTAGCGCTATGTGTAATATTATAAATATAAAGTGCAAATCTCTAAAATAAATAAATCCTACATATAAATGAATAGTCCATAAAATGAAAAAAAATGAAGAAATAAAACATGAAAAACTCTTCTTGTGATCAGTGTATCCACACAATTCCACCACAGTGATTGTTCATCCTCAAAAGGAGTGCATCTTTGGATATTAATGAGCTGAGTTACCATTAAGAAAAGAGCCACCTGGATTACCCACCATTGATTGGGAAGAGGAAGTGAGAGCAAAGAGCTCGTGGGGAGATCCGCATATGAGTTTTGACTCATCTGGGAGGTGAGCGCGCATTTTTACTGGTGGTGGTGTGCACTCCTTTTGAATACGAACAATCACTGTGGTGGAATTGTATGGATACACTGATCACAAGAAGAGTTTTTCATGTTTTATTTCTTAATTTTTCATTTTATGGACTATTCATTTATATGTAGGATTTATTTATTTTAGAGATTTGCACTTTATATTTATAATTTTACACATAGCGCTACATTTATTATTTACTATCCATTTTGAAATTAGTGTGGTGTACCACTTGGAATGTTTAGCAGCTGTGCATGTTTATTATTAGGTTATCTTATTTAAACATCACAATATTACTTACTTGTGGCGCTGATTGTTTCATCTTATAGTTTACTTTATTGTCCTATTTCCTAGAGTGTCACCAGAAAGATACCTGTCATGGTTATGCAGTAATGTGTGTCTATCAGCTCACCTTTCCTTCCGTGTTCACCTTTAGAGGCCAGCCACCCTCACCTGACTGTTTAAATAATCTTCCCTCAGCATAGCTCCACCCTGGTCTCTAATTAGGAACACTATATTAACCTGGGCATTGCAAGCCAAGCTTGCTAATCAACCATTGTGTGTTAGCTTTCGTGTGTACTTGCTGTGTTTCCTACGTCTGATTCCAGTTACCGACCTTGGCCTGTTCTTGACTATCCCTGTCTGCTTGTGACCCTGACCTTTGGGGTGTTATGTTTATCCTTGTCTGCTAGTCGCCCCGACATTTGGCTTATCCCTTGCTTTCCTTGTTGTTCCAGCCTGCTGCCTCCCACCTCTTCTCCTGTAGTCTACCGTGAGTGTGAGCTGTGAGACCCTGGGGGCCACAACCTGGAGCAAGACTGCAGCGCAGTCCATCCTCATCACTAGAGGCTCTGGTGAACACCTGTTGGCTCTTAGACTCAGCGCCCTGGGGAATCTATGCTCTAGCTCCCAGTGGGATCTGTGTCAGTGTTCCAGTAGACCTGCTTCCTGAACCTCCCAGGGTTCAATCCGCAGCAGTCAGTCCTAGGGTCCACTACCTTAGCGGTGCACTCCTCACTTCCACGGAGTGCATCTGTCACCTGGTCTCAGGTGACCTGACAGTTTAATCAGTCATGGACCCGGCTGACGTGCAGCTTCCTGCAGATGATTCATTACAGGGCATAGTCCGCAGACTTGAGACCCAGGAATCGCATCAGACCTAGGTGATGCGATTCCTTCAGGATTTGGCCTTTCATTTTGAACAGGTTTAGGCCTCATTAGGACCCATGGTTCAACAACCTCAACCGCTATCTGCTGCTGCACCTATCGCACCAGTCGCAGCCACACATTCATTACAACTGCCAGCTCTGGACCGTTTCTCTGGGGGACTCCAAGGCCTGCATGGGGTTCCTTAGCCAGTGCACAATTCATTTTGAGCTTCAGCCGAAAAACTTCCTGTTCGATCGGCCAAATGTAGCCTATATTATATCCCTTCTGTCCGGCGAGGCGTCAGCCTGGGCTGCCCCTCTGTGGGAACTAAATGATCTAGTAGTTTCTAGCCTGTCTGATTTCTTGAAACTTTTTTGGAATATCTTCGAGGAACCAGGTCGTGTCTCCTCAGCGGCCAGCGCCCTTTTACATCTCCGTCAAAAGTCTGCTTCTGTGGGACAGTACGCTCTTCATTTTCGTACTTTGACTGCTGAGCTGAGCTGGAATAAGGAGGCCCTAGTTGCAACCTTTTTACATGGCCTCTCTGATAGAGTGAAGGATGAATTAGCAGGAAGATCCCTCCCTGCTGATTTGGACGGTGTCATCACCTTGTGTAACCAGATCGATATTCGCTTTCAGGAGAGGGCCCTGGAAAAAAGACGCCAGCACTCCCCGTTCTTTAGGCAGCCTGAGCTCCATGTCCCTTCTCTTCATTTCCGAGGAGCACCTCCTGCCTTCTGAGGAACCTATGCAGCTGGGTCGGACCAAGTCATCGCCCGAAGAAAGCGCTAGGCGCAGAACTCTGGGCCTGTGCCTCTACTGTGGCGTCAAAGGTCATTTTCGTGATACTTGTTCTCTTCGTCCGGAAAAACGCTCAGGGCTAATACATCTGGAAGGTTGAGTATTGGACCCTGAAATATCACCTTCACCTTCTAGTCTTCTCCTTTCTGTGTTCCTTCATGTCGGCGCTTCCCCTCGTTCAGTCTCGGCATACCTGGATTCCGGAGCTGCTGGCAATTTCATGCACTGGGGAACTGCATCTTCCATGAGACTTACCCTTTTGCCTCTCACAATGCCATTGGTGGTCTTTGCGATTGATGGTACTGTTCTTCCAGGGGGTCCTATCCACTTCCAGACCCTCCCTGTTAAGATGTCGGTAGGGACACTCCACCAGGAGTGGATATCCTTCCATGTCTTACCTAAGGCTTCATCTCCTATAATATTAGGTCTTCCTTGGTTACGGCTCCATGCTCCACATGTTGACTGGACTGCTGGACAGATCTTGACTTGGGGTTCCTCCTGTTCCTCCTCCTGCCTACTCAAGATTACCCCAAAAGAGAAACTTCCTGTTGTCACCATCCCAGTATCTTCTGCTCTTTCCGCTGCATATAGCGATTTCTGGAATGTCTCCTGCAATAGTCGGGCTGAGGCACTCTCTGGGTCATGTGGCACTCTGGATAAGGAGCCCACCTGTGAACCTGAGCCAATCATTCACTCCAGTTTGCATGGTCATTTCCCTTTGTTTGTCCCTGGACCCCCTTGGACCCACACCCAGGCTGACTCGTCCACCAGTTGCACAGTCGCTATGCCCTGCGATGCAATTCTGGTGGTCACTGCACCTGTCTCTCCACCAGTCCAGCCTATGCCCAGTGAGCTTCCTGCTTCTTGTTCAGGACCTTCTGTAACCTGGCCTCACCCTACTGCTTCTGTGTCCGTTCAAACCTGTTTAAGAGGCTCAATCCATCCTTTGGATAGACTGCCTCATTCGGCCAGCTGGGGTTTTCAATCTTTTTTTCAGGGCTCTCTGCATTCTGTTTGTGTTTCAGCTATCCAGCTTAACTCTTGTGACATGTCACCTTCTAACCAACCTGACCTCAGGGATCCACTGACCTCTGGCCAGTCTGATGGTCCTTTGTTGGATGTCCAGCTCATCTTTAAGAGTCTGGGGGACCCAGCTCAGACTCCTGATGGTCTTCTCGTGCCCTTACCCATTCCTAAAAAGCCTTTAGTCCTCAATAAGTCCTCTCGTCCTCTCCCTACCTTTGTTCCAGTCTCTGAGGATAATCTAAAGTACGAGGTTAGTCAAGTTTTGGATTCCCGGCTCCGTAAAGGCATTCTTCAGTACCTCGTGCATTGGAAAGGGTTTGGTCCTGAGGAGAGGTCTTGGATCACTGCATCTAAGGTCTTTGCTCCTCATCTGTTGAGGAGGTTCCATCTGGAGTTTCCCTTTAAGCCTGGGCACAGGCGGGGGAGGGGGAGGCCTTGTAAGAGGGGGGGTACTGTCATGGTTATGCAGTAATGTGTGTCTGTCAGCTCACCTTTCCTTCTGTGTTCACCTTTAGAGGCCAGCCACCCTCACCTGACTGTTTAACCACTTGAGCCCCGGACCTTTATGCTGCCTAAGGACCAGAGGTCTTTTTCCAATTTGGCACTGCGTCGCTTTAACTGCTAATTGCGCGGTCATGCAATGCTGTACCCAAACGAAATTTGCGTCCTTTTCTTCCCACAAATAGAGCTTTCTTTTGATGGTATTTGATCACCTCTGCGGTTTTTATTTTTTGCGCTATAAACGGAAAAAGACCGAAAATTTTGAAAAAAAATGATATTTTCTACTTTTTGTTCTAAAAAAAATCCAATAAACTAAATTTTAGTCATACATTTAGGCCAAAATGTATTCGGCCACATGTCTTTGGTAAAAAAAATGTCAATAAGCGTATATTTATTGGTTTGCGCAAAAGTTATAGCGTCTACAAACTAGGGTACATTTTCTGGAATTTACACAGCTTTTAGTTTATGACTGCCTATGTCATTTCTTGAGGTGCTAAAATGGCAGGGCAGTACAAAAGCCCCCCAAATGACCCCATTTTGGAAAGTAGACACCCCAAGGAAATTGCTGAGAGGCATGTTGAACCCATTGAATATTTATTTTTTTTGTCCCAAGTGATTGAAAAATGACAAAAAAAAAAAAAAAAAAAAATATTTACAAAAAGTGGTCACTAAATGATATATTGCTCACACAGGCCATGGGCCTATGTGGAATTGCACCCCAAAATACATTTAGCTGCTTCTCCTGAGTATGGGGATACCACATGTGTGGGACTTTTTGGGAGCCTAGCCGCGTACGGGGCCCCGAAAACCAATCACCGCCTTCAGGATTTCTAAGGGTGTAAATTTTTGCTTTCACTCTTCACTGCCTATCACAGTTTCGGAGGCCATGGAATGCCAAGATGGCACAAAACCCCCCAAAATGACCCCATTTTGGAAAGTAGACACCCCAAGCTATTTGCTGAGAGGCATATTGAGTCCATGGAATATTTTATATTTTGACACAAGTTGCGGGAAAGTGACACTTTTATTTTTTTATTTTTTATTTTTTCATAAAGTTGTCACTAAATGATATATTGCTCACACAGGCCATGGGCATATGTGGAATTGCACCCCAAAATACATTTAGCTGCTTCTCCTGAGTATGGGGATACCACATGTGTGGGACTTTTTGGGAGCCTAGCCGCGTACTGGACCCCGAAAACCAATCACTGCCTTCAGGATTTCTAAGGGTGAAAATTTTTGATTTCACTCTTTACTGCCTATCACAGTTTCGGAGGCCATGGAATGCCCAGGTGGCACAAAACCCCCCCAAATGACCCCATTTTGGAAAGTAGACACCCCAAGCTATTTGCTGAAAGGCATGGTGAGTATTTTGCAGCTCTCATTTGTTTTTGAAAATGAAGAAAGACAAGAAAAAACATTTTTTTTTTTCTTTTTTCAATTTTCAAAACTTTGTGACAAAAAGTGAGGTCTGCAAAATACTCACTATACCTCTCAGCAAATAGCTTGGGGTGTCTACTTTCCAAAATGGGGTCATTTGGGGGGGTTTTGTGCCACCTGGGCATTCCATGGCCTCCGAAACTGTGATAGGCAGTGAAGAGTGAAATCAAAAATTCACGCCCTTAGAAAGCCTGAAGGCGGTGCTTGGTTTTCGGGGTCCCGTACGCGGCTAGGCTCCCAAAAAGTCTCACGCATGTGGTATCCCCGTACTCAGGAGAAGCAGCAGAATGTATTTTGGGGTGTAATTTCACATATTTCCATGGCATGTTTGAGCAATATATCATTTAGTGACAACTTTGTGCAAAAAAAAAAAAAAAAAAAAAAAATTTGTCTCTTTCCCGCAACTTGTGTCGCAATATAAAATATTCCATGGACTCGACATGCCTCTCAGCAAATAGCTTGGGGTGTCTACTTTCCAAAATGGGGTCATTTGGGGGGGTTTTGAACTGTCCTGGCATTTTATGCACAACATTTAGAAGCTTATGTCACACATCACCCACTCTTCTAACCACTTGAAGACAAAGCCCTTTCTGACACTTATTGTTTACATGAAAAAGTTTTTTTTTTTTGCAAAAAAATTACTTTGAACCCCCAAACATTATATATTGTTTTAAAGCAAATGCCCTACAGATTAAAATGGTGGGTGTTTCATTTTTTTTTTTCACACAGTAATTGCGCAGCGATTTTTCAAACGCATTTTTTGGGGAAAAAACACACTTTTTTTAATTTTAATGCACTAAAACACGCTATATTGCCCAAATGTTTGATGAAATAAAAAAGATGATCTTAGGCCGAGTACATGGATACCAAACATGACATGCTTTAAAATTGCGCACAAACGTGCAGTGGCAACAAAATAAATACATGTTTAAAAGCCTTCAAAAGCCTTTACAGGTTACCACTTTAGATTTACAGAGGAGGTCTACTGGAAAAATTACTGCACTCGATCTGGCCTTCGCGGTGATACCTCACATGCATGGTGCAATTGCTGTTTACGTTTGACGACAGACCGCCGCTTGCGTTCGCCTTAGCGCGAGAGCAGGGGGCGACAGGGGTGTTTTTTTTTTTTTTTTTTTTTTTTTTCTTTATTATTTTTTTGCTTTTTTAATCTTACTTTTAAACTGTTCCTTTCATATTTTTTTTTTTAATCATTTTTATTGTTATCTCGGGGAATGTAAATATCCCCTATGATAGCAATAGGTAGTGACAGGTACTCTTTTTTGAAAAAATTGTGGTCTATTAGACCCTAGATCTCTCCTCTGCCCTCAAAGCATCTGACCACACCAAGATCGGTGTGATAAAATGCTTCCCCAATTTCCCAATGGCGCTATTTACATCCGGCGAAATCTAAGTCATGAAATACTCGTAGCTTCCGGTTTCTTAGGCCATAGAGATGTTTGGAGCCACTCTGGTCTCTGATCAGCTCTATGGTCAGCTGGCTGAATCACCGGCTGCATTCTCAGGTTCCCTGTTGAGACAGGAGAGCCAGAGAAAAACACGGAAGACGGTGGGGGGGGGGGGCATTCCCTCCCACGGCTTGTAAAAGCAGTCTAGAGGCTAATTAGCCGCTAGGATTGCTTTTACATGAAAGCCGACCGCTGGCTGAAAAGAATGATACCAAGATGATACCTAAACCTGCAGGCATCATTCTGGTATAACCACTCAAAGTCGTGAATGGCGTACCTGAAGACAAAAAAATGGTTAACAATGGTTAACAATAAAGCACAGTAAAGTGTAAATAATTACACACCTGAAAAACAAACATGATAAAACATAATAACAATAACAATAAAACATTGCAGAATAGAATACAGTAAAAAAGAGCAGAACAATAGAGAGAGAGAATAGAGAGAGAGAGAACAATAAAACAACTATTTTTTTTTATTTCATATTTTTTTTTTTTTACACTTTTTTTGTAACTAACTTTTATAACGGTACCCGGTTCCAGGTTCGGGTCTCTCAAAATGCGATGGCATTTTGGGAGACCCTGTGAAAGTGCGCCTAGTCTGTGCAATGCTGTACCCTACGCTAATACTCAACTAGTGAATGGTAGCGTTCAAAACATTCACCAATGCAAAGACCAGGATTGTCAGGACAGGAGGGACAATAATAGCGAGTGTCACGCCTATATCCGCGCTAGCTGCAGACACAACATCTTTTTGGGGGCGTTCGCTGGGTAGGGGTACTCGGGAGGACATAAAAATGCCTCTCATGCAGCCGACTGCATTTGGTTGGGGATGTGAATGGGGGAAGTACGGGCGCTGCAGAAGCGGTGGGTTCCCAATTAGGATTGGCGAATGCAGCAGGAAGGGCATTATGGGCACGACGGGCCTGTGTTTGTCTTTCTGGTGGCAGCGGGACACTACTTGTGCTTGCCATCTCGCCAGCTTGAACTGCACTTATGGGACTCGCCACGTCACCACGTGTTACTGCAGTGCTGGTTTGACTACGACCGGGGTGTACTAGGCCGCTGGCGCTTGCCAGTTCACCAAAACGCTACCAAAAAACTGTTAGCGATCGCAGGGATCAGGCCTGACTCTGCGAACGCTGCAGTTATGCTTTTAGTGTTTTGTAAGTGACAGTGATCGATCGATACTGCACTTGGGTGGGCTGGGCCGGGCGGAGGGGCAAAACGCAGGTGCTAGCAGGTATCTGGGCTGATCCCGCTAACACTGCGTTTTTGGGAACCCTAAACTGCTGGTGACGCTAGTATAGATCTGATCGGATCAGATATTGATGCGATCAGATACTATACCACTAAGGGTGGTGTACGGTGCGTGCGTGGGTGTTAGCGGTACTGGCGCTAATCTGACGCTGCCTGGGGCTGGTGCTTGCCAGTTCACCAAAATACTACCAAAAAAACTGTTAGCGATCGCAGGGATCAGGCATGACTCTGTGAACGCTGCAGTTATGCGTTTAGTGTTTTGTAAGTGTCAGTGATCGATCGATACTGCACTTGGGTGGGCTGGGCCGGGCGGAGGCGCAAAACGCAGGTGCTAGCAGGTATCTGGGCTGATCCCGCTAACACTGCGTTTTTGGGAACCCTAAACTGCTGGGGACGCTAGTATAGATCTGATCGGATCAGATATTGATCCGTTCAGATACTATACCACTAAGGGAGGCGTATGCTGCGTGCGTGGGTGTTAGCGGTACTGGCGCTAACCTGACGCCTGGGGCTGGTGCTTGCCAGTTCACCAAAATGCTACCAAAAAAACTGTTAGCGATCGCAGGGATCAGGCATGACTCTGTGAACGCTGCAGTTATGCGTTTAGTGTTTTGTAAGTGACAGTGATCGATCGATACTGCACTTGGGTGGGCTGGGCGGAGGCGCAAAACGCAGGTGCTAGCAGGTATCTGGGCTGATCCCGCTAACACTGCGTTTTTGGGAACCCTAAACTGCTGGGGACGCTAGTATAGTATCTGATCGGATCAGATATTGATCCGATCAGATACTATACCACTAAGGGAGGCGTATGCTGCGTGCGTGGGTGTTAGCGGTACTGGCGCTAATCTGACGCTGCCTGGGGCGACGCATATCACCGCCGGGCGATCGGGGGGCTAAACCTTTATTCGGTAATAAACGGCGGGTGCCCTGACACTATAAAAAATAAACAAACTAACCAGCGTCAACCGTAACGGTTATACGGTGATCAGTGGTGAAAGGGTTAACTAGGGGGCAATCAAGGGGTTAAAACATTTATCAGATAGTATAGGGGGGTCCCTGACGCTATAAAACGCTGACGGCGAACCTAAATATTTACCTCACTAACTAGCGTCACCAGCGACACTAATACAGCGATCAGAAAAATGATCGCTTAGTGACACTGGTGAGGGGGGGTGATCAAGGGGTTAAAACTTTATTAGGGGGGGTTAGGGGGGTACCCTAGACCTACAGGGGGGTAACAGTATCTGTCCCAACACTGTAACTGTCACAAACTGACACCATGCAGTAATCAGAAAAAAAAAAAAAAAAAAAAAAAAAAAACTGCTGGTGTCAGTTTGTGACAGGGGGGGGGGGGTGATCGGGGGGCAATCGGGGGGGGGATCGGGGTGTTTTGTGTGCCTGGCATGTTCTACTGTGTGTGTGTGTGTTGGTGCACTCACATTGATGTCTTCTCTCCTCGGGCCGGAACGGAAAATACCGACCCGAGGGGAGATGACATCATTTCCTTTGCTGCTGTTTAGCATACAGCAGCAAAGGAAGATTCTCATTGGCCGGCGGCGATCGCGAGGGGGGGGCCACGAACGGATGGTCTCCCCCTCATCACCGATCGCCGCTGGACAAAAGACGACCGCCTCGGGCACCGGGGGGGGGTCCGATCGGACCCCCCACCCGCGGAAGGCAAATCACGTACACTGTACGTGATTTTGCCTGTCCGTGCCACTTTGCCGACGTACATCGGCGTGAGGCGGTCGTCAAGTGGTTAAATAATCTTCCCTCAGCATAGCTCCACCCTGGTCTCTAATTAGGAACACTATATTAACCTGGGCATTGCAAGCCAACCTTGCTGATCAACCATTGTGTGTTAGCTTTCGTGTGTACTTGCTGTGTTTCCTACGTCTGATTCCAGTTACCGACCTTGGCCTGTTCTTGACTATCCCTGTCTGCTTGTGACCCTGACCTTTGGGGTGTTATGTTTATCCTTGTCTGCTAGTCACCCCGACATTTGGCTTATCCCTTACTTTCCTTGTTGTTCCAGCCTGCTGCCTCCTACCTCTTCTCCTGTAGTCTACCGTGATCGTGAGCTGTGAGACCCTGGGGGCCGCGACCTGGAGCCAGACTGCAGCACAGTCCATCCTCACCACTAGAGGCTCTGGTGAACACCTGCTGGCTCTTAGACTCCACGCCCTGGGGAATCTATGCTCTAGCTCCCAGTGGGATCTGTGTCAGTGATCCAGTAGACCTGCTTCCTGAACTTCCCAGGGTTCAATCCGCAGCAGTCAGTCCTAGGGTCCACTACCTTAGCGGTGCACTCCTGACTTCCTGGTGACCTGACAATACCTGTGAAAAAATGTCCTCTATGTCCCTGCCATTGAAACTAATCATTTGTCAGTAAAGAAGATCACAAAACAATGCAATGTAGTGACCTTCCAATATGACAGTTGTGCCATCACAAAAAGGGAAATCTTAATTGCAAAGGCTAAAATTACAGATGAACTGCATCAGTTGAACTGCAATGAGGTGGTTAATACTGCTAAGGAGGAAAAATGTTCAAACCGCATTCACACATGGCACAGACGACTTGGGCACAGAAGTCCTGACATAATAAAGAAATTAACTGAGAATGACTATGCAAGTAGAATAAAAATTAGCAGAGTAACAGCAGACCTAAGAAACCTCTGGTCTTAATTCATTCAGATCTTTGCGGTCCAATGGAAAAATTGAAGAGGTATTTTCTCACTTTATAGATGATTACTCCAGGTATACTACATACCGGGCTCCATTCACAAAGAAGTATTTCCTCTTTAAAATTGCGGTAAAATACCTCATAGTGCTTATAAAAAAGTTTTTTGACATTCACAAAAAAGCATTACTAAAATAAACCATGTGGTATTTCATCTAAATATACAGTATTTATCTCATTAAACCATGCAGTATTTTATCTCATACGATATTCAGTGGAATGGACACAATATTCAGATGTTAGGATTTGTTTTACCCTCTGACATGAAGGGGTTAATATGGTGCTTCATCACACATTACCCTCTGACATGAAGGGGTTAATATGGTGATTCATCACATTTCCCTGCAATAATGCTTTATTTTGCAAATAATGCAATCAACCCCCCCCCCCCCCCCAAAAAAAAATACATAGCAGACCCTCATTAAAGAGGAAACCCCTACCATTTAGGGGCCCCCATTGTGGTATATACAAAATGAATAACACCTGCGGGAAAAAGTGAATTAACTGCTTTCTTTTTTCTATAGGTTTCTCTTCAAATCTGGTATGTATGACCCCACAAAATTAATACCAGACCCTTCAGACCTTATGCTCAAGGTGACCTTTACGCCAAGCATGCAGCCTGGCAGGCAAGAAATTAACCATAATAAGCCACATGGCCTCAACATGAGGAAGGGGTGGGGGCATGTTGAGGAGGACAAGGGCCTCTTCCTCATAAACCTGGCCCAGTGGCTGTGGGGTCGCGAGGGAATCTTGAAACCCCCTTTAAGATAAGGGATATTTCCCATATTTCCCACACCCCTGTGAATGAGTAAGTACCCCTATTCATTATGAACATGACAATATTTGGTCAGTCAATAAATTGTACACAGACATTAGTCAGTAAATGAAGAAATAATAAAGTCCATAGAATAGTCCATGAAGTATATAGGGTGATCCGTATCCCCACAGAACCATAGAAAAAAATCGCTAAGATCCTGATAACCGTCACTAATACACGTACATGAATATCCCCTTTGCTAATGCACTCACCACAAGAATGATTTAATCAGCCTGATATCTCCACACAATATTTCATAGGCACCTGTCTGTGGGTCATGAAGGTTCCTCATATAGTGGCTCAGAAGTGCATCATGCAAAACAAAGGAGCACTCCACATAGCGTAATACTGTAATTTTATTAAAACAACATCCCCTACAAACAATATATGCTTACAGGAAGAACTTATAAAACAGCATGTATCCATTAACCTGAGCTACACAGCATATGTCCTCTCACCTAATGGATACACACTGTTTTTATAAGTTCTTCCTGTAAGCATATATTGTTTGTAGGGGATATTGTTTTAATAAAATTACAGTATTATGCTATGTGGAGTGTTCTTTTGTTTTGCATGATGCAATTCTGAGCCACTATATGAGGAACCTTCATGACCCACGGACAGGTGTTTATCAAATATTGAGTTGGAGATATCAGGCTGATTGACTCATTCTTGTGGTGAGTGCATTACCAAAGAGGATATTCGTGCATGTGGTATATCGGTGACGGTTATCAGGATCTTGGTGATTTTTTCTATAGTTCTGTGGGGATACGGATCACCCTATATACTTCATGGACTTTATTATTTCTTCATTTACTGACTAATGTCAGTGTACAATTTATTGTTGATGGAATGTCAATTACTGCACTGAATACTTTTGGGTATTTTAAGCGCTGGTAATGCTGGGATTGTATTCATATTTTCCTTGCATATCTTTACAATTTTCTTTTTATATAATAGTAGCTAGTGTGCAAGAAATTTTTTGTCTGTTGAGCGCTGGGATCAGTTACACTTAGTGCGACTGATATTTCTTGTCAATATTTGGTCAGTGTTGTCACCATCACCAAAGCCCCTATGCTTACATGGCTGGGGATTCCCCGCCATCTAAGTGAATGGGGTTGGTGATGTCACTGGTTGTTAAGGACTTAAAGGTGCCTGCACCCCCTGGTGTCCTTAATAGCCAATAATAGCAGAAAGCTGTCATGTATTAAAGCAGTAGTAATACTGCTGACATGCATGATGTTCAGCGCCCGTTAAACAGGTAAATGTTCAGTCATTTGTCAAAGGGCCCGAACAGCCAAGGTTTGACCTAATCTGTGTGCGACTAAACCCTCTGTTATTGACATGAACTGTTAGACAGGAATATATATATATATATATTTTTTTTTTGTAGGCTAGTTGGTAACTGTGCTCGGAACGTTTTTGTTGTTTGTAATGTGTTAAGCCCCTTCCATGTGCGCATTACTATAAAGACTCGGTAAAGATTGGGGTGGTTCCCACTTATCTTCTTGTTGGTTGAATTGTGTTTGGGGATGCATGGGAGGCTTGTTTTGCTGGGCATCCGATACACAATACTGTAATTCTTGATATCCTTACATGACTGTAATATTTTAAATGTTGCTTGTGGGTTTTAAATTATGTTGAATTTAATGGGATACATTTTATTTTATAGGAGTGCATTTTTAGTTTCACTCTGAGATAACATCATTCAAACAACATTTTCACAGTATGATACTGTTTTTACTTATATATGCATCCCATAAAAGTTACAGTTTATTGGAAAATGTTGACATTTTGATTTATATGCAACTGACAATTACTTTATTTCCAATAGGTTTACATGTACCCGAATGTACCCATGCATGCTGTTTTCTCTGTGTGAATCTGTTCTTGTTCTTAGTCTATAATACCATATGAGATCTCATCCATAATGCTCAGTTAATGTCAAAATGTTTTTCTTACAATCAAGCTATGTGCATACTGCAGATGTTTCCTTGACTTAAATTGTGTTCTGTAATTTATTACAGTATGTGCTCCTTGTATACCTTAGAGTGGTGATATATAACGTAAGACTAAAAACAAGGTAATATGCAATGCTTACCAACCAGCAACTTTAAATAATATCACTTTACTGATCAAAATCAAGTTTTTTTTTTATAGTAGTTTTCCACTTTATACAATAAAGCAAAAAACCCTGTCTGGACCTTCATGATTGTCCATTTTTGGTGTCCTAAATGGTCATTGTCAGAGATAGAGAGATATGTAGGCACCTGGTTAGCAGAAGGGTTTTGTTTAAAATAGGTTAGGGGGCTTGAGAGTTTTTATTGTAAAGTGAGCCTGTCCTTTAAAGTGAGCATGTGAGAACAGAAGTAAAGAAAGATGGTGGTTGCGCTGTGATAAAGGGACAGTGGGGGAGGGGAGATAGGGGGAGGGCTACAAAAATGACCAATGTGACAGAGTGAACTGAAAAAAGTGCCAAATACACAAGTGTAAATGCCAGAAAACGTAATGAAAATGCAGTTCAAAATTGCTGGTCAACATAAATATACATATAATATTACAGGCAAACAAAGCGTAATGTATGAAAGGTAATTGTGAAACAGTGAATCCGGTAGCAATGACTACTTGAATGAAACAGACCTTAAAATAAATAAATTTGCTGACACAAATAAGAGTGACAGTGACACAATGCAAAAATATGACATAAGTCCAAAATAAATATGGGCTAGTAACGCACTAGCAAAAAAGTGCCAATCCTGATGAACTGCAAGTGGCAAATCCCTAAGGGTAAATAAATAATAGTCCTATCACCCAGTCCAAATTTACAAAAAACTCGTGATAAAAAAACACACAAAACAGTTCCAATCGTGAAGGGAGGGGGATCTTCAGTGAGGACACCTCCGTGTTTGCAAGCCGCCTACCTTACAGGTAAGGCAAGGCATACAGCTTGTCTTGCAAATGGCCAGCAGGTGTAGACGTAAGGCATACAGCTTGTGTTGCAAATGGCCAGCAGGTGTAGACGTTCCGTGTAAGCAGATAGTGACAATGGTGAACATGCCAAGCGAAATATAAAAGTAGAAAATAAACAGCATGTAATATGATTCTACGACGACCACAGTGGAGAGGGGCAAGACACACAAGGGGGGAGGTTGCACTCACTTTGATAAAGTGAGTGTGGGCATCAATCCATGAGCGCCGAGCTCGTATGCCTCCAGGGGTATCACCAATCTGGAATCTGTCCCCGTGCCTCACTCCTCAGTGTTCATCAGGTAGAGTAACGATGTAAAGTATAAGGGGAAAGAAATGCACATAGAGTGATCCCATATAAAAAGTATATTTATTAAATAAAAAAGTCCAGTCAACTTACATTTAAAACAATGCTGCAGTGTATAGTAACCACGAGCGCCGAGCTCGTCTCCCGTTGTCAAGAGCCTCCTGGGCTTTTTGTAAATGTTCCTTGACTAGTGGCAACACAGTTCGGATCCTCTCCTGCATTTGGGAAACATATTCAAGAACACTCTTATGCTGACTAGGTTCACTTTCCCACTCCTCTTTAACAAAATCCAGTAGTCCGCGAGGTCTCCGCCCATATACCAACTCAAAGGGCGAAAACCCAGTGGAGGCCTGGGGCACTTCCCAGATAGCAAACAGGAGAGCTGGTAACAGACAGTCCCAGTCTTTCCCATCCCTTTGTACAACTCTCTTGAGCATAGATTTAAGGGTCTTATTAAAGCGTTCTACTAACCCATCCGTTTGGGGATGGTAGACCGATGTGCGCAGCTGTTTAATACGGAAGAGCTTGCACACATCGGCCATAACCCTCGACATAAACGGGGTGCCCTGGTCCGTTAGTATTTCCTTGGGAAAACCAGTCCGTGTAAACAACTGGAATAATTCCCGGGCAATAGCCTTAGAGGAGGTATTCCGCAGGGGTAGCGCCTCAGGATATCGGGTGGCATAGTCGAAAATCACCAGTATGTAGGAGTGACCTCGAGCCGACTTCACCAAGGAACCCACTATATCCATGGCTATCCTTTCAAATGGGACCTCAATTATGGGCAGAGGGACCAAAGGATTCCAGAAGTGGGTCACCGGAGCGGTCAACTGACAGGTGGGACAAGAGGTACAGTATTTCCTTACCTCTGCTTTCAGACCTGGTCAGTAAAACCGGTCGGTGATCCATGCCTTCGTCTTTTCAACTCCCAGGTGTCCCCCTAAAACATCATCATGGGCCAGGTCCAGGACGTTGCGTCTATACTGTTGGGGTACCAATAATTGCTCTACCACATTTTCTCTCACTTTGGTAACCCGATAAAGCAATTCATTACATATTGCAAAGTGTGGCCACCGCTCATGCGCACCTGGCTCTTGGGGAACCCCATTTATTACTACCACCTGTTCCCGTGCATGGGCCAAAGTGGGGTCCTGCATCTGGGCAGTACCAAATGCCCCCTGCGGAACACCCAAATCCGGCAGGGCAGGGGTAACGGCCACTTCCTCATCCTCTTCCCCCAGCATTACCTGAAGTGGGGAAGGTTCCCCCCCCCTCTTCAGTGTTCAGGTAGGTCTGTGAACCACACATTTTGACACCCTTAATAACATCAGCACTACTTTCATCACCATTAACCAAATCATTAGCATTTTCAATAACATTCGGCATTTCAGGGTTATTTCTCTCAACCGCAGGAACAGAGGGACTAGTTACTCCCCAGTCTCTGGACCGTCCAGGTAGTTCTCCTTGTCCCCACAGTTTTGCAAATAATGGACAGTCTCGTCCTATGATAACATCATGTACTAAGTTCTTTACCACCCCCACCTCTTGAGTACCAGTGCCACATGCTGTGGAGATGGACACCGAGATGAGAGGGTACTCTCTAGTGTCCCCGTGAATGCACACCACCCGTAAAGTTTTTCTTACCGGACCGATCTTCCCAATTACTCTAGGATGGACCAGGGTTGCCATGCTTCCGGAGTCCAGCAAAGCCCGGGCAGGGAGGTGGTTCACTTGGACTTCACACTCGAATTTCTCTTCTCCAAGATCAATATGTGTTGTGCATGCTTTCTGGGCATAAAAAGACCCCCTCCGAAGAACCCCGTATTCCATGGGCTCCTCTTGCAGTGGGCCCGGGTATGGCCCCAGGAATGACATCGCCAACATTGTACATCCCCTCCTCTCCGAACAGGAACAGATCGCTGAAAAGGTATCGGGAGTGACTCTTGACCTTTCGGGGTGTTGGTTCCAGGGCTCCGGGGAACGTCCTTTCGAAGGGCAGCAGTCGAACGAATAGGCCGTGGCAGACTGGGTCCTTGGCGCTTGGTAGGGCCAAGCAGATCCTCCACCACTGTGTATCGTTCTACCATCTTGACAAGGAGGTTCACTGTTTTGGGGTCTCCATGGCTGACCCACCGTTGAAGGTCGTCTGGCAGTGACCTTAGGTATCGGTCCAGCACGACCCGCTCCACGATTTGGAGGCCAGACAACATTTCGGGCTGCAGCCATTTTTTTACCAGTTGCACCAGGTCATGCATTTGAGACCGTGGTGGACGATCTGGACAATACTTCCATTGGTGCACTCGTTGGGCCCGAACAGCTGTAGTTACCCCCAAACGAGCCAATATTTCTGCCTTTAATTTTTGATAGTCTTTAGCGTGATCTGGTGGCAGGTCGAAGTAGGCTTTTTGCGGATCTCCGGTTAGGAAAGGAGCAATTAGGCCGGCCCACTGGTCCTGGGGCCACCCTTCTCTCTCTGCCGTCCTCTCAAATGTAGCAAGAAATGCCTCTACATCATCACTCAGGGACAACTTCTGCAAAAAATGGCTTCCCCTCACGGTCACCTGGTTGCCAGGGGCAACAGCCGCTTGCTCATCGCCCTGAGAAAGCTGCTGCACTACTTCTTTTAAGGCAGTCACCTGAGCCTGCATAACCTCTTGCTGGGTCGCTTGCTGGGCTCTGCCAACTGGGCCACCAACAGGCGAGTGTTTTCTTGCTGTACCTCATGGCGAGTCTGCGCTTGTATATTAGCCAAGGACAGCTGTTTAATTAGCTCCTCCATTGCTTCAGCTTTCAGGGTTTGTGCGGCTTTAACCCAGGATATAAATCCACTATACTGTCCCTTTAAATGTCAGTTTTAAGTCCAATACACAAAAAAAAAAAAAACAGCAAGAAAATGCCTGTTACTCTGTCCTGCCCGCATTCTCCACCACTTGCAATGTTTGGGGAACCAGCTAGATCACAGGACACAGGCTTTTCACTCAAAAGGAAATTTATTGAACTTAAATAGCTTTACAGCAGCAAAAAACAAAAGAAAAGGGTTTCAGTCTCACGACTTGCAAAGTCCAGAACTGCTATTGCAGTTAAACAGTCCTTAGTTTCTGTTGCAGGTACATTCCCTTAGCAAGAGGCTTCCAGGCAGGACACTGCTATTCACTGTTGCTGCACACCAAAACACCATCCACCATCCACCATCCACATTCTCCTCTACACTCCTCCACACCCTCTCTAACTTCCTGTCTTGTTTTAAACCCACTTCCTCTGACAGGTGAGTTAACCCTTTTTTGTTCCCTAAAGGGACCACAGTCCAAACAGAGGGGAAACATAGCGTCCTTCCAGGACCCAGCCACGGCGTCCTGTACAATATAGATATATACATATATATATATATATATATATATATATACACTGTATACAGTTTAGCTTCATCTCACTGCAGACCGTTCCTGGTGTACTGTTGCTAATATACTTCAGGCAGGTGGGCGAGACAGTTAGCTGCAGTGTATTTAGTATATATATATATATATATATATATATACACAACCCAGCTTTGTATATATATATATATATATATATATATATATACATATATATATGTGTGTGTATATATATATATATATATATATATATATATATATATATATATATATATATTATTATTAAAGACTTTACCAGTATTTTATCCCCTATTACCCAGCTAACCAAGCTACGCACGACCTTCACATGGACCTCAGAAGCTCAGACAGCATTCGAAAAACTGAAAGGCCTCTTCACATCCGCACCCATACTGAAACACCCAGATCCTGCTCTGCCCTATGTCTTTGAAGTGGATGCCTCTGAAATAGCTGTGCGAGCCATATTGTCCCAAAGACACGGGACAAAATCGCTACTCCATTCTGTCGCTTTCTTCTCCTGAAAACTAAGTAATCCTGAAAGGAACTACGATGTCGGTGATCGGGAATTAGTCGCTATTAAGTCTGCCCTTGAAGAATGGCGTTATTTGCGAGAGGGAGCTGCGCACCCTATTCTTATATTCACGGATCACAAAAAACTGGAATACTTAAGAAGAGATAAACAAAAGAGACCTTGGGATTGTACGGGTGAGGGGGGGAGTAGAAGTAAATTACCTAAGAAGTAAGGAGGGAAGAGGGTTTTTTAACTGTTTAACTGTTTTTTAAAACAGTGAACAGTTCATACAAAATATCTAGACCATATACATGAGTGTTTTAATTGAGGAAAACATGCATATATGTCAGGGGTGTCCAAACTTTTTTCAAAGAGGGCCAGATTTGATGAATAGAACATGCTTGAGGGCCGACCATTTTGCCTGACATTTTTAAACCAATAAAATTTGGTCTAAGTGTGTCCGTCCGAGCGCTAATACACGGCCCAACAAGAATTCTTTTGCCTTTGTGCTGTGAATAGATGAGCTCGGGCGTGTTATTTGGATATTTAATCGGCTTATAACACGCACCTTCACTTTAAAAAGGAAGTTTCAGGAAAAAAATCTTAAATTTTAAATAAAGAACTGTGAAGCAAAATAAGGGTCAGTGCCCATCAATGCAGCCTAATCAGTGCCTATCTGCAGCCCCCACCGTATTGACATGAATGCAGCCCCCACCGTATTGACATGAATGCAGCCCCCACCGTATTGACATGAATGCAGCCCCCACCGTATTTTCATGAATGCAGCCCCCACTCCATTGCCATGAATGCAGCCCCCACCGTATTGACATATCTACTTCTGTTTTTCATTCACACCCCACCGTATTGGCATGAATGCAGCCCCCACCGTATTGACATGAATGCAGCCCCCACCGTATTGACATGAATGCAGCCCCCACCGTATTGACATGAATGCAGCCCCCACCGTATTGACATGAATGCAGCCCCCACCGTATTGACATGAATGCAGCCCCCACCGTATTGACATGAATGCAGCCCCCACCATATTAACATGAATGCAGCCCCCACATTCACATGAATGCAGCCCCCACATTCACATGAATGCAGCCCCCACATTGACATGAATGCAACCCCCACAGTATTGACATGAATGCAACCCCCACGGTATTGACATGAATGCAGCCCCCACATTGACATGAATGCAGCCCCCACCACATTGACATGAATGCAGCCCCCACCACATTGACATGAATGCAGCCCCCACCACATTGACATGAATGCAGCCCCCACCACATTGACATGAATGCAGCCCCCACCACATTGACATGAATGCAGCCCCCACCACATTGACATGAATGCAGCCCCCACCACATTGACATGAATGCAGACTCACCATTGCCGTCAGTGCAGCCTGATTCATGTCCATCTGCAGCCTTGGAGAAGACAGGGAGGGGGCGGGACAAGCGCCAACAGATATACAGGAGAAATTCCTGTTTTTATCGGCAGCCTCTTTAATTGAAAGTCCCGCCTCCTATGATGGACAAAACAATTGTCCAATGGCAGCGCAGGAGACAGGACTTCCTTTTACACAGGACGCCGTGTAAACAGGAAATTCTCCTGTATCCTGTACGGCGCTCGTCCCGCCCCCTCCAAGGCAGCCAGCATATTTATCTTTTATGGCCCCCGGTGCTCGGGGATTCGTTGGGGGCCACAAAAGATATATATGTCAAAATTACCAGGCGGGCCGTCCGAAACCAGACCGCGGGCCGCAATTGGCCCGCGGGCCGGACTTTGGACATGCCTGATATATGTGGTACTTGAGAACCCAACATGTTTCGGATAAAAAATGCAATTCCTTCTTCAGGGGTTTCCTGTAAGGATATTGTATGATCTGGGGGGTACATAGGTAGAATATACCAATCATTAGTACACATATACAGTATACATTATACATATAGCTATAAATGGTAGGTCATAGGAGCTTATAAGGGCAAACAATCATGATAAGAACTTGGGAAAACCAGAAATATATGTATATTTGTATATATCATAAGGAAGAGAAAGGACTTACTCGTTCACAGAAATGTGTGCATATCCCAGGCCGGACTGTAACTTGGTAGCTTAACAGATGATGCTCCAAATCCTAGTCACCACAGCATCAGTTACGCATTGTGTTTAAATATATATAGCCACATATAGGCTTATATAGTGAAAGCCAAGGGCCAAAGGTTGGATGGAATTTCTGTAGTGATAATACTGGGGGATCTTATAGCCTCCCGGATGCGTCAAACACGGGAATTCACCAGCGTCCATCAATTTACCTTCTGATACTTATATCATATTATATTTATATTTAGGGCTGTACATTCCCCCCTTCCTCTCCTTGCTGTTCCTTGTGGACGCTGGTGAATTCCCGTGTTTGACGCATCCGGGAGGCTCTAAGATCCCCCAGTATTATCACTACAGAAATTCCATCCAACCTACTTAAGAACAGCGAAAAGATTAAGACCTCGCCAGGTCAGGTGGGCTCTTTTTTTTTGCAAGATTCTGCTTCCACATCACTTACCGGCCCGGGTCAAAGAATGGGAAGCCCACTGCTATTTCCCGCATGTTTCAAGATACTGAAGCATCTCCCGAACCTGATACCATCCTACCCGCTAAGAACTTCCTGTTACTACAAACTGATCTCATCTCCCAAATCAAGACTGCAGTCCTGAATCAACCTCCCCCCCAAGAACTTCATCTCCAGCTTAAAGAGGGTCTCTACTTTCATGGTACACAGATCTTTGTTCCAGAGCAATTACGGACAACAGTCCTCTACATGTGCCACGATCATCCTCTGGCAGGGCATTTCGGGGTACACAAGACTTCGAAACTGGTCCTTCGCTCCTTCTGGTGGCCAGACGTAATACAATTCTGCAGAGACTATGTAAGATCTTGCACTACGTGCTTACGGAACAAGACGGACAGATCTAAGAATTGGGGTCTGCTGGAACCTCTCCCTGTACCAGATAAATTATGGAGCATGATCTCCATGGACTTCATTGTCGAGTTACCCCCATCCAAAGGGTTTACCACCATCTTTGTTATTGTGGATCGCCTATCCAAGATGGCGCATTTTGTGCCCCTAAAAGGTACCCCTTCCGCTGCAGAGACTGCCTCATCTTTCGTCAAGGAAGTGGTACGCCTACATAGTATCCCTGTCAACATCACGACGGATCGTGGAGTTCAGTTTACGTCCAGATTTTGGAAATCCTTGTGTGAGTTTTTGGGCATTAAACTCTGCCTATCATCTGCTTACCACCCCCAGACTAACGGCCAAACAGAGAGAACAAATTTAGACTCTGGAGCAATATCTCCAATGTTTCTCTTCTTTTGCACAGGACGATTGGACGTCTCTTTTACCGTTAGCAGAATTTGCCTACAATAATTCAATACACTCTTCTATCAAGCAAACCCCCTTTTTTGCTAATTATGGGTTCCATTCATCTTTTTTGCCAGATGTCCCCCAAGAATCCTCAGTACCGGTAGTACAGGATTGTCTAGAGTTCTGGAAAGTTAAAAACCTCTTCCTGCAAGAAGCTATCTCCAAGTCCCAAGTAGATGACAAGATAGTTCATGGGAACTATGGGAAGATAATTCATGGGAACCCAGCTCCAATGTGCACGCTCCACGATTGGTTCAAGCCTACCTTCGCCTCCATCCTGAGAAAAAAACCCTTAGTGGGCATCCGGAGGCTGCCCTTAAGGGGGGGCAATGTAAGGAAATGAGCAGAAATCGCCTGGCGCGCGCTGGTGCTCATGCGCGCGCATGGGGGACCATAGATGCTTGTGCGCATGAGCGTGCGCGGTGCGCACGTGCAAGAGTGCGCCCTAGCACCAGTTGGCCTATTTAAAGGAGGCCCCAGCAACTGATCGGTGCTGACTGGTCTTCATCTGTGTCCCTGTTACTCTGAACCTGTGTTTTTCTGCCTGATTCCTGTTGCTGACCTTGGCTCCTGTTTACCCGGCTCTGAACTCTGTTATATCTGATCTCTGGTTCCTGATCCCGGCTTCCCATCTGACCCATCTCTGCCTGATGTTCCGGTACCCTGCTGCCCGCCTGTTGACGAACCCGGCTTCCCATCTGACCCGTTTCTGACTGATGTTCTGGTACCCTGCTGCCCGCCTGTTGATGAACCCAGCTATCCCTGTGACCTGGCCCTGGTGCCCAGCTCGGCCCAGCACAACTACCCGAGTGTCTGCAACTACAGTTCTGCGACTAGCTGCGACTTCCTGCTCTGCTATTACAGTCCTGTGACCAGCTGCGACATCCTGCTCTGCAACTACAGTCCTGCGACCAGCTGCGACTTTCTGCAACAGGGTTCCTGGTTTCCACCTGCAGGCACTTGTGTGCCTCCTGTTCCTTGGCTCCTTCTGTTTCACTCTCAGCGGGACCTGGACTGGAGATATAAGAGAGGCCGATCTCGTCAATTCAGTCTCCCTTCAGGTACGTGACAGACACTTCACTCATGTGCCCTGTTTGGCTCACGTCCTTAATTTGGTGGTGCAGCGGTTCTTGGGCAGGTACCCTGGCTTACAGGATATCCTGAGGCAGGCCAGGAAAGTCTGTGGGCATTTCCGCCGGTCATATAATTCCAGTGCTCGGCTGGCTGACCTTCAAAAGGAATGCAACCTGCCCAAGAACCGCCTCATCTGTGACATGCCCACCAGGTGGAACTCAACGTTGGCAATGCTGCAGCAGCTGCACATGCAGCAGATGGCCATCAACGAGTACCTGTGCGAGTATGACACCAGGACAGGGTCAGGGGAGCTTGGCTTTTTTTCGCCACGCAAGTGGCTCATGATCAAGGATGCATGCACTGTCCTGTCATCATTTGAGGTGGCCACGAGGATGGTGAGCAGTGACAGTGCATGCATCAGTGATACTGTCCCTCTTGTCTACCTGTTGGAGCACACGCTGCGTGGAATAATGGACAGGGCACTTGAGGCAGAACAGAGGGAGGAAGAGGAGGACTTCCTTACCTATCAAGGCCCCCTTTATCCAGACAGTATCCCTGCGGGCCCGCCGATCTCACAGGAAGAGGAGGAGGAGGATGAGGATTGTGTCAGCATGGAGGTGGAGCCTAGCACTCAGCATCAGCAGCAGTCTTCAAGGGATCGTTTACAGTCCCCAGAAACCCATGGACTTGTACGTGGCTGGGAGGAGGTTTCTGCGGATCAGGTCATCCTTAGTGACCCAGAGGACTCCAGATCGAATGCCTCAGCAAACCTACGCTGCATGGCCTCCCTGATCCTGCAAAGCCTGTGAAAGGACCCTCGGATTCATGTGATCAAGGAGAGGGATCAAGGGTAAGGTTGCAGAACTTATCCAGCCGTCGCAGAGGGAGCAGAGGATGAAACATCTATGGGAAGCCTTGCAGAAAGGTTTGTGCATCGCGTTTCTAGAGCCTGGAAGGGTACAAATTCCTGGTCCTGAACAACGTGTTGCTGAGGCTTTGGTCAGTCACAGAAGGAGCGGTGGAGAAGGTGGCCGTCTGACCGATGCGTTCAGACAATTTTTTAGTCCGCAGCCCCAAGGTATGATCAGTTCCAGCAACCATCACCAGCGTTTGTTGTACATGCAGGTGCAGGAATACCTAGGGGCAAGATCAGACTTGGAGACCTTTCCAACTGAAAATCCACTGGGTTACTGAGTCTTGAGGATGGATCACTGGTCAGAGCTTGCACAGTTTGCAATTGAGCTACTGGCCTGTCCTGCATCCAGCGTTCTTTCGGGAACACACATTCAGTGCCGCTGGAACCGATCACAGAGCGCGCCTGTCCACCGACTGGGTTGATCGGCTCACCCTTATAAAAATGAATCAGTTTTGGATCACCAGCTACCAAGCACCTGATGTTGATGTAACCAAATTATTTTTTTATGAATGTGAGATCCCTATACTGATGCTGACTGACTATCCTGTTATGCCGAGTGACTATCCTATTCCTCCTCAATGTTCATGTTGATAGGTTCTAAGAACATTTTTGGTTCTGGGCACCAGCACCAGTGCCTAAAGCCCAAATTTTTTAAAGCCTCTGTTTAACAGGGGCGCGTAATTACAATTTTTGCTGTAATATTTTGCAGCAGGGCTCGTCCCTGCACTCAACTAGAGTATCTGTGAGAGGCTGCAGTGTTGTGGCACCAGCACCAGTGCCTAAAGCCCAATTTTTCTGCCCCTGTTTAACAGGGGCGTGTAATTACAACTTTTAAATCTAATATTTTACAGCAGGGCTCGTTCCTGCGCTCAACAACAGAATCTGTGAGGCGGTACAGTGTTGTGGCACCAGCACCAGTGCCTAAAGCCCAATTTTTTTTGCTCCTGTTTAACAGGGGCATGTAATTACAATTTTTGCTGTAACACTTTGCAGCAGGGCTCGTTCCAGCACTTAACTAGAGTATCTGTGAGGGGTTGCAGTGTTGTGGCACCAGCACCAGTGCCTAAAGCCCAATTTTTCTGTCCCTGTTTAACAGGGGCATGTAAATACAATTCTTGATATAATATCTCACAGCAGGGCCTGTTCCAGCACCCACCAAGAATAACTGTGAGGGCTTACATTGTTGTGGCAACACCATCACACCACCACCAAAGGCCCAATTTTTCTGATCCTGTTCAACAGGGCCATGTAATTACAATTCTTTATATAATATTTCACAGCAGGGCCTGTTCCAGCGCCCACCAAGAGTTTAGGTGCGGGGTTCCCCTTAATATCCATACAAGACCCAAAGGGCCTGGTAATGGACTGGGGGGGGGGGGTACCCATGCCGTTTGTCTCATTGATTTTCATCCATATTGCCGGGACATTACATTAAAGCCGCAAGCAGTTTTAAATGACTTTTATCCCTTTAAAAATGTCATTTTGTGCAGGGACTGTTCTAAGCACGGGAAACACGTGCTACTTTACAGGCATACTATAGACACCCCCCAGGTACGATATTTAAAGGAATATTTCACTTTTATTTTTTCACTTTAAGCATCATAAAAATCTCTGCTCCCGGAAAAACGGACGTTTTTAAAACTTTTTTTTCTATTGAGACATGTACCCTGGAACAGGACCCGGGTCCCCAAACCCTTTTTAGGACAATAACTTGCATATTAGCCTTTGAAATTCAAACTATTTATTTCTCACGTTCAAGTCCCATAGACTTTAACAGTGTTCGAATGTTCGTGCGAACTTTCGGTCTGTTCGCATGTTCTGGATGCGAACCGACCCATCCCTAATTATCACCATATCCTAAAATGACAAATATGATCCTCTTGCATCCAACGCTTTTTGGAGTACAGATATCTCCTTCTTCAGGGGTGTATGTTGAAGAGGAATAATTTGAAGAACAGTAAGTATTTAACAGTGAAAGTACATTGTGAGTAGGGATGAGCTTCCAGTTTGAGTCGAACTCATGTTCGACTCGAACATTGGCTGTTCGCAAGTTCGCCGAACAGCGAACAATTTGGGGTGTTCGCGGCAAATTCGAATGCCGCGGAACACCCTTTAAAAGTCTATGGGAGAAATCAAAAGTGCTAATTTTAAAGGCTTATATGCAAGTTATTGTCATAAAAAGTGTTTGGGGACCCAGGTCCTGCCCCAGGGGACATGGATCAATGCAAAAAAAAGTTTTAAAAACTGACGTTTTTTCAGGAGCAGTGATTTTAATAATGCTTAAAGTCAAACAATAAAAGTGTAATATCCCTTTAAATTTTGTAGCTGGGGGGTGTCTATAGTATGCCTGTAAAGGGGCGCATGTTTCCTGTGTTTAGAACAGTCTGACAGCAAAATGACATTTCAAAGGAAAAAACCCATTTAAAACGACTCGTGGCTATTGCATTGCCTGTCTGACAATACACATAGAAGTTCATTGATAAAAACGGCATGGGAATTCCCCACAGGGGAACCCCGAACCAAAATTTAAAAAAAAATGATGTGGGGGTCCCCCTAAATTCCATACCAGGCCCTTCAGGTCTGGTATGGATATTAAGGGGAACCTCGGCCAAAATTTAAAAAAAATGACGTGGGGGTCCCCCTAAATTCCATACCAGACCCTTCAGGTCTGGTACGGATTTTAAGGGGAACCCCGCGCCAAAAAAAAAAAAACGTCGTGGGGTCCCCCCAAAAATCCATACCAGACCCTTATCCGAGCACGCAACCTGGCAGGCCGCAGGAAAAGAGGGGGGGACGAGAGTGCGCCCCCCCTCCTGAACCGTACCAGGCCACATGCCCTCAACATTGGGAGGGTGCTTTGGGGTAGCCCCCCAAAACACCTTGTCCCCATGTTGATGAGGACAAGGGCCTCATCCCCACAACCCTGGCCGGTGCTTGTGGGGGTCTGCGGGCGGGGGGGGCTTATCGGAATCTGGAAGCCCCTTTTAACAAGGGGACCCCCAGATCCCGGCCCCCCCTGTGTGAAATGGTAAGGGGGTACTTACCCCTACTATTTCACTAAAAAACTGTCAAAAATGTTAAAAATGACAAGAGACAGTTTTTGACAATTCCTTTATTTAAATGCTTCTTCTTTCTTCTATCTTCCTTCATCTTCTTCTGGTTCTTCTGGTTCTTCCTCCGGCGTTCTCGTCCAGCATCTCCTCCGCGGCGTCTTCTATCTTCTTCTCCTCGGGCCGCTCCGCACCCATGGCATGGGGGGAGGCTCCCGCTCTTCTCTTCATCTTCTTCATCTTCTTCTCTTCTTCTCTTCTTCATTTTCTTCTCCGGGCCGCTCCGCATCCATGTTGGCATGGAGGGAGGCTCCCGCTGTGTGACGGCGTCTCCTCGTCTGACGTTCTTAAATAAGGGGTGGCGGGGCCACCCGGTGACCCCGCCCCCCTCTGACGCACAGGACATGACGGGACTTCCCCCGTTATTTAGGAACCGTCAGACGAGGAGACGCCGTCACACAGCGGGAGCCTCCCTCCATGCCAGCATGGATGCGGAGCAGCCCGGAGAAGAAAATGAAGAAGAGAAGAAGAGAAGAAAAGAAGAAGAGAAGAAGATGAAGAAGATGAAGAGAAGAGCATCTGAGGCGGCAGATCACGGACATCCTTCGATATAAAGCTAAGGCAAAAATACAGCTAGGCAGGAAAACAACATATGAACTGGGAGACAAAGGTACTAAATTATTGGCTGGGAAACTTAAAGAAAGAGGCACGACAACATATATACCTCAAATAAAAGGGGGAAATGGACAGTTAATATCACTGCCAAAGGGAATAGCGCAGAGGTTTGGAGAATATTACTCCTCCCTATATAATCTGAACCCAATAGCTTCACCTCTTTCAACAATGGAGGAATACCTTTCCTCAGCACGGCTCCCACGGATATCATCCCCAGATCGACATAACTTGGAAATGCCCATTTCCATCAAAGAAATTAGTGAAGCATTAAAAACAGTCAAACCTGGGAAAGCCCCAGGCCCTGATGGATTTTCCATACAATATTATAAGAGTTTTTTTTCGATACTGGGTAATCAGATGGCAAAGGTATATAACGAGCTGGGCCGAAGTGCTGCGCTACCCGCGGATGCGCTACTGGCACACATTTCAGTGATTCCAAAGGAAGGGAAGGATCCGGCGGAATGCGGCAGCTATCGGCCCATCTCGTTATTGAATGTGGATTTAAAGCTTTTCACCAAAGTACTAACCCTACGGCTCCAACCATTGCTTACCCAGTTAGTGGACTTGGATCAAGTGGGGTTTGTCCCGACCCGGGAGGCGAGGGACAATACCATTAAGGTACTCAACTTAGTGCAACATGCCAATGACACAAATATACCTTGCGTTTTTTTGAGCACAGATGCTGAAAAAGCATTTGATAGGGTAAATTGGCAATTTATGTTTGAGGTTCTTAAACAAATAGGAGCGGGAGACCGCATGACCCAATGGATATCCGGAGTTTATACTACACCACAAGCATCAGTTAAAGTAAACGGAGTATTTTCGAAACCCTTTAAAATTACAAATGGCACGCGCCAAGGATGCCCGCTATCGCCATTATTGTTTGCGCTTACGTTAGAACCCCTACTTAACAAGATTCGCCAAAACCCGGATATCCAGGGGGTATGCTTGGGAAATAAGAACTATAAAGTGTCAGCATATGCAGATGACCTATTGTTTTCCATGTCTAACCCGCTTATCTCGTTGCCCAATCTTATGAAAGAATTTAAGATCTATGGAGACCTATCAAATCTAAAAATTAACTACGCGAAATCAGAAGCGATGGGGGTGAGGCTGCCACCTCCAACACAAAAGGTCATACAGCCAAATTTCAATTTTAAATGGGTACCTGCGGTGCTGAATTACTTGGGTACATATGTACCATCAAAGATAGGAAATACTTTCATGGTAAATTTTATACCATTACTTAATTCAGTACGGTTATTACTAGACAAGTGGCAACACGGACTACACTCGTGGTTTGGCCGCTGTAACATCATCAAGATGTGTATTCTACCAAAATTCTTGTATCTTTTTCAAGCGTTACCCATTACCATCCCAGCGGTTTATTTCCACCAGATAAGTAAACTTTTTTCGAAATTTATATGGGCAAAGAAAAGCCCTAGGATTAGTAGAAAACTAATGACGACACCCAAGTGTTATGGGGGGGTAGCTGTCCCGGACGTATTTAAGTACTACCAGGCGGCTCATATAGGGAGATTAGTGGATTGGTGTAGACATGGGGAATCTAAGCGATGGGTAGACATGGAACAACAACTAAGCCCCGTACCTCTACGTAGAGCACCCTGGTGCTACAAGGAGTTACCCTACACCCTTAGAAAACATCCCATTATAGGATCCACACTACGTATTTGTGCTAAGTTTTGCAGTATCCCTAGATTTTCCTCGATCCACTCACCTATATACCCTATATTGGGAAACCCCAGATTCCAACCAGGAATGGAAAAGGGAGCATTCAGTAAACTGGAGGAAAAGGGGGGGTCCCAAGTATCACATTTTGCGCAGCTGGAGGCTTGGCCAACAATTGCAGAACTGATTAAACCAGGAGGAGACTATGAAGTAAACTTCTGGCAAGCAATACAAATTCGACACTTCTTAGGGACCTTGGGACCACCAATAAACTATCGGCGTCAACTTACGGTATTTGAATCATACTGTGAGGAGAAGGAACCTCTCGCTCGGGTGATCTCTAAGATCTATTCACTGATAATTACCCCGTCGGAGGAATTTGTGCTACCATCCATTAGTAAGTGGGAAAGAGATCTTAATAGAACTTTTAATCCAATTCAACGCAGGAAGATCATTTACTTAGCAATGAATTCGTCAATAAATACACGGACACAGGAATTAAATTACAAACTGCTAACTAGATGGTATTACACCCCGTCGAGGCTCAGTAAATTTACAGCAGAATCTTCAGATCGTTGCTGGAGATGCGGGAAGGAGGAGGGAACACTCCTTCATATTTTCTGGTCCTGTACTAAGATCAGAAAATATTGGTTAGAGGTTCAGAGAATTTCCCAAAAACGTACAGATTTTTTAATACCAGATGACCCCGCTTTTTTCCTGCTACATTGCTCACAGATCCCGATGCAAATATATAAAAAGTCCGTGCTGTGCCACTTGGTAAATGCTGCTAAGACCTGTGTCACTATGTGCTGGAGAGACACAAGACCACCCTCTATTGCAAGGTGGCTTAATAAAGTCAGAGAAATTGGAGCCATAGAAGACTTGGTCCACGCAGCACAAAATAGAAAAGAACAGTATGTACAAACTTGGTCAATATGGGACCGATTTGTATGCTCAGAAGAAGGGAAGAGAAAGATGGAAGATAGAATAGAAGAATGAGAATGACCTAGGCAGAACTACTTTATAACTCGCTGAGTAGAGGGGATAGGACGAGGAGTAGGAGATTGGGGGCGTTTTTTTTTTCTTTTTTTTTTTGTTTTTTTGGGGGGGTATAGGTAGGGCCTGGGGTATTTAATAACAGGAAATAAAGGGAGGGTTGGAGAAATAAATAAGGAACAATATATTGGGAATAAGCCGGGTAGCACCGAGGTCCTAATTTGGGTAAAATTATAAGGGTATAAACTATGAATACCTATGTAGAGACTAAGGAACTATAAGGAAATAATAGAAGCAAAAATTAAGAACCGAATAGATGTATTTGTAAATGTTTAAATGTGATGTAACTATGTAATCTCCAACACCCTTTATATGAATAAATAAAGAATTGTAAAAAAAAAAAAAAGTCTATGGGAGAAATCAAAAGTGCTAATTTTAAAGGCTTATATGCAAGTTATTGTCATAAAAAGTGTTTGGGGACCCAGGTCCTGCCCCAGGGGACATGGATCAATGCAAAAAAAAGTTTTAAAAACTGACGTTTTTTCAGGAGCAGTGATTTTAATAATGCTTAAAGTCAAACAATAAAAGTGTAATATCCCTTTAAATTTTGTAGCTGGGGGGTGTCTATAGTATGCCTGTAAAGGGGCGCATGTTTCCTGTGTTTAGAACAGTCTGACAGCAAAATGACATTTCAAAGGAAAAAACCCATTTAAAACGACTCGTGGCTATTGCATTGCCTGTCCGACAATACACATAGAAGTTCATTGATAAAAACGGCATGGGAATTCCCCACAGGGGAACCCCGAACCAAAATTTAAAAAAAAATGATGTGGGGGTCCCCCTAAATTCCATACCAGGCCCTTCAGGTCTGGTATGGATATTAAGGGGAACCCCGGCCAAAATTTAAAAAAAATGACGTGGGGGTCCCCCTAAATTCCATACCAGACCCTTCAGGTCTGGTACGGATTTTAAGGGGAACCCCGCGCCAAAAAAAAAAAAAAAACGTTGTGGGGTCCCCCCAAAAATCCATACCAGACCCTTATCCGAGCACGCAACCTGGCAGGCCGCAGGAAAAGAGGGGGGGACGAGAGTGCGCCCCCCCTCCTGAACCGTACCAGGCCACATGCCCTCAACATTGGGAGGGTGCTTTGGGGTAGCCCCCCAAAACACCTTGTCCCCATGTTGATGAGGACAAGGGCCTCATCCCCACAACCCTGGCCGGTGGTTGTGGGGGTCTGCGGGCGGGGGGGGGCTTATCGGAATCTGGAAGCCCCTTTTAACAAGGGGACCCCCAGATCCCGGCCCCCCCTGTGTGAAATGGTAAGGGGGTACTTACCCCTACTATTTCACTAAAAAACTGTCAAAAATGTTAAAAATGACAAGAGACAGTTTTTGACAATTCCTTTATTTAAATGCTTCTTCTTTCTTCTATCTTCCTTCATCTTCTTCTGGTTCTTCTGGTTCTTCCTCCGGCGTTCTCGTCCAGCATCTCCTCCGCGGCGTCTTCTATCTTCTTCTCCTCGGGCCGCTCCGCACCCATGGCATGGGGGGAGGCTCCCGCTCTTCTCTTCATCTTCTTCATCTTCTTCTCTTCTTCTCTTCTTCATTTTCTTCTCCGGGCCGCTCCGCATCCATGTTGGCATGGAGGGAGGCTCCCGCTGTGTGACGGCGTCTCCTCGTCTGACGTTCTTAAATAAGGGGGGGCAGGGCCACCCGGTGACCCCGCCCCCCTCTGACGCACAGGACATGACGGGACTTCCCCCGTTATTTAGGAACCGTCAGACGAGGAGACGCCGTCACACAGCGGGAGCCTCCCTCCATGCCAGCATGGATGCGGAGCAGCCCGGAGAAGAAAATGAAGAAGAGAAGAAGAGAAGAAAAGAAGAAGAGAAGAAGATGAAGAAGATGAAGAGAAGAGCGGGAGCCTCCCCCCATGCCATGGGTGGGGAGCGACCCGAGGAGAAGAAGATAGAAGACGCCGCAAGGGAGATGCTGGACGAGAACGCCAGAGGAAGAACCAGAAGAAGAAGATGAAGGAAGATAGAAGCATTTAAATAAAGGAATTGTCAAAAACTGTCTCTTGTCATTTTTAAAATTTTTGACAGTTTTTTAGTGAAATGGTAGGGGTAAGTACCCCCTTACCATTTCACACAGGGAGGGGGGCAATATACAATAATAAAAATGTGATCACATGGAATAAAAGCAATGTAGGGAACGATGCAAGGCAAGGCTCATCGTTCCCTACATTGCTTTTATTCCATGTGATCAAGTTTTTATTATTGTACTGTATATTGGTTGGTTCCAATAAACCTACCCTTTTGATCTGCACCATTGGAGCACTCCATTCTTTTCTTCCCTTCATTCCTCTGATTGGATACGAGATTTGCATGTCCCTATTGGATGTATCGTTTCCTCCGTTTGGTGGACATCATCAAAGCTGTTTCAGCCAAGAGGAGATGCCTTCTGAGATCTGGGACCCCCACCTTCACCTGGGAGAGCCATCTATTTGGATTTCTAAGCTTGTTTGATTTGGTGTCACCGACATCCGAATCCATCTGCTCCAGTAAGAGTGTTTAACCTCTTTTACTTCAAGATTCTCCAGTTGATGAATTACTCGTCGGAAGACTTTTTCACTTATTGCACTGTGGGACTTTATTACATTTATATGTTGTTTATATCCATACTACATTGGGTTATTATTCACAAGTCACTGAACTATATTGGTTCTTATACATGTTTTTTGGTCACATTTTGTTTTAGCGCTACATTTTTTATATTAACCCATATATACACTCTCCTGGGAAGACACACACCTATAAAATTAAGGATGTTCCGGTGTCACTGATTAACCAGGAGCTTTATTTAAAGCTCTGATCAGCCATCTGTATTTGATAATGGACATCGTCTTGCCAAGCCGCTAGAACCGACTTTTTGCTACCCAGTAGGCAAATACCAGACCTGGAACCTATTGTGTTCTATTACCTCACCGCCCCCTGTTTGGCGTCCATCTACGCCCCCTCTTGCTCAGTTGCTTCACCTATTTTTCCTTTTTTGGAATCATTTTACATTTAAAAACAACTATACTCACACAGGGCTAGTGTGCAATATCTCTATCTGCGATTCACCATTTACCTGTTTATTTTTGACTACCAAACTCTCACATTGCTTTAAAACAGCATGTTCTTTTAATCATGTTATGTTAATAAAATTATATTTCATTTTTAACTGATAAAAATTAATCTTGTCTTCCTGTATTTGGCACCGCAAAAATCCCCTCACTCTTCCCTGCTGCATATACTTACTCCTATCCTATAGCCCTGACAAAGGTGTTTAACCAGAAACACGTTGGGTACCGGGGAGTATTATTTTGTTGTCATATTGTTCATGTAAATTGTTGTTTTTTGTTTTTGTTTTTTCTTGTATGTATTTCTTGTACAAACTGATGTTTTTTAACTATCGATTATCTCTATGATCGAATACTTTTATGTAGATTCAATACATTTGTTTTTTTGCATTACCCAAGTGTATGTTGCCTCAAAAGTCCCAAGGAAGGGGGATCTCTCTTTTTCTTAATTACATATTAGGGATGCGGCAACTACACTTCTTGGACCTGACATGGTGAAACCCTCTCTCTTTTGCTCCCCTGGGGTGTATGCGGGTCCCTCTCTTCTTTTTTATACTTCCATATCTAGGACATTGTAAACCCTAAATTAAAGTAATTTTTGTTTATTCTAGACAGACATTGCCGAAGCATATCTGGTGATCCATCCCAAGCGATGAAGCTATCGTCGATGTATCGATACCATCCCAGGACGTGGTCCGTATACATCGACAAATACTCATCTGCCAGAAACATTTTCCCCCACTCCCTCAGGTACAGATTGGCATAAGATGGGGCACAGCGAGTCCCTATCGCAACCACCTGCACCTGGAGGTAGTGGGAGCCATTGAAGGGAAAAACATTATGTAGAGAATGAATTCTAGGAGTGAAAGAACAAACTCGTTGTAACCTGGATCTGTGTCTCCAGCCTATTGTAGAATATGCTTAATGGCTGCCAATCCTTTATCGTGGGGAATTGAACTATACAGTGTTTCGACATCTATAGTAACTGACAATACATAATCGGGGACGCATAAGTTATCAATAATTTGTAAAAAATTAACTGTCTTTAACATAAGACGATAGTGATACAACATATTGTCTTAAAAATTAATCAATTAATTTACTAGCATTTTCACTAATTAAACCCGTCCCCGAAATAATAGGTCTTCCAGGTGGGTTTATTGCATCCTTGTGAATTTTAGGAAGTGCATAAAAGTAGGGACTCAGGGTAAATTGTTCCTAATAATGTTCCATGTATTTTTTGTTATTGTATTGTTCAAATAGGTAGTATCCATTAATACATAGAATTCCTTATTACATGTTTCTACAATGTCTGCCGGAATACGGCGGTACCAGTCTTGGTTTTTGAGAATTTTATTGCACATATTGATGCATTTTTCATTGTCTAATAAGACAATGTTGCCACCTTTACCTGCAGGTTTAATTGTGATTTGATTATTGTCAGATAATTGTTTTGGCGCCAGGGCTTCTTTCTCGTTTAGATTTGTGGAACATTTTGTACGTAAATTTAGTTTCTCTAGATCTTTATTTACTAATTTAAGAAAAGCAGCAGCATTTTGATTAGTGCTCGGTGCTGGACAGAAATCAGATTTTTTTGAAGAGGAAAATATATCTATAATATAATTTGAAGAACAGTAAGTACCGTATTTATCGGCGTATAACACGCACTTTTTTCCCCTTAAAATCAGGGGAAAATCGTGGGTGCATGTTATACGGCGATCCCCGCCGTTCTCCGCTGATTGCGAGCAGAGCGGAGCGAGCGCCAGCGATATACACATAGTGGAGTGTACTCGGCTATTCTCAAGTCTATTCACAGTCAGGGGTGGGACTGCGAGAGGAGCCGAGTCTAGCAGAGTACACTTGGCTTTGTGTATCTTGCCGCCGCTCGCTCCTCTCCGCTCACAGTCAGCGGAGATCGGCACCAATTTTAAATAATTAGCGGCTGGGCAATGCTGCAAAGAGACTGGCAAGGCTGCAAAGGCACTGGACAAAGCTGCAAAGGCACTGGGCAAGGCTGCAGAGGCACTGGGCAAGGCTGCAAAGGCACTGGGTAATGCTGCAAAGGCACTGGGCAAGGCTGAAAAGGCACTGGGCAAGGCTGCAAACACACTGGGCAAGGCTGCAGAGGCACTGGGCAAGGCTGCAAAGGCACTAGGCAATGCTGCAAAGGCACTGGGCAAGGCTGCAGAGGCACTGGGCAAGGCTGCAAAGGCACTGGGCAAGACTGCAGATGGACACTGGGCAAGGCTGCAATGATGGACAAGGCTGCAGATGGACACTGATAAGGCTGCATTGATGGGCATTTAAATGTAAGTTTTTTTTCTTAAACTTTCCTCCTAAAAGTTTTTTTCCTTAAAATTTCCTCCTAAACTTGGGGTGCATGTTATACGCTGGCGCGTGTTATACGCCGATAAATACGGTATCTAACAGTGAAAGTACATTGTGAGTAGCAATTGCAGGATTAGTTTGCAAATACACTTACATCTACTTTTGAGTGACAAAAGTATTTATAATTGGATATCATTTAAGGATTTATTTACTAAATATTCAACATAATTTCTTTACTTCTTATTATACCCCAGAATTATTTATACCTTCCATTCAGGATCTATCTATTTTTGACCCCAGTGAGTTCCTCTGGCCATCTCCCCTCTGTGGGGTTTATTAAGGGTGGAGAATCGGCTCTCTGGAAAAAATACACTATATTCCTTATGATGGTTGTGATATCAAGGCAGGAACTCTGCAAGTAGAGTCCCCTTTTGATGTTCTTCTCTTTCTTGTTTTTAAATTAAATATGATGGAATGTTAATTTATGATGTCACCCAAAATAGATGTAAGTGTATTTTCAAACTAATCCTGCAATTGCTACTCACAATGTACTTTCACTGTTAGATACTTACTTCAAATTATATTATAGATATATTTTCCTCTTCAACATACACCCCTGAAGAAGGAGATATCTGTACTCCGAAACGTGTTGGGTGCATATTTGTCATTTTAGCATATGGTGATAATGTCATGAATTGATAATACATTCTATTTTCATATGTATTTTATTCAATATGTTTAATAAAACAATTTCTTTCTAAACTACTCTAAAATAATTCTACTTTTACTAAGTGTGTCTAAAAAGTCCACTTCCTGCTTTGACTATTTGGAACATTGGGTTGGAATGTATAATGCGCTTTAAATCTTAGCTGTCTGTAAAAGCAGTATAAATCCTGTTTCAAAATAAATGCATTCATTTTTTTCTTTTGGACAAAAACCCAAACCCTTATTCAATGCCCGCATTTCAGACTCAGATAAAAATATAGAGGAAATGTTATGTACCACATTATCATCTAAGGTCTGTGGCGATTCTGGAGTCTTGTGAAAAAATATGAAAATGAACCAAAGCGCCAAAGGATGAAAGTAAATGGAAAAACACTTATGTATGTGTTAATATGGATAAAGAAAACGAATTGCTTTACCACATAATTAGAGCAGCTGCAGTGTGAAATTAGTGTAAACAATTAATAAATAATAAAAAGTATACCTCGCTAAATGCGAAAAAATTACATACAGGTAATAGATATAAGTGATACACTGGTAACAATTAATTAAAATGAATAAAACAGTCCCCAGTGAAAAAAAAGGTGCTCGTGCTGGTGGAACAGTAGCCAGTGCTGTGCTGTGAATAATAGATGGATGATTCCATGCTTCTTAAGTGCTTAAATAGGGTGCCCCCCCTAGTAGATGCGCACTCACCCCTGTGAGTGGACCAACTATCGCTAGTTAGGTCAAATGCACGTGTGGGGCGACCCCTGTGGATGTCCCCTGGACTGATGATTGGCTGCGGTGAATGTTCCGCATATAAATAGATATATATATATATATATATATATATATATATATATATATATATATATATATATAAGGAAAAGCCTCATTGCGCAGTACCGTTGATAAAGAACTTTTTATTCCAAAAAATAGTGGAAGTGTGTCACGATAACTTGACTCAACCTCCATGCATTTCAGTTTGGCTGTCCAGTCTTGTTGTCACTCCTTTTGATGTTCCTTTTCTTGTACCTCCTGCCTCCCCTCTTTGTACAGGATCTGGTGTACCCATAGATAAAAAAGAGGTAGTTGGTGCATTGACCGATGATCCAGTGGAGGCAATAGACGAAGATGAATTAGAAAATGTTTTTTTCCGCTGGCTCCTTCTAAATGACTTTGTGCCGTAGTAGTTAGCATCAGACCAATTATATACCCGGTTATTATTGTAGTCTTCGCAATCACATTCTAATTTAGTGCTTTCCGTAAAGCAACATTTTTTCTAAATGTTGCAAGCTTTTCATCATTACTTTTTTTAAAATCAGTCAGATCTCCAATGGGAAAGTATTTCAGTAGTTTTTCGATCTCCGTGATTTATTGTTTAATCGTAATACGTTCTTGTTAGAGAAACCGAACCAGCGCCAGATAGAGAGCCACGCTGCCCAGCGCCACCAGAGAGAGCCACGCTACCCAGCGCCACCAGAGAAAGAGCCACGCTGCCCAGCTCCAGAGAGGGAGCCACTGCCCAGCACTACCAGAGAGAGCCACTCTACCCAGCACCACCAGAGAGAGCCATGCTACCCAGCTCCACCAGAGAGAGAGCCACATCAAAGTCATAATGTCCAGTGAAAATTTGTTCAATATTTGTGCAAATTTTGTTTTAAAATCCACATTTTGGGAAAAGAGTGTTCAAACAAAATCTTAAACCTCTTGGGATCATTTGCAATTTATAGTATTCAGCTAGGGTTGTAACTTATCGCTGCATCAGTTTCTCCATCTTGCAGGTAAGTTGTACCATGGAGGATTGGGTCAGAAAGTCTCTTGATCCCACTGTATCGGTAAATATCTTGGAGGTATCAGTTTGCACCAACTACCTCTTTTTACCGCAGGGTACACCGGATCTCGTACAAGGAGGGGAGGCAGGAGGTACAAGAAAAGGAACATAAACAGGAGTGACAACGAGACTCCAGAATCGCCACAGACCTTAGATGATAATGTGGTACATAACATTTCCTCTATATCTTTATCTGAGACTGAAATGCGGGTATTGAATAAGGGTTTGGGTTTTTGTCCAAAATAAAAAATGAATGCATTTATTTAGAAACAGGATTTATACTGCTTTTATAGACAGCTAAGATTTAAAGTGTATTATACATTCAAACCCAATGTTCCAAATAGGGAATATGTGTCTTTATCAGTGAAAAATGTAAATCTAAAAACCAAGAGCTCTACCGTACCTCCAACTTCTTGCTCTGCTGTTGAGGAGTTCATTGACAAGGTTAATGATGATATTAAATCCATTTTGGATGTTAAAAATATAATTGACCTAACCTAACAACCTGAGTAGGAATAAAATTGTAGCGTTGTCCTCCTTGTTGGTCTGGCGAGATATTTTTATCAAGCCGGCTGACAAGGGGGAGCCATTGTAATTATGGACACTCCAAAGTATGAAGCAGAGGTTTTGAAACAATTGTCAGATATTGACACATATAGACAGCTGGACTCCAACAACATCCATCATTTAAAGTTCAAAATATATATATTTTTTTTTTATCTGCAGCATTGAAAGATCAAATCATTGGTGATGAAACATAGACATTTTTATTAAATGATAATCCTATTACACCTGTTATGTATATACTGCCAAAGATCCATAAAGACCCCACCAACCCACCTGGATGCCCCATCGTTTCTGGTATGGAATCGGTGACAACACCATTGGCACAATATTTAGATAAATGTTTAACACCTTTGTTGGTTAATACGCGGCCATTTATACGTGATACTAGTGATTTTTTAAACAAAATTGTTAATATTAATGTGTCACCTGATTCCATCTTAGTAACCTGGGACGTATCCAGCCTTTATACTAACATTCCCCATGAATTGGGCATTGAAGCCTGCCGGCGTCTTCTTGTACAGTCATGTTGTTACGGTGAGAGACAGATTGCATTTCTTTTAGAATTGTTGAATATTGTCCTTGAAGAAAATGATTTTCTGTTCAAAGATATCCATTACTTGCAATTTAAAGGGGCAGCGATGGGTTCCAAAGTCACACCTCCATACACAAACTCGTTCATGAATATGGTAGAAACGTTATTCATTTATGAAAGTAGTATGTTCATTGAACACTATCAGGGATGGTTTAGGTTTATAGATGACGTCTTTGCGGTGTGGAGTGGCGACATTGGAACCCTATTACTATTTGATCAATATTTGAATTATCTTATTCCTGGCTTGAAATGCAATATTGTATATGGTAGGGAAAATATTCCATTCCTTGATACAATGTTGAAGATTAACCATACTAAGATTGATAGTCACTTATACGTAAAAAGTACAGACCGCAATCAACTACTTCATTATATTAGCTTTCATCCTCAGGGAGTATCCCTAGGTGTCAATTGACTAGAGTCAGAAGAATAGTCAGTGATCCACAGTGTTAGAAGGAGAGATTGAATGAAATGGAAATAAATTAATCAAAAGGAATTATCCAGTGGCACTGGTTAAAAAAGGTTGAGTTAATCCATTTAATAATAGAACATCAACTAGAAAATTAAAAAGAATACCTTTTGTTTCACAATTCCATCCATTCTCTTATCGTATTTCTAATATTGTTAAAAAACATTGGGGATTATTGAGAGAGAGTTACCCTAATATTGATGAGTTTTCTGTCCCACCTTTGCCTTCATATAGGAAAGGTAGAACGTTAAGAGATAGTTTGGTTAGATCTGACCAGTATTTCCCTTCTAGTCCCAATATAACATTTTTGGGACCACGTAATACAGGGTCCTATCCCTGTTTGTCATGCATGCAATGCAATTCTATGATCAGAGGGAAAGCCATATCACACCCTCATAAATGTTTTGAAATCCCAATTAAAGTAAACTGTACATGCCAATCCTCTTTTGTAATGTATGCCATAAAGGGCACTTGTGGGTTACTTTATATTGGTGAAACAACACAAAGGGTTAAAGACCGTATAGCTAGGCATAACTATTCAATTAGGGACAAAGTAACACAACTTCTGTTAGCTAGACATTTTATAGACAAAGGTCATTCTATTTCCCAACTAAAATATATGGTATTGGAAGTGATTAATAAAAATAGGAGAGCAGGTGATCGGGAATTAATTCTCAGAAAACGTGAGGTATACTGAATAGATTTTCTCAATACTATTACCCCTAAAGAATTAAATACTGATTTGTATTTGTTTTGTATTTGTAATTTCTTAAATAATTGATTAATAAATAATTTAAATGCAGCAATCCATTGGACTATTTTTATATTTGGTCGGTGGGAAGACTAGATTGCCTTGCACTGGATACAGACCGGGTGCTGCTTTCCTCAACTATAGTGAAAATATATATATGTATATACACACTGTATATATTGCAGAGAGGCCAGCCCGTGCCACTGTTTATCTTAGCAATTTTTGCCTGATTTTTGGAGAGGCAGGCATGTTGATTGCACAAGTGTGGGTTGGGCACATAATAGACCCGGGGTTAGAGCTCAGGACTCCACCCAACAGACGGGAGGTCTGTGCATGGGAGTCAGGAGTCAGGAGGACTCCCATCCTCTCTAGGAGTCAGAGGCTGCATGGGATAGCCAGAGCGTGCATGTCTGCAGGAGGCAGATGTAGTCCGTGACTGAGCAGTGAGGAGCTAATCCCAAGCAAGCTATGAGAAAGCTTGACTGAAGGATAAACTTTGTGTTGGTCTGAGGAGCAGACCTAAGGCCTAGGCATGAGGCCTGAAGCAGCCGTGTGGCAAGTGAGTAAGCCAGGAGGCTGAAGCATTGTGCAAGTTACAGTAATGATGGAACCCCCTGAGTGGAAAATTGCTGTCTTTCGTGAGTTTTTCCATTTCTTTAAATAAAAGTGTGCTGCCGTGCTCTTAAAAATGCAGTTCTGTATTGGCCCAAATTCTTAAAAAGGCATGCACCACTTGATTCTAATCACCCGATCTTTACAATATATACAGTATCTCACAAAAGTGAGTACACCCCTCACATTTTTGTATATATTTTATTATATCTTTTCATGTGACAACACTGAAGAAATGACACTTTGCTACAATGAAAAGTAGTGAGTGTACAGCTTGTATAACAGTGTAAATTTGCTGTCCCCTCAAAATAACTCAACACACAACCATTAATGTCAAAACAGCTGTCAACAAAAGTGAGTACACCCCTAAGTGAAAATGTCCAGATTGGGTCCAATTAGCCAATTTCCAATACCAGGTGTCATGTGATTCATTAGTGTTACAAGGTCAGGTGTGAATGGGGAGCAGGTGTGTTAAATTTGTTGTTATTGCTCTCACTGGTCACTGGATGTTCAACATGGCACCTCATGGCAAAGAACTCTCTGAGGATCTGAAAAAAAGAACTGTTGCTCTACATAAAGATGGCCTAGGCTATAAGAAGATTGCCAAGACTCTGAAACTGAGCTGGAGCACAGTGGCCAAGACCATACAGTGGTTTAACAGGACAGGTTCCACTCAGAACAGGCTTTGCCATGGTTGACGAAAGAAGTTGAGTGCACGTGCCCAGCGCCATATGCAGAGTTTGTCTTTTGGGAAAGTTTGTCTGTGGGGCATCTTCAAATGGAAGGGGGAGGAGCGCAATATCCCTAACATTTAGCAGCTCTGTGATGTCATCTTGGAGGAGTGGAAGAGCACTCTAGTGGCAACCTGTGAAGCTATGGTGAACTCCGTGCCCAAGAGGGTTAGGGCAGTGCTGGAAAATAATGGCTGTCACACAAAATATTAACACTTTGGGCCCAGTTTGGACATTTTCAATTAGGGGTGTACTCACTTTTGTTGCCAGCGGTTTAGATATTAATGGCTGTATGTTGAGTTATTTTGAGGGGACAACAAATTTATATAAGCTGTACACTCACTACTTTACATTGTAGCAAAGTGTCATTTCTTTAGTGTTGTCACATGGAAATATATAATAAAATATTTACAAAAATGTAAGGGGTTTACTCACTTTTGTGAGGCAATGTGTATACAGTATATATATATATATATATATATATATATATATATATATATATATATATATATATATATATATATATATATATATATATATATACACATTGGGGACGGAAAGTATTCAGACCCCCTTGAATTTTTCACTCTTTGTTATATTGCAGCCATTTTCTAAAATTATTTAAGTTCATTTTTTCCTCATTATTGTACACACAGCACCCCATATTGACAGAAAAACACAGAATTGTTGACATTTTTGCAGATTTATTAAAAAAGAAAAACTGAAATATCACATGGTCCTAAGTATTCAGACCCTTTGCTGTGACACTCATATATTTAACTGAGGTGCTGTCCATTTCTTCTGCTCATCCTTGAGATGGTTCTACACCTTCATTTGAGTCCAGCTGTGTTTGATTATACTGATTGGACTTGATTAGGAAAGCCACACACCTGTCTATATAAGACCTTACGGCTCACAGTGCATGTCAGTGCAAATGAGAATCATGAGGTCAAGGGAACTGCCTGAAGAGCTCAGAGACAGAATTGTGGCAAGGCACAGATTTGGCCAAGGTTACAAAAAAAATTCTCCTAGGAGCACAGTGGCCTCCATAATCCTTAAATGGAAGACGTTTGGGACGACCAGAACCCTTCCTAGAGCTGTCCGTCCGGCCAAACTGAGCTATCGGGGGAGAAGAGCCTTGGTGAGAGAGGTAAAGAAGAACCCAAAGATCACTGTGGCTGAGCTCCAGAGATGCACTCAGGAGATGGGAGAAAGTTGTAGAAAGTCAACTATCACTGCAGCCATCCACCAGTCGGGGCTTTATGGCAGAGTGGCCCGACGGAAGCCTCTCCTCAGTGCAAGACACATTAAAGCAACCATGGAGTTCACTAAAAAACACCTGAAGGACTCCAAGATGATGAGAAATAAGATTCTTTGGTCTGATGAGACCAAGATAGAACTTTGTGGCCTTAATTCTAAGCGGTATGTGTGGAGAAAACCAGGCACTGTTTATGACCTGTCCAATACAGTCCCAACAGCCAAGCATGGTGGTGGCAGCATCATGCTGTGGGGGTGTTTTTCAGCTGCAGGGACAGGACGACTGGTTGCAATCGAGGGAAAGATGAATGCGGCCAAGTACAGGGATATCCTGGACGAAAACCTTCTCCAGAGTGCTCAGGACCTCAGACTGGGTCGAAGGTTTACCTTCCAACAAGACAATGACCCTAAGCACACAGCTAAAAAAACGAAGGAGTGGCTTCACAACAACTCCATGACAGTTCTTGAATGGCCCAGTCAGAGCCCTGACTTAAACCCAATTGAGCATCTCTGGGGAGACCTAAAAATGGCTGTCCACCAACGTTTACCATCCAACCTGACAGAACTGGAGAGGATCTGCAAGGAGGAATGGCAGAGGATCCCCAAATCCAGGTGTGAAAAACTTGTTGCATCTTTCCCAAAAAGACTCATGGCTGTACTAGATCAAAAGGGTGCTTCTACTAAATACTGATCAAAGGATCTGAATACTTAGGACCATGTAATATTTCAGTTTTTCTTTTTTAATAAATCTGCAAAAATGTCAACAATTCTGTGTTTTTCTGTCAATATGAGGTGCTGTGTGTACATTAATGATGAAAAAAAATTAACCTAAATGATTTTAGCAAATGGCTGCAATATAACAAAGAGTGAAAAATTTAAGTGGGTCTGAATACTTTCCGTCCCCACTGTATATATATTTATATATATTGTGGCAGTGGGACCTTGTGGTACCTGGAAGATTGCTGGTTTATGCCAGATTTTAGAGAGAAAGGCACGCTGATTGCACAGCTGGGCTATTTAGTTGTTACCTGGCTCAGGGCCCCACCCAACAGACAGGAAGTCTGTGCATGGGAGTCAGGGGGACTCCCATTCCTCTAAGAAGAGTCAGAGGCTGCATGGGTGCAGCTAGAGCATGCATGTCTGCAGGAGGCAGATGTACTATGTGACAGAGCAGCAAGGCGCTGATTAGGAGTAAGCTAGGAGAGAGCTTAACTCTAGGAAACTCTTTTGTTCTGAGGAGCAGACCTAAGGTCTAGGCTAAAGGCCCAAAACAGCCATGTGGCAAGAACGTAAGCCAGGAGGCTAAAGCATTGAGTGTGCAAGATACAGTAATGGTGGAACCCCCTGCGTGGGCTACTGATGTCTTTGTGAACTTTTCCATGCTTTTAAATAAAAGTGGGCTACCAGGCCCTTAAAAATACAGTTTTGGACTGCTATACTCATTGAAAACACACCTACCACTTGAGTCTGATCACCCCAATCTTACAATATATATACTGTGTGTATATATACACACACATTGTATTTATGATCTACTTCCAACTATGCAATTTGAATTGTATTTTTGCATGATCACTCTCTCATGACCTGGTTTTACCAATTCAGGCTATTTGGATTCCTTTCAGATGATATACCGTATATACTCGAGTATATGTCGAGATTTTCAGCCCTTTTTTTAGGCTGAAAGTGCCCCCCTCGACTTATACTCAAGTCACCGCCGTCTGCCTACATGATTAGCGTGTCATGCAGACAGCGTGTGATATTACTATTCGACGGCCATTCCACTGTTCAAAAGCCGCGCCTCCTCCTCGTCTGTGATAGGCAGAGAACTCCATTTCCCAGCAGTCAGTGTACAGCCTATCATGGACATTCTCTGACCCTCGTCCGTGGTATGAGGATGAGAGAATGTCAGTGATAGGCTGACCGCTGACTGCTGGGAAATGGAGTGTTCTGCCTATCACAGATGAGGAGGAGGCGCGGCTTTTGAACAGTAGAATGGCCACCGAATGGTATTATCACACGCTGATCAGTGCAGAGCGGCACACGGAGGCATGCACAGGACACAGGTAGGATGCACACATAAACAGGGACACATGCACAGGACACAGGTAGGATGCACACATACACAGGGACACATGCACAGGACACAGGGACACATGCACACATACACAGGGACACATGCACAGGACACAGGGACACATGCACAGGGACACATGCACAGGACACAGGGAGGCATGCAGCTGCAGATGGGCATTGTTGACCCTCTTTTCCACTTACAGTAGCTGCTGCATTTCTCACCCTCGTCTTATACTCGGGTCAATACGTTTTTCCCAGTTTTTTGTGGTAAATTAGGGGCCTCGACTTATACCCGGATCGACCTATACTCGAGTATATACGGTATTTGTTATGATATGCTGTATTCTGAAAGTTATCATAATTGTCCCAACCATTTTTCATTTTTGATTTCTTGTTTTTACTGTAGCCCTGATAAGGGCGAGTGTCAGTGTCAAAATGTGTTGGAGCCTCTCTGTTTTCTTTTTTATGAGCAACAGTAATAGTAAAAGATTTTGGACTCAGATTACTATCTGACACTCATTATACCTGTAGATCTTACATTTTGGGTCCCCTAGATCAGTGGTTCTCAACCCTGTCCTCAAGTACCCTCAACAGGCCATGTTTTGGGAATTTCTCTTAGATAAAATAGCTGTCCAAAATACCAAGCCATTGACTCTGATTTTAAAGCACCTGTGCAAGATAAAGAAAAACCTGCAAACATGGCCTGTTGAGTGTACTTGAGGACAGGGTTGAGAACCACTGCCCTAGATGAGGGGCCCCCCTGTTTTTTGTATGGGATTTTTTTTTCCACAATCACTTACCTAGGTGGGGGACAAATGCATCGTACTGATGCTGCATCTATCCCCTGCTGGCTCTAACACTGTGAACCAAGCAATCTAACACCGCCGATCGCTCTGTTCTCAGGGCTCCGTGAGCAGAGAGCTGGTGACTGTCATTCACTGCTCACTGCGCTGCCCCCTCCTCACTCACAGGAGTGCTGAGCTGTGGAAGGGGCGGGATCGGCCGGCTCAGGCTCTCAGCTGATCACTGGGAGGCGGAGCCGGGTGCCAGCCCAGGCATGTGGGCAAATCCCGACTCCATTGTCGCGATCTTGCCCATGCCTGGATTGGCTCTGTGACATCAGCAGACAACAGAATTCAGCCTGCTGTCTTCTGAAAACAGGTCACAGGAGTGCAGAATGAACTGCACTCCTGGGATCCATAGGAGGAGTACATGCAAACGAGCTTTGGCTGTACTTCTCCTTTAAGAGCAGCTGCACTATACATTAACGTGACTCTGATTTCTATAGGTGTGAACTACTAATAAGTTAAATCCAAAGCCACTGATCTACATGTTCCAGAGTGCAGAACTGTGGCACGGAGAGTTTGCCATTGGGAGCATTCAAATCACATATGAAACCAAGGGCTGACCCGTCTTCAGCTATGACTAACATCACTTTTGGATGAGCTGCTTCTTTATATTTGGGGCTCCATTCTTCTTGATTCTTTTTCTGTTCCAGATTATGCCTTCAAATATAAAGAAACCAATGACTTCTGTATTGACCTAAGAAATAATAAATTCTTCCTAAACAGTTTTATATAGATTTACCCAATTTATCAGATTTAGCAAATTGTAAATAATGAGAAGTGTCAAAATAAAATGAAATCCAACCAATGCATAGTCTGCATTTCTACAGTCAATAGACAACAATGTTTCACTGGGCTTTTTCACACAGGCGTTGGAAATGGTGGCTGAATCATGGTATTACCACTTGCCAATTGCCTGGTAAAATAGAGAACAGATGGACATGTACAGTACACACTGGAACATCAGTGTTGCCTCGCTTCATAACAGGGCAAAAATAACGTTGCCCTCAGAGTTTGGCAGGCGTTGATACTTGGCAATTGCCTCCATTCACTTTTATTGAACCACATAAGGCTTCATGTACACAGGACATTTTTACAACCTCTCCTGAATGATTTAACTTGACAGAAGTCCTGGATGCCTTAACTGCAATGTAAAAATGCATATAAAAGCAAAGGAGAAGGCCTTCAAAAAATACAAGGTTGAGGGATCATCATCAGCATTCAGACTTTATAAAGAATGCAACAAGAAATGTAAGGCTGCAATAAGGACGGCTAAAATAGAACATGAAAGACACATAGCGGAGGAGAGAAAAAAAAAATCCCAAGAAATTCTTTAAGTATGTAAACAGTAAAAAAGGAGGACAAACCATATTGGCCCCAAAAAGAATGAGGAAGGACATCTGGTTACAAAGGATGGGGAGATGGCGAAGGTATTGAATTTATTCTTCTCCTCAGTCTTCACGAGGGAATCGAGGGGCTTCAGTAACCAAAACTGCAGTGTTTATCTTCATGACACATCACAGGAAGCACCTCCATGGTTAACAGAGGACAGAATTAAAATTAGACTTGGGAAACTTAACATTAATAAATCACCGGGACCAGATGGCTTGCAGCCGAGAGTACTTAGGGAACTCAGTCAAGTAATTGCCAGACCATTGTTCCTAATTTTTACTAACAGTCTACTGACTGGACTGGTACCAGCTGATTGGAGAAAAGCCAATGTAGCACCAAAATTTAAAAAGGGCCCAAAATACATCACTGGGAATTACAGACCAGTTAGCCTAGCATCAATAGTATGTAAACTCTTGAAGGGATGATAAAGGACTATATACAAGATTTTAGTAATAAGAACGGTATCATTAGCAGTAATCATCATGGATTCATGAAGAATCGTTCTTGCCAAACCAATCTATTAACTTTCTATGAGGAAGTGAGTTGCCATCTAGATAAAGGAAGGCCCGTAGACGTGGTGTTTCTGGATTTTGCAAAAGCATTTGACACAGTTCCCCATAAACGTTTACTGTACAAAATAAGGTCCATTGGCATGGACCATAGGGTGAGTACATGGATTGAAAACTGGCTACAAGGGCGAGTTGAGAGGGTGATGATAAATGGGGAGTACTCGGAATGGTCAGGGGTGGGTAGTGGGGCCCCCCAGGGTTCTGTGCTGGGACCAATCCCGTTTAAGTTGTTCATAAACGGCCTGGAGGATGGGTTAAACAGTTCAATCTCTGCGGACGATACTAAGCTAAGCAGGGCAATAACTTCTCTGCAGGATGTGGAAACCTTACAAAAAGATCTGAACAAATTAATGGGGTGGGCAACTACATGGCAAATGAGGTTCAATGTAGAAAAATCGAAATAATGCATTTGAGTGGCAAAAATATGAAAGCAATCTATACACTGGGGGGAGAACCTCTGGGGGAATCTAGGATGCAAAAGGACCTGGGGGTCCTAGTAGATGATAGGCTCAGCAATGGCATGCAATGCCAAGCTACTGCTAACAAAGCAAACAGAATATTGGCATGCATTAAAAAGGGAATAATTCCAGAGATAAAACGATAATTCTCCCACTCTACAAGACTCTGGTCCAGCCGCACCAAGAGTATGCCATCCAATTCTGGGCACCAGTCCACAGGAAGGATGTCCTGGAAATGGAGAGAGTACAAAGAAGGGCAACAAAGCTAATAAAGGGTCTGGAGGATATTAGTTATGAGGAAAGGTTGCGAGCACTGAACTTATTCTCTCTGGAGAAGAGACGCTTGAGAGAGGATATGATTTCAATTTACAAATACCGCACTGGTAACCCCACAATAGGGATAAAAAAGGTAGTTTAACAAGACTCGTGGCCACTCATTAAAATTAGAAGAAAAGAGGTTTAACCTTAAACTATGTAGAGGGTTCTTTACTGTGAGAGCGGCAAGGATGTGGAATTCCCTTCCACAGGCAGTGGTCTTAGCGGGGAGAATCGATAGTTTCAAGAAACTATTAGATAGGCACCTGAACGCCAACAACATACAGGGATATACAAGGTAATACTGACATATAATCACACACATAGGTTGGACTTGATGGACTTGTGTCTTTTTTCAACCTCACCTACTGTAACTATGTAGATAGTAACCCACATTTAAAACGTGAAAAAAATGCCCAACTGCTCCTAAGCGTCCGTTTAGCAGCAGCAGTGTACATGAGGCCTAAGTGTGTTGTAAACACATTGTAAACATGCCTATGACATTTACAGTGCATTAAAGGTGCATCTGCAAAATGTAAAAAGTGATAATTTCTCATTTTAGCCATGTAAAAATTAAAAAAAAGGGCATTTCAGGAGCATCATCTGATGTGACTTGAACACCCGCACAACACGTACAAAGTGCTCAATAATGCGCATCAAAGGCTGCTTCAGAATCCAATGAGAAATGTGAAAGCACCCTATATGATATTATGAAAGAGTAGCCAGGGATCTATCTACACTTCTGCTTCCTTATGTAAAAGGTAAACCAGAGACCCATGATGGTTTTGTTTTATTAGTCACAGCTATCTGACCAACAAAACAAACTTGTAGGCATGAAAGCCTCTTCGCAGTGAGAAGCACACTATAATGAAGCATCCACTGGTGCAATAAGGGACAAAGAAAGAAGCATTGTTGAAAAAGTGTCAGAGCTAAGCCATATAAAGCCATACGCCCAAGTAGCAGTTGTTACAATTGCTACCCCCGTTGCTACACCACTGGGAAGAAGAATAATAAATGGAATTTGAAAGGCAGAGATTTTGAACTGCTATTATAGGCTGTATCTAGATATACAGCTTTCCTATGATTATCTGAAAACTACAGATTTTCATTAACTCAAATTGCTTGTTGTAACTCATTTGCTACCCACACAGTGCGCAAGTGAACTGTGTCTTGGCTGAAATGAGCCATGATAGATTGTAAAGGGACACCGCCACAGTTGTTTCCTTTCTCAAGAGGCAGCTAACTATTTTATTGTGCACTTTTTTAAATAGAGTAACGGCCCCATGTTAATTTACACTTTCTCTCCCTTCAGTTTCCATTCAGTGGTCGATTTACTGAAGTATGAATTTCAAGCTTAGCTCTGGCTAGTTCTAAAAAATAATAATTGAATGCAGTTATGTGATCATTAAAAATCATTAGATGTATATTAGCATAAATATCCAAATCTATCCTGATATCCAGCCTCCGACTGCCTTACAACACCCCTCCCCCCCAATCTCCCCTCTCCTTTTACAGCAGCATTCTGGGAAAGCAGGCTGACAAAGTCAGGCTTATGTAACTTTGTGCAATGCTGTTAGTCAGTAGTTTGGATAAAATTATAAGAGGATAGAGCAGAGTAATTACTTAAACAGTGCTTTACTTCTCCTTCATACTTTAGGAACAGGATAGGGGGAGGTTGGGACCCAATCTAAGTTGTCTGGCAGGAATACCCTGGATTATTAAACCAGATGAACACAATTACAAATCACTCGGTAAGCAAAATTGTTTAAGTATATGTATTTCAACAGTCAAGATGCGTTTGGAGGAAGTTAACAGGTATCTCCACTTTCGTGAAAAAAAAAAACAAATGCAAGCAAAATAAAAATAATATTGAATATACTGTATAATTGCTACGCCAGCCATTTTATAATTTAATGTTATTAAAAATGACCTTTAGGGCTCATGCACACAGGACGTTTTTACAGCTGCTGTTAGGGGCATCTGACGTTTTTTTTTTAACTGCTTCTAAGCACCCCTCCGTATTAGCCTATGTGTCCATGCACACATAAACTGTCAGAGGCATAAGCGTTTAGGGGCAGTAGAAAAAAATGTCAGCCTGTGCTTCCAGGAGCAGTAAAAACGTCCAACACTGCTAAAAGCTGCCAAACGTCAAGCGTTTCTTTTTTTTTTAGGTCAAATTCAATGGTTTCTTATGAGAGCCCATTGATTTGAATAGAAGTTGCAGCAGAAGTCGGATCATGATGATCCGACTTGTGGTTCAACTTGTGTGCTGAGGATCTTGAAGGGCAACCCCCGCCAAAATGAAAAAAGTTGGTGTGGGGCGATACCAGACCCTTCGGGATTGTATGGATTTTAAGGGGAACCCCCACGCCCAAAAAAATGGCGTGGGATTCCCCCAAAATCCATACCAGACCCTTATCCGAGCACGCAGCACAATGTGTCTTGGGGTGGGTGGCTGCCCCAAAGCACCCACCCCCTCATGTTGAGGGCATGTGGCCTGGTATGCTCTTGGGAGGCGCTTGCTCGTCCCCCCATTTCCTGACCTGCCAGGCTGCGTGCTCGGATAAGGCCCCATACACACTATTAGATTTTCTGCATATTTTTGTCTTCAGATTTACCAAAACCATATAATATGAGGTCAAACTTTTATGCCCCGTACACACGAGTGGATTTTCCGTCGTAAAAAACTTGGATGGTTTTTCCGACGGAATTCCGCTGAGGCTTGCCTTGCATACACACGGTCACAGAAAAGTTCTCTGGACTCTCGACCGTCAAGAACGCGGTGACGTACAACACTACGAGAAAGTGAAGTTCAATGGTTCCGAGCATGCGTCAAATTGTTTCCGAGTATGCATAGGAATTTTGCGCGTCGGAATTTGTACAGACGATCACATTTTTGGATAGGAACTTTTCCCGACCGAAAAATAGAGAACACGCTCCCAATCTTTTACTGGCTGGAATTCCACCAGCAAAAGACCGATGAAACATACACACGGCCGCATTTTTCGACAAAAAGCTCTCATCTGAATTTTGCTGGCAGAATTTCCGTTCGTGTGTACGTGGCATAAGAGTTTCAATTTGTATGCAATCAGGCAGACCCTTGCACTACATGGTTTTGGTAAATCTGAAAACAAAAATCTGCAGAAAATCGAATAGTGTGCATGGGGTCTTAAGGTCTGGTATGGAATTTGAGGGGGTTCCCCTTAAAATTCATACCAGACCAAAGGGTCTGGTACCACCCCAATTTTTTTTTTTCATTTTGGCGAGGGGTTTCCCTTCAAGATCCTCAGCACACAAGTCGCACCGCACTGCTGTGACTTCTATAAGGAACCATTGATTTTGAAGAGAGGCAGAGAAACGCCACTAAAAACGAACGCGTCTAAACGTGCATTAACGCCAATACAAAAAGCTGCTAAAAGCACATTTTTACAGCTGCTTTTTCATGGCATTGGTAGTGGCATTACAGTTAGTTTTTTCTTATGCTCTGTGTACATGCGCCATTTCTTTTAAATCTGCAGCTCTGTAAATTTCTGTAAAATTCAATGCAATATACCATCCTGGAACAATGGTTGCATATCTGTAAAGTGAACGATCCCCTCATATTTAGGTGAATAAAGCCCTGATCCTTACTTCAGATTTAAGTAAATCGAGATGATTCTCATTTATCAAAGTGCCTGAAATAACTAGGTCGGCTAGTAGTGACCGATGAGATGTTTTTTTTTCTACCTTGTGCTGTAAATCAGAGAGCGCATTCATGGAATACACTAAATACAGCCTATACCCATGGGAAGGATAGAAATAATACAGTATCTCTATTCGTAAATATGCCTCTTGACCATATTTATTGTTAATGTGCAAGCAGTTACAGTGTAACAAATTCTTGTTTCTAAAGGCTTGTACACACTATAAGAAAATCGGGCGAACATTTTCATATGATTTTGTTTAGTGTGTACACAACTTTCGACAGCCGATTACGACTTTTCATACGAAAATTCCAGAAGGGACAATCTCCAAAACTTTTGTTGTACGAGAACACAATGAATGATTTTCGTTTAATGTGTACCGTTTTTGTACGATTTTCGTACAAGAAAATTCAGAAAAGAAAGCATGTGCATGATCAGAAACAATAAACAACTAAATAAAGGCTTTGTCATATGAGAAATTTTGTTCAAATTTTCTTTCATTGGTTCCGATTTGCTGTGAAACAACAAGGGAAAATCGGACGATCGTTTACCCGATTTTCTTACAGTGTGTTCCCTACTTTGGGCCCCTTTCACACTGATGGACCAACTGGGTCCACCTGTCAGTTTTTCAGGTGGACCCGATTAGACAATATATTGCTCTCTATGGAGCAGCGGATGTTAACTGGCATGTGTCCGCTGACACCCGCCGGCATCCGATCCAATCCTGTCCGCTAAAAACTGATGGATAGGGATCTGTTCCCCATCTGCCCAGCAGATCGGATTGGATGACAGTTGGATGGAAATGGATAGGCGGTCCGTTTCCATCTGACAGCACCATAGAGGACAGCAGAATGTTTCCCTGTCCGCTCTGCATTAGCTTAGAGGACACTGGCTTGTCATCCACCTCCTCAGCAGGGATCAGCAGAGAGATTCCCTGCTGAGTGAGTGGACCTGCTAGAAAACTCTGCCAGTGTGAAAGGGGTCTTAATCATATTTGACTCTTTGTCCGCTCTGAGCAGAGAGCAGTGACTGTCAGTCACCAATCTCTGCTCTGCACCTCCAATGCTTACTGGTGCACCAGGCTGGGGAGGGGGTGGAAACAGCTGGCTGAGGCTCACATTATTGTCAGGATTCTACCAGAGCCTCGACAGTCTCTGTGATGTCAGCCTGCTGTCGGCTGATTCTGGGTCACAGAAGAGAACAAGTTTAAGTCACCCAGAAGAGGAGTATTGTTAAAAAAGCTTTGGCCATACTTCACTTTTAAAAGTAAAATGAGAAAAAAAAAAGCTTTTTTTTTTTTTTTCCAATTTAATGATAATTTTTAAAAGGTATTAGTTAAGCTATACAAAGAGGAGGTTTGGACTTTAAATGAGGCAAGTATGGTCAGACTAAATAAAAAAGTATTGACATGTTTATTGGCATAAACAATATAAAACGCAACATAAAGTACATAAACTGAATATAAATCAATGCTTCATATACGAAACACATTGGGAGTCAACAGATACATAGGAATAATAAAGTACACAAGCAATTGGCCATATGTAAGCCATAATATAACATATCACGAGGTCTGAAATGTAGTGAACCTTATATATGACATGATCAAATCGCATATTAGAGTTAAAACTTGTACATATATTGTTGAAACCCTGTAGGGCATCAAAACTGCATCCTATAGAGCTTGACGCATTTCGTGGATATATTCCACTCATCAGGAGCGGATGCTGAGCAGATCTGAAAAAAAGGCATATGGGCATCGTTGTAATCTAGGTAAAAACCAAATGATAGAAAAGCAATAAAATCGGGAGGAAAATAATTTTCCAACCAGCAGTGACTTGCATGTGATGTCAAGTTCAACCTATGCGATACAGTAAAGCAGGGGTCTCAAACTGGCGGCCCTCCAGCTGTTGTAAAACTACCAGTCCCATGAGGTATTGCAAGGCTAATGCCCTGTACACACGCTCGGATTTTAGGACGGAAAAAGTGCAATAGGATTGTGTTGACAGAAATTCCGATGGTGTGTGGACTCCATTGGACTTTTTTCGTTGGAATTTCCGACACACAAAGTTTGAGAGCAGGCTATAAAATTTTACGACAACAAAATCCGATCGGATAAATTCCTATCGTGTGTACACAAATCCAACGCACAAAGTGCCATGCATGCTCAGAATAAATTAAGAGATGAAAGCTATTGGTTACTGCCCCGTTTATAGTCCCGACGTACGTGTTTTACGTCACCGCGTTCAGAACGATCGGATTTTCCAACAACTTTGTGCGACCGTGTGTATGCAAGACAAGTTTGAGCCAACATCCGTCAGAAAAAATCAATGGATTTTGTTGTCGGAATGTCCGATCAATGTCCGACCGTGTGTACAGGGCATAACAGTTACAAGCATGACTCCCACCACAGGCAGAGACATGATGCGACTTGTAGTTTCGCAAAAGCTGGAGAGCTGCCAGTTTGAGACCCCTGCGGTAAAGCAAAGGGGTCGCCAAAGATGTCTATCCCGGGAGCTGAGGTCACAGAGGTCTATGGGAGCATCAGGTGAACACAGCTAACCCCAGTAGAATAAAGGTCGCCAGGCTGCATGTCGACTCCCAGAAAGAATCTATAAAATGAATTAATGTGTATAAATGTGACAGATCCATTGTTGCTGACACAAGTGATGAAGTACTGTATAGCCCGTGCTTATAAGGACCATAGAAATACTAGTGTCACCTAGTGTAGATGGAAAATAGAACTAGTGCGATAGACAGTAGAAGCCGGAATTTTCCTTGGGGGAGGCAGACAGTATCACCCCCCCGTCAGCCGGCGAGTCTGGTGCACTTACCCCACCTATGCAGCGCTTCTCCCGGGCTCTCGGCAGTTAATATAAAGTCCCTGTCTAGTTCCGTGTGGAGGTGTGGAGGTGGTTAGCCGACTGGTCCCGAGGCCTATCCTAGCGCCACACTGGCAAATTAAGTAGCGGGAGGTGTCCACCGTCAGGTAATTGGCGCCAAAGCACCCTCCACATATCAATACACCCAGATGGAGAAATTACGCCAACACAGTGACGCCGCATAACGTGCTTACATAGGGGGCATCATTCGTGACGCTGATGTGCATGAGGACACCCGCCCCAGATCCCCCAATATCCAGAGTATATAGGTTTGACTGCATATATAGTGTTGTAGGCTAAATAGTCTGTTACTAACTTGCCTCCATCCCTATTCATACATTGAAAAAGTGGGGGGGTAATACGATTTGATCATGTCATGTACAAGGTTCATTACATTTGAGACCTCGTGATATGTTATATTATGGCTCACATATGGCCAAATGTTTGCATACTTTATTATTCCTATGTATCTGTTGACTCCCAATGTGTTTTGTACTGTATATAAAGCAATGATTTATATTCAGTTTATGTACTTTATGTTGTGTTTTATATTGTTTATGCCAAGAAACATGTCATTACTTTTTAATTTAGTCTGACCATACTTGTCTCATTTAAAAGTCCCAACCTCCTTTTTTTTATTTCAATGAATAGGGATGGAGGCGCACATTTACATATGGGTGCCTCATTTAAAGTCCCACTATAGCCCCCTCTTTTTTAGTTCATCTATAATGCGCAACTTTTCATCTAAGATTTGCCATATGCCCTATAAAATAAAGTTTTTTTTTTTACATTTAGCAAGAAAAAATGTTCAAACCACCAGTGGTTGTAACCCTTCAGATCAACAAAATTGTCTATCAACTGACAAAAGCAAGCTTAAATAGGCATTGATCTTTGGTTTTTTTTGTCTGCCTTTTCAGTTTCTCTTGCTTCCAAAATGCAGGTCACGTGATCGTTCTCGGATGCAGAGCAATGCATGGACCTGCTGGGAAGCGTCTTCACCCTCTGGGAATTTACGTCATAGCTGGAATTGACTTTGCTTCTGTGTTTCCATACCATTGGAACACAATCAAACCCGGCAGCAAGTGTCACTCCCCCCCCCTTCCCCATCCGAGAGCAGGGATGGGTAGGGCTTTGCACTGACTTCAGAAGATACAGGCACGCTGTGCAATAGCATAACACGCCTGTATCTTTACTGGGATGACAGAAGACGTAAACTTACTACGGTAGCAGTAATAAGCCCCCCGCCCGCAGACCCCGACAACCAACGGCCAGGGTTGTCGGGAAGAGGCCCTTGTCCTCATCAACATGGGGACAAGGTTCTTTGGGGTGGGGGGGCGTGCAGGGTGCCCCCCTCCCCCAAAGCACCCACCCCCATGTTGAGGGCATGCGGCCTGGTACGGTTCAGGAGGGGGGGGTGCTCGCTCGTCCCCACCCCCTTTCCTGACCGGCCAGGCTGCGCGCTCGGATCGGGGTCTGGTATGGATTCTAGGGGGGACCCCACGCCGTCTTTTCGGCGTAGGGGGTTTCCCTCTATAATCCATACCAGACCTAAGGGCCTGGTATGCCCCGCGCTCACCGCAATAGGAAAATTTGTTTTTCCTATTGCAGCGAGCGCAAAATGCAATACCCTGCCCTCGCGTCGTATCTGGTCCGTTGGACCAGCATACACACGAGCGGGCTTTCCGTCAGACCAGCACACAGACGAGCGAACTTTCCGCCAGGAGCTGAGTCCGACGGAAAGATTTAAAACATGTTTCAAATCTAAGTCCAGCGGGCTTTTGGGAAAAAGTCTGCCGGAAAAGTCCGCCGGAGCCTACACACAGGCGGATTGTCCGGCAGACTCTGGTCCGCCGGTCCAAGTATGCCGGAAAGTCCGCTCGTGTGTACACGGCATTAGTCACACTCACCTTTCCCGACAAGCTCACCCACACACAAATATTAAGTTTAGACCCGAACATCCTAACAGACAAAATGCAAGAAACAGATTCATAAATGCCTTATTGAATACTTCAAAGAGAATAACACCCCTGATACTTCCAAATTGACTCAATGGGAGGCCCACAAATGTGTAGTGAGAGGAAAAAGACATACACGGAGCAGTGGAGGAACGGAATAGGCGTAGTGTATACATGACAGGGTGAGAAGAACCGGTCATTAAGGGGTTAACATGTTTTAGTTAGATATAAAAATTAGGCAGTTACCTTATTGGCTTAGAGTAGGGTGTGGTAGGGTGGGGCCAGTAGCCAGTTGCTTGGGGGGGGGAGGTCCCTGGACAATTGCTGTTGTGACACCATTAGAATAGCATCTTGCTGAATTTCTTCCTGCGATCGGAGAAAAAGTATAGGAAAATGAGTGAGCTGGAACGTCTGATGGCTCAGCTTAGGGCTGCGGCTGCTATCCATGGCACAGACTGGGTCCAGAGCCAGGTTACAGCCTCTTTACAGGGGGTCAAACAGAGCCCCCCGCCAGCTGGGCATTCAGCACCACGCGCTCGGAGGTCTCGGCCCCCGGAGCGTTTTAGCCCAGATCGGGCCACCAGGGCTCAGCGCCGGCTAGGGAGCCCACAAATGGACCCTCCAGGCCCCCCTGCCAAGCGTCCGCCAGCTTCTGCTGGGGGTAGTCCTGGGAGGAATCCCCACCTCAAGCGGAGCCCAAGGGGAGGTGACACTCACCGCAGCAAGGCAACCGTCGCCTCCTCCATCGCTAGGATACCGGAGCGTGCGGCTGCAACTACTGGCGATGTTCCGTCAGTAGTACGGCCCGGCGTGGGAGAGCAACAGCTGCGGGCGTCGGCCTGTCACCTTGCGCGGCCGTCGGCTCATCCCGAGGTAGAGACGTATGGCGGGGGAAGTCAGGCACGTCTGCCCTGGGTGCCAGGATGTCTCCGCTTACCGGGGCCCGGGAGAGAAGATGGCGAGGAACGCGGTGAGGCTCGGGGGATGCCTCGGAGCAATCAGCAGGATTCGCCTGCTGCGGTGGACGGTCGGAATCGTACTGATGCCGGGAGGGACTGCAGAACATAAGATCAGTGCTCAGAAGGGGAAGTGAGCAGCACGGAAGATGGAGAGCTGGAGGAGGAGAGCCGTGCTGCATCCAGGGATTCCGGATCTGCGGCTGTGGGGCCCCTTGGTCCTGTGCAGCCTGGTGAGTACACTTCTAATGTATTGTCTTCCTTTTATCATTCTGTCAGGGAGGGGTCGGGGGTTATGGGTTAAGGGTCTCAGGGGTCAGGGGAGCCGAGGCTTTCTGGGGGAGGGGTAATGAGTTGTTGTCTTGCTTGCGGGGCTTGCTGGGCAGATTGGAGAGTTCGGTCAGGGACGGGGCTCCGGTGATGGCGTGGGACCCGCCGGGGGGCAGGGAATGGCAGCGCAAGGGACGGTGGCACAGAAAGCATCCCTCACGCCAGTTGTGCAGTTTGAGTCGGGAACTGGCACGCAGACGGAAAGTGCCAAGCTTGGCCTAACAGCGGCGGCTGGGAATGAGAAGACGGGGGAGAAGATGGATTCAGCGACTGCGACAGGGAAGGAGAAGGAAACGGACAAGACGGCGGATCAAGTGAGGTTGGCGGATTCAGCGAAATGTGAAGTCAACGTTTGCTTCGAGGGACCGCTCGGTGCTTATGGATGAAGTTAATGACTTCTGCCAGGGCGGGTACTTCGTTTTTTCCAGGAGGGGCTGGCGGGACTTCCACCTCTGGTGCGCCGGCCGCTAGAAAAAAGGGGTTGTGTTGACAATTTAACGACGGGTCTTGCCGTTTCGGCAACTCCTGTTGTTTCAAGCACGAATGCTCAGGATGTGGAGGCAGTCATGCACTCTCACGCTGTCTTAAGCAGGGTAAAGGAATCCTGGGGACTCCTCTGGAAAGAGGGGCAACTCCGGTGAGGGTGGAAAGGATGGTTCCTTTTCTAAATAGGTACCCTGATCGTGAGGCTGCTCAGCTCTGGAAGCGGATTTTAGGGTGGGTTTTCATATTCCATGTAGTTTAAATGCGGTTCCCCCAGTGGCAAAGAATTTACATTCGGCAGTGCTTCACCCGGAAGTGGTTTCAGAGAAACTGTTTAAAGAGGTGGCTCTGGGGCACATGAGTGGCCCTTTCTCATCTCCGCCGTTTTCGGGTTTGGTAGTCTCGCCGTTGGGGGTGGCCCCGAAAAAAGAGCCTGGCAAATTTAGGATGATCCATCACCTTTCTTATCCTAAGGGAGCTTCTGTTAATGATGGCATTGATCCGCTGGCATGCGCAGTTACATATACATCATTTGATGCGGCTATTTCCTGGGTGCATCGATATGGCCACGGTTCCCTATTAGCTAAAACGGATGTGGAAGCAGCGTTTCGGCTGCTTCTGCTTCACCCGGACAGTATACACTTGCTAGGCTGTCACTGGCAGGGATTGTACTTTGTTGATCGATGTTTGCCAATGGGTTGCTCGATTTCATGCGCCCTGTTTAAAACTTTTAGTTCCTTTGTGGAGTGGGTGGTGCGCGATGTGTCAGGTGTGAACTCTGTCATCCATTATCTGGATGATTTCCTTTGCATCGGGCCTTCTGATTCTTGGATTTGTGCGATTCTTTTGGGGACCTTGCAGCATATTGCCCAACGTTTCGGTATTCCTTTAGCACCTGACAAGATTGAGGGTCCCAGAACGGAATTGGTTTTTCTTGGCATTATGATTGATTCGTTGGCTATGGAATGTCGGTTGCCGTTAGAAAAATTAGTGGCGCTGAGAAAGGAGGTCAGGGAGGCTTTTAGTCTACGGAAATTGCAGTTGAGGGAGTTGCAGTCGTTATTGGGTAAGCTGAATTTTGCTTGTCGGATTATTCCGATGGGCAGGGTTTTCAGCCGCCGACTGGCGACAGCAACCTCGGGGGCTAGTGCACCAAGGCACTATATTCGGTTAACTGGAGAGCTCCGGTCCGACCTTCAGGTTTGGGATTTATTTTTAGAGTCTTTTAATGGGCGCTCCCTGTGGATGGAAGGGCCAGTGAGCAACGCGGATTTGGATTTGTTTACCGATGCGGCTGGTTCAGCTGGGTATGGATCGTTTTTCCGGGGGAAATGGAGTGCGGAAGGGTGGCTGGAGGAGTGGCATTCGGCGGGCTTTCTGAAAAATCTGGTGCTGTTCAAACTTTTTCCAATAGTCCTGGCGGTTGAGATATCGGGGGAGGCCTTTCGCAATAAAAAGGTTCGCTTTCACTGTGACAATTTGGGTGTGGTGTCAGCGATTAACTCTGTATCTGCTTCTTCTCCACCAGTGGTGCGCCTTTTGCGCATTTGGTTTTGCTCTGTCTTCGCTTAAATACTTTTATTTATGCTGTACGCATTCCTGGAGTTAGCAACTAAGTGGCAGATACCTTAACTCGATTTCAGTGGGACGAGTTTCGCGTGTTGGCACCGGAGGTGGAGCAGCATGGGATGCCTTGTCCCCAAAGGCTTTGGAGGATCGCTTTGGAGTCGCCGCTGGATGGATTCGAGATTCTTTAAGTACGGCAACCTGGGAGGTGTATTCAAGAGCGTGGAGGGAATGGATTTCATTACTTGAGGAGGTAGGCTCTGGGGGGGTGGAGGTTTCTTGGTTGGTCCTTTATTTTGTTAGTAGAAATTTTGAGAGGGGTCTATCGGCTTCTGCGGTGGATCAGAAATTGACCGGCCTGGCTTTTTGTTTCAAATTGCTGGGTGTACAGGATTGTACTAAAGCGCTTGTGATACATCAGGCCATGAGAGGGTATCGTAGGGGTCGCCGAGCGTTTGATTTACGACGCCCGGTGTCTTTTGATGTTTTAGAAGCCATATTGGGTCAGTTAAGTTCAGTCTGTTCGGCCTCTTATGAACAGACTTTGTTTCAGGCGGCCTTTTGGGTTGCCTTTTTTGGGGCTCTTCGAATTAGCGAACTGGTTAGTCCTTCTAAAAGGGTAGCTGGGGGATTGATGGTTGAGGACGTGGCTTGTTCCACGTCCTCAGTTAGGATCTGGATCCAAGACTGATCAGAGTGGAAAAGGCTTGCTGGTAAGGCTTTTTGGGGGTAATGATCCCCCATTTTGCCCGGTGCTTGCCTTGGAACAATTTTTGCGGGTTCGACCGTGGACCGGGGGTGCTCTGTTCATACATACAGATGGCTTGTGTTTATTGAAATTTCAATTTATAGCCATTTTCCGTAGATGTCTGGTGGCAGCTGGGTTTAATCCTCTTGAATAAGCTTCTCACTCCCTCCGTATTGGGGCGGCCACTGAGGCGTCCCGGTGGGGACTGGATGAGAAAATTGTTAAGCGCATTGGTAGGTGGGAGTCTAACCGCTTTTGTTTGTATGTTAGGCCTCACTTGTTATAAGAGGAAGTTTATGTGGAGGGGGTTTTCTTCCTTTTCTTGTACTGTTGTGTTCAGGGCCGATCCTAGGGTCACCGGCGCCTGGGTGCAGAAATATTTCTGGCGCCCCCACATGGGCGTGGTCATCTTACCAACTCCTCCCCTTTACAAATGTTTCTATGGCAACGACTCAAACACAGAGATGCTCCCCTAAGAAGTCTTTGTTACCCTGGGATCCTCCTGTGATCTTTTAATAAAGAAAATACAGGAAGAGAGTACACTAATGAGACCTGGAGGGGAGTCTCTCTGATGCACACAAAGATGGCTTCTGTTAGAGAGTCTGTTAGAAAGAGCCCCCAGACATATTACAGGAGATGGTCAGAGACTGCAGACATAGTACAGGAGATGATCAGACTACAGACATAGTACAGGAGATGATCAGAGACTGCAGACAGGATATAAGAGATGATCAGAGACTGCAGACATAGTACAGGAGATTATCAGAGACTGCAGACATAGTACAGGAGATGATCAGAGACTGCAGACATAGTACAGGAGATGATCAGAGACTGCAGACATAGTACAGGAGATGATCAGAGACTGCAGACATAATACAAGAGATGATCAGAGACTGCAGACATACTACAGGAGATGATCAGAGACTGCAGACATAGTACAGGAGATGATCAGAGACTGCAGACATACTACAGGAGATGATCAGAGACTGCAGACATACTACAGGAGATGATCAGAGACTGCAGACATAGTACAGGAGATGATCAGAGACTCCAGACAGGATATAAGAGATGATCAGAGACTGCAGACATAGTACAGGAGATGATCAGAGACTGCAGACATAGTACAGGAGATGATCAGAGACTGCAGACATAGTACAGGAGATGATCAGAGACTGCAGACATACTACAGGAGATGATAAGAGACTCCGGACAGGATATAAGAGATGATCAGAGACTGCAGACATAGTACAGGAGATGATCAGAGAATGGAGACATAGTACAGGAGATGATCAGAGACTGCAGACATAGTACAGGAGATGATCAGAGACTGCAGACATAGTACAGGAGATGATTAGAGACTGCAGACATAGTACAGGAGATGATCAGAGACTGCAGACATAGTACAGGAGATGATCAGAGACTGCAGACATACTACAGGAGATGATCAGAGACTGCAGACATAGTACAGGAGATGGTCAGAGACTGCAGACATAATACAGGAGATAATCAGAGACTGCAGACATAATACAGGAGATGATCAGAGCAGTGCTGGGACAAGGCCATTTGGTGCCCAGGGCAAAGATGGCAAACTGCGCCCCCCCCCCCCCATTTTTAAGAAAGAATCAATGTAATTTCAAAACAAGGATATACTTAAAACAATACAAATTCAATTAGGTTTAATGCGATAGAAACAGAGTTCACTCACACCTTTTAATTATATGTACAGTCAGGTCCATAAATATTGGGACATTGACACAATTCTAATCTATTTGGCTCTATATACCACCACAATGGATTCCACCACTGGTCCACAGTGGGAGGATTCCCCCTTCCACCTGGAATGTGTAGATGGGGGAATTGGAACATTCTTTTTTTTTTCATTCAACCTAGTTGATAGTTGAATGAAAAAAGTGATCAATGTATGGGCAGCCCAAGAGCTAACACTAAGATAGTTTAACCTCTTGACATCCACGCTATAGCTAAATGACGGCCACAGCGCGGACCTGAATTTCCGGGAGTGCACGTGCCCTGTGCGCGCTGTGATCACCGAGTCACTGAGTCCCGATCCCCTTACAATGTGATCAGCTGTCAGCCAATGACAGCTGATCACATGATCAAAACAAAAGCTCTGTGATCGTTTTTTTTTTCTCCTCACGCTGACAGCGCGAAGAGAAAAAAAAGCTGATCACCGGCTCATCTGCAAGGGACATCGGTCCCGAAGAGGAAAAGGCAATTATGCCTCATCTGTGCCACCTGCCATTGCCACCTACCTATGCCCATGAGTGCCACCTATCAATTAGGGTTGTCCCGATACCACTTTTTTAGGACCGAGTACAAGTACCGATACTTTTTTTCAAGTACTCGCCGATACCGATTACCGATACTTTTTTTTAATGTCACGTGACAGTTTTTTTTTTTTTTTTTTTTTGAGGGGGGGGGCGGGTATGGTGGGGGGGGGCGGGTGGGGTGGGGTTGGGGGTATAGTGAACGGTGTCTGTGTGTGTGTTTTTGTTTTTGTTTTTTTCATTTACATTTATTATTTTTTACAATTTTTTTTTTTATTCTTTATTGCACTATGTGTGTGTGTTTTTTTTTTTTTTAATCAGCCCTGTTGGGGGGCTTTGGTGAGATATCAGGGGTCTTAACAGACCTCTGATATCTCCCCCTTGAGACAGAGAAATAGACTGAGGATAGAGATTCCCCAGTCCCTTTCTCTGCAGCGTCAGCTGCACTGAGAATGAATGGAGAGAACACAGCAGCTTCTCTCCATTCATAAACTGACACATTGTAATCACAGGAGATTACAATGTTTCAGTTATGTGAATGGAAAGAGTCAGCTGACTCTCTCCATACACACAGCGGAGAGACAGCAGAACGGAGGGGACAGAGGAAGAGAGAGGGGGACAGCGGAAAGCCGGAACGGATGGGGACAGCGGAGGGGGACAGAGGAACGCATGGGGACAGCGGAGGGGGACAGAGGAACGGATGGGGACAGCGGAGGGGGACAGAGCAAAGAAGAAGGACAGGGGAGGTGGACAGAGGAACGGAGGAGGACAGCGGAGGGGGACAGAGCAAAGAAGGAGGACAGCGGAGGGGGACAGAGGAACGGAGGGGGACACAGCAATGGAGCAGGACAGCGGAGGGGGACAGAGGAACGGAGGAGGACTAAGGAGGAGGAGGTGACAGTCAGCGGTGATCGCGTGTGGGGGAATTACAAGCACCGATCACCGCTGTATGTCACTAAGCAGCTGAAAGCCGCGGGGGGAGAAGCTTGTAACTCCCCCACACGTCCATCACCGCTGACAGTCAAGGTATCGGCGGAAGCATCGGGAGCATTTGCCCGAGTACAAGTACTTGGGCAAATGCTTGGTATCGGTGCCGATACCGATACTAGTATCGGTATCGGGACAACCCTACTATCAATGCCCACAAGTGCCACCTATCAGTGCCACCTAGCAGTGCTGCCTATCAGTGTAACTGATCAGTGCCCATTATTGCCACCCATCAGTGCCGCCTCATCAGTGTACATCAATGAAGGAGAAAAATTACCTGTTTTAAAATTTTATAACAAAATATAATAACATTTTTTTTTTTTTAATTCGGTCTTTTTTACATTTTTTTTTTAACAATAAATAAAAACCACAGAGGTGATCAAATACCACCAAAAGAAAGCTCTATTTGTGGGGAAAAAAATGATAAAAATTTCATTTGAGTACAGTGTTGTATGACCGCGCAATTGTCATTCAAAGTGTGCCAGCGCTGAAAGCTGAAAATTGGTCTGGATAGGAGGGGGGTTCAAGTGCCCGGTAAGCAAGTGGTTAAATCTCAGCTGTTTCAGTGAGAACTGGCTGAGATTAGAACCATTAATGGGCAGGCTGAATGTACCAAGTTGATTGATCAAATTGGGTACAACCAGCCTGCCAGATACTCTTATGATTATCACTAGCGGTTGCAATATCTGCTAGTGATAATCACTGTTTGTGGGGTCAATACAATTGCTCAGCAGAAGAATTCCCCTGTCAGCACTGACTGAGCTGACAGGGGAATCGTGTCAATTTCTTTCCTGCAATCAGTGGTTACTGGAAAGAAATTTGTACCTAATGTCTAACTGAAAGTAAAAGTGAAAGTTAGTGAATATAGAACATGAGGGGGGGGGGGGGGGACAGATGGGGGATGGAGATAAGGACAGTTCAGTGATCACTGTGTACTGCAGTGTACACATGACTCACCCAGGTCCAGGCTGGAAGCTCAGGCATCTTTGGCACACAGGATTCTGCAGCTTTTCATATCTCCCGCCCACACATCCCTTCTCTTCAGATACATTTGCACGTCGGGGATAGTGTGGGCGGGGCGGGAAGTCACTGGAGGAGCAGAGGTGGGAGGAGCTGTATTCCTCCCCTGATCTCCCGTCAGTGAGGGGGGAGGTGATGGTTCGCTGAGCTGTGGAAGTGTCACAGACACTACAGAGCTGCAGCCACCAGTCTCAGTATTTACAGACTGATTCTCCTGTCCTATGGATGGGAGAAATCAGTCTGTTTCTTCACAGTTACCAAAGTAATTGGAGGCTTGTCCGCCCCTCCCCCTGCTGGTTCAATCCCTCCTGAAGTCGCTCTCCTCCCTGCCAATGAGGGGGAGGGAGCAGATCGGTAGGAGCGGCTCTCATATTATGCTCAGTCAGCGAGCAGAGGGAGGGGGAGAAATCCGCCCCCTCTCACACTCCGCCCAGGGCACCCGACCCTCTCGCCCACCCCTTGTACCGGCCCTGGATCAGAGACTGCAGACATAGTACAAGAGATGATCAGAGACTGCAGACATACTACAGGAGATGATCAGAGACTGCAGACATAGTACAGGAGATGATCAGAGACTGCAGACATAGTACAAGAGATGATCAGAGACTGCAGACATACTACAGGAGATGATCAGAGACTGCAGACATAGTACAGGAGATGATCAGAGACTGCAGACATAGTGCAGGAGATGGTCAGAGACTGCAGACATAGTGCAGGAGATGATCAGAGACTGCAGACAGGATATAAGAGATGATCAGAGACTGCAGACATAGTATAGGAGATAATCAGAGACTGCAGACATAGTACAGGAGATGGTCAGAGACTGCAGACATAGTACAAGAGATGATCAGAGACTGCAGACATGGTGCAGGAGATAATCAGAGACTGCAGACATAATACAGGAGATGATCAGATACTGCAGACATAGTACAAGAGATGATCAGAGACTACAGACATAGTACAGGAGATGATCAGAGACTGCAGACATAGTACAGGAGATGATCAGAGACTGCAGACATAGTACAGGAGATGATCGGAAACTGCAGACATAGTACAGGAGATGATCAGAGACTGCAGACATAGTACAGGAGATGATCAGAGACTGCAGGTATACTACAGGAGATGGTCAGAGACCGCAGGTATACTACAGGAGATGGTCAGAGACTGCAGACATAATACAGGAGATGGTCAGAGATTGCAGACATAGTACAGGAGATGATCAGAGACTGCAGACAGGATATAAGAGATGATCAGAGACTGCAGACATAGTACAGGAGATGATCAGAGACTGCAGACATAGTACAGGAGATGATCAGAGACTGCAGACATAGTACAGGAGATGATCAGAGACTGCAGACAGGATATAAGAGATGATCAGAGACTGCAGTCATAGTACAGGAGATTATCAGAGACTGCAGACATAGTACAGGAGATGGTCAGAGACTGCAGACATGGTACAGGAGATGGTCAGAGACTGTAGACATAGTACAGGAGATGGTCAGAGACTGCAGACATAGTACAGGAGATGATCAGAGACTGCAGACATAGTACAGGAGATGGTCATAGACTGCAGACATACTACAGGAGATGGTCAGAGACTGCAGACATACTACAGGAGATGATCAGAGACTGCAGACATAATACAGGAGATGATCAGAGACTGCAAACATAATACAGGAGAGGGTCAGAGACTGCAGACATAGTACAAGAGATGATCAGAGACTGCAGACATAGTACAAGAGATGGTCAGAGACTGCAGACATAGTACAGGAGATGGTCAGAGACTGCAGACAAGGTATAGGAGATGATCAGAGACTGCATTTCCTATGAACGCTAGTAGATAATGGCTGATCGGCCCTCTCACCTGACCCAGCGATACAGCAACGGTTCCTCTGATCAGGAGTCAGCTCACTCTGAATTGCCCGTGGCGACTCCGCTGGGTAGAGCCCAGATCTATATTCTGGCAATGACTCCATTCCTTTCTCTGCCAGGGATGGCGCTAGGCTGTGTGGCTTTCCCTCTGGTGGCGCAGGGCAGCGGGGTTCCCTCTCTGGTGGTGTTCTCTCAGCACTGTCCTCTCCCTGTGGAGTCCTGGGTGTACTTCCCTGAAAGCTTTCCCGGACTCCTGGCTCTCTCTCCCATTCAGCTGAGCATGCTGTGTGAGCTGCAGTTTCCGTGTTACAGTGGGGCTGCCAGTCCTCGGGACTATATGTCCCACAATCCTCTTCTCTGCTCCTTTTTCTATTCTGTGTCTTCCCTGGGCATATGAAGGCGGGGGAAGATACATAGAGGGGCAGCTGTGCTGGCAAGCGCTGCTCACTAGTACAGCAGCGTGTGCGAGAGGGAGGGGGGAGATGGAGGGGGGAGAGGGAGGGGGGAAAGAAGAGCCCGCAGCTGCATTGGCATCACTAGGGTTGGGGTCACCCCCCTTAAACCAACTATAGTCGCCCCTCAGTACAGACCCCCCTCCACTAAGTATAGACCCCCTCCATCAGTGCAGAACCCGCACTAAGTATAAACCCCTCCCTCAGTACAGACCTTACTCAGTACAGACCCCCCCAGGAAAACCCCCCCTCCATTAGTACAGACCCCCCCAGGACAGATCTCCCCCTCCATTAGTACAGACCCCCACAGGACAAACCACCCCTCCATTAGTACAGACCCCCCAGGACAGACCCCCCCTCCATTAGTACAGACTGCCCCAGGACAGACCCCCCTCCATTAGTATAGACCCCCCAGGACAGACCCCCCCCTCCATTAGTACAAACCCCCCCAGGACAGACCCCCCTCCATTAGTACAGACTGCCCCAGGACAGACCCCCCCTGCATTAGTATAGACCCCCCCAGGACAGACCCCCCCCTCCATTAGTACAGACCGCCGCAGGACAGACCCCCCCTCCATTAGTAACGACCCCCCAGGACAGACCCCCCTCCATTAGTACAGACCCCCCAGGACAGACCCCCCCTCCATTAGTACAGACCCCCCAGGACAGACCCCTCCTTCATTAGTACAGACCCCCCAGGAAAGACCCCCCTCTATTAGTACAGACCCCCAGGACAGACCCCCCCATTAGTACAGACCCCCCAGGACAAACCCCCCTCAATTAGTACAGACCCCCCAGGACAGGACCCCCCCTCCATTAGTATATACCCCCAGGACAGACCCCCCTCCATTAGTACAGACCCCCCTCCATTAGTATAGACCCCCCAGGACAGACCCCCCTTCATTAGTACAGACCCCCCCTCCATTACTACAGACCCCCCTCCATTAGTACAGACCCCCCCAGGACAGAGCCCCCCCTCCATTAGTATAGACCCCCAGGACAGACCCCCCTCCATTACTACAGACCCCCCAGGACAGACCCTCCCTCCATTAGTACAGACCCCCCAGGACAGACCCCCCTCTATTAGTAATGACCCCCCAGGACAGACCCCCCTCCATTACTACAGACCCCCCAGGACAGACCCCCCCTCCATTACTACAGACCCCCCAGGACAAAGCCCCCCCTCCATTACTACAGACCCCCCCAGGACAGACCCCCCTCCATTAGTACAGACCCCCCAGGACAGACCCCACTCCTCCATTAGTACAGACCCCCCCAGGACAGAGCCCCCTACATTAGCATAGACCCCCCAGAAAAGACCCCCCTCCATTACTACTGACCCCATAGAACAGACCCTCCCTCCATTAGTACAGACCCCCCAGGACAGACCCCCCTCTATTAGTAATGACCCCCAGGACAGACCCCCCCTCCATTACTACAGACCCCCCAGGACAGACCCCCCCTCCATTACTACAGACCCCCCAGGACAGAGCCCCCCTCCATTACTACAGACCCCCAGGACAGACCCCCCTCTATTAGTAATGACCCCCCCAGGGCAGACCCCCCTCCTCCATTAGTACAGACCCCTACCTCCATTAGGGTACAGTACATAAAAACACCCGGGCGGCAGCTGGAGAGGAGAGGACAGTGTGCAGCCGCGCCGCCCGGGTGGAGAACAGAACAGTACACAGCAGGCAGCAGGAGTGAGAGACACAGAGAGGAGGCGAATGTGTCAGGCACAGACCGCCCCGCCCCGCACCGCCCCCCCGCGCGACATCACTGCACGGCTGGTCTCTCTCCACACAGAGACCAGCCGCTCTGCCTCCATTCTCATCTCCGGCTGGCTATTCTCCTTCTCTGACAGAAGGAGGGAGGGGCTTGAGCAGTTAATACAGCAGCGCCTTTCTTCTTAGAACACCGGCGGCGCCGCCGGACACAAACAAGAGGGGGAGGAGGGAAGGGAGCACTCTGGCGCTTCTGCGCCCCCACCTCTCTGGCTCTCGGGTGCACTGCACTCCGTGCACCCAGTCTGGGGTCGGCCCTGGTTGTGTTAGTGTGGTCTGTCTTTTCCTGTGTGGTGCACTGTTTTGTTTTTCTTTTCAGATGCCCAGAGATGCCTTGTGTGGATAATGGGACACTCTTTTGTGTTTTGGGGGGCTAGAAGGGCAGAAGTTCGACCTAATGGCAGGCAGTTGGGTCTTAATAGAGATTTGGGTAATGTCCGGTGGATAGGGATCCCAGGCATGCTATGGGGCCGGGTAGTCCCGGAGGTTCCTCATTTTGCTAGGCTGGATAAATATCACAATGTTTTGATCCTTCATGTTGGAGGTAACGATCTGGCCATCCGCTCTGGCAGGGAGCTTATCAGGGATGTGAAGTTCGATTTTCTTCGACTTCGCACCGAGTGCCCTGGTATGATTATTATCTGGTCAGATATCATGGCTCGTACAGCCTGGCGGATGGCCAGATCGGTTGAAAAAATCAATAAAGCAAAGATTAAAGTAAATAAAGAAATAGGGAGGTTTTTTGTTTGGAATGGTGGATTAGTTATCCGCCATTTGGATTTGAAGAGGGACATTCGGCAGTTTCTTAGGGGTGATGGTGTCCACCTTAATGCAGTTGGGACGGATCTATGGATGCTAGATTTGGAGGATGGGCTACAATGAGCTGTTCAGGTGTGGAGGGGCGTCCAAGTGTAAGGCATTACTCTTGGAGCGCGGTGGCGGTTGGGGTCCTTGACGGAGGTCTATTCAGGGTTATTGGATAAACGGTGGGGATACATCTGAGGTGTGGAATCCACGAGTGGGTATGCTACGACGTATATCAGTATTAAGAACGGTGGGTGTCTGAGGTCAGCTGGTTTAGGCTCCGAGCCGACTTTTGCAGCTGGGGTCGCAGCCCAGCTATCTGATGCCTCAGACACAAAAGAATTTTTGCAAGATGGCACCGTCAGGGACCTCCAATCTTGATAGCTGGATAAGTCAGGTATGTTTAGGTTATGTTTATAGAAAGTTATGTTTAATAAATAGGCCGTGTTCGGCCATTTTAACTCCACTTATGTCTTGCGTGGTCATTAATGTAATTAATGAGGGAGAAGTGGAGGGGCAGGTTTTGTATTGCAGGGTGTTAGAGGAGCAGGTTATGTCTTAACTGCCCTAGTCATGTATATCCCTAGAACAGGGGTCTCAAACTGGTGGCCCCCCAGCTGTTGCGGAACTACAAGTCCCATCATGCCTCTGCCTGTGGGAGTCATGCTTGTAACTGTCAGCCTTGCAATGCCTCATGGGACTTGTAGTTTCACAGCAGCTGGAGGGCCGCCAGTTTGAGACCCCTGCCCTAGAAGCAGAAGAGAAACCTTTGGACAGCAGCATAGTCAGTCTGGGGGGAGGGTAGATCAGATTTAAATACACTGACAAATTGAAGCCAAACTCCAGCTCAAAATTTTAAAGCAGTTACAGCAACAGTTTTGTTCCTTTTGGGATAAAGGCTTTACATAAATAAATAAAAGTTGATCATTGTAATAACCCCTGTTAGCATTTCCCCTGTAATTGATTTCTCTCAACCCTCCAACTGTTGCATCTGCAGGACAGCTTTTTCTGTTAAACGAACTTGCTGACCAGATCACCAGTAAAAATAAAGGAAAGAAAGCCTAAAAAATAAAACTAATGCACCCATCACATCTAAGAATTGGAAGCTGCAATATAATAAAGGTTTGCTTTTTGATTTAAAGCGGTATTAAACCCTTGTTTGTTTTTCATTGAAATAAACAAACATGCCTATATTTTCCTGCTCTGGGCAATGCTTTTGCACAGAGCAACCCCGATCCTTTTTTTCTGGGGTCCCCTGCTAGCGCTCCAGGCCCCTCCTCTTTGCTGGTTTCCCCCGGGAAAAGCTGCTGACAGCGGGACTCTGCTCCATCCCCCCCCCCCACAGCTTTTGATTGACAGTGGCGGGAGTCAATGGCTCCCGCTGCTATCAGTTCAATGAGAAGGTAGACAGCAGTGGAAGCTGCTGTTTTCGTGCACACCACTGGATCAGAATGGACTCAGGTAGGAAAAAAAGGGGGCTAAGAAGGTGAGTTGCAGCACAGAAGGTTTTTCACCTTGCATAGAATGCATTAAGGTGAGAAACCTTAAGGCTTTAGAACAACTTTAATACCACTCTAAATTACTCTAGCAATTTTATCATTGTACAGAGGCACAAGTCCTAGGTGCTGATTTTCTGCTTCTTTGTCGTGGCTTTATAAACCTCAATTGTTTATCTGTGACCTTAGTCCCATATTGTTGTACTGCAATGGATATGTGAACGAATGCTGTAAAACGTTACTGGGGCCGAGATAATGCCTTTTCCTGAAATTTGGAACCTCCAAGCACAAGCAGCTTAGAAGTTCTGCTGGCTGGGTATTTTGTTTTAACTCTGATTTAAATTTAAACTGAGAATCTCCTTTGACCTACAAATCTGGAGAGTGACAGGAGGCTTAAATGGGCTTTTATTCTGACACCAAGCACAGTTATAAAAAGCCTTTTACCTTTTTTCTAATTACATATTTAATTTTCAGCTATGTTTTCCTCTGAAGTAATGCAAACTTGTTGTTTCAAATCTACCTTTTGGACAATTAATCTCTGTACACTGAAGACCACCAATCACACCAAACCTGCGATCCATCACCTGAAAATAAAAACGTTTTGAAGGCATAATTGCTTTATTGTCTATAAATGTATGTAACACTACCCCCACAAGAGCCACTGGTGAATATGGTTATCTCCCACCATGCACAGCCCGGAACATGAAGTTTCCTTTCACTCAGCAGTCAAGAAGCAGTCCTTGCAGCTTTGTTTTTTTATTTAGGGGATTAAACTTGGATGGGGTAAGGGTTCTTATGGGATGCCCATAAGTAAGGATCAGTAAGGACACAAACCTTATACATCCGGTATATACACACTTCTCTTCTACCTCCAGCAAACTTGCTTGTAGAACTACAACTCCCAGGACCAGCTAGCACTGACAGTTTGATCCATCAGAATCTCCGTTAGATCCTTGTGAAATTCCCTTTGCAGGCAGGGCCCATGGGCTCCTTTAGTAGTGTAGCAAAAATAGAGGTTTTTGGTGCTAACTGTCCTTTCCTGTGGCTACTGCTCCCAGTACCACCTCTTCAGGCATTGCCAGCCCACCTGGCTTCAGCTGCTCCTTTCACTAGCCCCCCCCTAGCTATTTCTCCACAGTCCTCCCAGACTGACTCTGCATCCATCACAGACTGTTTGCACCCAGTCCCTTCTGGCATGCCTCTCAGTCCTCTCACTGCAACACTCACCAGCCCTCTTGGCTGCCTTCCTCCCTGGAGATTTGCCCAGCAGTGTTCTCCTGCTTCCCTCTCCTTTGCTTCCATGCCCCCTGGTCAGGATCCCTCCATGTGTCATGAGAAGGGGTCCCTTCTACACCCGAGCCCAGGCCCAAGTTCACTCCCCCCCAGACTGGGGAGCTACTCTCAAAGGCCTCCGACAGCCTAACACTCCAACTCCATCTTCCACCACACTGCCAAGGTGGGCTGACCCTGAATATTTGAGGGGGCTGCCCCCTGTCAACCTTTCTGTTGGAGATGGGTCAGGGCCCTCAGAACACTCCAGCCAGCCCTTCCTAGACCCCTCCCAGCTGCTTTTGGAACCTTCTCCAAGTTTCCAGCAAGCAGGGAGGAGCCACCAGAGAAGCTGCTACTGAGTCATCCAGCCTGCCTCAGTCAGGATTGAGTCACTCAACCCTGACCAAGAAAAATACACAGGCATGGCTGCCAGCAAAGCCTGACAATTTACCATATTTTTCCATGTATAAGATGCTATTTTTTCCTAAAATAATTGCCTGAAAATCAAGCGGCATCTTATACACGGTCAGTCAGCCTGGGAGACAGCCGCACAAGTGCGTCACTGCCCATAGCTTGTCAAACAACTTCCTCCAATCACGAGCCGTATGTTACTGACATCAGCTGGAGCTGGAGGTGAGGGGGGAAGTGGAGAGTGCGCAGATGCAACAGGGACCGGAGTGTTCTGAGCCCAAGATGTCAGAAAATAATACAAAAGTAAGTGATTGTCTTACTCTGCAAAAGTCAAACCAAATGTAACCAGCTATGCAAAAGAGCATGGGAATATAGCTGCAGATAAACAGTTTGTAGCTCCCTCCACTGAGTGTATAATCAGACAGTGGAGAAAACAGGAAGAGCAACCCCTGCATAATATGCTGGTATTTAAACATTAACTGTAATGTGTTCTGTTTTACCTATGTTTAAAATATTGATTTCTTAATTTTGGGTTGAAAAAGTGGGGGGCGTCTTGTACATGGGGGGCGTCTTATACACGAAAAAATACGGTACCTAACAAAAATCCTATCACTTAGTACTCTAGCCATGCTAGGGGGTGCTACATGTAGTTAAAATATCATGGTAAAGGTATTTCAACTGTAGATAAGAAAACAACTTTAAAGTACATTATAAAACACGCCAGGGTGGTGGCATAGAGAAATCCAAATCCACATTGACCTATAGATTACTTCTTTGTTGACTAGAAGACTAGAGCAACAGCATAGTATATGTTCATTGTCCAATTTGTTTATCAGTGCTTCTGTTTATTAGAAGAAAAACATTTCCTAAAAAAAAATCACAAAAGCACAAAGGATGGTGACCTAGGGGGCATTCACATCTTTGTGCATGTGTTGCTGCTGTGTGCATATATGTATTTTTGCATTTCCCCATCAATTTCTTATAGTTTCTCAGTGCACATCCAGGCATTAAACATGCTTTCCCATGACACCCCACAACAGGTATCTTGTGTACTGTAATTTGACATGTGTTAGGGACGTGTCCATCTTTTAACTCCAGGCTTTCCAGCAGTCTTGCATAGTTGCACAGCCTCTGTAGTTAAATAGCTTATTCTGATTTCAGTGCACTCTGTGAGTTTCTCAAAGTGTGCAATAGAAGTTGCAACAAGTAAGATAGAGCCTGCCTTATTTAATGGCTGGAGGACATCCAGCATAATCTAACCCAGGGGTGTCCAAACTTTTTTCAAAGAGGGCCAGATTTGATGAAGTGAACATGCATGAGGGCTGACCGTTTTGCCTAACATTCTTTGAACCACTAAAATTCTGTCTAAGTGTGTTTGTCCAAGCACTAATACACTGCCCAACAAGAATTCTCTTGCCTTTGTGGCTGTGTGGTGCAGAGATGAGCTTGGGCGTGTTATATATATATAATCTTTTGTGGTCCCCAACGAATCCCCGAGTGCCGCTCAGGACTAAGGATGAGCCTGGGCGTGTTATTTGGATATACCGTATTTATCGGTGTATAACACGCACCCTCACTTTAAGCGGGAAGTTTCAGGGAAAAAATGTAATTTTAACTAACGAACTGTGAAGCAAAATAAGGGTCAGTGCCCATCAATGCAGCCTAATCAGTGCCCATCTGCAGCCTCACCATTGCCATGAATGCAGCTTTACCATTGCCATGAATGCAGCCTTATCATTGCCATGAATGCAGCCTTACCATTGCAATAAATCCAGCCTTACTATTGCCATGAATGCAGCCTCACCATTGCCATGAATGCAGCCTCACCATTGCAATTAATTCAACCTTACCATTGCCATGAATGCAGCCTTACCATTGCCATGAATGCAGCCTTATCATTGCCATGAATGCAGCCTTACCATTGCAATAAATCCAGCCTTACTATTGCCATGAATGCAGCCTCACCATTGCCATGAATGCAGCCTCACCATTGCAATTAATTCAACCTTACCATTGCCATGAATGCAGCCTTACCATTGCCATGAATGCAGCCTCACCATTGCCATCAGTGCATTCTGATCGATGCCCATCTGGAGCCTCGGAGGGGGCAGGGAAGGGGGGCTCCCCTGGAGATTTGGATATATATATCGGCGATGCCTCGGAGGGGACAGGGAGGGGGGGGGGGGGCGGACGAGTGCCAACAGATTACATACAGGAGAATCTCCTGTTTGCTCGGCGACCTCTTTAATACAAAGTCCCACCTCCTATGATAGACCTAACAGTCATCCAATGGCAGCCCAGGAGACCAGACTTCCTATTACAGACACTGCCGAGTAAACAGGAGATTCTCCTGTATGTAATCCGATGGCACTCGTTCGCCCCCTCCGAGGCAGCCCTGATAAATATACCTTTTGTGGCCCTGGGGGCCAAAAAAGATGTATATATCCAAATCACCAGGGGAGCCATATTAAACCGAAATGCGGGCCGCGACATGCCTGATCTAACCCCCTTCTTCTTCAGCCTTACTGTTTCTTGCCTGCCCCTTTCATTCATTGGATTTCAATTCTTTCAGTCATGGAGGCTCAGCATAACACATGGGGGTTACCTAGGGCAGCCTGTATGAAAATGGAGCCTGCCTGGGAATGCCCACTCCTCCAGACTGACATCCTACTATCAAAGTATTTTGATATTTACATTGCACCTCCAAAGAGTCAGCCCACTGCTTGCAAGGTGGATGAAGAACTCTTGAGAGGAGTACTGAGGCAGGGTGCTGTCATTTTTTTCTTTTAAAAATAACAAACATGTTATACTTACCTGCTCTGTGCAGCGGTTTTGGACAGAGCAGCCCCTATCCTCCTCTTCTTGGGTTCCCCGCTGCGCTCCTGGCCCCTCCCACCTGTTGAGTGCCCCCAGAGCAAGCAGCTTGCAATGGGGGCACCCAAGCAGGCTCGCTCCCGAGTTGCTGCTCTGCATGTCCATTCACACATGGATCCCTGGCTCAGCCCCGTCCCCTCTTTCTCCTCATTGGCTCACTGGCTTTGATTGATCAGCCAATGAGGAGGGAGATTGCCTGGAGAGCCAATGCTCTAGTGAACATCGCTGGATCGAGAGGGAGTTCAGGCAAGTATTAGGGGGGCAGAGGGGGCTGCTGAACACAAAAGTTTTTTTTTTTTACCTTCATGCATAGAATGCATGAAGGTAAAAAACCTTCAGCCTGTAGAAACACTTTAAGCTATGTGCAGCACCCTTTTGTCAGCTCCCACTATGTATTAGTTGTCTGTATTGCATGGGAAAGCACAGATACTTAGTGATGACATCATGGAGTCTAATACAAGGCACCTATTAAAAAAGGAAATGTTATATTTAAAAATGTAATTGGCAGGTTGATGACACGGGTAAGGGGGGTTGCGAAGGCAAAAGTTAGCCAGAAAATAAACATCAGCTTTAAAACAAAATTAAAGAGAAAAGGCTTATACCTCATACACACATTTTCTGTTCATGCTGGATAGCTGCAGGTTTAGTTCCTTCACAAATACCAGTGTGACAAATTTAATAAAGGAGACCAATGGTCATTATGGAATATGTTAACAAAGCTTTTTTTATAGTCCAAATAGTTTCTAGCAATACAGCGGTTTTTTGATGAGTGGAAGGGTGCATTGGTGAATCAGACTTTGTTGTATACAAAGGCTAGATGACCTCATTAGCATATAGAGGGAACACCATGTGGCGAATAGACTGTGTTTCCTGCTACAAGTCTACATCTTTGATGTTTCCTTTTTCCAAACACTTTCCCCAGAAACAAAATTCAAGCATAGATATTAATCTTAACTTTATTCATTACTGATTATTTTCCTGCAGTTCTCTTTTGATATCCAGCCAAATGTGGATTACATTTTTGACCGCCTCTCATTTTATCTTCAAACAATGTAAATCATGACTGAATGTCTACTATTAAATGACTTTGGCCATGTGATACCCAATTTATAGGAAACAGAATAGGTGTGGATAACCCTACTAACCTGCAATATGTGAATATGTGTGGATACAGGGGGAAGCAGCTTAAGCATAATGAAAGAGTCACACTATATAAATCAGAAGATACTCACCCGTGTTAGCACAGTCACCCGTGTACCCTCCTGCTGCTAATCCTCGCAAGTTCTGTACATCTGAGATAGATATGTTCAACAAGTCAGTATATTTATATTACAAATATAATGCATCCACAGTATCATAACGTGAAATGGGCCGGTCACAAGTCCGAACACTTGATCCTCCACAATATCAGGCATTGTGGTAGTACTCTACCCTCTTCTGTTTTGTCTGAAGGCAATTCAGGGGCTTTGCATTTGGTAGTTGTCAAAATAGAAGAAACGAACCCAAGACCAGCAACATTTTTTTGGTAAAGGCACGAAGGGGTTGATTTACTAAACTGGAAAGTTCAAAATCTGGTGTAGCTCTGTATAGAAACCAATCAGCTTCCAGTTTTTTTGTCAAAGCTTAATTGAACAAGCTGAAGTTAGAAGCTGATTGGCTCCCATGCACAGCTGCATTAGAGTTTGCACTCTCCATTTTTAGTAAATGAACCCCAATTCCTTCTATTGCTACGGACAGGTTTTACTGTATTAACACTTATTATCAGGGTCCTGAGAGGCTTGAGGACCAAATTTGCTCAACTTTCTTACCTATAAAAATCACCTAAACCCCACAATGACATTCTTGCCTATGCACAAACTCATTGTTTCATAGAACAATTCTTTCCTTCATCAGGGATAACATACTCTGTTCCTTTATGTCAACTATTCAACCTACAATAAACAAACTCATGCATAAATAGTGCAGAAATCTATGTTGTAGTCTGTCCCAAGACCTACTTATTACCATGTCGGGGGCTGCCATCTTGCTTTTCACAAAGCATAGAAAGGTGACGTCAGGCTGTCAATCATAGCCCACATGTCACCTTTTCTGTCAAATGTTGCTGATCTCTGTAACCCTCAGTGGCCAGAAAAGAGTGTATGGCGATAAAGATGAAAGCGGTTGACTTTTGAACCCAAGTCAAAATTTTCATTTAGGTAACAGAACTGTTCAGGCTGTACATTTTGGAGAAAGAAAGGGTGCGTTTGACACAACTGTTAACTACATGTTTGAGGAAGGGAGATCTTAGATTTAACCCCATTATATCCTATCTACCCAGTAACCTTCTTAAACAGTGCCTAGACCATACAACCATCTTGCTTTAATGACAAAGTTCATCAAATATTAAGCTCTTGGTTAATGTAAACTATAGCAGAAGTCGCAGTGGTCTCAGCAGTGACTGTCTGATCTTTTTTCGAGGCTGGAATTTCGAAAATGTTCTAATGCAGAATGATTACACACTTCCTACCACAGCTCATCCTTTATCAGTAAACTCAAAACCATTATTGGCAGCAACAAGCAACCTATATTTCCACATGATCAATGCACTGCTATATTGAATACATCCAATGTTGTACTCTGGAGTGACTTTCATCTTTCTCACTATAACAAGGTCCAAAGAGAAAATAAGCATTTGCTTTCACAGAAGAAATGAACAAAGACATGATGTATTAAAGCTCTATTTATTTACTATGCTTCTCTGAAATTGCACACAGGCTGTGCAGCTTTTTATCTGAGCTAATAATTTCAGAGGAACATATTCCCTTGCATTTATTTTATTGGCCTTGAAATTAATTTGTTCAAACATGTCTAGTAACAAGCACAGAAAAACACAGGCAGAGACAAAATATTTTAGACAATGGTCAGAAGAATTATAGGGGGTAGCGCAGAACTTGAACAGTGGGCGTATCTTTGGACTGGAACAAAATGTGGATTTTCACCATAAGCATTTAGCAGTTTCTCCTTGTAAGGTAGAAACTATGCAGAGGAATATCACTATTGCCAGCAGGTTATATACATGTTAGACACAGTTGTATATGGAAAGTCATTCAAGCAAATAATCTTTAAATATGTGTTCCTAGCACAAATATTTGAGAAAACAATACTGGGCTTATTTGAACTATGTCTAGCTGTCATTCTGAAGCAAACACTGTTTGCAAAGGATGGGGGTAATTTCTACTTTATTTTAGTTATAAAGGTTGTAGTGTATTTTGGAAAGTAAATTTAAAGTGTATCTTAAACCAAAAACTTTACATAGAGTGGTGAGGGATTAGAACCCTTTTTGGGCTTTTATTGTCCAAATTAGTGAGATTTACTCTGGTGACTGCTGGGACTAAAAGTGGAGGAAAACCCCAAATTGTCACCAGAACTAGAATCAACAAAAATATTCCAATGGGGACACATTCTTGGGTGACAGCTGTTCAAGATAGGCATTTCCCTCACTCATTTCCTCCAACTTCTTGTTCTGCCTGTAGGGCAGGATGTAAAAGAAAATGTCCCCAATGTGTCAAATTAAAAAAAAAAAAAACAACTGATGGGTTTTAATCATTCGTTTTACTCAAACTGAAAAAAGTTTTTACTTTAGATATACTTTAAAGCAAACCTGTAATGGGAAATATATGCCACTGGCACTGCTGACCTCTTTTTTGAAAATGCTAGATGTTTGACTGTTATGCTGACCAGCTGCAAAAACACAGAATTAGAACAGGCATGAAAGGTAACCAGTTGGGATGGCTGTTACTTGTCACTCTCACATACTGGTCACTGGAAGTTCAACATGGCATCTCATAGTCAAGAATGCTCTGAGGATCTGAAAAAAAGAATTGTTGCTCTACATAAAGATGCCCTAGGCTATAAGAAGATTGCAAAGACCCTGAAACTGAGCTGCAGCACAGTGGCCAAAACCATACAGCGGTTTAACAGGACAGGTTCCACTCAGAACAGGCCTCACCATGGTTGACCAAAGAAGTTGAGTGCATGTGCTCAGCGTCATATCCAGAGGTTGTCTTTGGGAAATAGACATATGAGTGCTGCCAGCATTGCTTCAGAGGTTGAAGGGGTGGGAGTCAGCCTGTCAGTGCTCAGACCATACGCTGCACACTGCATCAAATTGGTCTGCATGGTTGTCATCCCAGAAGGAAGCCTCTTTTAAGGATGATGCACAAGAAATCCCGCAAACAGTTTGCTGAAAACAAGCAGACTAAGGACATTGATTACTGGAACCATATCCTGTGATCTGATGAGACCAAGATAAACTTATTTGGTTCAGATGGTGTCAAACGAGTGTGGCGGCAACCAGGTGAGGAGTACAAAGACAAGTGTGTCTTGCCTACAGTCAAGCATGGTGGTGGGAGTGTCATGGTCTGGGGCTGCATGAGTGCTGCCGGCACAGTCACATGTACTGTGACATACTGAAGCAGAGCATGATCCCCTCCCTTTGGAGACTGGGCCGCAGGGCAGTATTGCAACATGGTAACGACCCCAAATACACCTCCAAGATGAGCACTGCCTTGATAAAGAAGCTGAGGGTAAAGGTGATGGACTGGCCAAGCATGTCTCCATACCTAAACCCTATTGAGCATCTGTGGGGCATCCTCAAACAGAAGGTGGAGGAGCGCAAGGTCTCTAACATCCATCAACTCCGTGATATCGTCATGGAGGAGTAGAAGAGGACTCCAGTGGCAACCTGTGAAGCTTTGGTGAACTCCATGCCCAAGAGGGTTAAGGCAGTGCTGGAAAAAAATGTGACCACACAAAATATTGAAATTTGGACATTTTCACCTAGGGGTGTACTCACTTTAGTTGCCAGCGGTTTAAACATTAATGGCTGTGTGTTGTGTTATTTTGAGGTTACAGCAAATTTACACTGCTATACAAGCTGTACACTCACTAATTTACATTGTAGTAAAGTGTCATTTCTTTAGTGTTGTCACATGAAAAGATATAATAAAGTATTTACAAAAATATGAAGGGTGTACTCATTTTTGTGATATACTGTCTAGCACTAACTCTCGGTGGAGCTGCTGGTTTAAATCGGGCTGTTACCTTCACTCTCGATACCTCTGTTTCACCAGCATCGGGTCTAGGGTCCTGTTGAGTTTACCTCTGGACGATGTAAGCACCAAACACTTGAGTATATTTTCCAATGCTTTAATGAACAAGTAATAAAGGAAGTAGCAGGAAAATGGCAGAAGGAAAGTTGCAGGGAAGCTCAAATACCTTTCCTTAGTATTCTTTAGAACATTCTTTGGAATTGAACACTTGTAGTTGAATGCACTCCCCTTGTGGGATTCAATCTTTGCCCGCCTGGATACGCTTCTCTCACTTGCCTAGCAGCTCAGTACGCAGCACGAACAAAAGTCTCTGCCACAGACTTGTTTGGAATAAAACCCGTACGATCCTCTACCACAGGATGTATTGGTTTGCGATGAATGTCATACACAGTACTCAAACCTTTAAGCCAACCCGGCAGTACTATGCAGTAGGATTACTTCAGGATACCTCTTCCAACTGAGTCACCAGGCTCCTCTCCAGACCAGCACTCTGCATGATCCTTCCATGAAGGGTCCTCCCCTGGGATCTCCTCGGCTGTCCAGCTTCTTCACTCAGGATAGACAGCTCAGGACCATTCCTCTGCTGCTGTGGTAGACCCCAGACAGGCTTCTGGGCCCACCCACACGCCACAGCGACGTGGGCCTCCGGAATGGAGGACCACGAGGTGGTACTCTTAACACATACCTGTCGGCTAGGAGGGCCAGCAGGTGGCTGAAAATGAACCCCTAAACATGGCGTCTGTCCCATAAATACCCTCTCCCAGAATGCAACTCGGAGGACCACCTCCACCGAGTTGTCTCCGGGACAGAGGAGCACTCATACGCTTCAACACGTTGCCTTTCCAACACCAGCCCATGGTGACAACGACACCCACCGGCACAGTGTGGAACTACACGCAACTCAGCCAAGCTGGAACAGAGGCAAATCTAAGTTCACCTAGCAAGTAACCCACAAAATTTACCTATCAGCGGTAGATTAAAAATCTACCAGCGCTACACTGTATTTACATCTGTTTTTCCATAGAGATGCATTAATGTCCATTTTTCATCCATCAACAAATGGATGAAAAATGGTCAAATGATCTGCATGTGTTAAAGGAGTTTTAGCGTTGTTAGTTTTCATCCTTTGGCTGGCAATTCAGAGGTCCAGGACACTGCCACCTAGCATGCCTGTATTGGTAGTTTGCTCAGTCACCCCCTGACCAATCACAGCCTTTCTCGGGCACATACCCTAACCAATCACAGCCTGCCTGTTGAACACGTCCCCTGCTCCAGCACAGACTGCACCTTGCCTCAAGTAGTGAGTGTACAGCTTGCATAACAGTGTAAATTTGCTGTCCCCTCAAAATAACTCTACACAAAGCCATTAATGTCTAAACCGCTGGCAACAAAAGTGAGTACACCCCTAAGTGAAAATGTCCAAATTGGGCACAAAGTGACAATATTTTGTGTGGCCACCATTATTTTCCAGCTCTGCCTTAACCCTCTTGGGCATGGAGTTCACCAGAGATTCACAGGTTGCCACTGGAGGCCTCCTCCATGATAATATCACAGAACTGGTGGATGTTAGAGACCTTGCGCTCCTCCACCTTCTGTTTGAGGATGCCCCACAGATGCTCAATAGGGTTTAGGTATGGAGACATGCTTGGCCAGTCCATCACCTTTACCCTCAGCTTCTTTAGCAAGGCAGTGCTCGTCTTGGAGGTGTGTTTGGGGTCATTACCATGTCTCATTCTTAGCTACTGGGGTGGACATGGTTGCCCTCCTGTCCCCCCATCTTTTGGCTCACCTTTACCCCACCCCGCAGTTTTTAAACCAACCCCCTTAGACCATATGTCTCTGTGGTTGGGTCTCTTATATTACATTTAGTTATTCTTAGTTCACCAATGAAACATTGTTACAATCAGCTTTATGCGACCATTCATTGCGGACGTCCTAGTCTGGGATGATTAGACTCTCTTATCATATTATAGGCTACCGCACCTTATTAACATGTTGCACCCCATCATGTTTTCTAGTCTCCGGCCCTCCGGGCTTCCGTCAAGAATTTTGGTTGCATTGGCTGCACAGGGTATTTACCTTATCCCTGTATACTAACCATTTATACCTCATGCTACATTATTATTTCACACAATTTATTCCAATTTTATTTTCTCTATTGGTATTACAATTTTTCTGCTTTACTTTTTTATTGAGCCCCACTGCTTGCCCCCCTTTGACCCCCACTGCTTGCCCCCCTTTTGTCCCTTTATGACAGGCGTGGATGCATGGCGCCCCAATTGTGTGTCTGTCCGCAGCGGCCTGGTGGGATCCCTGGCGAAGAGATTGGTCCCCTTTCCGGGGCCACCTTCTCCTCTTGCACTGATCCTGGCCAGGATTTTCATCCCTTGGACATAGGGCTAGTGCGCATGTGCTCGCGCGATTCGTTCACACGTGCGCAATGCGGGAGCTCTGCCGGCATGCGTACAACGTCGCTGGGTTGGGAGCTATAAATAACAGGCAGTTTGCCTGTTTATCCATGCTCTGGACCCCAGATGCCCGAGAATATTTACTCCAGCCAGCACTCAGTAAGTCACCTGGGTAATTATTGTTCTCACTATAGCCTCGTTGTAGCACCAGTCATCCCAGGTCACTGGCCATTGGCCTTTCTAACTTTTGGTACTGTTCCTTGTTTTTCCCTCATAGGTGGCATGGGGGAATTGACTTTTCTATGCCTCCACCCCATGCCATCTGGCTGGAGCATCACACATCGTGGCCGTTGGCTAATACCTTCTTCCTCAGCCGGACAACTCCTCCCAGGACCTTTAATAATTATTCTTTACATTCTAATTACCAGGTATGTGCTGTGTCCTTCACTTTTTCCACACAAACTACCACTCGATCTCACTCTCCTTTCACCCCTTGTCACTCTTATTTCCCCCATCTTTCCCCATTTCTTTTTATCCCCCCATGTTTCAACCCAACTAATGCCTGAATTTACACTTTTTTCACATTTTTCAATTCTGATCCAACTCCTTTCACCATTTTGCACAATTTAATGATTTTTTTATCCTTCTTCACTGGATCATCTATACACTCATTTTTCACTGGCCCACCATTGTTTGGCTTTGCAGGCCCACAGTATATCCACCTTGTGTTCAAATCAATTTATTTATCCAGATTCCAGTCTATCTACCCTGAGTTTAAATTAATCTATTTATCCAGATTCCAGTCCATCATGCTTTGTAGCTCCCCCGAGTCGCCACGGGAGACCGCCGCCCCCCCTTTTGGTGGTTATGCCCTGCGACCAGGGTCTGACGGGACATGGGTAAGCAGTTTGGTTCTTCCTCCCCCCTCATGTAATAAATATCTTGTTCTAATGTTGTGTCATAATTGAAAGTTCTTCTACTGTTCTTGCCTTAGGGCAGTTATACTGTTTTTTGACCACCTGTTAATTAATTCACAGATACTCTCCTGATGAAGCGGCCACTGTCCGCGCAACTAGTCGAGTTATTTCTGTGATGGATTGTCCCACTGTGATCCCTCCATCTCGGGGTAAACTGTTTTGGTGACATATATGAATTATTGTTATGTTTTTATTTGTAATTGATTATTATTTTTGTATTAATAAATCATTTTATCTTTTACAATTGTCTATCTGTCACATATTTATATTCTACTTTCCCACTGTACCGCGATAGTCCAAATTGCCATCACGTCCGCTGTGGTGGCCTGGCTGGGGACCAGGCTCCCCATCCTTCATTTCTAGAATTCTGGATGATGGTACAAGTTTATTTATTTTTATCCTTAGCAACCCATTACAGAGACCACACTTACTTTTTCATGTCTCATTCTTACCTGGTACTAAGAATGTAAGGGCTGACGCCTTGGCAACTTGTCACTGCCGACTGTCTCCCCACTGGGTCCCATGGTAGGGCCAGCCCTGTCTCTAACATCCACCAGCTCCATGATGTGGTCATGGAGGAGTGGAAGAGGACTCCAGTGGCAACCTGTGAAGCTCTGGTGAACTCAATGCCCAAGGGGGTTAATATAGTGCTGAAAAATAATGGTGACCACACAAAATATTGACACTTTATGCCCAATTTGGACATTTTCACTTAGGAGTGTACTCACTTTTGTTGCCAGCAGTTTAGACATTAATGGCTGTGTGTTGTGTTATTTTGATTGGACAGCAAATTTATACTGTTATACAAGCTGTACACTCACTACTTTGCATTGTAGCAAAGTGTCATTTCTTCAGTGTTGTCACATTCATTAAAAGATATAATAAAATATTTACAAAAATGTGAGGGATGTACTCACTTTTGTGAGATACTGTACATTTCATTTGGGTACAGTGCCACATGACAACGCAATTGTCAATTTTTTAAAGTAACGCAGTGCCCTATCGCAAAAAATGGTCTGGTCATGAAGGGGGTAAATCTTCTTCTGGAGCTGAAGTAGTTCATATTGCACAAGTGCTGCTGGATCACAAGCTTGAGTAATCAGAGTGAGATATGATGAAAAAAAAAATACATAATCTTTTGAAAACCTGTCAAGATGATCAATAGATCCAAAGATACAATATAGGCAGCTGAAGTTATGTGAAAATTTCAACTTCCACTTGTAAAGTTCGGCTAGGCATACCTCCTGCAATCCTCTGTTCAAGAAAGCTACCTCATTAACGAACCAATAACAATGGGAGGTAAATGGAGTGGGGTACAAGCTGAAATTTGCATATAAATTACACAGCCTGTGTGGTTATTGTATTAAAGACAAATAGGCTATTTTCTTTGAGAGGAAATTTGCAGTTTGCAAGGGAAATTTCCCTTTAGCTTAGTGAATGTGGGGAAAATTCACTTTGCAAATAACACCTAGCCATGTGCAAGAAAAATAAAAATAAAATTATATATGCACACACACACACACAGTTGTGGTCAAAAGTTTGCATACCCTGCAGAAATTGTAAAAATGTTGGCATTGATATTGAAAATATGACTGATCATGCCACAAAACTTTATTTTTTTTCATGATAGTGATCACATGGAGCCATTTATTATACATAGTTGTTTGGCTCCTTTTTAAAACATAATAGTAACAGAAATCACCCAAATGACCCTGATTGGCAAATGACCCTGGAATGTTTGGCCTTGGTACGGACACACAAGATAAGACACACAGGTTAAATAGCAATTAAAAGTTAATTTCCCACATCTGTGGCTTTTTAAATTGCAATTAGTGTCTGTGTATAAATAGTCAATGAGTTTGTTAGCTCTCACCTGGATGCACTGAGTAGGCTAAATACTGAGCCATGGGGAGCAGAAAAGAACTGTCAAAAGACCTGCATAACAAGGTAATGGAAATTTATAAAGGTGGAAAAGGATATAAAAAGATATCCAAAGCTTTGAATATGCCAGTCAGAACTGTTCAATCACTTTTTAAGAAGTGGAACATTTGAAGATCTTTTGATAACAAGCCAAGGTCCAGTAGACCAAGAAAGATTGCAGCCACAACTGCCAGAAGAATTGTTTGGGATACAAAGAAAAACCAACAGGTAACCTTGGGAGAAATACAAGCTGCTCTGGAAAAAGATGGTGTGGTTGTTTCAAGGAGCACAATACGACAATCTTTGAACAAAAATGAGCTGCATGTTCGAGTTGGAGAAAAAAGCCTTTAGCCTACTAAAGATGTAGGCATATACAAGAGCTGCAGGCTTATGTTGTGAAGACTCTAGATGACGCAGAGACAATATTAGCTAATATTTTCACAAGATCAGCAATGGCAATCTCAATATTTCTTGAACCCACTTCCTTCAATAGAGTTTACCTAAGCTTTAGTCCATGGTTATATATTGGTAGATATAGGTCGCTGCACTTTCAACAATGCCGTCTATCTTAAAAAAAGCTGGTAATCAGAGTCCTGTTAAACAAAAGGACAAAGCAAAAAATATAGCATACATCCACTCATATACAAATTCTTAATGCTGGTCCTGAAATATAATAACCACTCTACAGTGTAGGCTATTTCATTTTTTCTGCAGAATTAATGAATTAAATCATATTTTGGTACAGGTAATTCATTATATTCTTTTCACTACATCATTAAATTACATTCAGTAAACTGCATAGAGCTGAGGCAAGAATTTCTTTTTCGCTTTTTTAAACCCCAAAGAAGAACGTTTCACAATAGACTGGGCATACAAACACCCTCCAATGTTAAGTATTGTAACCTTTACATGTTGATCTCTGACTCATATTTTTCTTTGCCATATTTTTTCTCTATAATTTCACCATCTTATAAACCTGCCTTCTATTTTATTCTACTGAATTGGCTGCCTTGGCTTTCTGTCAAGCTGTATAATATACAATTTCATTCAGAGCTTGACGTTTTTCTTTTCCTTACATATTGGCTCTTAAAGAAAAAAATGGTTACTGTGCACTCAGGATAGAGTGTCAGAAAGAATAACATTGTTGCCTATAGCAATCAGCTTCCAAGATAGATTTTAGTTTTTATATAAGCAACACAGACAATTCTAAAAGCCAATTGTTTTCAGTCACAAGGACCAAGGATTTTGCAAATATATCCCATATTATTGATAAGAACATCTATACTGTAAACAGGGAGCAATGAAAAGTGAAAATACTGTCCATAGGACATAAGTGAATTTTTTTTTTTTTATCCTGTTTTTTTTTTTCTTTTAATCCCCCAAACCACTTGTCCAATCTTGTCTTATAAAACATGTTTAGCTTTTAAATCCATAATCTTCAAGACATAATACTTTAAAAACTCAGAGAATATATACATTTGAGCAGAACCAGATCTAACATGACAAAGAATAGTTTTCTAAAATTATTAAGTAGATATTTTCAGGGGCAAAGATTTAGAGACATAAAACCTCAATCTTCTTCGGAGACTGCCTCTTGAAATCACATCAAGGTTAGATGTCAATATATACATAGTGGCAGAATGCTTCCTCACATTCGTATTATAAATCAATTTTTAGGCAGCAACAATGAGCCATTTAGAAATGCACCTGTCACTACATGCACTGGAACTGTCCAGTTTTAGGGTCTGATTTAGCATACATTTGTCTACCGAAAATCACTGCTTCACTGATGTTTGCCTACAGTAGGTGTGTTCCCATCAAACAGTTTTTTTTTTTTTTTTTAGAATACATAGCATTACATAGTAGGTGAGGTTGAAAAAAGACACAAGTCCATCAAGTCCAACCTATGTGTGTGATTATATGTCAGTATTACATTGTATATCCCTGTATTTTGTGGTCGTTCAGGTGCTTATCTAAAAGTTTTTTGAAACTATCGCTGCTCCCCACTGAGACCACCGCCTGTGGAAGGGAATTCCACATCCTTGCCGCTCTTACAGTAAAGAACCCTCTACGTAGTTTAAGGTTAAACTTCTTTTCTTCTAATTTTAATGAGTGGCCATGTGTCTTGTTAAACTCCCTTCCACAAAAAAGTTTTATCCCTATTGTGGGTTCACCAGTATGGTATCTATAAATTGAAATCATATCCCTTCTCAAGCGTGTCTTCTCCAGAGAGAATAAGTTCAGTGCTCGCAACCTTTCCTCATAACTAATATCCTCCAGACCCTTTTATTAGCTTAGTTGCCCTTCTTTGTACTCGCTCCATTTCCAGTACATCCTTCCTGAGAACTGGTGCCCAGAACTGGACAGCATACTCCAGGTGCAGCCGGACCAGAGTCTTGTAGAGCGGGATAATTATCGTTTTATCTCTGGAGTTGATCCCCTTTTTAATGCATGCCAATATTCTGTTTGCTTTGTTAGTAGCAGCTTGGCATTGCATGCCATTGCTGAGCCTATCATCTACTAGGACCCCCAGGTCCTTTTCCATCCTAGATTCCCCCAGAAGTTCTCCCCCAGTGTATAGATTGCATTCATATTTTTGCCACCCAAATGCATTATTTTACATTTTTCTACATTAAACCTCATTTGCCATGTAGTTGCCCACCCCATTAATTTGTTCAGATCTTTTTGCAAGGTTTCCTCATCCTGCGGAGAAGTTATTGCCCTGCTTAGCTTAGTATTGTCCGCAAATACAGAGATTGAACTGTTTACCCCACCCTCCAGGTCGTTTATGAACAAAATAAATAGGATTGGTCCCACCAGCACAGAACCCTGGGGGACCTCACTACCCTCCTCTGACCATTCCGAGTACTCCCCATTTATCAACACCCTCTGAACTCGCCCTTGTAGCCAGTTTTTAATCCATGCACTCACCCTATGGTCCATGACAATGGAGCTTATTTTGTACAGTAAACGTTTATGGGGAACTGTGTCAAATGCTTTTGCAAAATCCAGATACACCACGTTTACGGGCCTTCCTTTATCTAGATGGCAACTCACCTCTAGATTGGTCTGGCATGAACGGTTCTTCATGAATCCATGCTGATTACTGCTAATGATACCGTTCTTGCTACTAAAATCTTGTATATAGTCCCTTATCATCCCCTCCAAGAGCTTGCATACTATTGATGTTAGGCTAACTGGTCTGTAATTCCCAGGGATGTTTTTTGGGCCCTTGGAAAATGACAAAAGTTGCGATCTTGTGTAACTTTATTAACTACCTGCCGACCGATCACAGTAAATATACGGCCAGTTGGTGGCAGGTACAGGCACCTTCACGTACGTGTACATGACGGCCTTCTTCCGGGTTTAAGGCACACATGCGCGCGCCCCCTGCCAACCCGTGCTGTGATTGGACACAGCACTAGTTTGGCAGCAGCTTTCAGCCAATGATTTTGGCTGAGTTCTGAGTTTATGCACAGAACTCTGTGTGCTTAGGAACAGTGTTCTGGCTGTTTCTTCTCTCTGAAAAGCAGGGAGAAAAAACAACCAGATCAGAAAGTAAAAGCAGCCCACATTACACATTGTTAGGCACACAGTTAACCCCCTGACTGACTCTAGATTTTAACCCTTTCCCAGCCAGTGTTATTAGTACAGTGGCACAGTATTATCACTGATTACTGTATTAGTGTCACTAGCGACATCAGTGTCAGTTAGTGACCCTCCCAGATAGGGTGGCAGGCAATCTGGTACTAATAGACACTATCACAGTCCCACTATAAGCCACTGATCCCCGCCATTACAGTATAGCATCTATAACTGCATAAATTCCAGTGTCTGTATACCATAGTTTGTAGACGCTTTAACTTTCGCACAAACCTATTAAAGTGTTACTAAATCCACAACAGTGAAATCAGTCTGTATATGCAGTAAAGCATTGTTTGTTATACTCACTGTGGAACCTAAGGGGTTTATCCTGTGCATTGTGTAAAAAGGCTGTTTGATCCTTGTTAGTAGGGATGAGCTGAACACCCCCCGGTTTGGTTCGCACCAGAACCTGTGAACGGACCGAAAATTTGCACGAACGTTAGAACCCCATTGACGTCTATGGGACTTGAACTTTCTAAATCAAAAGTGCTCATTTTAAAGGCTAATTTGCATGGTATTGTCCTAAAAAGGGTTTGGGGACCCGGGTCCTGCCCCAGGGGACATGTATCAATGCAAAAAAAACTTTTAAAAACTGCCCTTTTTTCGGGGGCAGTGATTTTAATGATGCTTAAAGTAAAAAAAAAAAAAAGTGAAATATTCCTTTAAATATCGTACCTGGGGGTTGTCTATAGTATGCCCGTAAAGTGGCGCATGTTTCCTGTGCTTAGAACAGTCCCTGCACAAAATGTCATTTTTAAAGGAAAAAAGTCATTTAAAACTGCTTGCGGCTTTAATGTAATGTCGGGTCCTGGCAATATGGATGAAAATCAGTGAGACAAACGGCATGGGTACCCCCCAGTCCATTACCAGGCCCTTTGGGTCTTGTATGGATATTAAGGGGAACCCCACACCCAAATTAAAAAAGGAAACAGCAGTATACAGGCTCTGTACTCTGAACAGCAGTATACAGGCAGTGCAAACAAGACAGGGACTGTAGGTTTGTTGTTAAGTAGAATCTGTTTGTAATTTTGAACGGGTACATTTTTAACGTGTTTAGCTCCAGCCAAAAAATCTATTTTAAGCTTTTTGGAAAACATAGGGAAGGGTTATCACCCCTGTGACATTTGTTTTGCTGTCTGTGCTCCTCTTCAGAAAATTTCACCTCACTTTTTGTCCCAATGACAAATGTTTTTTGAAAATTTGGGGTTTTTTGTGAAACAAGGATTGGTGATAAAGCATCAGTGGAAAGGAGAAATGTTTTTCCCATATTAACTCTTACAGGAGAGAATTTCTATTCCAAGGGGTAGATTTCATCTCACTTCCTGTTGTCTCCTTCCGTTTGCAAGTAGGAGTCATTTGTAAGTTGGATGTTTGAAAGTAGGGGCCTGCCCTATATACTCAGCAGAAATTTGGGCCTTAGGTGTTGTTGTGGCCACAACACTGTAAGCGCTCACAGGGCCCTAGTGTGAAATATTAGATCAAGAATTGTAATTACATGCCCCTGTTGAACAGGGGCAGAAAAATTGGGCCTTTGGTGGTGGTGGTGGTGCTGATGCCACAACACTGTAAGTCCTCACTCGCTCTTGGTGGGCGCAGAAACGGGCCCTGCTGTGAAATATTAGATCAAAAGTCATAATTACATGCCCCTGTTGAACAGGGGCAGAAAAATTGGGCCTTTGGTGGTGCTGGTGCCACAACACTGTAAGTCCTCACTCGCTCTTGGTGGGTGCAGAAACGGGCCCTGCTGTGAAATATTAGATCAAGAATTGTAATTACATTCCCCTGTTGAACAGGGGCTGAAAAATTGGGCCTTAGGCACTGGTGCTGGTGCCACAACACTGCAACCCCTCACAGATACTCTAGTTGGAACACAGGAACGAGCCCTGCTGCAAAGTATTGAGTCAAAAATTGCAATTACACGCCCCTGTTAAACAGGGGCTGAAAAATTGGGCCTTAGGCACTGGTGCTGGTGCCACAACACTGCAACCCCTCACAGATACTCTAGTTGGAACACAGGAACGAGCCCTGCTGCAAAGTATAGCATCAAAAATTGCAATTACACGCCCCTGTTAAACAGGGGCTGAAAAATTGGGCCTTAGGCACTGGTGCTGGTGCCACAACACTGCAACCCCTCACAGATACTCTAGTTGGAACGCAGGAACGAGCCCTGCTGCAAAGTATTGCATCAAAAATTGTAATTACACGCCCCTGTTAAACAGGGGCTGAAAAATTGGGCCTTAGGCACTGGTGGCGGCGCCCAGAACCAAAAGTGTTCTTACAAGCTATCAGCGTGATCATTGAGGAGGAAGAGGATAATTACTCAGGATAGTCACTCAGCATCAGCTGTCACGTACCTGGTAGGTTGTGAGCCTGAAGTGCAGAGAAGGACCTCCCTTACAGCTCCCACTCCTGTTCCTCTGGAATGGAGACAGAAGGCCAGGAGTGAGGAGTGGTATGGGTGCCTGGCATGATCGACAGTCACCAGAAGTTCAGGAGTGGAGACACCCTCTGGGTCCAGAAGCTGAAGAGGACGCTGGATCGCAGAGAGGACCCGGAGCCACAGCAGATAAGGAAGCAGGTAAGTAAGCAGGTAAGTAAGCAGGACTGGAACCAGGAACAAAGCAGCAGGTAGTAGCTTGGAACGCTGGACTGGAACCTGGAACAAGCAGCAGGTAGTAGCCTGGAACGCTGGACTGGAACCTGGAACAAACAGCAGGTGGTAGCCTGGAACGCTGGACTGGAACCTGGAACAAGCAGCAGGTAGTAGCCTGGAACGCTGCACTGGAACCTGGAACAAGGCAGCAGGTAGTAGCCTGGAATGCTGGACTGGAACCAGGAACAAGGCAGCAGGTAGTAGACTGGAACGCTGGACTGGAACCAGGAACAAGGCAGCAGGTAGTAGACTGGAACGCTGGACTGGAACCAGGAACAAGGCAGCAGGTAGTAGACTGGAACGCTGGACTGGAACCAGGAACAAGGCAGCAGGTAGTAGACTGGAACGCTGGACTGGAACCAGGAACAAGGCAGCAGGTAGTAGACTGGAACGCTGGATACAGGTGTCAGACTGAGGGGTGGTCAAACAAGCCAGAGGTCGGTATCGGTCGATCAGCAGAGGTACCAGGGACAACACAGAGGGATGGTCAGGCAAGCCAAGAGGGTCTGGTGCAGGCGGATAGCAGGATGGTCTAACAGGAAGCCAGGTCAATAGCAGAGTACACAGGTCAGATCAGGTTAAGGCACACGGAACGCTGTAGAGCAGACAGCGGGGATGGAGTGTGACAGGCCGGTTTAAATAGCCCGCCTGGCACTAGCGGGAGTGCGCGCGCGCGTGCCGTGCGTGACAGCACCCGTGAACGCACGCGCATGCGCAGTGGAACCCGCGGCCGTGTCCCCCTGCGTCTGGATCGCTGATTATTGGCAGGATCTTCATGACATTGCCCCCCCCAAGGGGCAGCCTCCGGATGCCCCTTTGAAGGAATTTCTCCGGATGGGCTCTTTTAAAAGATTGTAAAAGATTCTCAGCATGAATATTATCCTCGGGTTCCCAAGAATTTTCTTCTGGGCCGAACCCCCTCCATTTTATCAAAAATTGATTTTGGTTGCCTCTTCTCCTATGGTCCATGATAGCCTCCACCTCGAATTCTTCCTCCCCATCCACCAAAATTGGATCAGGAGGATCCGTACTTCGGCCTGGAAATGGGTTAGAAACAGAGGGTTTGAGTAGAGACACATGAAATACTGGATGCACTTTTAATGAATCCGAAGTTCAAGTTCGTATGCCACCTCATTAATCCTTCGCTTAACAGGAAATGGGCCAAGAAACTTGGGACCCAATTTCTTTGATGGGCAAGCCATCCTGAGATTTACTGTAGATAACCATACCTGGTCCCCGGGTGTAAGTAACAGCTCACCTCGTCTCTTCTTATCAAAAGTTGCTTTATTATACTCCTGGGTCCTGGTCATGGTCTCCTGCAAAACTTGATTGTTGGAAGTGAAGAAGTCCAACCTCTCCTGAACTGCGGGTACTGTGCACTCTGGAAGAGAATTAGGCAGAAAAGAAGGGTGGTAACCATAATTTGCAAAAAATGGGGTTTGTTTGATAGCGGAATGAATAGAGTTGTTGTAGGCAAACTCGGCCAATGGAAGAACAGAAATCCAATCATCCTGGGCAAATGAAGAAAAACAGCGTAAATATTGTTCAAGAGTCTGGTTTGTTCTCTCTGTTTGCCCATTAGTCTGGGGGTGGTAAGCAGATGAAAATGAGAGTTCAATCTTCAATGTTTTGCATAGAGACCTCCAGAATCGGGAGGTAAACTGTACCCCCCGATCTGAAACGATATTAACTGGTACCCCATGGAGCCTGATGACTTCTCTAATGAATGCCTGTGCCGTTTCTGTAGCTGAGGGAGTGCCCTTCATTGGGACAAAGTGGGCCATCTTCGACAACTGGTCTACTATGACAAAAATTGAGGTGAAACCCCCAGCCGGAGGTAATTCCACAATAAAATCTATAGAAAGCATCTTCCAAGGCCTATCTGGGACAGGTAATGGCTTTAGCAAACCCCATGCCTTGGTCCTGTGCCCCTTGTTTCTGATACAGGTGGTACAGGATTCAACAAATCTCCTACAATCATCACGTAACTGAGGCCACCAAAAGGTACGCTGTACCAGATCAGTAGTTTTAGCCACTCCAAAATGCCCAGCAAAAGCATGGTCATGACAGAGTTCTAGTACTGAAACTCGTAGTTCTTCAGGTATAAAAATCCTATTCTCGTGCCATAATAACCCATCCTTAACTTGGAGTTCTGGCCTAATGGAAGACCCCAAATCTGTGGAAGCCTGCTTAATCCGGGAAAGCAGATCTCCCTGAAGCAAAAGAAAATTCCCCGGGGACAGAATGGTGTCCAGGGGGGAAACCTCTTGGGGCTTTTGAAACATCCTGGATAGGGCATCAGGCTTGGTATTCTTGGAACCAGGGCGATAAGTGACATGAAAAGAGAACCTGGAGAAAAAGAGGGCCCACCTGCTTGGCGTGGCTTCAATCTTTTTGCGGACCTCAAATGCTCCAGGTTCTTATGATCTGTAAAAATTAAGACTGGATGAGCGGCACCCTCTAGCAGATAGCGCCACTCCTCCAACGCGGATTTGATAGCCAATAATTCTCTGTCACCTACATCATAATTTCTCTCTGCCGTGGACAATTTACGAGAGAAGAAGGCCATAGGATATAACAGGGCCTTAGTTCCCTGTCTTTGGGACAACACTGCCCCTAATTTCGGATGCGTCCACCTCTAGTACAAATGGCAGAGAGGAATCTGGATGTTTTAGCACGGAAGCAGAGGTAAAAAGGCCCTTGAGAGTCTCGAAAGCCTTTTGAGCCTCAGCAGACCAGTGGAAACGTGTACCCTGTTTAGTTAGCTGTGTGATGGGTGTGATGATGGCTGAAAACCCCTTAATAAATTTGCGGTAGAAATTAGCGAATCCAACGAATCGCTGGATCCCCTTCTTATCTGTTGGGACTGGCCAGTCTAGTACTGCAGTGACCTTTTGGGGGTCCATCATAATGCCCTTGCTGGAAATGATTAACCCCTAAAATGGAATACTTTCCTGTTCAAATTCACATTTCTCAGCTTTTGCATATAGACCGTGTTGTCGAAGCCGGGCCAAGACACTTCTGACGTGCCTGCGATGGGATTCAAGGGAACAAGAAAAAATTAGTATGTCGTCTAAATAGACGATAACAAACAGATCTAGAAAGTCTCGTAAAATATCATTGATGAAGTACTGGAATGTAGCAGGAGCATTGCACAGCCCAAACGGCATCACAAGGTATTCAAAATGTCCATAACGGGTACGAAAGGCGGTCTTCCATTCGTCTCCGTCCCTAATACGAACCAAATTGTAGGCTCCGCGGAGTTAAAGCTTAGTGAATATGGTAGCTGTCCGAAGTCTTTAGAACAGCTCTGGTACCAGAGGAAGAGGGTAACGGTTCTTTACAGTGATTTTGTTCAGCTCACGGTAATCTACACATGGTCTGAGGGTCTTGTCTTTCTTTTGTACAAAGAAGATACCTGCACCTGCTGGAGACGTGGATGGACGAATGAAGCCTTTCTTTAGATTCTCATCGATATATTCTTTTAAAGCCCCTTGTTCCACTTCCGTTAAAGGAAATATTCTTCCAAAAGGTATCTCGGCACCGGGGAGTAATTCGATAGGACAGTCATAGGCCCGGTGAGGGGGTAAGACCTCTGCCCCCTGCTTGCTGAATACATCTAAGAAATCATGATATGCATAAGGGATGGAAAGGTGCAGACTAGGATCTGTGTTTAAACAGAGCAAGGTAGGAATCTTCTGAGTGTCCTGAAGTCTACAAGACTGTTGGCAATATGGGGAGGAAAAGGTAACCTCACCTGTGATCCAATTAATCTCAGGATTGTGGGCCTGTAACCATGGCATGCCGAGGATTATGGGGAACATAGGTGAAGCGATGATATCTAGGCGTAACAGTTCTTGATGAGAATTGGAGATGGAAACGGGTATTGGAACAGTCTCTTGGGTAACAGGCCCTGACTTAATGGCTGTTCCATCAGCTAGATGAATGGAGAGTCCATGGGTTTTAGGCAACAGAGGTATCCGGTGTTGGGTAGCAAAAAGAGAGTCCATGAAACAACTGCAAGCTCCAGAGTCAATAATGGCGGCTATTTGCAGAGTCTCTCCTGGAAGCTGTAACAGGAGAGAGAGAGCAAGGTGAGTAGTGTTCTTAACCAGAGGTGCAACATAGTCAGAGGACAGAGATAGGCACTTACGGAGTTTAAGGGGACAGTTCCTGACATAGTGCCCAGGTTCCCCACAATACAGGCACAGATTATTCACCCGACGACGTTGTCGTTCCTCCTGAGTAAGAGAAGGCCGCAGAACCCCTAATTGCATTGGCTCAGGTGGGTTAAATGTAGACATTGGTGGTGCTGGTGATGTATGATGGGGAACTTTAGGGGTAACCCAAGTTGGGCGAGAGATTCCCATTGCTCTCTCAGTCCTTCGTTCTCTTAGACGTCGATCGATCTGGATGGTTAGATCGATCAACGCGTTCAAAGTCTGTGGGGTACCCACCCTGGCCAATTCATCTTTCAGAGAGTCAGAAAGTCCCATTCGAAACTGATAGCGGAGAGCCGCATCATTCCAATTCGTGTCTACACTCCACTTTCTGAATTCCGCCACATAGTCTTCTGCAGCCCTGCGACCCTGCTGAAGGGTGTGCAAAGCCGCTTCTGCAGTCACGGACAGCTGGGGGTCATCATACAGCTGACCTAGTGCGTCAAAGAAGGCGGAAAGATTAGTCAAGGATACGTCCTTTTGCTCCAAGAGGCGGTGGGCCCAGGTTTGGGGGTCACCAGAAAGCAGAGAGATTACGTAGCCCACCTTAGTAGCCTCAAGGGAAAAGGTACGTGGCTGAAGAGCAAAGAACAGTTCACAGGAGTTGCGGAAAGCCCTGAATTTGAGGCGATTTCCGGAAAAACGTTCAGGCGTCGGGACCTTGGGTTCTGGAGGGAGCATCACCACTGTTGAGGAAGGCCCGACTGAAGGAGCAGAAGCGGAAGGAACTCCCTGAGCCCCAATGGAATTGGACAAGGTTAACACTCGTTCCTCCAGCCTGGTGTATCCTTGCTGCAGATTCTTGACTGCTTCAGTCAATCCTGCCAGGTGTGCACAGAGTTCCTCCATGGGAGACGTTCCCTGCTCAGGCTCAGACATGGCTGTCTGCTACTGTCACGTACCTGGTAGGTTGTGAGCCTGAAGTGCAGAGAAGGACCTCCCTTACAGCTCCCACTCCTGTTCCTCTGGAATGGAGACAGAAGGCCAGGAGTGAGGAGTGGTATGGGTGTCTGGCAGGATCGACAGTCACCGGAAGTTCAGGAGTGGAGACACTCTCTGGGTCCAGATGCTGAAGAGGACGCTGGATCGCAGAGAGGACCCGGAGCCACAGCAGATAAGGAAGCAGGTAAGTAAGCAGGTAAGTAAGCAGGACTGGAACCAGGAACAAAGCAGCAGGTAGTAGCCTGGAACGCTGGACTGGAACCTGGAACAAGCAGCAGGTAGTAGCCTGGAACGCTGGACTGGAACCTGGAACAAACAGCAGGTGGTAGCCTGGAACGCTGGACTGGAACCTGGAACAAGCAGCAGGTAGTAGCCTGGAACGCTGGACTGGAACCTGGAACAAGGCAGCAGGTAGTAGCCTGGAATGCTGGACTGGAACCAGGAACAAGGCAGCAGGTAGTAGACTGGAACGCTGGACTGGAACCAGGAACAAGGCAGCAGGTAGTAGACTGGAACGCTGGACTGGAACCAGGAACAAGGCAGCAGGTAGTAGACTGGAACGCTGGACTGGAACCAGGAACAAGGCAGCAGGTAGTAGACTGGAATGCTGGATACAAGTGTCAGACTGAGGGGTGGTCAAACAAGCCAGAGGTCGGTATCGGTCGATCAGCAGAGGTACCAGGGACAACACAGAGGGATGGTCAGGCAAGCCAAGAGGGTCTGGTGCAGGCGGATAGCAGGATGGTCTAACAGGAAGCCGGGTCAATAGCAGAGTACACAGGTCAGATCAGGTTAAGGCACATGGAATGCTGTAGAGCAGACAGCGGGGATGGAGTGTGACAGGCCGGTTTAAATAGCCCGCCTGGCACTAGCGGGAGTGCGCGCGCGCGTGCCCGTCCGTGAGCGCATGCGCAGTGGAACCCGCGGTCGTGTCCCCCTGCGTCTGGATCGCTGATTATTGGCAGAATCTTCATGACATCAGCATAGGCAGTCTTTGAAGGGATCTGAGATTTCAAAAAAAATTATTCGGTTACATCAGCATCAGGTGCTTGGTAGCTGGTGGTGATCCAAGACTGATTCATTTTTATGAAGGTCAGTCGATTGACCGAGTCGGTGGACAGACGCACCCTGTGATCGGTTACAAAGCCTCCAGCAGCACTGAATGTGCATTCCGAAAGAACGCTGGATGCAGGACAGGCCAGTAGCTCAATTGCATACTATGCAAGCTCTGGCCAGTGATCCATTCTCAAGACCCAGTAACCCAGAGGATTTTCGGTGGGAAAGGTGTCCAAGTCAGATCTTGCCCCTAGGTATTCCTGCACCATGTAAAAAAGACGCCGGCGATGGTTGCTGGAACCGATCATACCTTGGGGCTGCGGACTAAAAAATTGTCTGAACACATCGGTCAGACGGCCACCTTCTCCACCGCTCCTTCTTTGACTGACCAAAGCCTCAGCAACACTTTGTCCAGAAACAGGAGTTTGTAACCTCCCAGTCTCTGGGAACGCGTTGCACAGACCTTTCTGCAAGGCCTCCCGAAGATGTTTCATCCTCTGCTCCCTCTGCGACGGCAAGATCAGGTCCGCAACCTTACCCTTGTAAGGTGGATCAAGGAGGGTTGCCAGCCAGTATTGGTCCTTCTCCTTGATACCACAAATACGAGGATCCTTACGCAGGCTTTGCAGGATTAGGGAGGCCATGTAGCGTAGGTTTGCTGAGGCATTCGGTCCGGAGTCCTCTGGGTCACTAAGGACGACATGGTCCGCAGCCACCTCCTCCCAGCCACGTACAAGTCCATGTGTTTCTTGGGACTGATCCCTTAAAGACTGCTGCTGATGCTGAGTGCCAGGCTCCACCTCCATACTGACACAATCCTTCTCCTCCTCGTCCTCTTCCTGTGTGATCGGTGGGCACGCAGGAACACTGTCTGGATAAAAGGGGCCTTGAGAGCTAAGGAAGTCCTCCTCTTCCTGCCTCTGTTCTGCCTCAAGTCCATTGTCCATTGTCCATTATTCCATGCAGCGTGTGCTCCAACAGGTGAACAAGGGGGACAGTGTCACTGATGCATGCACTGTCACTGCTCACCATCCTCGTGGCCTCCTCAAATGGTGACAGGACAGTGCATGCATCCCTGATCATGGCCCACTGGCGTGGGGAAAAAAAAACAAGCTCCCCTGACCCTGTCCTGGTGCCATAGTCGCACAGGTACTCATTGATGGCCCTCTGCTGCTTGTGCAGCCGCTGCAGCATGGCCAACGTTGAGTTCCAGCTGGTGGGCATGTCACAAATTAGGCGGTTCTTGAGCAGGTTAAACTCTTTTTGGAGGTCTGCCAGCCAAGCACTGGCATTATATGACCGGCGGAATTGCACACAGACTTTCCTGGCCTGCCTCAGGACATCCTGTAAGCCCAGGTACCTGCCCAAGAACCGCTGCACCACCAAGTTAAGGACATGAGCCAAACAGGGCACATGGGTCATTTGTCCCTGTCGGAGGGCAGAGAGGAGGTTGGTGCCATTGTCGCAAACCACCATTCCTGCCTTACATTGACGTCAACCACCTCTGAACCTGCTCCTGCAGAGCTGACAGAACCTCTGCCCCAGTGTGGCTCCTGTCCCCCAAGCACACCAGCTCAAGCACCACATGGCATCTTTTGGCCTGCATACTTGCGTAGCCCCTTGAACGCCTACGGAGCACCGCTGGTTCCGAGGACAAAGCACAGGAAGAGGCCATGGAGGAAGAAGAAGAAGAGGAGGGGGTGGAGGAGAGAGGTGTGTCACAATCATTAGTAGTGGCATTTTGGAGGCGTGGTGCGGAACAACCTCCAACACTACTGCACCTTGTCCTGCATCCTTCCCAGCTGCCAGCAGAGTCACCCAATGCGCGGTGAAACTTAGGTAACGTTCCTGTCCATGCCTGCTGGACCATGAGTCAGCGGTAATATGCACCTTACCGCTGACCACCCTGTCCAGCGATGCATGAACATTGCCTTCCAGATGCCGGTAGAGAGCCGGAATTACCTTCCATGAGAAAAAGTGGCGTTTGGGTACCTGCCACTGAGGAATCGCACATTCCACAAACTCATGGAAGGGGCAGAGTCTACCAACTGAAAAGGCAGCAGTTGAAGTGCTAGCAATTTTGCCAAGCTAGCATTCAACCGCTGGGCATGTGGATGGCTGGGAGCGAACTTCTTTCGGCGGTGCAGCAGCTGGGGCAGTGAAATTTGCCTAGTACAATCTGACGTCAGTGTACCGAAAGCAGATTGCCCACAAGTAGTTGGCTGTGACACACCTAATTCTACACCTTCATTCCTCTCAGTGCAGGTCTCAGAGAGGAATGAAGGTATAGTGGGGTTGGAGATCTGATGAGGAGCAAGGAGAGGTCCTCTTTGTTCTTTGGTGTGGGTCTTTTAGATATGCTTGCCAACGAACTGCATGGCAGGTCAACATATGTCTGGTCAAGCATGTGGTGCCCGAGCGGGAGATGTTTTGGCCACGCGAGATACGCTTGAGACATATGTTGCAAATAGCAGCGGTGCGATCTGATGCACTCGTCTCAAAAAAGGCCCACACCAAAGAACTTTTGGAATAACGCGCAGAGACAGCAGCACCCTGCACATGCGGAGCTTTGGGGTGTGATGCAGTCAGTGTGCTGCCCTTAGGCTGGCCCCTGGAGGGCATCCTGCCTCGTTGGTGATGTGCCTCCTCCTCCTCTCTCCTATCAGGCACCCATGTTGAGTCAGTGACCTCATCATCCCCTCCCTCCTCATCACTGGAGCAAACCTTGCAGGAGGCTGCAGCAGGGGGAGCATGACTGCCAGATTGCTGTTCTTCTTGGGCACCCCCTCTGTCCGTGCTCACGTTACTGCCTTCATCTAGCTCAGTATCATCATCAGGGCCTTCTAAACGCTGGGCATCCTCCTGGAGCATATACCCAACACTGTGGTCAAACAGTTCGAGGGACTCCTCAGGAGGACATGGTGGGGCTAGGGAAGGAGTCACTGATGCCATTGAGCCGAGGGAAGAGGCCGCGTTGGCAGCTGCTTTGCCAAAGTACACTGAGCATGGGTGAGAGGGGATGAGGAGGATGAGGACGGCTTGGTCATCAAGTCTTCCTCATGTTGCGGCTCAATGCGGCCAGCTGCCGAAGAAAAGGCCAAGCGTGTCCCACGGCCACGTGCTGATGAGGATGCACCGTCTCCACGACTAGCACTGTTGCCTCTAGACACAGAGCCTGCTTGCCCTCTTTTATTGGCCTGTGACTATCTGCCTCTCCTTGTTGGCCTTCCAGACATACTAATGGCCTGTAGCTGCACTAAGCTGGGATATATATATATATATATATATATATATATATATATATATATACTGATACTGCAGCTAGCAAAATCAACTGCCTGCCTGTAGTATGAGAACACCACCAACCTTCTACAGGTAGCTTTAGCTGAACACTGTGCAGAGCTCGCAAAAAAATAACTTGTAGCTTATTTAGCTGCCTGCGCTAGTGATAGGATCAGGAAAACACCACCAACCTTCTACAGGTAGCTTTAGGTGAACACTGTGCAGAGCTTGCAAAAAACTAACTTGTAGCTTATTTAGCTGCCTGCGGTAGTGATAGGATCAGGAAAACACCACCAACCTTCTACAGGTAGCTTTAGCTGAACACTGTGCAGAGCTCGCACTACACTAACTTGTAGTTTTAGCTGAACACTGTGCAGAGCTCGCAAAAAACTAACTTGTAGCTTATTTAGCTGCCTGCGGTAGTGATAGGATCAGGAAAACACCACCAACCTTCTACAGGTAGCTTTAGGTGAACACTGTGCAGAGCTCGCAAAAAAATAACTTGCAGCTTATTTAGCTGCCTGCGGTAGTGATAGGATCAGGAAAACACCACCAACCTTCTACAGGTAGCTTTAGGTGAACACTGTGCAGAGCTCGCAAAAAACGAACTTGTAGCCTTTTTAGCTGCCTGCGGTAGTAATAGGATCAGGAAAACACCACCAACCTTCTACAGGTAGCTTTAGCTGAACACTGTGCAGAGCTCGCACTACATTAACTTGTAGTTTTAGCTGAACACTGTGCAGAGCTTGCAAAAAACTAACTTGTAGCTTATTTAGCTGCCTGCGGTAGTGATAGGATCAGGAAAACACCACCAACCTTCTACAGGTAGCTTTAGCTGAACACTGTGCAGAGCTCGCAAAAAACTAACTTGTAGTTTTAGCTGGACACTGTGAGGAGGACGCATTAAACTAACTTGTAGTTTTAGCTGAACACTGTGCAGAGGTCGCACTACACTAACTTGTAGTTTTAGTTGAATATTGTTCAGAGGACGCATTACACTAACTTGTAGCTTTAGCTGAACACTGTGCAGAGGTTGCACTACACTAACTTGTAGCTTTAGCTGAACACTGTGAGGAGGACGCACTACCCTAACTTGTAGCTTTAGCTGAACACTGTGCAGAGGTCACACTAAACTAACTTGTAGCTTTAGCTGAACACTGTGAGGAGGACGCACTACACTAACTTGGAGCTTTAGCTGAACACTGTGCAAAGGTCGCACTACACTAACTTGTAGTTTTAGCTGAACACTGTTCAGAGGACGCACTACACAAACTTGTAGCTTTAGCTGAACACTGTTCAGAGGACGCACTACACTAACTTGTAGCTTTAGCTGAACACTGTGCAGAGGTCGCACTACACTAACTTGTAGTTTTAGCTGAACACTGTTCAGAGAACGCACTACACTAACTTGTAGTTTTAGCTGAACACTGTGAGGAGGACGCACTACACTAACTTGTAGCTTTAGCTGAACACTGTGGGGAGGACGCACTACCCTAACTTGTAGCTTTAGCTGAACACTGTGCAGAGGTCACACTAAACGAACTTGTCGCTTTAGCTGAACACTGTGAGGAGGACGCACTACACTAACTTGTAGTTTTAGCTGAACACTGTGCAGAGGTCACACAAAACTAACTTGTAGCTTTAACTGAACACTGTGAGGAGGACGCACTACACTAACTGTAAACAGTCTAGTTGCCTCACTGTGGTACTAATAGGATCAAAAGAACACCAGCAATTTTCTTCAGGTAGCTGTAAATACTGTAACAAGACAAGCCTGCCTGTCAGCAGGAAGATAACAGGAACGGATCTAGCTAAACTGAATACAGTGTATATATATATATATATATATACACAACACCTGGGATGCATATATATATATATACACAATACACTGTAAGTGCAGCTAACTCACTGACTGTCCTGCCTAATCTAGCTAACTCAAATGAAATGACACTGTCTCTCTCTCTAAGCACGCCGGAACACACTACACAGGGCCGCCGTGCAGGCGGCCTTATATAGTGTGGGGCGTGTTCTAAACCCCCTGAGCCATAATTGGCCAAAGCCACCCTGGCATTGGCCAATTACAGCTCTCTCTACTGACGGCGCTGTGATTGGCCAAGCATGCGGGTCATAGTGCATGCTTGGCCAATCATCAGCCAGCAGTGCACTGAATTATGGGCCGTGACGCGCCACACGAATTTGGCGCGAACGGCCTATATCATTCGCAATTCAGCGAACGGGCGAACAGACAATGTTCGAGTTGAACATGGGTTTGACTCGAACACGAAGCTCATCCCTACTTGTTAGAAAGTTTTCTTCTAACTAATATCTTATATTCATTATTAGCAAATATTAGCAAATGAACGAATGGATTAGATCTTACATAATAATTGAATTGTGTGTATATATATATATATATATATATATATATATATAAAAACAGTATCTCACAAAAGTGAGTACACCCCTCACATTTTTGTAATCATTTTATTAAATCTTTTCATGTGACAACACTAGGGATGGGCTTTATGTTCGGGTCGAACATGATTTCGACTCGAAGATTGGCTGTTCGCCCGTTCGCCGAATACTGAACAATTTGGGGTGTTCGAAATTCGAAAGCCGCGGAACACCCTTTAAAAGTCTATTGGAGAAATCAAAAGTGCTAATTTTAAAGGCTTATATGCATGGTATTGTCTTAAAAAGTGTTTGGGGACCTGGGTCCTTCAGGGGACAGGGGGACATGTATCAATGCAAGAAAAGTTTTAAAAACGGACATTTTTTCGGGAGCAGTGATTTTAATAATGCTTAAAGTGAAACAATAAAAGTGTAATATTCCTTTAAATTTCGTACCTGGGGGTGTCTATAGTATGCCTGTAAAGTGGCGCATGTTTCCCGTGTTTAGAACAGTCAGACAGCAAAATGACATTTCTAAAGGAAAAAAAGTCATTTAAAACTGCTCGCGGCTATAATAAATTGTCGGTCGAGCAATACACATAAAAGTTCATTGATAAAAACGGCATGGGATTCCCCCACAGGGGAACCCCGAACCAAAATTAAAAAAAAAAATGCATGGATGCCCTTCAGGTCTGGTATGGATTTTAAGGGGAACCCCGCTCCAAAATTTAAAAAAAAATGGTGTTGGGTCCTCCCAACATACCAGACCCTTATCCGAGAACGCAACCTGGCAGGCCGCAGGAAAAGAGGGGGAGACGAGGAAGCGCCCCCCCTCCTGAACCGTACCAGGCCACATGCCCTCAACATTGGGAGGGTGCTTTGGGGTAGCCCCCCCAAAGCACCTTGTCCCCATGTTGATGGGGAGAAGGGCCTTAACCCCACAACCCTTGCCCGGTGGTTGTAGGGGTCTGCGGGTGGGGGGCTTAACGGAATCTGGAAGCCCCCTTTAACAAGTGGACCCCCAGATCCTGGCCCTCCATGTAAATTGGTAATGGGGTACAAATGTATCCCTACCATTTCCCAAAAACGTGTCAAAAATGTAAAAAAAAAGACAATAGATGTTTTTTGACAATTCCTTTATTAATGTCTTCTTTTTTCCCCGCTTCTTCTTCCATCTTCTTCTGGTCTTCCTTCGGTGTTCATCTTCTTCCTTCATCTTGTTCTTCCCCCGCTTCCTCCTCTATCTTCCTCCGCTTCTTCCCCTCCGGTCTTCTCGTTCAGCATCTTCCTCTGGCTCCTTCTTCTCTGTTTCGTCCTCCGATCTGCCTCAATGGGAGTCTCCTGCTGTGTGACATACAATCCATACCAGACCCTTATCCGAGCACGCAACCTGGCAGGCCGCAGGAAAAGAGGGGGGATGAGAGAGTGCCCCCCCTGAACTGTACCAGGCCACATGGCCTCAAAATTGGGAGGGTGCTTTGGGGTAGCCCCCCAAAGCACCTTGTCCCCATGTTGATGGGGAGAAGGGCCTCATCCCCACAACCCTTGCCCGGTGGTTGTGGGGGTCTGCGGGTGGGGGGCTTATCGGAATCTGGAAGCCCCCTTTAACAAGGGGACCCCCAGATCCCACCCCCCCATTTGAAATGGTAACGGGTACATTGTACCCGTACCATTTCACAAAAAAGTGTTAAAATGGTAAAAAAAAAAACACACACCGTGGGAGAAGAGTCCTTTATTAACCACTTTGCACCCGGCCTATAGCAAAATGACAGCCGGGCGGTGGTTCAGTTATCCTGACTGGGTATCATATGATGTCCTTCAGGATAATAGCCACCGTGCACCCGTGGGGACGCGCATCACGGCAATCGGTGGTGCGGTGTGTCAGTCTGACACACCGCTACACCGATCTTGGTAAAGAGCCTCCGACAGAGGCTCTTTACAACGTGATCAGCCTTGTCCAATCACGGCAGATCACGATGTAAATAGGAAGAGCCGTTGATCGGCTTTTCCTTACTCGCGTCTGACAGACGCGAGTAGAGGAGAGCCGATTAGCGGCTCTCCTGACAGGGGGGGTCTGCGCTGATTGTTTATCAGTGCAGCCCCCCCTAGGATGACCACACTGGACCACCAGGGACGCCACTAGGACCACCAGGGAAGGGGGCAACATGTGGATGGCCAGGTATGTACCCCATGGCCATCCACATGTTCAAATGACTGCACAATCTGTGCAAATCAGTGCCCACAAATGGGCACTGATTGGCACCAGTATGTACTAAAAGACATCAGTGATGCCCAGCAATGCCACCCATCAGTGTCATCAGTGCAACCCATCAGTGTCCATCAGTGCCACCTATCAGTGCCCATCCATGTCCATCAGTGCCCACCTATCAGTGCCCATCTGTGCCACCTATCAGTACCACCCATAAGTACCCATCAGTGCCGCCTATGAGTGCCCATCAGTGCCGCCTATGAGTGCCCATCAGTGCCGCCTATGTGTGCCCATCAGTGCCACATATCAGTGCCACCTATCAGTGCCCATCAGTGCCGCCTCATCAGTGCCCATCAGTGCAGCTATATCAGTGCCCATCATTGAAGGAGAAAACGTACTTATTTACAAAAAAATTTAACAGAAACAAAGAAAAACTTGTTTTTTTTCAAAATTTTCAGTCTTTTTTTATTTGTTACACTAAAAATAAAAATTGCAGAGGTGATCAAATACCACCAAAAAAAGTTCTATTTGTGGGAACAAAATGATAAAAAATTTGTTTGGATACAGTGTAGCATGACCGCGCAATTGTCATTCAAATTGCGATAGCGCTGAAAGCTGAAAATTGGCTTGAGCAGGAAGGTGTCTAATTGCCCGGTATTGAAGTGGTTAAAAAAATAAAACTGTCCCACGTAGTCCATTCATCGAAAATAAAATAAAGATGGGATGCCATATGACGTGTCCTCGCAGGTGACAGCTCTTTTAAAACTGTGGGCGGGGCCACACAGTGTCATCGCCGGGAGACCCTGTCCCCCTCTGACGCACGGGGACATCCCTACGGCTTCCCCATAGCGTCAGAGGGGAGCGGGGCCTCCCGGTCCGCCCCCTCTGATGCTACAAAAAAGCCATAGGGATGTCCCGGTGCGTCAGAGGGGGACGGACCGGGTGGCCCCGCCCCCCTCTGACGCTACAGGGGAAGCCATAGGGATGTCCCCATGCGCCAGAGGGGGGCGGGGTTACCCAGCGACGACACCGTGTGGCCCCGCCCACAGTTTTAAAAGAGCTGTCACCTGCGAGGATGCGTCATATGGTGTGTGCCTCCCATGGAGGCAGATCTTCTTTATTTTTTTTTTCGGTCCATTGGCGGAGAGGAATGGACTACGTGGGACAGTTTTATTTTTTTATTTTTTAATAAAGGACTTCTCCCACGGTGTGTGTTGTTTTTTTTTTACCATTTTCACACTTTTTGTGAAATGGTATGGATACAATGTACCGTTACCATTTCAAACAGGGAGGGGCCAGGATCTGGGGGTCCCCTTGTTAAAGGGGGCTTCCAGATTCCAATAAGTCCCCTGCCCGCAGACCCCCACAACCACCTGGCAAGGGTTGTGGGGATGAAGCCCTTCTCCCCGTCAACATGGGGACAAGGTGCTTTGGGGGCTACCCCAAAGCACCCTCCCAATGTTGAGGGCATGTGGCCTGGTACGGTTCAGGGGGTGCGCTCCCCTCTTTTCCTGCGGCCTGCTAGGTTGCGTGCTCGGATAAGGGACTGGATTTTTGGGGGGACCCCACGTCATTTTAAAAAAAAAATTTGGCGCGGAGTTCCCCCTATCCCCTTATAATCCATACCAGACCTGAAGGGCCTAGTATTGAATTTGGGGGGACCCCCACGCATTTTTTTTTTAAATTTTGGTTCGGGGTTTATGTGTATTGCCGGACTAACTTTTAATTTACTTTTTTCCTTTAGAAATGTCATTTTGCTCTCAGACTGTTCTAAACACGGGAAACATGCGCCACTTTACAGGCATACTATAGACACCCTCCAGGTACGAAATTTAAAGGAATATTACATTTTATTGTTTCACTTTAAGCATTCCCGTGGGGCAGGACCCAGGTCCCCAAACACTTGTTATGACAATAACTTGCATATTAACCTTTAAAATGAGCACTTTTGATTTCTCCCATAGACTTTTAAAGGGTATTCCGTGGCTTTCGAATTTGCCGCAAACACACCAAATTGTTTGCTATTTGGCAAATGGGCGAACAGCCAATGTTCGAGTCGAATTCATATTCGACCCAAACATAAAGCCCATCCCTACCAGCCAGTAATGATCCCACTCCTTGATACCACAAATCCTAAGGTCCTTTCGCAGGCTTTGCAGGATCACGGAGGCCATGCAGTGTAAGTTTGCAGAGGCATTCGATCCTGAGTCCTCTGGGTCACTAAGGATCACATGATCCTCAACCACCTCCTCCCAGTCACGTACAACTCCATGGGTTTCTGGAGACTGAAAACGATCCCTTGAAGACTGCTGCTGATGCTGAGTGTTATCCTCCACCTCCATGCTGACACAATCCTCCGCCTCCTCCTCCTCTTCTTCTTCCTGTGTGATCGGCGGGCCCGCAGGAATACTATCTGGATAAAGGGGGCCTTGAGAGGTAAGGAAGTCCTCCTCTTCCTCCCGCTTTTCTGCCTCAAGTGCCCTGTCCATTATTCCACAAAGTATGTGCTCCAACAGGAAGACAGGAGGGACAGTATCACTGATGCATGCACTGTCACTGCTCACCATCCTCGTGGCCTCCTCAAATGGTGACAGGACAGTGCATGCATCCTTGATCAGTAGCCACTGGCGTGGCGAAAAAAAGCCAAGCTCCCCTGACCCTGTCCTAGTGCTATACTCACACAGGTACTCATTGATGGCCCTTTGCTGCGTGTGCAGCTGCTGCAGCATTGCCAACGTTAAGTTCCACCTGGTGGGCATGTCACAAATGAGGCGGTTCTTGGGCAGGTTGCATTCCCTTTGAAGGTCAGCCAGTTGAGCACTGGCATTATATGACCGGCAGAAATGACCACAGACTTTCCTGGCTGCCTCAGGAGATCCTGTAAGCCCGGGCACCTGCTCAAGAACCGCTGTACCAACAAATTCAGGACGTGAGCCATGGGTCAAGGGTCCCTGTGAGAGGGGGGAGAGGAGGTTGGTGCCATTGTCACATACAACCATTCCTGGCTGAAGCTGGCGTGGCGTCAACCACCTCTGAGCCTGCCTCTGCACATTCCACAAATTCACAAAAGCGGGCAGAGTCTACCAGCAGTTGCAGTGCTAACAATTTGGCCAAGCTAGCATTCAGACGCTGAGCATGTGGATGGCTGGGACTGAATTTCTTTTGACGGTTTAGCAACTGGGGTATGGAAATTTGCCTGCTAAAATCGGATGTTGGTGTACTGGTAGGAGATTGGCTGCAAGTACTTGGGACACTTATTTCTATACCTTCATTCCTCTCAGTGCAGGTTTCTGAGAGGACTGGAGGTATAGTGGGGTTGGAGATCCCAGCTGATGAGGAGCAAGGTGAGGTCCGCCTTTTTCTTTGAAGTGGGTCTTTTAATGCTGTTGCCAACGGACTGCATGGGAGGTCGTCATATGTGTGGTCAAGCATGTAGTGCCCAAGTGGCTGCTGTTTTGGCCACGCTTGATACGCTTCAGACATATGCTGCAAACAGCAACGGTGCGATCTGCGGCACGTGTGTCAAAAAAGGCCCACACCAAAGAACTTTTCAATATATGCAGGGAGTCAGCAGGGCCCTGCATCTGCTTAGCTCTGCGGTGTGATCCAATAGGGTGGCTGCCCTTAAGCTGCCCCGTGGAGGGCATCCTGCCTCGTTGGAGATGTGCCTCCTCCTCCTCCTCTCTTCTATCAGGCACCCAAGTAGAGTCAGTGACCTCATCATCCCCTCCCTCCTCATCACTGGAGCAAACTTGGCAATAGGCGGCAGCTGGGGAAACATGACTGCCAGTTTCTTGTCCTTCTTGGGCACCCCCTCTCTCTAGGATCATGTTACTCCTTTTCTCAACCTGGGTACCATCATCGGAGCATTCAAATCGCTGCGCATGCTCCTACAGCATGTACCCGACACTGCGGTCGAATAGTTCGGGGGACTCCTCTGTGCATGATGGTGGGGCTAGGGAAGGAGTGACTGTTGACATGGAGCCGATGGAATAGGCCGCTTTGGCAGCTGCATTGGCAGGCACACTACTCTGAGCCTGGGTGACAGAGGATGAGGAGGATGAGGATGGATTTGTTATCCATTCCACCAACTCTTCTGTATGTTGTGGCTCAATAACACGACCAGCTGCAGAAAAAAAGGACACGCGTGCCCCACGGCCACGTGCTGAGGATGCACGTGTCCACGATCAGCACTATTGACTGTAGACACAGAGCCTGCTTGCCCTCTTTTAGTGGCCTGTGAGTGTCTGCCTCTCCTTGGTGGCCTTCCGGACATGCTGTCAATTTTGTTTAGCAAAACCACACTACACTGTATTGTGTACTGTGTACACCACTAGAAAAGTAGTAGCAACCGCACTATGGGTGCACGGTATTGTGTACACCACCAGAAGTCTAATAGCAACTATGGTTGCACTGTATGTATTGTGTACTGTGTACACCATCAGAAAAGTAGTAGCAACTCCACTAGGGGTGCACGGTATTGTGCACACCACCAGAAGTCTAAAAGCAACTATGGGTGCACTGTATGTATTGTGTACTGTGTACACCACCAGAAAAGTAGCAGCAACTGCACTAGGGGTGCATGGTACTGTGTACACCACCAGAAGTCTAATAGCAACTATGGTTGCACTGTATGTATTGTGTACTGTGTACACCATCAGAAAAGTAGTAGCAACTCCACTAGGGGTGCACGGTATTGTGCACACCACCAGAAGTCTAAAAGCAACTATGGGTGCACTGTATGTATTGTGTACTGTGTACACCACCAGAAAAGTAGTAGCAACTGCACTAGGGGTGCATGGTACTGTGTACACCACCAGAAGTCTAATAGCAACTATGGGTGCACTGTATGTATTGTGTAATGTGTACACCACCAGAAAAGTAGTAGCAACTGCACTATGGGTGCACAGTACTGTGTACACCAACAGAAGTGTAATAACAACTATGGGTGCACTGTATGTATTTTGTACTATGTACACCACCAGAAAAGTAGTAGCAACTGCACTATGGGTGCATGGTACTGTGTACACCAACAGAAGTGTAATAACAACTATGGGTGCACTGTATGTATTGTGCACACCACCAGAAAAGTAGTAGCAACTGCACTAGGGGTGCACGGTATTGTGTACACCACCAGAAGTCTAATAGCAACTATGGGTGCACTGTATGTTTTGTGTACTGTGTACACCACCAGAAAAGTAGTAGCAACTGCACTAGGGGTGCACGGTATTGTGTACACCAACAGAAGTGTAATAACAACTATGGGTGTACTGTATTGTGTACTGTGTACACCGCCTGAAGTATATTAGCAAAAGTACACCAGGAATGGCCTGCAGTCAGATATAGGCTTGGCTACACTGGATGCAGTGTATATACATATATACATATATATATATATATATATATATATATATATATATATATATATATATATATATATATATATATATATATAAGACTGCCTTTGGCCAATTATGGCTCTCTTTAGCTGAGGGCACTGGGATTGGCCAAAGCATACAGGTCATGGTGCATGCTTTGGCCAATCATTATACAGCAATGCACTGCGCTCTCGCAGCGCATTATGGGGTGTTACGCGGCGTTCAATTTGGCGCGAATGCCCCATAATGTTAGTTTTTTGACAAACGGGCGAACACCCAATGTTTGAGTCAAACTCATGTTCGACCCGAACAAAAAGCTCATCCCTACTGCAGAGGTTGAAAGGGTGGGGGGTCAGCCTGTCAGTGCTCAGACCATATGCCGCACACTGCATCAAATTTGTCTGCATGGCTGTCATCCCAGAAGGAAGCCTCTTCTAAAGATGATGCACAAGAAAGCTCGCAATCAGTTTGCTGAAGACAAGCCTAAGGACATGGATTACTGGAACCATGTCCTGTGGTCTGATGAGACCAAGATAAATTTATTTGGTTGAGATGGTGTCAAGCATGTGTGGCGGCAACCAGGTGAGGAGTACAAAGACAAGTGTGTCTTGCCTACCACAAACATGGTGGTGGGAGTGTCATGGTCTGGGGCTGCATGAGTGAGGGAACCATGAATGCCAACATGTACTGTGACATACTGAAGCAGAGCATGATCCCCTCCCTTCGGAGACTGGGCTGCAGGGCAGTATTCCACCATGATAACGACCCCAAACACACCTCCAAGACAATCACTGCCTTGCTAAAGAAGCTGAGGGTAAAGGTGATGGACTGGCGGCCAAGCATGTCTCCAGACCTAAACCCTATTGAGCATCTCTTGCACTCCTCTACGACGACATCACGGAGCTGGTGGATGTTAGAGACCTTGGGCTCCTCCACCTTACGTTTGAGGATGCCCCACAGATGCTTAATAGGGTTTAGGTCATGAGACATGTTTGTCCATCACCTTTACCCTCAGCTTCTTTAGCAAGGCAGTGGTTGTCTTGGAGGTGTATTTGGGGTCATTATCATGTTGGAATACTGCCCTGCGGCCCAGTCTCCGAAGGGAGGGGATCATGCTCTGCCTCAGTATGTCACAGTATATATTGGCATTCATGGTTCCCTCAATGAACTGAAGCTCCCGAGTGCTGGAAGTACTCATGCAGCCCCAGACCATGACACTCCCACCACCATGCTTGGCTGTAGGCAAGAAACACTTGTTTTTGTACTCCTTACCTGGTTGCTGCCACACACGCTTGACACCATCTGAACCAAATTAGTTTTCACTTGGTTCCAGTGATCCATGTCCTTAGTCTGCTTGTCTTCAGCAAACTGTTTGCGGGCTTTCTTGTGCATCATCTTTAGAAGAGTCTCCCTTCTGGGATGACAGCCATGCAGACCAATTTGATGTAGTGTGTGGCGTATGATCTGAGCACTGACAGGCTGACCCCCACCCCTTCAACCTCTGCAGCAATGCTGGCAGCTCTCATACATCTATTTGCCAAAGACAACTTCTGGGTATGATGCTGAGCATGTGCACTCAATTTCTTTGGTCAACCACGGCGAGGCCTGTTCTGAGTGGAACCTGTCCTGTTAAACCGCTGTATGGTCTTGGCCACCATGCTGCAGCTCAGTTTTAGGGTCTTGGCAATCTTCTTATAGCTTAGGCCATCTTTATGTAGAGCAACAATTCTTTTTTTCAGATCCTCAGCGTTCTTTGCCATGAGGTGCCATGTTGAACTTGCAGTGACCAGTATCAGAGATGTGAGACCTTGTAACACTAACGAGTCATATGACACCGGGGAGGGAAAATGGCTAATTGGGCCCAATTTGGATATTTTCAGACATTTTAGACATTAATGGCTGTGTGTTGAGTTATTTTGAGGGGACAGCACATTTACACTGTTATACAAGCTGTATATTTACTACTTTACATTGTAGCAAAGTGTCATTTGTTCAGTGTTGTCACATGAAAAGATATAATAAAATATATACAAAAATGTGAGGGGTGTACTCATTTTTGTGAGATACTGTACATATGCTGCAACCGTAAAGCTTATTGCACAGCAAAAATTATCCCCACTGGCACCATCCACATTGTTGCCTACTGACCATGTTCCCATTCAACCGTTATGAGGATTTTTAAGTGGTTAAAGCAGGTGGTGAAGAGGTGATACAATGCCTCCTCACCACCAGCCAAATGCTCTCTAAGGCTCGGTTCACACCATCATCGCATCTGTCTCACAGCAGGGGTCCAGTGTGTCCTGGTTCACCGCTTCAGGTCCGATTTCAGCACAAATTTTGGGCTGAATTCAGACCTGAATTGGACCAAAAGACGCAGTGTTTTTGTGCAAAATGCACCAGACCTGCTCTGGAGATATGTGAACTGGCTCCATAGAGAACTGGTCAAAATCTCCTGCTATTGCGAATTGGATGCAGGGATCCTGCATCCAATTCACAATGGTGTGAACCCAGCCTAAAGAGGGATCTGGATGCAGATCACTCTTCAAAGAGCAATTCTAGTGTGTAATAGCCCTTAAAGGCATCATAGATGTACCTTAAAGTGGTTGTAAACTCCTATTGATTAATTTAACCTATAGGTAAGCCTATAATAAGGCTTACTTATAGGTACTGTAAATATCTCCTAAACATCAGCAGCGCATGTGCTCTGAAGGAACAGCCACCCATGCCATTCCTTCAGAGCCCTGTGCTGTGTCCAGCGGCTACCATGCGCATGTGCAGTGACGTCACGAGGCTCCGGCCAGTCACATAGCTAATCAAATTGATAACAGGCAGGAGAAAAACGAATTTCACTTGAAGACAAGGCTGCATTTTTTTCAAGGTGGGTGGGGTTGGGGGGGTGGCCCCATTAGGTAGCCTATACGGGGCCTCATGATTTCTAACAGTTGCCCTGCTTATGATTGCTGGCCACTCAGAAGTAATGGGCGCGTGCATCGCTCTGGCGGCTGGTGACTGTAGCCTGTTCTCATTCCTCAATAGGTGAGTGGTAACTGGACCCTTGGAGCTGCTTTCCTCTTGCTAAGTTGGTGCGGATGGTTAGTGTCATTTCATTGTGGATGGTTTGTGGTAAGACAGGGTATAGGGAGGGTGTTGTTAGGTCAGAATGCACCGCAAGCAGGTTAGATTGGTCAAATTGGATGGGGTTGCTGATGGCACACATATGTCCCTTATGGCTGTGTTACGATGCGGGAGGGGAGGAGGAGGGGCTGTAGTTGTGGGTGATGAGGGTGTTGCTGGGTTTGGTGTGTGTTGCTGGGTTTGGTGTTTGTCTGGGCATGCTGGCTAGTTGGATTGGTCGGATTAGACGTGGGTTGCTGTTGCCAGTGGGTGTGTCTAAAAAAAAATGTTTGATTTTAAAAAATTATTCTTTCATAGGTAAAGAAAACGTGGTCAGAAGTGTATTGGCAAAAAAACTCCTCTCCAAAATTAGCATTTAAGTCAGTGAAGTCAAACATTCTTCCAAAGTTCATACTTCAAGTCCCAGTTATTGAAAATCCCCTACATAACGACATACATCCCTATACAAAAACAAGTATATATATTTTTTCTTACAAAAGCAGGAATGTGTACGGTAAAAACCATTTAGTCAGTTACGCAGTGCAAGCAAAATGTGGGATATTTGTTACGCTTTAAAAATTTGCTGGCATAAGTAGTCAAAAATTTGATGATAGCCTGGCTCTGCTGACCTCCTGCTGGTTGTAGGACAACATAAAAGGAAAAAACCATTCCTCATAATAAACAATTCTGTCTGAGGCCTTCCCTGGTGAGACCACCCGGAGTCTTCATCAGTCATGTTCCTAGCAAATGCTCTTCCAGTGCCAATTGTAATCTACACTTGACAATAATAAACTGCATTACTGCTTTCAGATTTGCATTAGGAATTCGCTTTGGCAACTGAATATTTCAGTCCCATTATCAAGTGTCTAGGAAAGTGTCATTTAAATGTTTCTTTATTTATGAATATAATGGTACTAGTGGTAAACAATTGGCGAACATTGCATACAGACTTTTTCACACTGTGTATATAGTGTAATATTATTGTATAATATTATAAGAAAGTAGAATATAAAATAATGTCTAATCAAAATAGCATGTAAATTCAAATTCCTTAGTGATGAATAGGGATATACTTCGTGTTCGAGTCGAACCCATGTTCGACTCGAACATCGGCTGTTCGGTCGTTCGCCGAATTGCGAACGATATGGGCCGTTCGCGCCAAATTCGTGTGGCGCGTCACGGCCCATAATTCACTGCGGCATCGCAGTGCATTGCTTGCTGATGATTGGCCAAGCATGCACTATGACCCGCATGCTTGGCCAATCACAGCGCCGCCTGAACAGAGAGCCGTAATTGGCCAAAGCCAAGGAGGCTTTGGCCAATTATGGCTCAGGGGATTTAGTACACGCCCCACACTATATAAGGCCGCCTGCACGGCGGCCCTGTGTAGTGTGTGTTCCGGCGTTCATTGAGAGAGAGAGTCAGACAGTGACATTTGATTTGAGTTAGCTAGATTAGGCAGGACAGTCAGTCAGTTAGCTGCACTTAAAGTGTATTGTGTATATATATGCATCCCAGGTGTTGCATATATATATATATATACACTGTATTCAGTTTAGCTAGATCCGTTCCTGTTATCTTCTAGACTATTTACATTTAGTGCAGTGCGTCCTGCTCACAGTGTTCAGCTAGATCCGTTCCTGTTATCTTCCTACTGACAGGCAGGCTTGTCTTGTTACAGTATATAAAGCTACCTAAAGAAAATTACTGGTGTTCTTTTGATCCTATTAGTACCACGGTCAGGCAGCTAGACTATTTACATTTAGTGCAGTGCGTCCTGCTCACAGTGTTCAGCTAGATCCATTCCTGTTATCTTCCTACTGACAGGCAGGCTTGTCTTGTTACAGTATATATAGGTACCTGAAGAAAATTACTGGTGTTCTTTTGATACTATTAGTACCACGGTCAGCCAGCTAGACTATTTACATTTAGTACAGTGCGTCCTGCTCACAGTGTTCAGCTAGATCCGTTCCTGTTATCTTCCTACTGACAGGCAGGCTTGTCTTGTTACAGTATATAAAGCTACCTAAAGAAAATTACTGGTGTTCTTTTGATCCTATTAGTACCACGGTCAGGCAGCTAGACTATTTACATTTAGTGCAGTGCGTCCTGCTCACAGTGTTCAGCTAGATCCATTCCTGTTATCTTCCTACTGACAGGCAGGCTTGTCTTGTTACAGTATATAAAGCTACCTGAAGAAAATTACTGGTGTTCTTTTGATACTATTAGTACCACGGTCAGGCAGCTAGACTATTTACATTTAGTACAGTGCGTCCTGCTCACAGTGTTCAGCTAGATCCGTTCCTGTTATCTTCCTACTGACAGGCAGGCTTGTCTTGTTACAGTATATAAAGCTACCTGAAGAAAATTACTGGTGTTCTTTTGATCCTATTAGTACCACGGTCAGGCAGCTAGACTATTTACATTTAGTGCAGTGCGTCCTGCTCACAGTGTTCAGCTAGATCCGTTCCTGTTATCTTCCTACTGACAGGCAGGCTTGTCTTGTTACAGTATATAAAGCTACCTGAAGAAAATTACTGGTGTTCTTTTGATCCTATTAGTACCACGGTCAGGCAGCTAGACTATTTACATTTAGTGCAGTGCGTCCTGCTCACAGTGTTCAGCTAAACCTACAAGTTAGTGGGGTGCATCCACCTCACAGTGTTCAGCTAAAGCTACCTGTAGAAGGTTGGTGGTGTTCTCATACTACAGGCAGGCAGTTGATTTTGCTAGCTGCAGTATCAGTACATATATATATATATATATATATATAGATATATATATCCCAGCTTAGTGCAGCTACAGGCCATTAGTATGTCTGGAAGGCCAAGAAGGAGAGGCAGACAGTCACAAGCCAATAAGAGAGGGCAAGCAGGCTCTGTGTCTAGTGCTGGTCATGGAGACGGTGCATCCTCATCAGCACGTGGCCATGGGACACGCTTGGCCTTTTTTTCGGCAGCTGGCCGTGTTGAGCCGAAACATGCGGAAGACTTGGTCGAGTGGATGACCAAGCCGTCCTCATCCTCCTCATCCTCTCTCACCCATGCCCAGGGTGCTTTGTCTGGCAAAGCAGCGGCCTCTTCCCTCGGCTCAATGTCATCAGTGACTCCTTCCCTAGCTCCACCATGTCCTCCTGAGGAGTCCCTCGAACTGTTTGACCACAGTGTTGGGTACATGCTCCAGGAGGATGCCCAGCGTTTGGAAGGCTCTGATGATGATACTGAGCTCGATGAAGGCAGTAACATGAACATGGACAGAGGGGGTGCCCAAGAAGGACAGCAATCTGGCAGTCATGCTCCCCCTGCTGCAGCATACTGCCAGGTTTGCTCCAGTGATGAGGAGGGAGGGGATGATGAGGTCACTGACTCAACGTGGGTGCCTGATAGGAGAGAGGAGGAGGAGGAGGAGGAGGAGGAGGAGGCGGCACATCACCAACGAGGCAGGATGCCCTCCAGGGGCCAGCCTAAGGGCAGCACATTGACTGCATCACACCCCAAAGCTGGGGTGTGCTGGGGCGCTGCAGTCTCTGCGCGTTATTCAAAAAGTTCTTTGGTGTGGGCCTTTTTTGAGACGAGTGCATCAGATCGCACCGCTGCTATTTGCAACATATGTCTCAAGCGTATCTCGCGTGGCCAAAACATCTCCCGCTTGGGTACCACATGCTTGACCAGACATATGTTGACCTGCCATGCAGTTCGTTGGCAAGCGTATCTAAAAGACCCACACCAAAGAACAAAGAGGACCTCTCCTTGCTCCTCATCAGCTGAGATTTCCAACCCCACTAGACCTCCAGTCCTCTCTGAGACCTGCACTGAGAGGAATGAAGGTGTAGAATTAGGTGTGTCACAGCCAAGTACTTGTGGGCAATCTGCTTTTGGTACACCGACGTCAGATTGTACCAGGCAAATTTCCCTGCCCCAGCTGCTGCACCGCCGGAAGAAGTTTGCTCCCAGCCATCCACATGCCCAGCGGTTGAATGGTAGCTTGGCAAAATTGCTAGCACTTCAACTGCTGCCTTTTCAGTTGGTAGACTCTGCCCCCTTCCGTGAGTTTGTGAAATGTGCGGTTCCTCAGTGGCAGGTACCCAAACGCCACTTTTTCTCACGGAAGGCGATTCCGGCTCTCTACCGGCATGTGGAAGGCAATGTCCATGCCTCGCTGGACAGGGCGGTCAGCGATAAGGTGCATATTACCGCTGACTCATGGTCCAGCAGGCATGGACAGGGACGTTACCTAAGTTTCACGGCGCATTGGGTGACTTTGCTGGCATCTGGGAAGGATGCAGGACAAGGTGCAGTAGTGTTGGAGGTTGTTCCGCCACCACGCCTCCAAAATTCTAATGATTGTGACACACCTCTCTCCTCCACCCCCTCCTCTTCTTCTTCCTCCATGGCCTCTTCCTCGGAACCAGCGGTACTCCGTAGTCGTTCAAGGGGCTACGCAAGTACGCAGGCCAAAAGATGCCATGCGGTGCTTGAGCTGGTGTGCTTGGGGGACAGGAGCCACACTGGGGCAGAGGTTCTGTCAGCTCTGCAGGGGCAGGTTCAGAGGTGGTTGACGCCACGCCAACTTAAGGCAGGAATGGTGGTTTGCGACAATGGCACCAACCTCCTCTCTGCCCTCCGACAGGGACAAATGACCCATGTGCCCTGTTCGGCTCACGTCCTTAACTTGGTGGTGCAGCGGTTCTTGGGCAGGTACCCGGGCTTACAGGATGTCCTGAGGCAGGCCAGGAAAGTCTGTGTGCATTTCCGCCGGTCATATAATGCCAGTGCTCGGCTGACGGACCTCCAAAAGGAGTTTAACCTGCCCAAGAACCGCCTAATCTGTGACATGCCCACCAGGTGGAATTCAACGTTGGCCATGCTGCAGCGGCTGCACACACAGCAGAGGGCCATCAATGAGTACCTGTGCGACTATGGCACCAGGACAGGGTCAGGGGAGCTTGGTTTTTTTTCCCCACACCAGTGGGCCATGATCAGGGATGCATGCACTGTCCTGTCACCATTCGAGGAGGCCATGAGGATGGTGAGCAGTGACAGTGCATGCATCAGTGACACTGTCCCCCTTGTCCACCTGTTGGAGCACACACTGCATGGAATAATGGACAGGGCACTTGAGGCAGAACAGAGGCAGGAAGAGGAGGACTTCCTTAGCTCTCAAGGCTCCTTTTATCCAGACAGTGTTCCTGCGTGCCCGCCGATCACACAGGAAGAGGAGGAGGAGGAGGAAGATTGTGTCAGTATGGAGGTGGAGCCTGGCACTCAGCATCAGCAGCAGTCTTTAAGGGATCAGTCCCAAGAAACACATGGACTTGTACGTGGCTGGGAGGAGGTGGCTCCGGACGTTGTCGTCCTCAGTGACCCAGAGGACTCCGGACCGAATGCCTCAGCAAACCTACGCTGCATGGCCTCCCTGATCCTGCAAAGCCTGCGTAAGGATCCTCGTATTCGTGGTATCAAGGAGAAGGACCAATACTGGCTGGCAACCCTCCTTGATCCACGTTACAAGGGTAAGGTTGCGGACCTTATCCTGCCATCGCAGAGGGAGCAGAGGATGAAACATCTTCGGGAGGCCTTGCAGAAAGGTCTGTGCAACGCGTTCCCAGAGACTGGGAGGTTACAAACTCCTGTTTCTGGACAACGTGTTGCTGAGGCTTCAGTCAGTCAAAGAAGGAGCGGTGGAGAAGGTGGCCGTCTGACCGATGCGTTCAGACAATTTTTTGGTCTGCAGCCCCAAGGTATGATCGGCTCCAGCAACCATCGCCAGCGTCTGTTTTACATGGTGCAGGAATACCTAGGGGCAAGATCTGACTTGGACACCTTTCCCACCGAAAATTCTCTGGGTTACTGGGTCTTGAGGATGGATCACTGGCCAGAGCTTGCACAGTATGCAATTGAGCTACTGGCCTGTCCTGCATCCAGCGTTCTTTCGGAACGCACATTCAGTGCTGCTGGAGGTGTGGTAACCGATCACAGGGTGCGTCTGTCCACCGACTCGGTCGATCGACTGACCTTCATAAAAATGAATCAGTCTTGGATCACCACCAGCTACCAAGCACCTGATGCTGATGTAACCGAATAATTTTTTTTGAAATCTCAGATCCCTTCAAAGGCTGCCTATGCTGATGCTGAGTGACTATCCCTGAGTAATTATCCTCTTCCTCCTCAATCATCACGCTGATAGCTTGTAAGAACATTTTTAGTTCTGGGCTCCACCACCAGTGCCAAAGGCACAATTTTTCAGCCCCTGTTTAACAGGGGCGTGTAAATACAATTTTTGATGAAATACTTTGCAGCAGGGCTCGTTCCTGCATTCCAACTAGAGTGTCTGTGAGGGGTTGCAGTGTTGTGGCACCAGCACCAGTGCCTAAGGCCCAATTTTTCTGCCCCTGTCTAACAGGGGCGTGTAATTACAATTTTTGATGCAATACTTTGCAGCAGGGCTCGTTCCTGCGTTCCAACTAGAGTGTCTGTGAGGGGTTGCAGTGTTGTGGCACCAGCACCAGTGTCTAAGGCCCAATTTTTCAGCCCTTGTTTAACAGGGGCGTGTAATTACAATTTTTGATGCAATACTTTGCAGCAGGGCTCGTTCCTGCGTTCCAACTAGAGTGTCTGTGAGGGGTTGCAGTGTTGTGGCACCAGCACCAGTGCCTAAGGCCTAATTTTCAGCTCCTGTTCAACAGGGGCATGTAATTACAATTCTTGATCTAATATTTCACAGCAGGGCCCTGTGAGGGCTTACAGTGTTGTGGCCACAGCAACACCTAAGGCCCAAATTTCTGCTGAGTATATAGGGCAGGACCCTACTTTCAAACATATAACTTACAAACGATTCCTACTTGCAAACGGAAGGAGACAACAGGAAGTGAGATGAAATCTACCCCTAGGAAGGGAAATTCTCTCCTGTAAGAGTTAATATGGGAAAAACATTTCTCCTTTCCACTGATGCTTTCCAATCCTTGTTCCACAAAAAACCCCAAATTTTCAAAAAACATTTTTCATTGGGACAAAAAGTGAGGTGAAATCTTTTTAAGAGGAGGAAAGACAGCAAAACAAATGTCACAGGGGTGATAACCCTTCCCTATGTTTTCCAAAAAGCTTAAAAAAGATTTTTTGGCTGGAGCTAAACACGTTAAAAATGTACCCGTTCAAAATTACAAAGAGATTCTACTTAACAACAAACCTACAGTCCCTGTCTTGTTTGCACCGCCTGTATACTGCTGTTCAGAGTATATAGGGCCTGGTGGCCCCACACCTTTCCTTATTTTAATTTGGGTGCGGGGTTCCCCTTAATATCCATACAAGACCCAAAGGGCCTGGTAATGGACTGGGGGGTACCCATGCCGTTTGTCTCACTGATTTTCATGCATATTGCCATGACCCGACATTACATTAAACCCGCAAGCAGTTTTAAATGAGATTTTTTCCTTTGAAAATGACATTTGGTGCAGGGACTGTTCTAAACACGGGAAACACGCGTCACTTTACAGGCATACTATAGACACCCCCCAGGTACGATATTTAAAGGAATATTTCACTTTTTTTTTTTTTGCTTTAAGCATCATTAAAATCACTGCTCCCGAAAAAACGGCCGTTTTTAAAAGTTTTTTTTGCATTGATACATGTCCCCTGGGGTAGGACCCGGGTCCCCAAACCCTTTTTAGGACAATACCATGCAAATTAGCCTTTAAAATGAGCACTTTTGATTTCGAACGTTCGAGTCCCATAGACGTCAATGGGGTTCTAACGTTCGTGCGAACTTTCGGTCCGTTCGCAGGTTCTGGTGCGAACCGAACCGGGGGGTGTTCGGCTCATCCCTAGTGATGAATGCAGCATAAACAAACTCAAATGTAGCCTTAACAACATTTAGGGTGAATAATTGTTTCTCGTCTTATAATTTTCTGCAGGCAGATTCTCTAAGCAATTTTTTTTGTTCTACAGCCCCATTCACACAGTTCAGTTTGTTGATTAAAGGATAAGTGCACTTTTTTTAGAAAAAAAATAATAAATGCATTATTTTTTGCAGGTAAAAAAAAAAATGTGCATTTATTATTATTTATTTTTTTGGAGCCTGTAAAGCATTGCACCTGCAATCAGCAGATCACTAGTGCCATGCAGGTCTCCAGCAGATCTGCCAGTGTATCCGTGTACCCATACATCCCGGGGCAAGCAGATACAATCTGACAGGAAGAGAGAATGAACTACCACGGTGCTCCACAGCGCCATGGTAGTTCATTGAAAACTACAAGCCGACAACCGCAGAGGCTGCCGGACCTTGTAGTTTTCCATTTACAGGACATGGGGGGGGGGGGGGGGGAGATCATTAGCTGTCAGATCGGGGAATCTGGGTGGTGCGCGTAGGGTTGCCACCTCATTCCTTTAAACCCGAACACACATGAATTACACAGGTTCTGAGGCTAATTTAATGCAGATAAGGCACCAAGTGAGTTTAATTACCACCTTAATGAGCCACAGAACCTGTGTAATTAATACGTGTTCGGTTTTAAAGGGATGAGGTGGCAACTCTAGGTGCGCGGGCTAGTCAGTTCGTAACAAGTTACATGAATATGGGTGTAACATGTAACATATTACGAAAGGTGAACTTATCCTTTAATGTTGTTGTGTTGATTCACGTTGCATTGCGTTGCCCATTCATTTTCCATAGACACTTAATGTGTGTCCACCAGACCAATGCAGCATGCCACAACATGTATATTTCCATCTATGCATTGTGGTAAGTTGACTTTTGTTGGGAGCAAGCCCATTTAAAATGAATGAGATGCCACCCAAAATGCATGTATTCTAGTAAGATGCAGGGCATGGGACACATCCTTTGTAAAAAATCTAAAAGGTTTAAATGGCAACAATCCTAAAGCTGAACTCAAGGCAAACAGCTTCACTAAATACACAGTTGGAATAGATATATGGCTGCTGTTTTACTTGCCAAAAGATGTGTATGTCTGTCCATCCAATCCTTAGTTGTACACAGCCTTGCTCTACAGTAAAGCCAGGTTGGTGGCATCACCTTTCTTGACTGCAGTGAAGCACGATAACTAGGGCACAACCTTCCCCCAACCTTACTGGACAGTAAAGGGGCAGCAGCAAACTGAAGCCGTAACTTTGTACTCTTTCCTCCTATCAACATAGTCCTTTAGAGTAGTGCTCATTAACCCTGTCCTCAGGGCCCACTAACAGGCCAGGTTTGCAAGATAACTGAAATACATCACAGGTGATATATTTTGCTGCTCAGTGATTGCAGTATTCTAGTCTGCATCTCTCCAAGGTAATACATAAAACCTGGCCTGTTAGTGGGCCCTGAGGACAGGGTTGATGACCACTGCTTTAGAGCATGCAGCACATCTGATTGGCCCTAGTGTAAATCCTTTGACTCAATCTAACTGCTGCTGTGGAGGTAGTTGCACGAGGCCAATACTAAATCATTTACACTAGTTGCATTTAAAAGCATTTGATTATTTTAATAAATGGATAATTGCATTGCATGTAATTATGCATTTTTATATCTGCCTGGAGTTCATCTTTAAAATACAATGGTTGTTAAAATTATGAGGAGCGTAAATGGGGCTAAATGCTGGATCTTTCCTTTAAATGGACTATTTTTGAAGGACGTAATATGTTCAACAGCTGTTTTTGTGCTTTCCTGCTAGAGTATCTTTTTTTTGCTGCTTCTGATTTCACTCATATCTTAGGAGGATTTTCTGGTTTGTTTTTGCCACCAGTGCAGGTGAATCCTAATTTTTTAGATGGATATTTGGTCATCAGAAACATTCAAGGCTCTTTTAAGCCAATGGATCTGCTGCACATTTTGCCGGCTTCATATACAGCTAGTGTTAAAACAGTATTAAACCCAAAATCAAATATTTATTTTACTGCAGCATATCACTTCTTATGCCGCGTACACACGGTCGTACTTTTCGTCTACAAAAGTCCAACGGATGCTGACGGACTAAAGCTGGCTGGTAATCCGATCGTGTGTGGGCTTCTCCGGACTTTCAACGTACTTTTTTAGCCTCAAATCCGACGTACTTTAGATTTGAAACATGCTTCAAATCTTTACTTCGTAACTACGACGGACCCCGAAATCCGCTCATCTGTGTGCTAGTCCGACGGACAAAAAGCCACGCTAGGGCACCTATTGGCTACTGGCTAGGAACTTCCTTATTTTAGTCCGGTGTACGTCATCACGTAAGAATTCGACGGACTTTTGTGTGATCGTGTGTAGGCAAGTCCGTTCGTTAGAAAGTATGCCGCAAGTCCGCCGCAAGTCCGCCGAAAGTCTGCCGGAAGTCTGTCGGACAGGCTGTCTGACTTTTGTAGACGAAAAGTACGACCGTGTGTACGCGGCATTAGGCTTTTCATCTGGTGACCCAGCTAATAAGTCTGTTGCTTTTCAACAGAAAAGTGATCTTACAGGTTCGAGACAGATCATTTAGCACTGGGGTGCTTAAAATTATCAGCTTTTATGTATATAAAACCTTTATCCCAAAAGAAAACTGTAAAAGTAAAGAAAACTTCACAGACACATGTAATGTCAATAGTATCTTTGTAGGCGTTTTGTTCAATAGTTCAATAGCCAGCTGTCTTAAAACAAAGTGTGAGTTTATTTGATCACACTTGGCATCAACTTGAAAATAAATACAAAGTTAAAACTTCACACAGCTTGTTGTAGAAAAACAAAAGATATTAGGAACAAAAACTTGTAGTAAAAGAAAGCACAGGAAAAGATTTAGCTTCTTGCTCTCTCTATTGTCAGAGAGGTGTCTTGTTAGAACAGCTGTTAGGAGTTAGGCTGTATATAGGCCTAAAGTAAACAAGATGTCTTCTTCAGTGTATGAAAGCGTGTATAATGTAAGTGTCTCCTTCTGTGTATGTGTAAAGAAGTGTGTCCTTAGCCTTGTGTAACACTGTTCTTTATACTATTTTAGGGCTGCAGAAATTAACGATTAATTCCTCGATTAATCGTAAATTTTTTTGATCGATCAAAATTCTTTTGAACGGTACTCACCTCTCCGCCAGCTTCCAGGTCTTCAGGGAGTTCCGTCAGAGATCCGGTGACGTCACTTCGAACTTGACGTTGATGTCCGTGAAATCATAAATTGAGGAAGACAGATCCTAACGATTTGATTGATCTCACTGGTCAAAGTATTCAGATAAACATCTATGTAAATCCTGGGCTATGAAAATCAACATATCTGATGGCTTTCCTGGCTGTAAGTCAGTTTGACGAAGAACTGACATTGATTGGTTATCCAGCAATCAAGAAACATTTATGATGAGGGCACTTTTTTCCAAAGAGCTGACACTTTGTTGTCTCAGCAGGTGATGGATAGCTCTGGCTCTCCATCGGTCCCCCTGATGCACAATGGTGCTATTTAAATAGACTGTAGGGTGACGCCGTAGCCCCACCCCGCTGAGGAAGTTCTGATTGAACGTAATGCATACGGGAGAGGAGCTACGTATGACGTCAGCTAAAAGTAGTTGGATCTGTATGTGCGTTATAATTAATCAAAATTAGTCGATTAATCGATTTTAAAAAAATAGATTAATCGAACACGAAAATTTTAATCAGTAACAGCCCTATACTATTTCAAATCTACCAGCAAAATTCAGCTATATAGTTATCTAAAGATGAAATGATCGTATTAGTGATATTAGTATTAGTGATTATGTCTTTTAAACGTCTTTGATTGACAGAAACACATAACAGTATTCTATAAAAAACCCAAGGTGTTGACCTTCTGCTAAATGACCACTTCTTGTAATGGATACATTCTTTAAGTAACAGAAATTAAGTTCTGTACCAAAACTTACAAATGCATATTAAACTATAATTGTATATATATATATATATATATATATTTATTTATTTATTTATGGGTGGAGCCCTATGTCCGATATGGACATAGATAACATTTGTAGTTAACATAAAACTTACCATCAGAAATAGACCTGGGAGTGTGGACTTACCATATGAAATGGACCTGAAAGTGTGCCTTGGTCTGCTGGTCGGTATGCCAGAATAAGGGGGCATACCCTAGTTAAAGAAATGATTATTCTGTAGAGAGAAATGAATGAAATGAATGAATGAAATGAATGCCTTGAAATGGGGATGGGAGGGTGGGTATCGCGCACAGGAAACCGACAAGCACCACAGGTGGGCGGGCTGCTTAAATACCCCCCGGGCTCCTCCTATAAATTCAGGCAACCATACTGGCCTTCCTACTTATGGGTGGAGCCCTATGTCCGATATGGACATAGATAACATTTGTAGTTAACATAAAACTTACCATCAGAAATAGACCTGGGAGTGTGGACTTACCATATGAAATGGACCTGAAAGTGTGCCTTGGTCTGCTGGTCGGTATGCCAGAATAAGGGGGCAAAAACATTCAGGTAGGGGTGTGGTTTTATTAGTTTTGGCTTTATTTATTTGAGCAAGTTTGGTGAATGCTTGTGCCGTTTCCACCTAAGGAGTGGGGACGTACCAGGCGAGGTAGGCAGAGTTTCACCTGCTAAGTCTCTTGATGACGTGGTCTGGGACCCATGCCGAAATGCTGCCAAGGCTGCCCCAATACTAAAGAGTGACTGGAGTGCTGACTGTGGTCGAGGTGTAGGCAGCGTAGAAGAACCCCCAGGTGTTTGATGAACTGGCAGGCACTCAAGGGTTGCCCGAAAAGGTAATAGGGGACTAGAGTTTGAGTGTTCCGGTAGGAGTGACAGTAGGCGGTCGAGTATGGTTACTGGCCACGGGACGTTGTTTACTTTATGGAGATGGATGTCTATCCTGGAGCTTGATTGCTGGGTTTTGGACACTGCAGGGTGGAGGATGAAATGGTTTTGGCAGCGAGCCAACTACACAGAACTTGGCCTGCGGGATTGCTGCGGGTGAACTCGCTGGGCCGCCAGAACCCGTGGTAGGCCGAGTAAATGGCTGCTTGTATGACCAAACTGGGGAGAAGGCCCAATAGCGAACTGGTTAATATAGTAGACATGTCCCAGAAGATGGCAGCCTGGAACAAACGTGCAGTGGACATTAAACTGGTGTTGCCAAGCTAATTACACCAGCCTGCGCAGGAAGGACATAACAGAGCGATGCGGACCTGGCTTCATTAAGAGGCTCGCCTCGGACCGGATGTCGGTGGCAAAGCCACGGCCTGTCCTGTCCAGATAAGACCCTAGAGTTAAGCGGTTGCCATGACCGGGTGTAACTTGAAGAGGGAGGAAGTCCGGGTAAACCGGGGTTTAGGAGTGTCTCTGGGGGCCATGTACTTGTAAACCAATGATGGCCAAAAATTGCAGCGATGCCTGTGGTGGCTGTGGCATCTGTCGCTACCTGGGGTGACAAGGGCAACGTAGGTGATAAGACCCTAAAGTTTAAGGTATAATCATTGATACACCGATCCACGTAGTACGGGACCTTCCGACATTGATAGGTCCGCATTCTTAGGAAAGACTGCAGCTACTTGTTAGTACACACCCGTGTATGGGTGAAGTCTTGGGGAACTAACCTGATACGGGTCAGTTTGTCAAGGGGGAGGCTGGCCTGCGTGGTGTTCGTTAATTTGGAGGAGGTTATTGTAGCCTCGGTTCCGGTTTATTGAGTTTTTTAGAGACTACAAGCTGAAGGACATAATGGTATTACCAGCGAGTCAAGTTGTGTCTACGTAGTACCTGGCTGCCTGTGCCAGTAAAAGTGAATTTATTAGGCCGTAGAAACCACAGAGGGCCAGGTAGATGGCTGCTTGAATGACTAGACTGGGGAATGTCTGAGGTTTTGACATGTCCCTGAAGATGGCAGTTGTGATGGGCAAGCGTTTGCCGTTAGCTGTGGTCTGATGCTTCTGGACGCCACGTAGAAAGGATTCTACTGTATGAGCCGTAAGCACAGATGACTCTCTGGGGTCCTGTGAGGGCGAGAAATGCTGGATGTTGGCTAGGTATAGCCTGATGATGTTATGAGGAGCCAGCTGTGTGTGGCAATACGATACCTGGTGCGGGGTGGAACCTGAACTCAACTGACCTAAGCAAGAAATGATACAGAAATTGATGAGTGGCTCGTATGAAATGCCACTGAAAACAAGTGGCCGATTAAGTGCCACTGAAGAATGATGTGTGACTGATTGTGTGCCACTGTAAATGTGTACTGATTGCAAGAAGTCATGCTAAGATGCGAACCCTGCAATGATTGCAAGAGTTGTGCTTAAATACGTGTTTGCAACAATTGTCAGGGAGCTTGTGTCAATGGAGATGTGTTTGCCGTGACTGCAAGAAGTCCGTATTACTGCATGTGCTTGCACGGGCTGCAAGGAGTTATACTTGGATGCGTGTTTGCAACGATTATAAAGTTGTGTTTGGATGCGTGCTTGCCATGATTGCAAGAAGTTATGCTTGGGTGTGTCCCTGCAACATTTGCGAGAAGTTGTGACTGGATGCGTGCTTGCAGACTGGATGCGTGCTTGCAATGATTGCAAGAAGTTATGCTAATATGCGTGTCTTGTAATGATTGTAAGATTTGTGCTTGAATGTGTGCTTGCAACGATTTGCAAGGGAGTTCCTGTCGGTGGAGATGTGTTTGTAGTGACTGTGAAAAGTTCGTATTGCTGCATGTGCTTGCAAGACTGCAAGAGTTAAGCTTGGATGTGTGCTTGCAATGGCTGCGAGAAGTTGTAATTGGATGCGTACTTGCAACGATTGCAAGAAGTTATGCTTGAATGCATGCCTGCAACGTTTGCAAGAAGTTTTGTGATTGGATGCGTGTTTGAAATGATTGCAAGAAATTGTGCTTGGATGTGTGCTTGCAACGATTGCAAGACCTTCTGCTTGGATGCGTGCTTGCAACGATTGCAAGTAGTCATGATGGGATGTGTGCTTGCAATAATTGCAAGAAGTTATGTTTCGATGTGTGCTTGCAATGAAATGCAAGAAGTTGTGTTTGGATGCGTATTTGCGATGATTGCAAGAAGTTATACTTGGATGTGCAGTGACTATGAGAGGTTATAGTCGCAAGGCGAAGGTTTCAACGAATGAATCGGGACCATGACTGAGCTTCGAAGGAAGGCAGGGTGTGGCCCCCCCCCTTTTTTTTTTTTTTTTAACTGACCTAGAGGAAATGACAGATGACAACCGGTGGAGGGTTTGACTACCTGGTTTGAAAGGTAAATTGTAACATGTTTAAGCGACAGGTGCATGGCATTAAATAAATGAGTGAACTGTTTGTGCCATGACAGAGGCACAAATCGGTGTGCCATGACTGCGCCAATGAGGCCGCGCCAACTGGGGCTTGCCAGGATGAATGGATGTCTGACAGATGCCCTGAACTTGAATCGGGGCGCGGCATGCGACAACGAAATAAATGAAATGTTTGCCTTAGAGTGAAAATGAATGAAAAACGTTTCGCCATGACAGAGGCACGAATCGCTGCGACTGACAGCGGCCCGGACTCTGGAGCATGTACTGAAATGAGGCAAAAGAAACACTGGTGCATGCCGGAAAAAATTGGTGCATCACGGATGCGACTGGATTTGAATTGGAGTGTGGTATATAACCGTGAAATGTTTGCCCTGGCAAAGGCACGAATTGGTTATGCCGCAACTGATAGCTAACCAAGTTCTGATGCAGGTGTTGGCTGGGGCCGAAATGTTTTATTTATACTACTTTATTTATATATATATATATATATATATATATATATATATATATATATATATATATATATATGTATTATTTTTTTTTGTATATATTTATATATTTTTTTTTTTCGACTGCGACAAATGACTAGTCAGACTATGGAGTACGAATGAAATGAGGCCAAGACAACTGGGGCGCGCCGGGACGAATCGGTGCATCTCGGATGCTACTGGATTTGAATCGGGGCGCGGTACGTGACAGTGAGATGAGTGAAATGATGAAATTAATGAAATGATTTGTCATGGTAGAGGCACGTGCCATGACAGAGGCACGAGTCGATCATGTCGCGACTGCAACTGACAACGACCGGACTCCGGAGCATGTACTGAAATGTGGCCGAAAATACCTGGGGCACGCCGGGACGAATCGTTGCATCATGGAAGCGACTGGATTCGAATCGGAGCGTGATTCGTGACAGTTGAAATGATTCCCATGACAGAGTCACGAATCGGTGAGCCGCAAACTACGACTGACAACGAACCAGACTCTGGAGCATGTCCAGAAATGAGGCCGGCCCTGGGGCACGCCGTAACGAATTGGTGCATCGAAGATGCGACTGGATTCGAACCGGAGCGCGGTAAGTGCAGGTGTAACGTTTTGTTTGCCATGACAGAGGCGCGAATCGATCATGCCGCTATAGTGACTGACTGCGAATCGGACTCTGGAGCATGTACTGAAATGTGGCCAATACCTGGGGCACGCCGAGACGAATCGGTGCATTTCCATGCGACTGAATTTGTAACGGAGCGTGATACGTGGCATGATAACCATGACAGAGGTACGAATCGGTGAGTCGAAAGCGACTGATAATGACGTGACTCTGGAGCATGTACTGAAATGAGGCCGTAACTACTGGGGCACACCGGAGCGAATCGGTGCATCTTTAGATGCGGCTGGATTCGAATCGGAGCGCGGTACGTGACTGAAATGAAAGAAATGATTCGAAATGGTTTGAAATGTTAGAAATGTATTTAGAAATGTTCAAAAATGAGAAATGATTGGTATCGAACTGACGTGGTTCGATAAGGAATTGCGAATAGCTACGGCTGTTTGCTGACGCCTGGTAAAAATTAGACATGCCTGAAATGAAGCGACGTCTATGTCGCGGTGTTTTTTTCAGATAACGAGAAATGGTAACATAACGAAAGTGCGAGTGGTATGCATTGCGGCTACGTTTGTGAAATTGCGAGTGACTCGTAAGTTTGATATCACGGTTTAGTGACATGATATCTAACAATGCGTAAAAAACAAAGTCCGACGGGACCCTACCTGCGACAGCCAAGCCAGACGCGCGGTACGAACTACGAATCGGTAACACGGACTTCGAAACTCTCAAGCACGGAAATTTGCGAAACGGGAACTTGCGAGACAAGAACTAGCGGACGCTGGCATTGGAATCGTCGGCTTAGTGACGTATATCGCGCACAGGAAACCGACAAGCACCACAGGTGGGCGGGCTGCTTAAATACCCCCCGGGCTCCTCCCATAAATTCAGGCCACCATACTGGCCTTCCTACATATATATATATATATATATATATTTTTTTTTTTTCACACAAATTCCAACTAGCTAACTAATTAAGTAACTATGTCAGACAACTTAGGGCTCTTTCACACGGACGTTCCTTTTTTTATGTCAGTTCAGTTCAGTTTTTTTTGGGGGGGTTGAAAAACGCATGCGGATGTCAATTCTGACATCCGTTTTCATGTCCGCGAACGTCCGTTTTACGTCCGCTAACGTCCGTTTTACATCCGTTTTACATCCGCTAACGTCCGTTTTACATCCGAAGACATGTTTTTTTTAATAGACTTCCGTTTTTCATTGCTTTTTCTTCAGTTTCTCATCCGTTTTTGATCCTTTTTTTATCTAATCTTCGCTCTTCACCAGCATGCATTGTGTTTCCCATGCTGCTTTGTGGTCCCAGTGATAGTGTGCAGACATTATTTTGTCCCGTTACCTGTCTCTGTGTGTTTGTAGTATTTTTAGCTATGTTTTCTACCCAATTTTGGGATGACGTGACATGTGTTGTCCTTATGGAGTATGTGAGGAGAGTGGAGAGTGGGAGGAGGAGAAGATTGCAGCGAAAACGTCGCACCGATTGGACACATCCCATGCTGCTGAAGAGGCCCTATGAGGGTTTTGTTGCCCTGCATTATGGCGATTTGCGAAGATACCCAACAAAATTCTACAATTTTACCAGGATGACTATCCCCACGTTTGATTTCATCCTAGATAAACTTCAACCACGTCTGCATCGTTTGGACACTAACATGAGACGCTGCGTGCCCCCCCAGGAACGTCTCCTACTTACTCTCAGGTACACCAGGCTTTTTCTGTTGTTTATTTTAGATTATGAGCCCCCCTACTCCCCTGAGCCAATAGTCAAACCCCTAGATATTTGACAATGCATGTACATAACTCCCCCCCCTCCCGCCACTCACCTAGACCCCTCTCAACTGCCACCCAACCACCCCTTAAAGCTGAATACCACCCTATTAAAAGCCATTGGCTACAAAAGGTGAAGCTGCTGACTTCGAATAAACAGCCACTTACCTGTCCCACAGTCCAGCGATGCGTCTGCCCGACAACTCGCTCCTCTCCCACTACTGTGGTATTGGATGTATAGAGCTCATGCACATATACCATTGTGTACAGTCTAGTCTAACATTCGTTTATATTCATCTTAGGTTTCTTGCCACGGGTCAAACCTTCACTAGTTTGAACCACTATTTTCTGCTGGGTATATCAACAATATCAGATATTGTACATGACACCTGCAAGGCTATATGGGAGGAGCTAAGTCCGCTTGTAATGCCAGTTCCTGACGTACAAATGTGGTCAAAAATCGCAGATGGATTCCTGAAGAACACGCAATTCCCAAACTGCTTTGGAACCTTGGATGGCAAACACATTCGGATTACAATGCCTCCTGGATCTGGCTCCAGCTATTACAACTACAAAAAATATTTTTCCGTGGTTCTGATGGCAATCTGTGATAGCAACTATAAATTTGTCACTGTCGATATTGGTGCGTATGGCAGCACTGCTGACTCAAGAGTGTTTACGGCATCCAGAATGGGGAGAAGGCTTCTAGAGGGCAGGATGAACTTACCACCTGACAAACCACTTCCTGGGACATCTGGACCTGATATGCCTCATGTCCTCGTGGCTGATGAGGCTTTTGCGCTCTCAAAGCACATTTTAAGGCCATATGCAAAACATAATTTAAACAACAAAAAGAGAATCTTCAACTACCGACTTAGTAGAGCAAGGAGGTACATCGAATGCACATTTGGCATACTAAGTAGAAAATGGCGCATATTTCACAGTGCCATGCAACTGAAACTGACCAATGCTGAAGGTGTTATTCAAGCATGCTGTGTGCTGCACAACATAATTCGTGAGAAGGAAGGCATCAGCATGGAAGATGAAGATGAAATCCATTTGCCCTCTGTCAACCTTTGTGGACCGCGTCCAAGCTATTCTATTCTTGCTCAGCGTGACCAGTTTGCAGACCATTTTATGTCCCCTGATGGAGAGGTTCCATGGCAGTATAATCATGTTTAAGCAGTGCCAACATTGCTCTTCTTTGTTTTTTTTTTTTTATAATCAAAGTTTTTTAGTTTCTGTTATACCTTTCACAATTCATAATTATACATCCTTAATTTCATACTTTACAGTAACTACACAAGATTAACATATTAAACATTAAACATTGCTCTTCTTTGCCTATGTAATCTATCATCTATTTTTTTTTTTTTTTTTTTATGTAGTGTATAGAGAGTACAAAAATAAAATGCAGTTTTCCATGCATTCAAATATTTTTTATTCATGTCATATAAAATTATTGACCACAGTATATATATCTTAAAATATATATATAAAAATATATATTGTATAACCAGAAAAAATAATACACATATTTTTCTTACATCTAATATTACAAAAAAAGTGAGTAAACACCTCACATTGTATTAAAAAACAAACTATGAACATGGATTATTGTAACCATGTCCTGTGGTCTGATGTGACCAAGATAAACCTATTTGGTTCAAATGGTGTCAAGCATGAGTGACGGCAACCAGGTGAGAAGTAGAAACACAAGTGTGTCTCTCCTACAGTCAAGCATGGTGGTGGGAGTGTCATGGTCTGGAGCTGCATGATTGCTGCCGGCACTGGGGAGCTACAGTTCATTGAGGGAACCATAAATGCCAACATGTACTGTGACATACTGAAGCAGCACAGCATGATCCCCTTCCTTCTGAGACTGGGCCGCAGGGCAGTATTCCAACATGACGACCCCAAACACACCAAGAGGACCACTGCCTTGCTAAAGAAGCTGATTGTAAAAAGGTGATAGACTGGCCAAGCATATCTCCAGACCTAAACCCTATTGATCATCTGTGGGACATCCTGAAAGGGAAGGTGGAGGAGCGCAATGTATCTAACATCCAGCTCTGTGATGTCGTCATGGAGGAGTGGAAGGGGACTCCAGTGGCAACCTGTGACGCTCAGGTGATCTAACAGCCAAGCCAACAAAAAAGTGGCTCAAGAAAATCTTGGAGTGACCTAGCCACTCTCCAGACCTTACGTGCCGGTTCACAGTAGTGCAATGACTGACATCGCATGTAATTCACAGCCCAGTGCTGTTCACATCACATGCAATGTCTGTCATCGCAATAGTGGGAACCGTCACTTTAACCTTATATAAAAAAAGAAAAAATTGAAACAGATCAGAAATTGAAATGAATCAGAAAAGCTGCCAGCACCAAAAAGTTTCTATAAACAAACTCCAATATGTAAAAAACATAAAGTGAGTGCAGCGCTAATAATACTGTAAGAAAAACACAAAGATTGAAAAATGTGTCAAATATTCAGAAGTGGTGAAAAACCTGAGTAAAGTGAGTAAAAACCTGAGTAAGTGAAAAGGGAAAACTAAAGCAGAGTCCCAATGTAAAATATATGATATTACATAAATAGTTTGCCTAATTGGACAATGTATGTGGGCAGCACAGTGGTGTAGTGGTTAGCACTCTCGCCTTGCAGCAATAGGGTCGCTGATTCGTAACCCCAACTAAGACACTACCTGCCTGGAGTTTGCATGTTCTCCCTGTGCCTGCGTGGGTTTCCTCCGGGTACTCCGGTTTCCTCCCACACTCCAAAGACATGCTGTTAGGTTTATTGGCTTCTGGCTAAAAAATTGGCCCTGGTGTATGGGTGTGAGTTGGAGACCTTGGATTGCAGACCCCTTGGGGGTGGGGACCGGTGTGGGTGTGGTGGAGCGCTGTGTAGATTGATGGCACTACATGGATACCTTAAATATATATAAAAAAAAAAAAATAATATAGTGGATGGGCATCTTGATGGGATGCAGTGTGCGGGGATGTTGACAATTGTGGGTGCTCACTCAGGTTGAACTGGATGGACTGGTGTCTTTATTCAACCTTACTAACTATGTGAAGATGGGAAATGACATGAACAAATACCAAATATTACAAATGGTCCAAAAAGTATAAACGGTGAAGTCCACAAACATGATTCAGATGAATGAAAACAGGTATCCGTGAAACATCACATAAACTTGACAGTGAAATAATACAATCAGAAAGTGATATAGAGATGTATACCTGTTTTCTGTCATCTGAATCATACATTGTCCAATTAGGCTCACTATTTATTTAATATCATTTATTTTACATTGGGAATCTGCTTTAGTTTAGCTATTCACTTACTCAGGTTTCTTACCACTTCTGAATATTTGAATTACTAGAACTAGAGAGAGGCTGGGTAAGAGGCGCCACTTGAGGTGGGGTCACTGCATCGTGTACACTGGTGGTTGGTTGATGTTGCTGATGGGGGGTAGGGTATTGATGATGGTACATCTGATGTGATGATAAATTTAGTGGAGCAGGGTCCAAAGCATAACCCTGGTAGGGGCGTTGTTGCTCATTTATGAGCGGCGGCATAGGGTCACCTGAAATTGCAGCCCTTACACACACCCCAGTGAAATTATAGAGAGACATGTGAACCTCCATCTTCCTATGCATGGGGACCTGTGTCAGTTGGTGGTACAGACTCCTCAGGTACACTGCATCCTGATTTGAGGGGTCAGAAAAAGGATCCCTTGTCTCAGCCCTCCTCCTTTCCCTCATGTCTTCCATAAATTGGATCATTGCACCCTCTATGTCTGGCCTGGATTGCCCTACGCGTTGCCTAGTTGTTGTGGCGCGTACAGAACGATTCTGTTGAGGGAGACATTTTTTAGAACATTTATCAATGTAAACATTTTAAAATGGGTCATTTTGTATGGGATTCTTACAGGCACACGCTGTCTTTCCTGTCTTTCCTGGGCAGTTGTTCTAGATGCAGCAGAATGTGGTGACGGTTCAGATGAAACCGGTTGTTCGGCACCATGCTCTGCTGTTATTTCTTCAGGTACATTTTCTGTGGCTTGGATTACATTTCCCGAGTCCGAATCCCCCTCCTCCTCTTCCGTTTCCGAAATGTTGGTGCTTGTACTATAAAGATATGTTGATCGATGGATTAAAGGACAGCACAGTAGATTTATTACAATACATAATCCATGTGTCCCATTACTGTTCTAAATGAGTCTATGATTTGAGTCGACTAACCACTTAAGCCCTGGACCATTTGGCTGGCCAAAGACCAGAGCACTTTTTGCGATTCGGCACTGCGTCACTTTTACTGACAATTGTGCGGTCGTGCGACGTTGTTCCTAAACAAAATTGTCGTACTTTTTCCCCCACAAATAGAGCTTTCTTTTGGTGGTATTTGATCACCTCTGCGTTTTTTATTTTTTGCGCTATAAACAAATAAAGAGCAACAATTTTGAAATAAAAAAAGCAAGATTTTGTTCTTATTGCTATACAAATTATCCCCACAAAATATACAGCAATCAGTGCGATTAAAAATGCATTGATTACTGTGTAAATGTGACTGGCAGTGAAGGGGTTGACCAGGAGGGGGCGCTGCAGTGTGTCCTAGGGATGTGTTCTAACTGTAGGGGGGGATGGGCTACGTGTGTCACGACACTGATCACAGCTCCTGATCACAGGGAGCGGTGATCAGTGTCAGTGTCACTAGGCAGAACAGGAAATGCTTGTTTACAACAGCATTTTTCCCGTTCTTCCTCACCGTGAGACGATCGCGGGTATCCCCGCGAACATCGAGTCAGCACGACCCGCAATCACACTCATGGATTTTGTGGCAGGGTCGCGCGCGCAACCACACAGCGGCAAATTTAAAAGCAGGTACCTGTATGCCCATTTGCCTGTACGTGCCATTCTGCCAATGTAAATGTTCGTGCAGCGATCGGCAAGTGGTTAATTTTGGGGAGCAAAAAACTATTTAGTTATTTACTTGCGATCTTAAGTCCATAACAGTTCTTAAAAACCCCAACATTTCAAAAAACGGGCTTTTTCTTTTTTGTGACGTTCCTGCACCACTTCGACTCTGTTCTGCTTCATCGTTTAATTCACGTTGAAAACGATCCCTTATTGATGTCCAACGTGTGATGATTTTTTCGCCTGCATATGAAAAGTAGACAAAATTAACAGAAAATAAATTATTAGGTATACTATTTGTAACCCATATGTATTCAGCTGTAAAAATGCTCTAAAGCAAACTTGTTGACTATCCTATGAAGCACCAGGACAATGACACGTGACACTGATGTGACACTGATAAAAGATGGCACTAATACGTGGCACTGATGACAGATGGCTCTAATACGTGGCACTGATGGCGCGTGACACTGATGTGGCATTGATGGCATGTGACACTGATGTGGCACTGATGGCATGTGACACTGATAACAGATGGCACTAATACGTGGCACTGATGACAGATGGCACTAATACTTGGCACTGATGACAGATGGCACTAATACGTGGCACTGATGACAGATGGCACTAATACGTGGCACGAGGCCACTGTGCTCTTAGGAACCTTAAATGCAGCAGATTTTTTTTTTTAACCTTGGCCAGATCTGTGCCTTGCCACAATTCTGTCCCTGAGCTCTTCCGGCAGTTCCTTTGAACTCATGATTCTCATTTGCTCTGACATGCACTGTGAGCTTTAAGGTCTTATATAGACAGGTGTGTGGCTTTCCTAATCAAGTCCAATCAGTATAATCAAACACAGCTGGACTCAAATGAAGGTGTAGAACCATCTCAAGGATGATCAGAAGAAATGGACACCTGAGTTAAATATATGAGTGTCACAGCAAAGGGTCTGAATACTTAGGACCATGTGATATTTCAGCTTTTCTTTTTTAATAAATCTGCAAAAATGTCAACAATTCTGTGTTTTTCTGTTAATATGGGGTGCTGTGTGTACAATAATGAGGAAAAAAATGAACTTAAATGATTTTAGCAAATGGCTGCAATATAACAAAAAGTGAAAAATTTAAGGGGGTCTGAATACTTTCTGTCAGAGATAGTACTTACCGAGGCCGAGATGCCGAGAGCGGTTTCGCCTTTGCGACTAAGCGCAGTCCGCCCCCTGGAGTTGGGACAGGGGGTGAACGGCACAAAGAGGCACAAGCTCCCCAATGGACCGTAGGTGACTTGCTGGTGAGGTCTTGTAGAGAGGAGCCGCTGTGTGGGTACTGGTAAGCGGGTGCAGACAGAGGCAACCGGCAAGAGATCCAGAGCTGGGCAGAGGGTCAAACACTGGAAAGGTGCAATGGCACCACAGGATCTGCAAGGTAAGGTGACAAGATCAAGAAAGTCCAGGTACAAGCAAGGGGTCAGGCTGGGAGACAGGAGACAGTCCAGGTAACAGGCCGAGGGTCAAACACAGGAGATTGGTGGGAATCCGATAAGCAGGCAAAGGTCAGGTCCAGGAGAGAGGCAAGAGAAGTCCAAAGGCAAATCCGGGTCACAACAGGTAGTCAGGCAGAGATTCAGGATACAGGTTCAGGTACTACAGGAAGCTGAGACAAACCAGCAATTTGTTTGATCCCCTGAGCGCCTTTTATAGGCTGCCCAGGAATCACGTTGGGTGTGCACCAGTGCGCGTGCGCGAGCGCCGTAACGCCGAGCCGCGAACGCGCATGCGCCGAAACGCCGTTCCGCCGGAAATATGAGAAAAACGACCGGACCGGAACGAAGGCTTCTTCTGACAGTGCCCCCCCCCGAGGGGTGGCCTCTGGACACCCAAGGTTGACATCAGTTCCGGATGTTCTCGGTGAAAAGCCTGGAGAAGTTGAGGAGCATGTAAATTCCTGGCTGGTTCCCAGGAGTTATCCTCAGAAGGATACCCCTTCCATTTGATTAAATATTGTAGCTGTCTGCCATTTTTTCTGCAACTTAGAATTTTTTCTACCTCAAACTCGTCTTCTCCGTCGATTAGAACCGGTGGTGGTGGAGGCTTTTCTCTGTCAGGAAAAGGACTGGGAGCCATAGGTTTTAAGAGGGATGCATGGAAGACTGGGTGTACCTTGTAAGCATCAGGAAGGGCTAATTCGAAAGCGACTGGGTTGATTACCCTTTTTATTTTAAAAGGACCTATAAATTTTGGCCCTAGTTTCCGAGAGGGAATTGGCAGTCTGAGATGGATAGTTGATAGCCATACTTCTTCGCCTACTTTGAAGGCCGGGTTCTCCTTCCTTCCCTTGTTGTAGTACTTTCGGTAGTCATCCTGAGCCTTTTGCATTGCTGCTTTAATCTTTTGAAAATTTAACTGGATAGAGTTTACTCGGTCTTGCACTGCAGGGACGGATACTTCAGGGATGGAAACTGGAAGAAAGGAAGGGTGAAATCCAAAATTGGACCAGAAAGGTGTCTGGTTGGTAGCGGAATGGATGGAGTTGTTATATGCAAATTCTGCATACGGTAGGAGGGAGGACCATTCATCCTGGGAATCGGAACAGAAGCATCGGAGGTATTGCTCTAGGGTTTGATTTGTCCTCTCCGTCTGGCCGTTACTTTGAGGATGATAAGCAGAAGACAAGCAAATCTTTATTTCCAAGGTCTTGCATAATTCCTTCCAAAACTTTGAAGTGAATTGAACCCCTCTGTCAGAGGTGATGCTCACTGGGGTACCGTGAAGCCTGATAATTTCTTTAAGAAACATGCTAGCAGTAGCAGAGGCAGAGGGAGTACCCACCATAGGCAGAAAGTGTGCCATTTTTGAGAGTCGGTCAATCACGACAAAGATAGTTGTGAATCCCCCTGATGGAGGTAAATCCACAATAAAGTCCATGGAGATTTCCGCCCATGGGCGTTCAGGTATAGACAAGGGTTTGAGCAGACCCCATGACCTTGTATTCGAGCCCTTGCTACGCTGGCACGGGATGCAGGATGAAACATAGTCTTTGCAGTCTTGTCTCCAGCCTGGCCACCAAAAGAAACGTGAGATCAACTCCATGGTCTTTTGTGACCCAAAATGGCCTGCTAGCTTGTGGTCATGGAAGGACTGTAGGGTTAGGAGCCTTGATTCCAGCGGGACGAAGATTTTTCCATGAGACCAAAATAAATCATTGCGTTTCTCCATAGAAGTTACTTGGGGTTCAGAGCATTGAGCAGATGTGGATCTGATTGCGGACATTAGGTCTCCTTGAGTAACCAGAAGGAAATTTTGCGGAGACAAGATGGTACTTGGCTCTGTTACCTGGGAAGTTTCATGGAACATCCTTGAAAGTGCGTCCGCTTTTCCGTTCTTTGAACCTGGCCTATAAGATATGTGGAAATTAAATCGGGAAAAGAAGAGAGCCCATCGGGCCTGCCTGGGTCTTAGACGTTTAGCAGTTCGCAGGTACTCCAGGTTTTTGTGGTCAGTAAAGATCATGATAGGATTGGACGCCCCCTCCAGCAGATATCTCCACTCCTCTAAGGCAAATTTGATGGCCAGTAACTCTCTATCGCCTACATCGTAGTTTCTCTCGGGAATGCTTAATTTCCGGGATGCAAAAGCCACGGGATGTAATAGAGCCTTGAGTCCTTGTCTCTGTGAGAGGATGGCACCAGTAGCGGTCTCTGAGGCATCAACTTCCAGAATAAAAGGCAGGGCTGGATCCGGGTGTCGTAAGACTGGTGCAGACGAGAATAGTGCTTTCAATTTTAGAAATGCTTCCTGGGCCTCCAAGGACCATTGAAAACGACTATGCTGGCGTGTCAGTTGAGTAATGGGAGCCACGATAGTTGAAAATCCTACAATGAATCTCCGGTAGAAGTTGGAGAAACCTAAGAAGCGTTGTACCCCTTTTTTGTCTACAGGGGCTGGCCATTCCTGAATTGCTTTGACCTTCTGGGGGTCCATTGCAACGCCGTCAGTCGAAATTATAAATCCCAAGAATTGCACTGTAGTTTTCTCAAATTCACATTTCTCTGCCTTGAGGTATAATTTGTGTTTTCTGAGAATCGAGAGAACTAGTTTAACATGCACCCGATGGAGTTCCAGGGTGGTTGAAAAAATGAGAATGTCGTCAAGGTAGACTACTAGGAAGTTGTCAAGATGTTCACGAAAGATATCGTTCACTAAGTGTTGGAACGTGGCCGGGGCATTACAGAGTCCAAACGGCATTACCAGGTACTCATAATGTCCAAACCTGGATCTAAAGGCGGTCTTCCATTCATCGCCTGCTCGGATCCGGATGAGATTGTAGGCGCCACGCAAGTCTAGTTTGGAAAAGATGCGGGCGGATCTGAAGCGTTGGAATAATTCCGGGATGAGAGGAAGCGGGTACCGATTCTTGACGGTAATTTTATTTAATTCCCTGTAATCGATGCAAGGTCGGAGGGATCCATCTTTTTTTTCTACAAAGAAAATACCAGCTCCAGCCGGTGATGAGGAGGAGCGAATGAACCCTTTCTCAAGATTTTCGTCAATGTAGGTTTTAAGAGCCTTTAATTCTGTTTCGGACAGAGGAAAAATGCGGCCAAAAGGAATTTCAGCACCCGGCAACAGGTCTATGGGGCAGTCGTAAGACCGATGAGGTGGTAGACAGTCTGCCTGTTGTTTGTCAAATACATCTTTGAATTCCAGGTAGCTCTCAGGTACATGTTGCAGATTATTGGACGTGGTTGCAATGGTGGAAACAGAAGCTGGGGCCGGGGGAAGGCAATGTCTGGAGCAATATTGAGATGAGAAAGAGACTTCTCTCCTATTCCAGTTAATCTGTGGTTCGTGGGCTTGAAGCCATGGTAGTCCCAGGATTATGGGGAACATTGGAGAAGAGATAATATCGAAGCGGAGGTATTCCTGGTGGCCAGTATCAGTGGTGGTAAGGATGGGTCTGGTTTCTTGCGTGATGGGCCCTGAGCGGGGAAGAGACCCATCGGCTAGGTGGATCCGTAGACTTTGGTTCTTCGTGGTCAAAGGAACATGCAAGTTTGCGGCTAATGATGCATCCAGAAAACAGCTACACGCTCCAGAGTCAATTATAGCGGGTAGGTGAACCTCCTTTTCCGGGAGCTGTAAGGAGACAAAAAGAGTAACGTAAGGTTGAGAAGACCCGATAACTTGTTGATTAATAGCAGGCCGTAAGCAGGACTTACTGGGTCTCACGGGGCAAGAACGAAGGAAGTGTCCAGAACCCCCACAGTAAAGGCACAGATTGCCCTGGCGTCTACGTAGTCTTTCCTCCGAAGTGAGTGGGGCACGGACTAGGCCAAGCTGCATTGGTTCAGCTTCAGGAGTGGTAGGACCCGGTGGAGCTGTGTAAGGTGGATGGACAGGAGTTGATTTAGGCATCGTCCAGGTAGGGCGAGAAGTCTGAAAGCGCTCTGTGCGTCGCTCACGCATGCGACGATCCAATTTAGTGGTAATTTGGATGAGGTCTTCCAAAGAATCAGGGGTCTCAATCCTGGCCAGCTCATCCTTCAGTGCTTCAGACAGTCCTTGACGGAACTGATATTTAAGGGCAGGTTCATTCCAGCTAGTATCGGCTGAACTTTTCCGGAATTCTACAATGTAGTCCTCTACAGGCCTACGTCCTTGGCTCAGGTTATGCAGTAAAGTTTCAGCCGTGGCCGTGCGCTGGGGGTCGTCGTAAAGTTGTGCCATACCTTCGAAGAAGGCATCTACTGAATTCAGGAGAGGGTTCCTCTGTTCCATTAGGCTGTGAGCCCAAGCTTGTGGTTCATCGGCCAAGAGAGAAATGATGAACCCAACTTTTACCACCTCTGACGAAAAGGTCCTAGGTTGCAGAGCCAAATACAAGGAGCAAGCGTTTTTAAAGGCCCTGAACTTCTTGCGATTGCCGGAGAAGCGCTCTGGTGTGGGAACCCTGGGTTCTGGAGCGGCCATGACCACGGTGGGATTAGTTGGCATCTGAGAAGAGGAAGCTCCACTGGGAGGTACAGAAGCCGCGGCAAGAGCTGGAGATGGTCCGGAAAGCTGCTGAAGGCGGCCATCAATTTGGGCGTAGCCGTCTTGCAATTTCTGGACGGCCTCAGTGAGGGCCGAGACCTGCTGACACAGGATCTCCAATGGGGAACGCGCTCTGTCGGCCTCAGACATGGCTGGTTTGTACTGTCAGAGATAGTACTTACCGAGGCCGAGATGCCGAGAGCGGTTTCGCCTTTGCGACTAAGCGCAGTCCGCCCCCTGGAGTTGGGACAGGGGGTGAACGGCACAAAGAGGCACAAGCTCCCCAATGGACCGTAGGTGACTTGCTGGTGAGGTCTTGTAGAGAGGAGCCGCTGTGTGGGTACTGGTAAGCGGGTGCAGACAGAGGCAACCGGCAAGAGATCCAGAGCTGGGCAGAGGGTCAAACACTGGAAAGGTGCAATGGCACCACAGGATCTGCAAGGTAAGGTGACAAGATCAAGAAAGTCCAGGTACAAGCAAGGGGTCAGGCTGGGAGACAGGAGACAGTCCAGGTAACAGGCCGAGGGTCAAACACAGGAGATTGGTGGGAATCCGATAAGCAGGCAAAGGTCAGGTCCAGGAGAGAGGCAAGAGAAGTCCAAAGGCAAATCCGGGTCACAACAGGTAGTCAGGCAGAGATTCAGGATACAGGTTCAGGTACTACAGGAAGCTGAGACAAACCAGCAATTTGTTTGATCCCCTGAGCGCCTTTTATAGGCTGCCCAGGAATCACGTTGGGTGTGCACCAGTGCGCGTGCGCGAGCGCCGTAACGCCGAGCCGCGAACGCGCATGCGCCGAAACGCCGTTCCGCCGGAAATATGAGAAAAACGACCGGACCGGAACGAAGGCTTCTTCTGACACTTTCCGTCCCCACTGTATATATATATATATATATATATATATATATATATATATATATAAAAATATATATATATATATTTATTTATTTATTTATTTATTTATTTATTTTTTGTCCTATGCTGTAAGGAGGTGTTTTTCTTGGGAAAATGGTGGCGCCTGGCTGGAGACTCAACACAAGAAGAACGTTTGTTCTCTAATGCCGCGTACACACGAGCGGACATTACGGCGGACTTTGCCCGGCGGACTTTTCGACGTACTTTCCGACGGACTTTGTGAATGAACGGACTTGCCTACACACAATCCACCAAAGTCCGTCGAATTCGTACGTGATGACGTACGACCGGACTAAAACAAGGAAGTTCATAGCCAGTAGCCAATAGCTGCCCTAGCGTGGCTTTTTGTCCGTCGAACTAGCATACAGACGGCGGACTTTTCGACCGGACTCGATTTCAACGGATAAATTTAAAACAAGTTTTAAATCTAATTCCGTCCAACTTTTGAGAAAACAAAGTCCGCTGGAGCCCACACACATCGAATTGTCCGACGAAATCCAGTCCGCCGGGCAAAGTCCGCCGTAATGTCCGCTCGTGTGTACGCGGCATAAGGTTTGAGAATTCTCCCATTAAAATCAATGCAATTTGGTCCACCAGAAAATGCAAAATGGCCACCAGCCGAAGCCCTAATTACAAGGACCAATTGTTTAGTGTTGATGGGGATGCTAGGATCGGAAGCTGTTTGCAGAGACGCCTTCACAGCTGTTCCCCACCGCGTCGATCATTCCCGGGAGATCGGGAGGCGCTTGCGGGTGTGCGGGAGTCACCGCAGAAATGCAGGAGACTTGAGATGTCTGTATTATGGATAATCTATGATTTACTTTTTAAAAGATCTCTTCAAACCTTTTTGCTCAACTCTATGACACATTACTCTATGTGTATTCATATCTGTGAAACCACTGACCTTCTGACTTTAAGTCAAAAACCTGGGACATGAAGAACAACTGGTACAAAAATGACGTTCACACACCTAACTATTTAAAGATCTGTCTTATGCTGAGCTGGGTGACAGGGCTGATCCTAGGGTCACCTGCGCTTGGGTGCAGAAATATTTCTGGCGCCCCCACATGGGCGTGGTCATCTTACCAACTCCTCCCCTTTACAAATGTTTCTATGGCAACGACTCAAACACAGAGATGCTCCCCTAAGAAGTCTTTGTTACCCTAGGATCCTCCCATGATCTTTTAACAATAAAAAAAATACAGGAAGAGCGTACACTAATGAAACCTGGAGGGGAGTCTCTCTGATGCACACAAAGAGGGTTTCTGTTAGAGAGTCTGTTAGAAAGAGCCCCCAGACATAGTACAGGAGATGGTCAAGGACTGCAGACATGATACAGGAGATGGTCAGAGACTGCAGACATGATACAGGAGATGGTCAGAGACTGCAGACATAGTACAGGAGATGGTCAGAGACTGCAGACATAATACAGGAGATGATCAGAGACTGCAGACATAGTACAGGAGATGGTCAGAGACTGCAGATATTGTACAGGAGATGCCCAGACACTGCAGACATAGTACAGGAGATGGTCAGAGACTGTAGTTATGATACAAGAGACAGTCAGAGACTGCAATCATAGAACAGGAGATGGTCAGAGACTGCAATCATAGAACAGGAGATGGTCAGAGACTGCAGACATAGTACAGGAGATGATCAGAGACTGCAATCATAGAACAGGAGATGGTCAGAGACTGCAGACATTGTACAGGAGATGGTCAGAGACTGCAGACATAGTACAGGAGATGGTCAGAGACTGCAGACATAGTACAGGAGATGGTCAGAGACTGCAGACATAGTACAGGAGATGATCAGAGACTGCAGACATAGTACAGGAGATGGTCAGAGACTGCAGACATAGTACAGGAGATGGTCAGAGACTGCAGATATTGTACAGGAGATGCCCAGAGACTGCAGACATAGTACAGGAGATGGTCAGAGACTGTAGTTATGATACAAGAGATGATCAGAGACTGCAATCATAGAACAGGAGATGGTCAGAGACTGCAGACATAATACAGGAGATGATCAGAGACTGCAGACATGTTACAAGAGATGGTCAGAGATTGTAGTTATGATACAAGAGACAGTCAGAGACTGCAATTATAGAACAGGAGATGGTCAGAGACTGCAGACATAGTACAGGAGATGGTCAGAGACTGCAGACATAGTACAGGAGATGTAAGACAAAGACAATTCCATAGCTCAACTCACCAACCAGTCTGCTGACCAACCAAATTAGCCTGTCTAACCGTCTGTTAAAAGGAGGGGTTTAGTTAGCACACATTTGCAAACGCATGTGAAAGCTGCAAGGCCTCGTCAAGGCACCCTGTATACTTGCAGTCCTAACACTACTAAATTTATAAGTGTCTCCACAGTGGAAGCACATGCATTGAATGGATAGGTGTAGACAGGAGATGGAGATGGTCAGAGACTGCAGACATAGTACAGGAGATGATCAGAGACTGCAGACATAGTACAGGAGATGCCCAGAGACTGCAGACATAGTACAGGAGATGGTCAGAGACTGCAGACATAGTACAGGAGATGGTCAGAGACTGTAGTTATGATACAAGAGACGATCAGAGACTGCAATCATAGTACAGGAGATGGTTAGAGACTGCAGACATAGTACAGGAGATGGTCAGAGACTGCAGACATAGTACAGGAGATGACCAGAGACTGCAGACATAGTACAGGAGATGCCCAGAGACTGCAGACATAGTACAGGAGATGGTCAGAGACTGCAGACATAGTACAGGAGATGGTCAGAGACTGTAGTTATGATACAAGAGACGATCAGAGACTGCAATCATAGTACAGGAGATGGTTAGAGAAAGCAATCATAGAACAGGAGATGGTCAGAGACTGCAGACATAGTACAGGAGATGGTCAGAGACTGCAGACATAGTACAGGAGATGACCAGAGACTGCAGACATAGTACAGGAGATGATCAGAGACTGCAGACATAGTACAGGAAATGGTCAGAGACTGCATAGTACAGGAGATAGCCAGAGACTGCAGACATACTACAGGAGATGGTCAGAGACTGCAGACATAGTACAGGAGATGCTCAGAGACTGCAGACATAATACAGGAGATGGTCAGAGACTGCAGACATAATACAGGAGATGGTCAGAGACTGCAGACATACTACAGGAGATGGTCAGAGACTGCAGACATACTACAAGAGATGGTCAGAGACTGCAGACATACTACAGGAGATGGTCAGAGACTGCAGACATACTACAAGAGATGGTCAGAGACTGCAGACATACTACAGGAGATGGTCAGAGACTGCAGACATGTTACAAGAGATGGTCAGAGACTGCAGTTCCTATGGACATTAGTACATAATGGCCGATCGGACCTCTCACCTGACCCAGCGATACAGCAACGGTTCCTCTGATCGGGAGTCAGCTCACTCTGAATTGCCCATGGTGACTCCGCTGGGTAGCACCCAGATCTGTATTCCTGCAATGACTCCATTCCTTTCTCTGCCAGGGATGGCGCTAGGCTGTGTGGCTTTCCCTCTGGTGGCGCAGGGCAGCGGGGTTCTCTCTCTGATGTTGTTCTCTCAGCACTGTCCTCTCCCTCTGGAGTCCTGGGTGTACTTCCCTGAAAGCTTTCCCAGGCTCCTGTCTCTCTCTCTCTCTCTCTTTCCCATTTAGCTGAGCATGCTGTGTGGGCTGCAGTTTCCGTGTTACAGTGGGGCTGCCAGTCCTCGGGACTATATGTCCCACAATCCTCTTCTCTGCTCCTTTTTCTATTCTGTTTCCTCCCTGGTTGATATGAAGGCGGGGGAAGAAACATAGTGGGCAGCTGTGCTGGCAAGCACCGCTCACTAGTACAGCAGCACGCAGGAGGAGAGGGAGGGGGGAAAGGAGAGGGAGGGGGCAAAGTAGAGCCCGCAGCTGCATTGGCTTCACTAGGGTTAGGGTCACCCCCTTTCCACCAACTATAGTCGCCCCTCAGTACAGACCCCCCTCCACTACATATAGACCCCCCTCTGTCAGTGCAGAACCCGCACTAAGTATAAACCCCTCCCTCAGTACAGACCTTACTCAGTACAGATCCCCACAGGTAACCCCCCCTCTATTAGTACAGACCCCCCAGGACAGATCTCCCTCTCCATTAGTACAGAACCCACAGGACAAACCACCCCCCCATTAGTACAGACCCCCTCCATTAGTACAGACCCCCCTCCATTAGTACAGACCCCCCTCCATTAGTACAGACCCCCCAGGACAGACCCCCTCTCCATTAGTACAGACCCCCCCTCCATTAGTACAGACCCCCCTCCATTAGTACAGACCCCCTCTCCATTAGTACAAACCCCCCAGGACAGACCCCCTCTCCATTAGTACAGACTCCCCTCCATTAGTACAGACCCCCCAGGACAGACCCCCCCTCCATTAGTACAGACCCCCCAGGACAGACCCCCCTCCATTAGTACAGACCCCAGTACAGACCCCCCCATTAGTACAGACCCCTCCTCCATTAGTACAGACCCCATTAGTATAGACCCCCTCTCCATTAGTACAGACCCCACCTCCATTAGTACAGACCCCCCAATTAGTACAGACCCCCCAGGACAGACCCCCCTCCATTAGTACAGACCCCCCATTAGTACAGACCCCCCCTCCATTAGTACAGACCCCATTAGTACAGACCCCTTCTCCATTAGTACAGACCCCCCTCCATTAGTACAGACCCCCCAGGACAGACCCCCCTCCATTAGTACAGACCCCCCTCCATTAGTACAGACCCCCCTCCATTAGTACAGACCCCCCAGGACAGACCCCCTCTCCATTAGTACAGACCCCTCCTCCATTAGTACAGACCCCCCCTCCATTAGTACAGACCCCCCTCCATTAGTACAGACCCCCCCATTAGTACAGCCCCCCATTATTAGTACAGCCCCCCCTCCATTAGTACAGCCCCCCATTAGTATAGACCCCCCCATTAGTACAGCCCCCTCCATTAGTACAGCCCCCCTCCATTAGTACAGCCCCCCTCCATTAGTACAGCCCCCCTCCATTAGTACAGCCCCCCCTCCATTAGTACAGCCCCCCCTCCATTAGTACAGTACAGACCCCCCCTCCATTAGGGTACATAAATACACCCAGGCGGCAGCTGGAGAGGAGAGGACAGTGTGCAGCCAGCCGCGCCGCCCGGGTGGAGAGCAGAGCTGATCAAAGCAGGCAGGAGTGGGAGACACAGAGAGGAGAATGTGTCAGGCACGGACCGCTCCTCCGCTCCCCCCCCGCGCGTCATCACTGTGCGGCTGGTCTCTCTCCACGCAGAGACTAGCCGCTCTGCCTCCGATGTCATCTCTGGCTGGCAGCTGCTCTCTTTCTGTGACAGGAGGAGGGGCTTGAGCAGCAAACAGCGGCGCCTTTCTTCTTGGAACACCGGCGGAGAGCCGCCGCCGGACACAATCAAGAGGAGGAGGAGGAGGGAAGGGAGCACTCTGGCGCTTCAGCGCCCCCACCTCTCTGGTGCCTGGGTGCACTGCACCTCGTGCACCCCGTCTAGGATCGGCCCTGGTCACAGAGGGCCTGGGCAGCAGAAATAGAACAACCTGGACAGGGGGGCAGCATATACAGAAACCGACCCCTCCATTTTCCTCCTGCAGCCTCTGAAACCTCCTCTCCCGCAAGCTTTCAGAAAGAAAAATGTAAGGGTCAGTTCCTGTATATGCTGTCATTCCTGTCCAGGTATAGGACCTAATGCAGGGGTGCCCAACCTTTTGAAGAGCAAGGGTCACTTCAGCAACTTAGTAACCAGTTGTGGGCCACAATGAGTGGCGTGGGCAGATGACAGGTCCGTGTCCACTCCACATATGCAGAGCAGACACGGACACAGCCTGCTCCACTCTATGGGCCCTCTGATCCGATCCGCCCAGACAGAAGGGGATGGAACAGGGGTTCTCCCCTTGTTGTATAATTATTACTGAATTCTGTGTCAGTCACAATCCAGCATCCCTTTTGGTATATCTGTGTATTTTTCATAGCTTTATTTTGTTCAGCCATATCTATTTATCTATTCACATTCTTCACCTTTTTACACATCATGCCTACTGTACTTAGATTATCTACTAATTCAGTGTCTTAGACACACTAGTATCTTGTCTTTCCTGTTTTTTTCTTTTCTCTTGTATGATGTACCTGCAGACTGGTCTGTCATTTATTTACTTTCCGTTTGTCTTTCTACATTGACGTATGGCTGTGAAATAGTTGCGCTGCTGCTGAAGCATCCGTACGCTGACGTCCTTATCGGACTCAACGTTGATGCTATTTAAGAAGGCTGCTTCAGCTAATGCGCATGCCCTGAGGAAATCGGAGTGACGGATGAAACGCGTCAGTATGACGCCATCACGCCCCGCCTAGCTCTCCCACAGAACCACCAATCAGCCCTGGAATCTTTGCCCGCGCATCCACGAGTTTGAGCGTGTTCACCCGGGAACAGGATGACGGGATAACAGCACGTCCATTACAGTGCTCCCTGCAGACCCGGAAGTGAGACCCTCTCTACACAAGGAAGCGAGCCTGATCAACCAGTTGGAGATGTTACGAGCTATTCATGGACTTCTGCCATGATCAATGCAGCTACTAATTGGGTGAGATTGTATCTTGTTACTCCCACCCGCCATCTAACTCACACCGACATAGCAGTTTCCTTCGCATTTGCTCACATCCCCTGGTGCTGACAGCCGGCCACAATCAGGCGTTGACCTTCCTCATGACACTGTGCTTTGTTACAGACTGTTACTCTGCTGTATTTACATCATTCAGGACTTCCAGTCCGTTATCTTAACAGCCTGGACATAACTGTCAGCCCTCTCCACTACTGACCACTCCATAGCGGACAATATTCCCCTCATGGCTGTATCTTCATCTGCCCTCCCCCACGCATAATCTACCATTTATCGAGTCATCTATTGGGACTATATGTTCCCCTACATAATTGATCTTGATAGCAATACTCTGCAACCATTCATTTATTAGGAGGAGTGTTTGATGTTGGTTGTGGTGGCCATCTGTGTTGGTTTTTTGACAAAGTTGTCATGTTTTTATATTGGTGGTGGTGCCTGGTCTTTTAACCATATATTGTTGATAGGTGTACAAGTGTATATTTTATTCAAATAAATATTCATATTTTTGTAATTGCATGTTCCTCTTTGAAGAATTGCTTTCCCTTCTTTTTGGTTCCTATATGCATTAACAATTCAGAGGTTCGCACCATCACTATGGCCCAGTTGCCATTGGTGTAAGTCAATTACTTTGTTATCTTCATAGGCACAGATTCTATTACTCTTTGCCTTAATTTATTATTACTTTGAAGAGCTGTTAGTTCCGTTTTTACCCTTAAAGTTTTTCATGGGTATGGCTGGTGGCTGCTGCTGTCCTCCAGGGCAGGTATGGCTGGTGGCTGCTGCTGTCCTCCATGGTGGGTATGGCTGGTGGCTGCTGCTGTCCTCCAGGGTGGGTATGGCTGGCTGCTGCTGCTGTCCCCAAGGCAGGGGGGCCAGCCAGCCAGCCATACCCACATGTGGCCCACAGGCCAGCGGTTGAGCACCCCTGACATAATGTGACAGGGGTGTGGAATGGGCCCCTGGAGCATTGGCCAGCACTATGCCAGTGCTGGGGTCCCTTTATGTCCACAGGGTCCTGCTGCTGCCTGCACACTACAAGTCCCAGCGAGTTCAGAACTTACCCCTCCCCCATGCTGGCTCCTGTCACTCCAGGAGGAATCCAGGGAAGTCTCAGCCCCCCTCCCTTTTAATAGAAGCCCCCAACCCTATCAGTTTTCTGGACAGTAGAATGCACTTCTCCTGACCAGGCCTCCGCCATTACTGAGGACAGGGGGGGGGTGGGAGGGCAAAAACGAGGCCAGGAGAGATCAGCACTGAGCAGGGATTGAATTGGAGCGAGAGGTGAGGAGACCAGCGAGGAGGAGGCAGGACCAGCTCACGGAGGGGGCGGGGCCAGCTCATGGCATGGGAGGAGCCAACGTGCATAGGGGGCGGGGCCAGCTCACAGAGGTGCATAGGGAGGACAGGGGGTTGGGAGGCAGCTGCAGTATCATTCTAAGCAAGAGAACGTGCCTCCTCCACTCAGCGGCCCCGTTCAAAAGGCACCTGTGTGCATCCATACTGTATATTCAGATCGGGGCCGGTCCTGATAGGGCCCCATGAGCACTTGGGGCCCCTGGCCAGTACCCAGGGGTGCCCGCTCGATAAGACAGTCCTCCTGGCAGCACTCATACATCTATTTCCCAAAGACAATCTCTGGATATGATGCTGAGTGCGTGCACTCAATTTCTTTGGTCGAACATGGCATGGCCTGTTCTGAGTGGAACCTGTCCTGTTAAACCGCTGTATGGTCTTGGCCACTGTGCTGCAGCTCAGTTTCAGGGTCTTGGCAATCTTTTTATAGCCTAAGCCATCTTTATGTAGAACAACAATTCTTTTTTCCGATCCTCAGAGAGTTCATTGCCATGAGGTGCCATGTTGAACTTCCAGTGACCAGTATGAGAGAGTGAGAGCGATAACACCAAATTTAACACACCTGCTCCCCATTCACACATGAGACCTCGTAACACTAACGAGTTATATGACACCGGGGAGGGAAATGTCTAATTAGGCACAATTTGGATATTTTCACTTAAAGTTGCAATAAAAGGTATGTGAACCCTTTTGGAATGATATGGATTTCTGCACAAATTGGTCATAAAATGTGATCTGATCTTCATCTAAGTCACAACAATAGACAATCACAGTCTGCTTAAACTAATAACACACAAAGAATTACATGTTACCATGTTTTTATTGAACACACCATGTAAACATTCACAGTGCAGGTCTTCGTAGGTCTTCTGAGAGCTCTTTTGTGCAAGGCATCATTCACATCAGGCAATGCTTCTTGTGAAAAGCAAACCCAGAACTGGTGTTTGTTTTTTATAGGGCAGCTGTAACCAACACCTCCAATCTCATCTCATTGATTGGACTCCAGTTGGCTGAGACCTCACTCCAATTAGCTCTTGGAAATCTCATTAGTCTAGGGGTTCACATAGTTTTTCCACCTGCACTGTGAATGTTTACATGGTGTGTTCAATAAAAACATGGTAACATTTAATTCTTTGTGTGTTATTAGTTTAAGCAGACTGTGATTGTCTATTGTTGTGATTTAGATGAAGATCAGATCAGATTTTATGACCAATTTGTGCAGAAATCCATATCATTCCAAAAGGGTTCACATACTTTTTATTGCAACTGTAGAGGTGTACTCACTTTTGTTGCCAGCGGTTTAGACATTAATGGCTGTGTGTTGAGTTATTTTGAGGGGACAGCAAATTTACACTGTTATACAAGCTGTAAACTCACTACTTTACATTGTAGCAAAGTGTCATTTCTTCAGTATTGCCACATGAAAAGATATAATAAAATATTTACAATAATGTGAGTGGTGTACTCACTTTTGTGAGATACTGTATATTCATTTCCACATTGTATTTCAATTATTTCTAGTCTACACCTTTTAAAGTAGACGTCCACCCTAACACTAAAATCCTTGTATATACAGACATCCACGATCTAACACTAACCTATCTAGCCCTGTAAAGAAGAAATTAGTATACATACCTTTTTTGAATCTGACCTGATCTCACTCTGAGCTGCCAGCAGCGGCTTTGCTGTGGAGGTGGGTGCAGAGGACACGTCTGACAATGGAAGCCCCGATAGTAAGTCTATAGTTGATGTCATTCCCCATTCATTTCACAGCCGTTTTCAGCTGTGTCCTCTGCAGAGCTTCCGCCGCTGGAGACTGGGTTGGATCGGCTTCAAAAAAGGTATGTATACCGATTTCTTCTTTACAGGGCTAGCTAGGTTAGTGTTAGATCGTGGATGTCTGTAGATGCAGGGATTTTAGTTTTAGGGTGGACTGATGCCACGTACACACGATCGGACTTTACGGCATACTTGGTCCGGCAAACCTGAGTCCGTCGGACAATTCGATCGTGTGTGGGCTCCAGCGGACTTTTTTTTCTCAAAAGTTTGACGGACTTATGCCGCGTACACACGAGCCGACTTTACGGCAGACTTTGTCTGGCGGACTTTTCGACGGACTTTACGACGGACTTTCCAAATTATCGGACTTGCCTACACACCATCAACCAAAGTCCGAAGGATTCGTACGTGATGACGTACGACCGGATTAAAACAAGGAAGTTCATAGCCAGTAGCCAATAGCTGCCCTAGCGTCGGTTTTTGTCCGTCGGACTAGCATACAGACGAGCGGACTTTTTGACCGGACTCAAGTCCGTCGGACAGATTTGAAACATGTTTCAAATCTAAGTCCGTCAAACTTTTGAGAAAAAAAAGTCCGCTGGAGCCCACACACGATCGAATTGTCCAACGGACTCAGGTTCGCCGGACCAAGTATACCGTAAAGTCCGATCATGTGTACGCGGCATAAGATTTGAAACATGTTTCAAATCTGTCCGACGGACTAGAGTCCGGTCGAAAAGTCCGCTCGTCTGTATGCTAGTCCGACGGACAAAAACCCACGCTAGGGCAGCTATTGGCTACTGGCTATGAACTTCCTTGTTTTAGTCCGGTCGTACGTCATCACGTACGAATCTGTCGGACTTTGGTTGATCGTGTGTAGGCAAGTCCGTTCATTCGGAAAGTCCGTCGTAAAGTCTGCCGAAAAGTCCGCCAGACAAAGTCTGCCGTAAAGTCCGCTCGTGTGTACGCGGCATTACACTTTAATCTGAACAATCCTGCAGTTTGTAAACCTAATTTGTAAAGATCCCCACACCTTTACTTCCTTGAATTCTTTGACTTGATTTGCTGTGTCCTTTGAGTATGCATTTCTGTGTTACCCATTTTACAGAGCCTGCCATTTGAACTACAGAGATGCAGAGAGAAGACGGACTAAGTACAGGAAAGTCTTGTCTATATTCTTAGACCTCTCTGCTGCCTTTGACACAGTTGACCACCTGCTCCTCCTCAGCAAACTACACTCCCTTAGCCTCCGTGAGTCTGCTTTATCCTGGTTCTCCTACTACCTATCTCAGCGCACTTTCACTGTCACTTACAACTCCACTTCCTCCGCTCCTCTTCCTCTTTTTGTTGGAGTACCCTGAGGCTCTGTCCTTGGGCCCCTCCTATTCTCGCTCTATACCTCTTCCCTGGGCCAGTTGATAACCTCCTATGGCTTTCAATACCACCTCTATGCCGATGACACCCAGATCTATCTCTCCACTCCTCAACTCACCCCCTCGATCGCCTCACGGATCTCAAACTTACTGAATGACATATCGGTATGGATGTCACACCATTTTCTCAAACTCAATTATTCTAAAACTGAGCTTGTTATATTTCCTCCTTCCCGCCCCCCCCCCCCCCCCATGACTTTACCATTAAGATCAACAGCACAACCATTGATCTCTCTACACATGCCAGGGTGCTGGGTGTAATCCTTGACTCTGACCTCTCCTTCAGCCCCCACATCCAATCACTGGCTAAATCCGGCCACCTTAACCTCCACAACATCTCCAGAATTCGACCCTTCCTGACTTAATGACACTACAAAGCAACTTATTCACTCCTTGTCCTTGATTATTTCCCATCTTGACTACTGCAACTCTCTCCTTAATGGCCTACCCTTACGCAGGCTATCCCCCCTTCAGTCTATTATGAATGCTGCTGCTAGACTAATACACCTCACTAACCAATCCATGACTGCTGCTCCTCTCTGCTGATCCCTTCACTGGCTTCCCCTACCCCACTGTATAAAATTCAAAATGCTAACCACAACATACAAGGTCATCCACAACACCACCCCCAGCTACATCACCAACCTCCTCTGCAGATATCACCCAAATTGTCCCCTCCGCTCTTCCCAGGACCTCCTGCTCTCTAGATCCCTTGTTACCTCCCCTAATGCTCGCCTTCAGGACTTCTCCAGAGCCTCTCCCATCCTCTGGAACTCCCTGCCCCGGTATGTCCGATCAGCCCCCTAACCTGTCCACCTTAAGGAGATCACTGAAAACTCACTTATTCAGGGAAGCCTATCCCACACCCACATAACAACTGCCCCCCGAGCCACCCCCATCAAATCATTCCCCGCATCAATTACATTTTGTACCACCACCCCTCCTTTAGAATGTAAGCTCTACGAGCAGGGCCCTCTTGTCCCTTCTGTATTGAACTGTACTGTAATTGTTCTGTCCCCCCTCTACATTGTAAAGCGCTGCATAAACTGTTGGCGCTATATAAATCATGTATTATAATAATAATAATATTACCATCTCACACATTCCTGGAAACAAGGCTCATCAGTAAGAGCCCTTTCACACTGGGGTGGGCGTCGGCGGTAAAGCAGCGCTATTTTTAGCGCCGCTTTACAGTCATTTTAGCGGCACTATGCTCCCGCTAGGGGGGCTGTTTTAACCACCTCTAAGGGCCGAAAAAGGGTTAAAAACACCCGCAAAGCGCCGCGGTAGCGGTGGTTTGGCGGAGCTGCCCCATTGTTTTCAATGGTCAGGGGCGCTTTAGGAGCGATGCATACAGCGCTCCTACAGTGCTGCAAAGATGCAGCTTGCAGGACTTTTTTTACCGTCCTGCAAGCGCACCGCTCCAGTGTGAAAGCCCTCGGGCTTTCACATTGGAGAGACAGGAGAGGCTCTTTACAGGCACTATGCAGGCGCTATTTTTAGCACTGTAGCGCCTGTAAAGTGCCTCAGTGTGAAAGGGGTCTAATAGGTGCTGCAGCGATCATCAGCTGGATGTCAATGTACATATTCGATAGCACACCAGGGATTGTCAGTTATCGTTTAATGGTTTTTATTGCAGAAAGATCACATCGCAAAGATAAGTGCAATGTTTTGGAGCCACGCAAGACCCCCTCGTCAGGCATGTGATGATCATAACATGCCTGACAAAGGGGTCTGCATGGCTCCGAAACGTTGCACTTGTCTTTGTGATGTGACCTTTCTGCAATAAGTACAGGAAAGCATTGCTTACAGGCAACAAGTTACCAAAGCATGCAGGGAAAACATGCAGGGTATTCAGGAAGTTGTGGAAAGAAGTGGTGGGCAGACAGGCAACACTCACAACATAAAAGGAGATTTTTCAAATACCAGTAAATGTACATTGGATTGTCAAAAATAACTATTGTTTGTATTTCTATTACAGTGCTGATTGTTATAAAATAAAAGTGCATGCTGTGACCATAGAAGCCCTGTAAGTTCCACCACCTTTCTGCAGACAGGGAAAGTGACTAAGGATTACCTTAATAAAGAAAAAGGGAGATCAGTACACCCAACTTTACAAAAAAGTGTCAACCTCCCAAACCTATAATATAGCCCTTGCAGTAAGGTGCATATGGAAGGGCAATGCACATCACAAACAATGATTTCCTAGAAAGTTTACCAGCCAGCCTGCAAAAAAACAAACTGACTTCATCTAAGAAATCACATTAAAAACAGAGGGCTTTGTTTGCATTCATTTACAAATATATGTGTAAGCCGCAGTGCCTCCTCTGTGTACTGCGGTCCTTCTGTGGCCCACCCCACCTGAAAGGCACAGGGGCACATAGGGCGTCTGAATATATACTGAATGTGTAGATATTGACGTGTAGCAGACAGCTACTGTTACACATCTAGCTGACTAACAATAATAATAATAGGTCATGTGGCGCTAAATCCAAAAATAATAAAACAACAATGATGTGAAAAATCAGTAACAGTCAAATAAAAAATATATATATTGTGAAACAACCACATAAATGGAGATTCTACACGAAAAATCCCAATAATAATTGTGTCAACAGCAATTAATCTACCATCATAATGTGTACCAAAGCTTATGATGAACCATCGCTACAACAAAAAATAGGTATAAATATACCTATTTGTAAATCCATAATGAATCACATAACCAAACCAATATAACCTAAAAGTGATTGAAATCCCACCAGGACCCAATGTAAATAAAGTAGAATTAAAATACAAAGTATAAAAAATAGTGCAAATAAGTGACAAATAAATTCTGTGTAATAATTGTAATCAGTGTATAAGAGGTAGCAGTCCAAAAAATATTAAAATAGTTTTAAATTCATGCAATACATCGTGCACCCGATCACAAGTCCCATACACTGTGCAATCCGTATTGTGGCAATCTCCAGGAAATAGTGAAAATAGTACCGGCAACAACTCCACAGTGCAGTCCCCCCAGCCTCTCACCTTAAGGCTGGTCGATAACAGCCCAGTAAATAAAGTCCAGATAGACGGGCAGCTCCAGGATCTCCTGCTTAGAAAACGCTCTCTGCTCCCACGGCACCTCAGTATGGTCAGCTGGGTTGCTGACTGCTGTTACTCTGTTACCACGCTAATTTCCAACTTTTTTATCTGATGCTTGTGAAACGTCTGCTGTACCACTGATGATTTCAAATAAACCTGCTTTTATCAGTTCATGCACCATGTGGAGATTCCCTTTTTTTTCCCTATGTGGATGACATTGTGACGTGGTGAGAACTACATCCTTTCGGCCACTAGCGTATTGGGAGAGGTGAATCCATCCATCCATCCATCCAATGACCTACAGTCTACCTCATCTCTGAAGTCGCTGAAGTCGCTGTGTATGCAGTTTCTGTCTCCGAAGTCGCTGTGTATGCAGTTTCCGGTATTGTCCATTGGCACGCCTCACCGAGTTTCCAGTGAACACCCATAGGATCATCTGGATGCACAAGCCCTTATGACACCCCGCCGTACGGTGAGAGTGTCCATCCCTTCTGGTAAGCGCATCCACCTTACTATTTCTGTATGAAATCTGTATGCAGGAAGATAGCCCACCAGATGTAACAATCACTACGGAATCTCATCAGTGCGACAGTTTGCACAGCGTTATCGCTAGAGTTTTTTATGTATGGACTTTATTCCTTTATATACTACTATACACTGCTGTGATGTAGGGTGATATATATTATTCTAATTAGAGGATTCATGTGTGTAGACACTGCACTTATAATTTGTTGTTTATTTTCACTCATATTTTTTCGAATCACTATCACATTTTTTCGGATGAACATCCTTATTACCTATGAAAGGTGATATGTTTCATTATATGTTTGTATAATCACTGAAAACGCATGTTTGATTACACGTTTGTTTAACCACAGAAAAACGCATGGTTAATGACACTTAGCGCTGCATTTATTTATTTATCACATTTTGTATACGGTTATCATACTGGTGATGCTGGCTGCTGATTTACACTTTTAAGAGAAAAATCTTTTTAGTAGCGCAACAATACTTTTCTTTCTTTCTTGCATGTATAACATGTCTTACAGGGATAGAATCCTTTTCCATTAAAGAAAGAAAACTTATTTTGAGAAGGGGGATCCAACACATTTTTTGCAATACGATCCCTTAAAGTTGGTGCCCTTTGAAATGTGAATCTAGGTTTTTCCGGTAATATTGTTCCTAGATGTCGATCGGCTTTCACAATATTCCAATATTTCTTAATAATTTTTTCTATTTGTTTGTGTTGCATATTAAAATCCATCACTAATGGTACAGTGTTTATCGATTCTTTATCTCTAGTTGAATCCTCTATCAATCTGCTTCTATCCAAGGCCTCAACGTCTTTAATTTTTTCTTTAATAAAACTGGACCGATATCCTTTTTGAATGAATCTTTCACCAATAAATTCTGCTTGTTTTAAAAACACCTCCTGCTTGGTACAGTTTCTTTTTAACCTAATAAATTGACCTATAGGTATATTATTTAACCAGGGAACATGATGACAACTGTCCAATGGGAGATAACTGTTCCTGTCGACCTGTTTAAAGAATGTTTGTGTAACCAATTTTCCATCTTCTATTAGTATTTCCAGATCCAGAAACTGTATCCTCTCGTCGTTAGTCTCCCATGTAAGGCTAATATTCTTATTGTTAGTATTCAGGTTAAAGCAGAAATCCACCAGACCTTCTCTATCCCCAGCCCAGATAACAATAATGTCATCAATACATCTTTTAAAAAGAAGGAGTTGTTGTGGCTTATTATTATACAAGACTTCTTCCTCCCACTCAGCCATATAAAGATTGGCAACACTAGGTGCGTATTTAGCCCCCATTGCTATTCCACAAATCTGTTTATAGAATTTACTTTCATACCAAAAGTAGTTGTGATCCAAACTGTATCTTAAACAATTACAAAGGAACTTCCTCTGCATCGTCTTCAAATCACTAAATTCATTCAGGGCCCATTTGGTTGCTTGTATTGCCTCTTCGTGATTGATAATAGTGTACAGCGATGCTACATCGGCCGTTGCAAGATATAGCGGTCTATCCCCAAATGAAATGCTGTCAAGTAACTGTATCAGATGTTTCGTATCTCTTAGGTATGACTTTGTTTTCTTCACTAGCGGCTGTAGGAACCAATCAATATACCCCCTGATTCTTGCTCCGACCGAATTGATTCCATTTACTATCGGCCTTCCTGGAGGTTTCTCTTTATTTTTATGGATCTTAGGGAGAGTATATATTACCGGAATGCGACATCCACGTGGTTGAAGATATTTTTCTTCTTTTTTATTCAATAAGCCTTTTGATTTTTCTCTTTCCACTAAATGAGCTAAGTCATCTTTATATCTTACAATTGGGTTACCCGGCAGTTTCTGATATGTACTGGCATCGCTCAATTGTCTAATAAGTTCTTCATGATAGCCCTTCTTTGATTGGATCACTATTGCTCCACCTTTTTCAGCCTGTCTTATTACAATATTTTTCCTCTCTTCAAGATTCTTGATACCATTCTTGATATCCCCAGGGTCATTCATCTTTTTAATCTTAAGGTCCTACAAATCCTTTAAGACCATTCTTCGGAACACCTCTATATGTCCCTCTGTTCCCATTGGGGGATTAAATAACGATTTGTTTTTTAGATCACTAAACTTAATTTCACTTTTCACGCTATTGTTCCTCAATAAATCCTCTCCTGGTTTACTCATCATATATTTTTAATTATGAAGGCTTCTGGCAAATTTATTAATATCTATGAAGGTATTGAATTTATTTAAGTTCTTTTTCGGTGCAAATTTTAGACCTTTGTCCAGTACTCTAATTTCATTTTCTGTCAATTCTGTTCCACTGATGTTCACTATCCCCTCTCCTATTACTCTCTTTTTCTTTTGTTTTTTTGTTCCTGCTCTACATCCGCGCTTTGTTTTCTGTTTCCTCCAGATGGTTTTTCTGAACCTCTTCTTGGGGATCTCCTTGATCTCTCTCCCTGGTCTCTCTGTTGTTCCCAGTTTCTTTCTTCCCTTCTTGCTTCTCTCCTCAGTGTCCGATCTGGGCTCCTCCTGTAAGATCTTCGAGATCTGATCTCTGTATGATACCGTCTAGGAGACCCCCGGGGTCTCATTTCTAAAAAACGAGTCGGAGTTCTATCATAATTCGGAGTTCTTCCCCTTTCTCGATGGTCTCTAGGCGTCCATCCTCCTTCATCAAGTCTTCTCAAATATTCATTACGATTATATGTTGGAATATTGTAATGGTTTTCATAAGGCCTTTGTTCTCATCTTCCATCATAGTGATATGGTCTGGTATCTCCATACCCATTATCATATCTTTGGTTCTCATAATTTCTCCAAGGAGGTGTCACCAGTTCTCTTCTATCCGGGGCCTGTTGAAAGGATCTCGGAGAATTATAGAAATTATTATTATGCCAATTATTCTTCCAAAAGGGCTTTTTCCAATTATTGTTTCCATTCCATCCTTGTCTCTGATTCGGAGTATTATAGTTGTTGCGATTTTCTCCTGGGACCCTAATAGGTAAATTCTTCACTTTCTCAGTGATCCCCATAGTTTTTTCATCGCTCCCCTTTTCCGGGGTTGTGTTGGTGGAATTTATTACCGATTCTTTTAATTTATTTTGCCATTTAAACACTAGATCATCCTCATAGTCCTTTGAGTCTCTCTGATATTTCCTCATTTTCCTTGCTGCAGTCTCATTATCTTTTTGTTCCATGTCTCTGTGTAGCTGTTTCGCCAATGCATCAAATTCAGGAAGATCTTTTGAGATCTCTACAATGGGTTTTAATTCGGCAATATTTTTATCTAATAATCTCATTTTCCGTTGTTTCCTTTTGATTAACAAATCCAATAATTCTAGACCCTTATCATTAAAAAACTGAAACCACTCGTCAGTGGATTCTTTATCCGATAGACCATCATTGATGGGGACATCCCATCTTAATCTCCTTGGTAGTAATCTGTCTTTAATGTACTTTTCATGTGTAACTATGTCCCACCATGAGTTTATCTTCTTTTCCATTAAATGTCCCATTTTTCTAAAGCATTTTTCAATATCTCCTACCATATTTATCTCCTGTTTCTCAAATATGGCATCCAAATCTACGGTTCTATTTTCTACAAAACCAAAAACTTCCATGGTTGCAGCACAGGTAACAATAGATAAAAGACAGATTGCAAATAATAATGTGTACTGGTGTGCAAACCACCAACTAGACTGTATAATGAATAAAAAATATTGGTGATAAAGCTGCCACCCTAAAGGTGTTCCCACACCATGAAATAACTAACAATAATAATAATAGGTCATGTGGCGCTAAATCCAAAAATAATAAAACAACAATGATGTGAAAAATCAGTAACAATCAAATAAAAAATATATATATTGTGAAACAACCACATAAATGGAGATTCTACACAAAATATCCCAATAATAATTGTGTCAACAGCAATTAATCTACCATCATAATGTGTACCAAAGGTTATGATGAACCATCGCTACAACAAAAAATAGGTATATATATCCCTATTTGTAAATCTATAATGAATCACATAACCAAACCAATATAACCTAAAAGTGATTGAAATCCCACCAGGACCCAATGTAAATAAAGTAGAGTTAAAATACAAAGTATAAAAAATAGTGCAAATAAGTGACAAATAAATTCTGTGTAATAATTGTAATCAGTGTATAAGAGGTAGCAGTCCAAAAAAATATTAAAATAGTTTTAAATTCATGCAATACATCGTGCACCCGATCACAAGTCCCATACACTGTGCAATCCGGATTGTGGCAATCTCCAGGAAATAGTGAAAATAGTACCGGCAACAACTCCTCAGTGCAGTCCCCCCAGCCTCTCACCTTAAGGCTGGTCGATAACAGCCTAGTAAATAAAGTCCAGATGGACGGGCAGCTCCAGGATCTCCTGTTTAGAAAACGCTCTCTGCTCCCACTGCACCTCAGTATGGTCAGCCAGGCAATACAAAAGAAGGGAAGGAATACTCCATGGTGTAGTATCAAAATACAACCAAATTTATTTAAAGTATCCACTTACATTAGTATAACGAAAACGAGCAAACACTACAGCTGATTCCCGATCCTGGCTGTGATCGGGAAAAAGCTGAACAAGACAGGACCCGCCTCTCCTCCCTGGCGCGTTGCCTGACCGTCACGTCACTTTCTCAAAGGGTATGGAGACAGGTGAAACAGAGATTCCTCTTATAGCGGAAGGGTTACCCCAGCAACCTCTACACAATAACTTAAGACATCCTACTCCTTACATTTTAAGCAAATAGCAACAAAAGATACTGACATAATATTTATATAAAACGAACAATGGTAAGTACCCTAAAAATATAAGTAATAAATAAAACTATATATAAAACAAGAATCATGGTAAAATGGCTATCTACAATGGACTAACGCCATCTAGTGGTTAAAACGAATATTGCAGATGACCACATAGATGGGTTTTTTAACCCTTAGTACCGGGACTACCATCTAGTGGGCATTTAAGATAATGAAACAAAATACTAAATAAAATTAAAAATACTTTCTGACAAAACCTACCAGAGAGAGAACAATATAAATTTCTGATAATGATTCTAAAATTAATCAATAAACGAAAGCATTTCCTAAAACACCTCATTGTATAAGATGCATAAAAATTCCATAAGTCAAATCTCCTCTGATACACATAGTCAATAATATCTAAAACCAAATTATTAACTATACAACTTCCTCAAATTTCCTATTTAATATTATCTAAAATAATCTAATAGCAGAGAGAGAGCTACATGATTTCTATATAATTCTAAAAAAGAGAAAGAGAGTAGTAATAGTGAAAGGGAAGTGAAATATGGTTTAAAATAAGACGTTCAATAATCCGAGATAAAACAGTTAAGATCAAATTCCACATTATGTCCTAATGGCGCTAAAGTACGAAGCTCATAAATCCAGCGAGATTCTGACTGACTAAGTTTAATTACTTTGTTGTCACCTCTCCAATGGGGTTTGTATCTATCTATTCCCCATACTTTTAAAGAGGAGGGATCTCTGTTATGGAACTGATCATAATGTTTAGATATGTGAATCTAGGTTTTTCCGGTAATATTAATCCTAGATGTCGATCGGCTTTCACAATATTCCAATATTTCTTAATAATTTTTTCTATTTGTTTGTGTTGCATATTAAAATCCAACACTAATGGTACAGTGTTTATCGATTCTTTATCTCTAGTTGAAACCTCTATCAATCTGCTTCTATCCAAGGCCTCAACGTCTTTAATTTTTTCTTTAATAAAACTGGACCGATATCCTTTTTGAATGAATCTTTCACCAATAAATTCTGCTTGTTTTAAAAACACCTCCTGCTTGGTACATTTTCTTTTTAACCTAATAAATTGACCTATAGGTATATTTTTTAACCAGGGAACATGATGACAACTGTCCAATGGGAGATAACTGTTCCTGTCGACCTGTTTAAAGAATGTTTTTGTAACCAATTTTCCATTTTCTATTAGTATTTCCAGATCCAGAAACTGTATCCTCTCGTCGTTAGTCTCCCATGTAAGGCTAATATTCTTATTGTTAGTATTCAGGTTAAAGCAGAAATCCATCAGACTTTGTCTATCCCCAGCCCAGATAACAATAATGTCATCAATAAATCTTTCAAAAAGAAGGAGTTGTTGTGGCTTATTAATAATTCCACCAACACAACCCCGGAAAAGGGGAGCGATGAAAAAACTATGGGGATCACTGAGAAAGTGAAGAATTTACCTATTAGGGTCCCAGGAGAAAATCGCAACAACTATAATACTCCGAGGATGGATGGAATGGAAACAATAATTGGAAAAAGCCCTTTTGGAAGAATAATTGGCATAATAATAATTTCTATAATTCTCTGAGATCCTTTCAACAGGCCCCGGATAGAAGAGAACCGGTGACACCTCCTTGGAGAAATTATGAGAACCAAAGATATGATAATAGGAATGGAGATACCAGACCATATCACTATGATGGAAGATGAGAACAAAGGCCTTATGAAAACCATTACAATATTCCAACATATAATCATTATGAATATTTGAGAAGATTTGATGAAGGAGGATGAAGGAGGACGGACGCCTAGAGACCATCGAGAAAGAGGAAGAACTCTCTGAATTATCAATATGGGAGACGTGATAGAACTCCGACTCGTTTTTTAGAAATGAGACCCCGGGGGTCTCCCAGACGGTATCAGACGGAGAGCAGATCTCCAAGATCTTACAGGAGGAGCCCGGATCGGACACTGAGGAGAGAAACAAGAAGGGAAGAAAGAAACTGGGAACAACAGAGAGACCAGGGAGAGAGATAAAGGAGATCCCCAAGAAGAGGTTCAGAAAAACCATCTGGAGGAAACAGAAAACAAAGCGCGGATGTAGAGCAGGAACAAAAAAACAAAAGAAAAAGAGAGTAATAGGAGAGGGGATAGTGAACATCAGTGGAATAGAATTGACAGAAAATGAAATTAGAGTACTGGACAAAGGTCTAAAATTCTCACCGAAAAAGAACTTAAATAAATTCAATACCTACATAGATATTAATAAATTTGCCAGAAGCCTTCATATTAAAAAATATATGATGAGTAAACCAGGAGAGGATTTATTGAGGAACAATAGCGTGAAAAGTGAAATTAAGTTTAGTGATCTAAAAACAAATCGTTATTTAATCCCCCAATGGGAACAGAAGGACATATAGAGGTGTTCCGAAGAATGGTCTTAAAGGATTTGCAGGACCTTAAGATTAAAAAGATGAATGACCCTGGGGATATCAAGAATGGTATCAAGAATCTTGAAGAGAGGAAAAATATTGTAATAAGACAGGCTGATAAAGGTGGAGCAATAGTGATCCAATCAAAGAAGGACTATCATGAAGAACTTATTAGACAATTGAGCGATGCCAGTACATATCAGAAACTGCCGGGTAACCCAATTGTAAGATATAAAGATGACTTAGCTCATTTAGTGGAAAGAGGAAAATCAAAAGGCTTATTGAATAAAAAAGAAGAAAAATATCTTCAACCACGTGGATGCCGCATTCCGGTAATATATACTCTCCCTAAGATCCATAAAAATAAAGAGAAACCTCCAGGAAGGTCGATAGTAAATGGAATTAATTCGGTCGGAGCAAGAATAGGGGGGTATATTGATTGGTTCCTACAGCCGTTAGTGAAGAAAACAAAGTCATACCTAAGAGATACGAAACATCTGATACAGTTACTTGACAGCATTTCATTTGGGGATAGACCGTTATATCTTGCAACGGCCGATGTAGCATCGCTGTACACTATTATCAATCACGAAGAGGCAATACAAGCAACCAAATGGGCCCTGAATGAATTTAGTGATTTGAAGACGATGCAGAGGAAGTTTCTTTGTGATTGTTTAAGATACAGTTTGGATCACAACTACTTTTGGTATGAAAGTAAATTCTATACACAGATTTGTGGAATAGCAATGGGGGCTAAATATGCACCTAGTGTTGCCAATCTTTATATGGCTGAGTGGGAGGAAGAAGTCTTGTATAATAATAAGCCACAACAACTCCTTCTTTTTAAAAGATTTATTGATGACATTATTGTTATCTGGGCTGGGGATAGAGAAGGTCTGGTGGATTTCTGCTTTAACCTGAATACTAACAATAAGAATATTAGCCTTACATGGGAGACTAACGACGAGAGGATACAGTTTCTGGATCTGGAAATACTAATAGAAGATGGAAAATTGGTTACACAAACATTCTTTAAACAGGTCGACAGGAACAGTTATCTCTCATTGGACAGTTGTCATCATGTTCCCTGGTTAAATAATATACCTATAGGTCAATTTATTAGGTTAAAAAGAAACTGTACCAAGCAGGAGGTGTTTTTAAAACAAGCAGAATTTATTGGTGAAAGATTCATTCAAAAAGGATATCGGTCCAGTTTTAGTAAAGAAAAAATTAAAGATGTTGAGGCCTTGGATAGAAGCAGATTGATAGAGAATTTGACTAGAGATAAAAGAATCGATAAACACTGTACCATTAGTGATGGATTTTAATATGCAACACAAACAAATAGAAAAAATTATTAAGAAATATTGGAATATTGTGAAAGCCGATCGACATCTAGGAACAATATTACCGGAAAAACCTAGATTCACATATCGAAGGGCACCAACTTTAAGGGATCGTATTGCAAAAAATGTGTTGGATCCCCCTTCTCAAAATAAGTTTTCTTTCTTTGATGGAAAAGGATTCTATCCCTGTAAGACATGTTATACATAGAGACATACAAAGGAAACAAAGAAGAAAAAAATGAATTTTAAATCGACTGTTACCACTAGAGAATATGAGATAGAAGAATTTATATCTTGTCGAACAGAAGGAGTGGTGTACCTGTTGGAATGTCCATGTCAAATTCAGTACGTTGGACGAACTAAGAGAGAACTCTGGAAGAGACTCAGGGAACATACCCAGAACATTAAGAATGGCTACCCAAAACATAGCCTATCTATATATCTAAACATTATGATCAGTTCCATAACAGAGATCCCTCCTCTTTAAAAGTATGGGGAATAGATAGATACAAACCCCATTGGAGAGGTGACAACAAAGTAATTAAACGTAGTCAGTCAGAATCTTGCTGGATTTATGAGCTTCGTACTTTAGCGCCATTAGGACATAATGTGGAATTTGATCTTAACTGTTTTATCTCGGATTATTGAATGTCTTATTTTAAACCATATTTCACTTCCCTTTCAATATTACTATTCTCTTTCTCATTTTTAGAATTATATAGAAATCATGTAGCTCTCTCTCTGCTATTAGATTATTTTAGATAATATTAAATAGGAAATTTGAGGAAGTTGTATAGTTAATAATTTGGTTTTAGATATTATTGACTATGTGTATCACAGGAGATTTGACTTATGGAATTTTTATGCATCTTATACAATGAGGTGTTTTATGAAATGCTTTTGTTTATTGATTAATTTTAGAATCATTATCAGAAATATATATTGTTCTCTCTATGGTAGGTTTTGTCAGAAATTATTTTTAATTTTATTTAGTATTTTGTTTCATTATCTTAAATGCCCACTAGATGGTAGTCCCGGTACTAAGGGTTAAAAAACCCATCTATGTGGTCATCTGAAATATTCGTTTTAACCACTAGATGGCGTTAGTCCATTGTAGATAGCCATTTTACCATGATTCTTGTTTTATATATAGTTTTATTTATTACTTATATTTTTAGGGTACTTACCATTGTTCGTTTTATATAAATATTATGTCAGTATCTTTTGTTGCTATTTGCTTAAAATGCAAGGAGATGCATTAGGATGTCTTAAGTTATTGTGTAGAGATTGCTGGGGTAACCCTTCCGCTATAAGAGGAATCTCTGTTTCACCTGTCTCCATACCCTTTGAGAAAGTGACGTGACGGTCACGCAACGCGTCAGGGAGGAGAGGTGGGTCCTGTCTTGTTCAGCTTTTTCCCGATCACAGCCAGGATCGGGAATCAGCTGTAGTGTTTGCTTGTTTTCGTTATACTAATGTAAGTGGATACTTTAAATAAATTTGGTTGTATTTTGATACTACACCATGGAGTATTCCTTCCCTTCTTTTGTATTGCCTGGCTGACCATACTGAGGTGCAGTGGGAGCAGAGAGCGTTTTCTAAACAGGAGATCCTGGAGCTGCCCGTCCATCTGGACTTTATTTACTAGGCTGTTATCGACCAGCCTTAAGGTGAGAGGCTGGGGGGACTGCACTGGGGAGTTGTTGCCGGTACTATTTTCACTATCTCCTGGAGATTGCCACAATCCGGATTGCACAGTGTATGGGACTTGTGATCGGGTGCACGATGTATTGCATGAATTTAAAACTATTTTAATTTTTTTTTGGACTGCTACCTCTTATACACTGATTACAATTATTACACAGAATTTATTTGTCACTTATTTGCACTATTTTTTATACTTTGTATTTTAATTCTACTTTATTTACATTGGGTCCTGGTGGGATTTTAATCACTTTTAGGTTATATTGGTTTGGTTATGTGATTCATTAGGGATTTACAAATAGGGATATTTATACCTATTTTTTGTTGTAGCGATGGTTCATCATAACCTTTGGTACACATTATGATGGTAGATTAATTGCTGTTGACACAATTATTATTGGGATTTTTCGTGTAGAATCTCCATTTATGTGGTTGTTTCACAATATATAGTTTTTTTATTTGATTGTTACTGATTTTTCACATCATTGTCGTTTTATTATTTTTGGATTTAGCGCCACATGACCTATTATTATTATTGTTAGTTATTTCATGGTGTGGGAACACCTTTAGGGTGGCAGCTTTATCAGCAATATTTTTTATTCATTATACAGTCTAGTTGGTGGTTTGCGCACCAGTACGCATTATTATTTTCAATCTAGCTGACTGCCATGAAATAATTATGGTCACTTTAGTCATCTACTACTCCTTTGAAAGGCTAAAAAATGACTTCACACTCATATCTTAAAGTAACATTAAAACTTCAGTTTTTCTTTAATTCAAATAAATGTGTTTTACTTACCTGATCTGTGCAATGGTTTTGCACAAAGCAGCCCCGATCCTCCTCTTCTGAGGTTCCTCACTGGCACTCCAGGCTCTTCTTCTTCGGCGAGTGCCCCTGTAGAAAGCCATTTTCTATGCTGGCACTCGCGTGGGCCCACTCCCGGAGGTAGCGCCAGACTAGCCTAGTGCTCTGTCATACGCGCCAGCAACTTTGTGTGGCTTTTGCCACACTGTCATCTTACTTTGCTTTCTATGGACAAGTCTGCTGCTGATTTTTGAACTCACGTGCCACTGTAGTTCACTTCCCGGTCAGCTCATCGACAACTCCTATGCACAATCAGGACACTACGGATCACGCCAGCACAGCTTTGCACGGAAACTTTGAAAATGCTTGAAAAAGGAATGCGGCTATTCCATCCATCTATAGCCAGCAATTTCAGAAACGCGTCGCATATTGATGACGTCACGGCCCGGCGCCGGCCTGTGTCTGCTCTCCAAGCCTCGCTTCCATCTTACATACACGGCCATGTCTCTCCCCTCACTACACAGGGACAGTGCGATCGCTGTGGAGATACAGCGCAGCCCTGCCATCCGGCCGGACGTCCTTCTCTCCCCCTCTCTTTATTTGACACTTATGCCACTATTGGACTGATCCTTTTCCTCCTTCACTGGACTACTGACACCATCTCCCAGGGACATTGTATCACACCGGTGTGTGTATGTGCTCAGCCTACTGCACCCCTGCCTGCCTGGACTTGATTGTGCTTTAGCCACATTGATACAGCTTCTGCCTACATTCCTGCATTTCTCAGCTCTTCAGTCCTCACCATGTTCCTGTACATGACTTCTCCTACTTTCATGTGAGTGGATATTTTGTTTCAAATAAAGTGTTTATGATAATTTCTCAGAGGCGCCCCTATTTATTGTTTTTTTCTCAGCTATTGGAACTCGCTTTTGGTTTCTTGGTGGCTGCCCTGACTGAGATAGCGTTTTTTTTATTAGTGTACACATCCGTACATCCACATTCCTGGACAATTGGGTACTACATTGTAAGGTATCTGCACATTGCGCCTTGTTACTTGTTTAGTTTACTCTCCCAGAATGCAACTTGGAGGACCACCTCCACCGAGTTATCTCCAGGACAGAGGAGCACTCATACGCTTCAACGTGTTGCCTTTCCAACACCGACCCATGGTGACAACGATACCTACAGGCACAGTGTGAAACTACATGCAACTCAGCCAAGCTGGAACAGAGGCAAATCTGACTATGTATAAACAGATAACCCACTAAATTTACCTATAAGCAGTAGATTGAAAATCTACCAGCGCTACATACTCCCCCCACTACAATAGACGTTGTCCTCAACGTCTGTCAAAATAACTCCCAAGCCTGAGAGTAGGTATTTGAACTTAAAACTTGGATGAAGGGGAAGAAAAGACAGTATAGAAATATTACAGTTTTAACATTTATAAAACAACACCTTTACATCCGTAAAAGAAAACACATTTAGAACTGTTACAAGTCCCACTATCTATCTAGCTGAAAAGCCTAACAGCTTGATAGGAGATCCAATTGTTCCTGAAAAAAAACAAAGTTAGACACACACTAAATATGTACAGTACCCTCACTAAACAGTTTAGGAGCAAAGTCTCATTCCAAAAGTAGAATGACACTGAAGTAACATGAGAAGTCCATCCCTATTTTTTTTAAGAAAATCACATCCTTTCAATAAAGAAAATCCAGCTAGCAAAGAGTCTTTGGATTTAGAAACGCTGAGATGAACATTATCTCTTGACCACAAAGATCTCTAAACACTGACACTCTCTAACTTTACAGCCCAAAGTTCTTTGTTCATAATCACCAATAAAACCGAGGATCTGGCAATATCAGTTTCTTTCCCAGTTTATCCACTGTAGTGATAAAGTACACAATATCATCTTTTCCAGGTCTGCAAATGACCACTTTGTCAGCATAGATGTGCCGACCATAGTTACAGTGTAGGAAACATCCACTGAAGCGTTCATCCATGGCAACAGAGACCCGACGGGTGTCGGAAGCAAATTAGCAACTTTAGACAATGTCTCTTTGGTAGTACTGTGCAGCTCCACACAAGGTGATGTCTTCACAGAATCAATGGCTGTCCACTCTGAGAAAGTCAAGGCAGAAGCAACATCTTCGCCCTGGGCCCACAATAGTTCCTGTGACATTGTCTCAAACAAATCATCATCACCGGAGAGATCTGACATGGAATCTATCTCCGAGTCTCTCAACTCTTCTGCTGGCAAATATTTACAAAAGAGTCCCAGATATGTCCCCCTTTGATCTCTCACCCGTTCCTGACATGGACTTCTCTGGATCCATGTATTTCTCCTCCTCCGGTTCGGGTAGTCTCTGGGGTAGGCCTCAACCATGGCCGCGGGAAGCCTTCACATATCCCACCTTCCTCTGGACAGATGCAATGGGGATAGGTGTAGTAGACGTGGAAATAAAAGTGATGTCCGCTGATGAAGTAGTGACAGCGGTATCTCCATCAGAAACACTCTCGGTGGTAACAGGCGAAATCACGGCCTGTTGTTCTCCAACAGCAATGGTAGCAGCTTCCACTGTGGCAATACCTGTAGCCCAGTCCACACGATAAGCACGGGCGACATGGTAGGTTGCTCCACTATGAACAAATATTCTCTGCACTGCAAACAACGAACAAATGGACGGAGATGTATGGCCAGTCCTTCACACTTGTGGCAAAGCATGCCCAGCCCTTCAATATCTCCAACTGTGTAGAGAACAAACCTCCCCTGCGGTTTCAGACGAATGCCGGTATCTGTCAGCAGGGTTCCGGTCAGCATAGCACCCTCAGCGGTACTCGTAGGGAACATCTTAGGTCCCATAGTTGGCGGTATCAACAGAAAAGAAGACATGGCTGCACTCTGATCTTCTCAGCACGATCACGAGGCCTCTCCTCTCCTCTGGCTCCAAAACACACACGCGTCCCATGTGGCAACAAGTAGGTTAGGCTCCTCCCACTTGTTCTTCTGATCACGTAGCTCCCGGGCTTTTACTTCTCACCCACAGCCTACGCAGTCGGAAATAAAGTCCTGCACTTTAACCCCTTCTTCTCTCCAAAAATTGACAAAGTCCAGAAACTTATTCCAACGTAAACTCCCGGTGAAATACTTCTCAGGGTTGCGGGAGGTTGATGGCTAACAATCCCGGACGACGCCCACACATGTAGCAATAACTCTCGGTGGAGCTGCTGGTTTAAAGCGGGCTGTTACCGTAACCTTCGTTACCTCTATTTCACCAGAACCGGGTCTAGGGTCCCGTTGAGTTTAATACCAGACAATGTAGGCACCGGACACTTGAGTATCTTTTCCAATGCTTTAATAAACGTAAATTGAAGGAAGTAGCAGGAAAGAGGTAGAAGAAGAGTTTCAGGGAAGTTCAAATACCTTTTCTTAGTGTAGTATTAGGAATTTTTAGAGTTGAATCTTTGCCCGCCTGGATAGGTTTCTCTCACTAACCTAGCAGCCAGTACGCAGCACGAACAAAAGTCTCTGCCACAGACTTGATTGGAACAAAACCCGTATGATCCCCTGCCACAGGATGTAATGGTTTACGATGAACAGCAAACACAGCACTAGAACCTTTAAGCCGACCCGGCAGTACTGTGTGGTAGGATTACTTTAGGATGCGTCCTCCATCTGAGTCACCAGGCCCCTCTCCAGACCAGCACTCTGCATGATCCTTCCGTGACGGGTCCTCCCCTGGGATCTTCTCAGTTGTCCAGCTTCTTCCCGTAGGACAGACAGCCCAGGACCATTCCTTTGCCGCTGTGGTAGTCCCCAGACAGACTTCTGGGCCCACCCACACGCTGCAGCGATGTGGGCCTCCCGGTCGGAGGACCACGAGGTAGTACTCCTAGCACATACCTGTCGGCCAGGAGGGCCAGCAGGTGGAATGAAAGACGAACCTTAAAACATGGCGTCTGTCCCATAAATACTCTCTCCCAGAATGCAACTCGGAGGACCACCTCCACCGAGTTATCTCCGGGACAGAGGAGCACTCATACGCTTCAACGTGTTGCCTTTCCAACACCGACCCATGGTGACAACGACACCTACAGGCACAGTGTGAAACTACATGCAACTCAGCCAAGCTGGAACAGAGGCAAATCTGACTATGTATAAACAGATAACCCACTAAATTTACCTAAAAGCAGTAGATTGAAAATCTACCAGCGCTACATATATATATATATATATATATATATATATATATATATATATATATATATATATATATATATATATATATATATATATATATTTTTTTTTTTTTTTTTTTTTTGGCTTAATACCAAAGCAGCACCATAGAATAACATTGTGTACTGGGTGTGCATGTGCAGTGTGCATGGGATTTTAAGTTCTGGCAGCACAATAAAGTTATTTCTGTAATTTTTTAGTGGGTTTTAGCATACTATTTAAAGATCAATAAAGCTTGTTAGATATTTTCAATGATATACCTTGGTAGATTCTCCTTATTGCTTTCTTGGGATATCTCTTTATCCCAACCCCCTTTCCTATATTCCTCACTCCCGAGGCACCTGGTCTGTTTATTACCACAGACCGGGCAGCTCGGCCCAACCCCCTTGTCACATCATTTGATTGACAGCAGTGCTATCAACCTGCACAGTGAGGAAGAGACAACAGTGAGAGCCGCTGCTCTCATGCACATCACTAGATCAGAATCAGGCTCAGGTAAGTGGCTCAGATAAGGGGGGGGGGATTGTGTAGCACAGAAGGTTTTCACCCAAAGGGGAAGCTCCCCTTGTCTGCCTTCTTCCCCCCATCCGCTGCCACATTGGGCACCTTTTGAACAGGTAAGTGCCCTAATATTAAAAGTCAGCAGCTACAGTATTTGTAACTGCTGGCTTAAAAATTTTTTTGGAAGGAGCCTAGAGCTCCACTTTAAGTCTGTTATTAAGCACTAAGGGTTAATGTATTAGTCATATGTTGCACCCTGGAGTTTAGGCAGGGTTGCTCCTCACAAATTTACTTGCTAGGAGTAGTTATCCTGGTTGATTGCTAGAGAGCTATTGATTTCTCCCTAAGTTTGGCCTTGTTGCACTTTTCTCTTCTACCACTAGTTTGCCGGGTACTTGGTGGTACTAGATATGAGAAGGGCAACTCAAGGTCAGGTTATGGATATGTGGGGTATCTCAGGCAATGGGTAGGAGTTTTCTTGAATCCCTTGGCCTGCTGGGAGAGCCTATATATTCGGATGGAGTCAGGTGATTTACGTTCTGTGCCACCTGGATGGCTGTCTGGGTGGACGTGTGTCATATTGTCTGGGCTCCTAGGCTGGAGATTGTGTCTATCCTGGGCACATATGGGTGCTGGGATGTCTGAGGGCCTATCCAGAAGCAAGAGAGAGCAGCGCAGAGTTGGGATTGTAGCTTGCAGTCCAACCAAAAGTGACTGTTCTGTCGGCCGGAGAACCTGTCGTGGTCAGAGGTAGAGGGGAAGCTGTCACCAGAAAGAGACTATCCACCTTATTACCAGGGACCACTGTGAGTAACTGAAGCAAGTATCAGAGCAGTATTCTCACCAACCAGGATGGTGAAGAATCAGGAAACTTCAGTGGGAATCAAGCCAGGGACCCAACAAGCGGAGGTGATGCTTGCAGAGCAGCCTTGTGTGTCAAGCTAGGGACCGAGCAGGCCAGCGTGGGTGACGCTTGAGGAAGATACCACCATGAAGATTGGAGAAGCTCAAGGGATTCAGTGACATTTAATCAGTGGGTCTAGTGAGAGACCGGGAGCTCAGTATATTGAATAACTACAAGGAGAGATTGTAGTGAAAGTGAAGGAACTGTTAAGCCTTGTGTTTGGAACTGTTAAAGACTGTTGCTATAGGAGACAGCATTCCTGCACATGCAGATGTGACGTCTTGCTGGATGCCTGTCGTCCTATTGAAGTCTTGGAGTCTGCCAATCAATCTTGCAACTACCTAAGGGTGTCATGGCCCTAATCCTCTCTCCCCCATAAAAGATTGTTAAGAGAAATAAACTTTTTTTTGCTTTCAAGAAGTGTCTGGCGCCCAATAACTTTATCCACCTTGCACCCACCATGCCTCACAACCCACCACATACCGAAGGATATCAGCTGCCTCTGGCCCTGGAGGTTCACATCAGACCAAATGAGGCCTGGGACCTTGTTACACATAGAAAGATGTACAAGTATTATTGGTGAGGGGAAAAACCCTAATGCCGCGTACACACGATCGGAATTTCCATCAGAAAAACTTGGATGGTTTTTCCGACGGAATTCCGCTCAAGCTTGCCTTGCATATACACGGTCACACAAAAGTTCTCTGTATACAATTTGGACGCGCAAAAAATCACGCATGCTCGGAAACAATTTGACGCATGCTCGGAAGCATTGAACTTAATTTTCTCGGCTCGTCATAGTGTTGTACGTCTGTTCTCGACGGTCGAAAGTTCTTTCGACCGTCGAGAACAGACGTACAACACTATGACGAGCCGAGAAAATTAAGTTCAATGCTTCCGAGCATGCGTCAAATTGTTTCCGAGCATGCGTGATTTTTTGCGCGTCCAAATTGTATACAGACGAACACATTTTCGGATAGGAACTTTTCCCAACCGAAAAATAGAAAACATGCTCTCAATCTTTTGCTGGCTGGAATTCCGATACACACGGTCGCATATTTCCGACAAAAAGCTTTCATCTGAGTTTTGCTGGTGGCATTTCCGATCGTGTGTACGCGGCATTAGAAAAAAAAGAGAGAAACTATCTCCTATATACTTACTCTCTGGAACACACAGGATAATAAATTAACTGCGCAGGTTTGCCGTTTGCGCCTTTACAATTCGAGGTGGAAGGGAACTATTACAGAGGTCTGTTTTACAGGATTCCTAGAAGATAGGGACAGACTGTACCACAATATCCTGGAATATGGGAAACATTTTGACCAAATGTATGGATAAGAAGTGCAGAAGGAATTCAATGACTGTAATGTGTGGTAGTCTTGATTATAATCGCTCCACAATTGACAGGGGAACAGTCGCCCCCATAGCAAAGTTGGTTCAGCAAGAAGCAAAAATACAGTTATCACTATTAAGTTATGTGCCTCGAGCGGACGGTAACCGCTGGATGATATGCTTTATGCTGAAAGTTTGGGTTTGTATGCTCACATCAAGTTGGGGAGATGTGCAGCTGGGAGGGATCGGAATTGTTAAATGGATAAGTTTTCGTTTTTGTTTTGGGAATGTAAGTACTGATGTGATCTTATTACGGCTAGACAGGCAATATGTACTTAATAACAAGATATGTAACAGCAGAATGGTACTGGGGAAAAGGCAGACAATAAGGTTCTACTATCTTGAGATCTCAATGGCTGGCAATTATACTAATTATATCCAGAGAGCAACATGGCCAATGTTAAATTTTTAACGTGGAACGTACGTGGTCTGCGGAATAAGGTAAAGCGAACCGCAGCATTAGCATTTATAAAATCGCAAAAAGCCGATATTATAGCTATAGCAGAAACACATATCACAGGCCGGCTGCAGGTAGCTTTAAAAAGACCGTGGATAGGATGGTTATACCACAGCACGCATACCAATCAATCAAGGGGGGTATCGATATTGTTTGCCAAAAGAGTGCCTTTTGAGTTAATAACATTGGAATCGGATCGATTAGGAAGATATATATTCTTGCATGCTACCATAGGAGGCAACTCCCTATTAATTTTGGCGTGTTACACCCCCCCCCCCCCTTTTTCGACTGAAGTGGTATTGAAAGGATTGGCATTCATGGCTCAGAACCTGACAGTCCCAGCAGTTTGGATGGGTGATTTTAACCAAACCATGAGTCCAACCCTGGATAGACCAGGACTGGGGGATACATCCAGGGTAATACCACACCAAACCAGACTCAATAGACTATTTACAGAATTTGCTCTCACAGACGTATGGAGATGGCAAAACCTGACAAAAAAAACATATACATGTCACTCGGTAGGCTGTGATACGATGTCCAGAATTTATTTTATATTAGTCTCAAACTCCCTATTGTCCAAAATTACAGGGTCGGGTATGGCTCCAAGAGCACTATCAGATCATTCACCTTGCTGGATAACAGCATCTCTATTAAAAGCGATACCCACCTCTACTTGGAGGATAAATCCATTCTGGTTGTCGGTCATGCCTGATCTTGAGGGCATAGGGTGACAGTTACAATACATCCTAAACAATTTAAACATTACAGAATCAGGTACTGCAGTCTGGGATAACTTTAAAAATCAAGCTAGTAGACTATTATCAACAAGAATAAATAGATTTAAAAGTTCTTCTAAACTGCTATTACAGATAACCACTGACAAACTGCAGGAGTTGGAACAGGTGTACGCACAAGATCCCAGTACTGACAACCTACATAAAGTACAAATGCAATCCAGAGTGGTAACCCAAATGCATACAGAGAAAGCCAAACAACAGGTATTTTTCAAAAAACAAAGAATTTTTGAACACGGTGAGCAAGCGGGTAGACTACTGGCATATTTAGCTCATTTAAATGATAAACCCCCAGTGGTGGTGACCTTAGCTACCCAACAGGGTAGCTCATTTAAATGATAAACCCCCAGTGGTGGTGACCTTAGCTACCCAACAGGGGGACCTGATGACCGACCCACACCAAGTTGCAGATAGCTTCCAAAACTTTTATAGGAATTTATATAAAACTCAGAGTGCACACTCCACGCAAGAAATTAAAAATCATTTACACGGTATTCAGTTTCCTAGACTCAACACAGAACAGGTCAAGTTACTGGACGCCCCCATTAGCCAAGAGGACATATCTGAAGCACTGTCCCAGCTAGCTAAATCTAAGGCCCCTGCTCTTGACGGCTTGCCACTAGAATTTTACACTACATTCCCTGACATTCTAATGCCGAAATTGCAAAAATTATATCAATTAATATTTAAACATAGAACACTCCCTCCATCTATGCAAGAAGCACAGATAATAGTTCTACCCAAACCAGGGAAAGACCCCAGATATCCCGAGTCCTACCGTCCAAACTCGCTACTTCAAGTAGATATCAAAATATTGGCCAAAACTCTAGCATCCCGCCTAAATAAAGTCATATCATTAATTCACCCTGACCAGACAGGCTTCATGCCCGGAAAAAATACGGCCATGAATATAAGAAGACTTTTTTTAAACCTCCAAGCGCAGCATGACAACCAAGATACCAGAGTAGTGGTGGCCTTAGACACAGCAAAGGCTTTCGATTGAGTGGAATGGCCCTTTCTATGGGAGTGCTTACGAGAATATGGATTTGGTCCAAATTTTATACAGTGGGTACAAATACTTTATCAATCACCAAAAGCACGGGTCTTCGTTAATGGATGGCTGTCAGGGCAATTTCCTCTTGAAAGAGGCACGCGCCAGGGATGTCCCCTTTCCCCACTGCTATATGCTTTAGCAGCCGAGCCTTTAGCCATAGCCATAAGAGCAGCCACTGACATAGTTGGACTAAGAATAGGTAATTATACCGAAAAGATTGGACTATACGCGGATGACATGATACTTTATCTAGCTGATCAAGGCCCGTCGCTTCAAGCGGCCCTGGACATTATAGATAGAATGGGGAAATTCTCAGGACTACGTATAAACTGGGAAACATCCCAGATACTTCCCATAGACCAGTTTCCTCCAACCAATATACATCCAGACCTACCATTAGTCAGGGTAAACACTATTAAATACCTAGGGGTACTGGTTACAAGGGACCTACGCGAGTACACAACCAACAACATAGAACCACTGTTTACCATGATTAAAACAAAAACACAAGCCTGGTCCAAACTACCACTGGAAGTAATGGGAAGAATAAATATCATAAAAATGATTATCTTGCCCAAGATCCTGTACATGGTATGGCATGCTCCACTGTATATACCTATTGGGATCTTCAAAAAAATGGAATCTATACTGAATACTTTTGTTTGGGGACATCAAAGACATAAGGTAGCTTGGCATATCCTTAAAAATCCTACAGACATGGGGGGAACATCTCTAACAGATCTGCAGGAATATTATATAGCTGCACAGCTGTCACACATGCATCACTACCATAACAATGAAAAACAGCGGTATAGTACATCAGTATCTTGTAGCCCAGGCAGCCCCTTAACTACCCCGCTTCAAGTTATATTACGAGGAGGACAATTTAATAGGAAAGGTCCACAATTCTTAATCAATACTTAATCATCACCAAAAAATATGGGGAATAGCCCTGAAAAAACTTAGAATAGGGCATATTCACTCTCACACCCCTTTATAGGCCAACAACCAGTTAGCAGAGCTTAAAAAAATACCGGACCCTACTTTATGGGCTAATTATGGAATAATCTACCTACACCAAGTAATGACAAACTCTAGGCCTAAAGCATTTCAAACTCTTAAGGATGAATATTCAATTCTGCAACAATTATTATTCAAGTATTTACAACTCCGGCATGCCTTGCGCTCTCAATTTAGGGATGAAAGTTGTAACCTGGAATGTCCCCAAATCTTAGATATAATAATGGGATCCGAATCACAAAAATTGATATCCAATCTGTATTACTCTATAAGGATACCCAGAATCAAAGAAGTGGTACAAAAGGCCAAAATAAGGTGGGAATGTGATATAGGAGATGTTAGAGACTCAGATTGGGAGGAAATATTGGAAAATGTAAAAGCAACATCTCCAAAACTGTCTGATAGATTGACGCAGATATATATCATACATCAAGCATACCTGACACCCAACAAACTAAGGAAGTTTCAACCCACACGCAATATATTGTGTCCTCACTGTTCGGGTGAGGTGGGTAGTTTCTATCATTTAATTTGGGAATGCACTGTCCTCCAAACATACTGGATTCAAGTGATTAAGTTTTTACACGACCAAATGGGTTCCCCTGTAGTATTAGACCCAAAGCTTTGTATATTGGGTCTCCTTCCGGACGCGGACATTGATAAATACCAAGCCACATTTATATCTGAAGCTCTATTTATGGCCAGAAAAGTAATCGCTAAAACTTGGATGCAGAACGTAACCCCCACCATATCAAGCTGGAAGAGAGATGTTAATAATTCCCTCCCATACAAACAACTGATTTACAAACATAGGGGAAGTAGTCATAAATACTCAAGGATATGGGATGGGTGGTTGGGAGACGGGGAGACTTGTGTATAGTAATGCGTGAAAACAATATTATCAATACTTAGCAGCTGAAAAACACAAATATACACTATGTAATTAAGTACTGGTTGAAAGCTCCTCACCTGATTATTAACACTTTGTATACCTTTAATATGTAATGCCAGCTACGTAATGTGCTAATGTATGCAAACGTACCACATGTGACTATATTTTATGTACTTATATATAGGCCTCATATTTGATGTATAGAATCTGCCTGATCTCAATAAAGTTTGTTTTCCCAATGAAAAAAGAAAAAAAAGAGAGAAAAAACTGAGGCCAGAGGGATTGTCTGTGAAAACTAATGTAAGTATGCATAAGAGGGATTCTATGTGGGAGATGTAATAATGTTATGCTATTTATAAGACCATTTCTATGTACCAAAGCAGCTGCAATTACTTAGTAGCTGATTTCCGGTAGTAAAAGGTTTTCAGTGCTATCAATAGCTTTCAAAAAGGGCTTTTGCAAGCAGAGGGGCTCCCAAAACACAGCTGCTGCGTCCGGGTGTGTCATAGTGTTTATTAAATGAAGCATTGGCATCTCAAAGGTTATTTTAAATCCATTTGACACCTGCAACTTGTTTATACAGAGTTTTCTTTCTTCCCATGGCAGACCTTTTAGTTAGATGCAAAACATATATATATATATATATATATATATATATATATATATATATATATATATATATATATATATATATATATATATATATATATATATATATACTTTTTTTACATTTTGGATAGAGTGAAGAGGGATTAGAGCACCTGTCAGGTTTGTATTGCTACCTGTGCCTCCTTAAGGAGATTTACCCTCTCTATTTGTTCTGTTTATATTTATCACCAAAAGTGAAACTAAAAGAAAATTTCACATTTTGAGTTGTCGCAATTACGGAAATAAAGGGAAAATCTACCAATGGGGACACTAGTTTTGGTGACAACCAGGAATTCCCTCACTTTGGAGGCATCTCCTTTCACTTCCCGTTTTGGGATGGGAGGTAAAGAAAATCTTCCCAAAGTGATGCAGATGGCACAAAAATAATAATATAATCCTCAACAGTCCATATTTAACTATATAATACCAGCTTGTTACACCTTCTTTTCCAGACCATTTTTCAGTGCTGTGATAGTTTGACTGACAATTACTCATGCAATAGTTTCCCCAAATTAATTTTATATTTTTTTCTGGACAGGTAGACCTTTGTGGGGTTTTTTCATATTTAATAACCAGGAAAAAAAAAACACTTTCCTTGCATTCCAAAGTTCAGTAAGTGTTCCGGTAAGACAGGTGAGACTAGGATGACTTACTTCCAATATCAATTCAAGCTTCAATGATAAACATCATACTTTTGCAGTCAGGCAGTTTGTGTACAGATTGGGACAATCTACATAGGCACATACCACAAAAATAAGTGCAGTGGCTTCATTAAATATGTGTACATATTTTATCAGAAAGGATAAAACCGGTTGTACTCAAAAAGAAAAGGGTTGTTGGGCACATCAATAGGAAGACTACTTTCTTGCTCAGTGGATTACAACACATTCATGAAACCTTTTTCCACCAATAAGTATGCATCACAGTAGAGGCTGACCATTTTCCTCAGAGCCGCAACTCAGAAGTCCCGGTCCTTAAGGAATATTAGTGATTACTGTAATTGGCCATTACAGCAATCTCAAGGCACAGAGAAACTCTGACTCAGGGTTTTTAGCCTATGATATTATATGTCTAATTTTTTTTTTGTAAATTATTTTTTATTATAATTTCAATGTAAGTACAGAACAGAACAGAGCCTATTGGGCATACCCAGGCTCGGTCAACAACTACATAGAAAAACAAAACAAAACAAAAAACATACACATAGAATCTATATCTATGTTCCTAACTAAACCATTGTACGCTCAACCACCTTGCAGACTATTCAAAGCAGTCCTCCAATTCCATGTGTACACTGCAATACCCACTATATTCATTTATGTAATGAGATGTGCAATATAGTAACATATTCAATTCCCCCCCTTCCCATACCTATCGACTGAACAGCCCAGGGACTTTTATGAGATCAGGAACGCCATTTGAGCCCTTCCCGGTTACTCAATAGAGTGAACTAATCATCAATCGAGTCTGAATTAGTAGACCGGGATTCCGTCCAAATATCCCATATTTTGTGGAATTTTTTTTCACAACCACGTGACAGGTAAGTAGCTTTGTACAATGGTAGGGCCGCATTCACCAACCTCTTCCAGAAATTTATTGAAGGTGCTTATGAGGCCTTCCATCTGAGTACTATAGATTTACGGGCATAGTAAAGTAATAATCCTAGCAGGGTTCTGATTGCCCGGCTGGGGCCAGTGGTTTAACGAGTCCCAGCAGACATACCTCTACAGACAATGGCACAGGAACGGTGGTGACAGTCAAAATAAATTTGGTTACCTCAACCCAAAAAATTGCAATCTGAGGACAATTCCAAAAAATATGAATGAAATCCGCTGATGCTGAGTTACACCTCCAGCAAGAGGCAGAAATAGATGGATAGATTCTATTTAAGCGCTCAGGCGTGTAATATACCTTATGTATTATTTTAAATTGGACCAATCTATCTCTGGCTGATACTAGCTGTGAGAAGGGGTATTCCCACATTTCTTCCTATTCTTCTGTGTCCAATGCAGGGAAATCTACCTCCCACTTTGCCTTAAGGTTTTCTAGTCCCGTGTGTACGTTAGGGAGTAGTGCCTTATATATGGAAGATAAAGGTTTAGACAGAGCTTCATCTCTGAGCAGAGTCTCTAGATTTGAGGTGTAAAAGGCCATGGAAGCATTTGAAAACTGAGTGTTGAAAGCGTGCCTAAGCTGCAGGAATCTAAACAGGTGTGAGTTAGGTAAATTATATTGTTGTTTCAACCTATCAAAAGTCTGTAAATTGCCTTCAAGACAAATTTGATTTATATATTTAATGCCCTTGCATGCCCATACCCCAGAGTCGGGAATGGACCCAAATTCTGGTAATTGCGGATTGAACCAAAGAGGGCTATAAGGGGAGATGTGTCCAGAGGGGATGGGGCGTAATGAATTTGCCACTGTCCACGCCCGTATTACCGCTCTCATTGCTGATGTAAGAGGGAAGGGAGCTCTAGAGCCCCGGTAAAGTAGGTTCCTTAGCGCCTCACAAGACCCCAATCGTGCTGCTTACAGAACCACTGCTGCATTGGACTCATCAGAGATCAGCCAGTTGTGGGCGTGTGATAGCATGGCCGCCACAAAATAAGAGTGAAGGTCAGGGCAAGCCAAACCCCCCTCTCCCCAAGGTCTCTGCAGCACCGTCAGCTTAAATCTCGGCTGACCGGATCCCCAAAGAAAAGATAATAGAACGGTATTTATTAGGCAAAATATCTTTTTGGGGATCCAGACAGGTGCATGTCTGAGAGCATAGAGAAAGGCAGGCAGAAGCTTCATCTTAAATAAATTGATCCTCCCGATTAAGGAGAGGGGAAGATTCGCCCACGCCCTCAGCCTCTTTCTCATCCTCTGCACCAGTGGTTCTAAGTTAAGGGTATAATAATCAGAGGTAGATGTGGAGATGTGAATACCTAGATATTTAATTTTGTCTGTCCATAGTAAAGGTAAATTAGGATCCGCTATATCTTTTACGGCCCCATCTATCGGCAAAATTTGGGATTTATCCCAGTTTACTTTGAGCCCTGAACAGCTAGTAAAATTGGAGAGAATGGTCAACGTCTCCCGAAGGGATTGGGCAGGGTCATTCAAGAAAAGGATAAGATCATCTGCATATAAAGCCACTTTCTCATGAATGGATCCCACCTGTATGCCCCTAACCCCGTCTGCCTGTCTGAGGGCTGAGGCAAGTGGCTCCATCACCAAGGCAAAAAGGGCCGGTGACAGTGGACAACCTTGCCTCGTGCCTCTTCCAACAGAAAAGGGTGCCAACAGAGCACCACCAAGCTTAATCTGCGCCGTTGGATCTTTATATAAAATATAAATCCATCTGCGAAATACTTCTCCAAAACCCATAACTTCTAGGACCGTGGACATAAAAGGCCATGCCACTGAGTCGAACGCCTTTTCAATGTCCAGTGTCACCATTACTCTTGTAGAGGACTCAGTGGGAGGTAGCTGAAGATGGGTGAACACTCTACGTAAATTTATATCTGTTGATTTCCCTGGCATGAAACCAGTCTGGTCTATATTAATCAGGGATGGAAGAATCGTCCGCAGTCTGGTCGCTAGTATTTTTGTCAAAATCTTGAGGTCATAATTTAGGAGGGATATCGGCCTATAAGAAGTACAGAGGGATATGTCTTTACCGGGCTTAGGGATGAGGACTATGTGCGCCTGATACATTGAAGGGGGTAAGGACATCTGTTTTTTACTTTCAGAGAAGACTTTTAACAATTTTGGTGCAAGTAATGAGGCGTACATTCTGTACCATTCACCAGGTAGGCCATCGGGCCCTGGTGTTTTACCACTGGGAAATGAGCAAATCGCCTCTTCTATCTCCTCAGTGGTAAACTCTCTGTCTAAAAATTCTAAATCCTCCTGCGAAAGAGTGGGTAGGTGTAGGGACTGCAAAAATTCCCTACGCCGATCTTCAGGCCATCCAGGGACCGCCTTATATAAGTTTCGTAGAAGGATCTGAATTCATTTATAATTAGTTCGGGGGTAGAGATAACCTGACCATCTGAACCACAGATTTCTGACACCACCGTCTGCATTTTAGAGTCCGCTACTAAATTCGCTAGGAGTTTGCTGTTTTTGTCTCCAGATTCAAATATCTTCCCTGCCAAGGAATTTAAATCTAGATGTGTGGCCAAGACAAGATGTAGAGACAATGCTCTTCTTGCCTCGGCTAACCGGCTAAAGTGATCCAGAGTCGGGGAGCCAGAAAAAGCCTCCGCTGCTCTAGCCTCTCCCTCCTCAAGCACCTGGACCCGACCGGACATCTCAGAACGGACCGCTTTAATAGCGGAAATGTATTCTCCTCTAGTGTTGGCCTTAAAAGCGTCCCAGACTATCTGCGCTGAGGCTGAATCCTCATTAATCTCCCAGTATTGTTGTAGTTTGGGAGAGACCTCCTCCCCCACCCTCGAGTCCTGCACCCATTTGGGTGCTAAACGCCAACAGTCTCGACTCCTGGTGTTCGACAACTCCAAGGTGACCTCCAGAGGTGCATGATCAGAGAGGCCCGCCGGTAAGTACGAGACCCCTCTCACCGCCGCCAGGGCACAGATGTTGCCAAAGACCAGATCGATCCTGGAACCAGATTTTTTTTTTTTTTTTTTAAATAAATTTTTATTGAAGGATGTAACATACAGGGAATGACATCAATAGACAGTATCATTGTATTTTGTGATTTTTTTTTTTTTTTTTCCAAAAAAGGAAAATCCAAAGTAAACATCAGCCTTATACAAAATAGGAATATAAAACAGCTGATAAAGACAAATAGCCTGGGGAATGGGGAGATGGTACCTTCTATGCGGAAGGGAGGGAATAAAGGAGATGAAACTGGATGGATCTAGGTGGGGGGGGAGGGATTCCCTGAGATTTCTAGCAGAATGTTACTGGATGTACCCCGCATAGGGTGGAGGAAGGGATGAGTGGGGGAAAACCAGGTAGATGTAGAATATCAACATCAGACATCAGGGGGGGGGGGGGTAGGAGGGGAGAGCACCAAGAGCGTGCTTTGGATGGAGTAATGCAGCCTGTGGGTATAAAGTACAGGTTAAATGAATAACAATAAGGTTGACATGATAAAGATAGTGATATTTACGTATAGTGGTATGGTATTGATGTCCTTTGTAGCAGTTGCGGTCTCCACCTTCCTACAAGGGGAGAAGTAAGGGGTCCTAAGGAGCACGAGGAAGTCCTGGATCGTGTTGTGATATTTGGTAGGAGTTGGGTTCCTTATGTTGAGGAATCTTGGTTTGGGGGGATCATTCCATCTGCGGTGGGGGGGGAGGTTCCTGATAGAGGAAAGAGAAAGTCTCAAGATGCGCTATATCCATGGGAGAGAGTGTTGAGGTCATGAAAGCCCCCCATTTGTGGTGGAAGCGTGTCCTGGTTGTTTCGTTCGTAAAGTCCATGTTGATCCTACCTTTGTAAAGCAACTGTAGGAGGTCCCTTTTGATTTGAGAGGTATTGGGACATGCGTCGGAGATCCAATTTTTTAAAATGGCTCTTCTGGCGAGAAGGAGGCATATCAGGATCCAATCCTTGTAGGAGGGGGCAGGGTTCGGAGACCAGGGTAACCATTGGGGGTCCCAGTGACCGAAAATGAGGAGAAGGGGGTCCTTAGGTATTTTCAGCAGGGTTACATCAAATATGTAATGGAGGACCTTGTCCCAGAAACTGGAGATGTAGGTGCATGACCAGAAACGATGGGTCAAAGAAGGCCTGGGGTGTAGGCATAAGGGGCACGTGGAGGGGGTTTGAGGTTGTTTGTTCGAGAGGAAGGGTATGTGGGCTCGATGGACGATCTTAAGTTGGGTTTCCCTCCAGGATTCGTTGGGCACCAGTTTGTGAATAGTGTTGAGGCCTTGAAGTATTTTGTCGACCAATTCGGCATCAGGGGAGTCTTTTGCCCAGTTAGCTGCTGAAGATGTCTTCAGTGAGGGAATGGCTTTTAGTAGGAGAGGCTGGTATATGTCTGAGATTTTGTAGGAGCCCTTTGCGAGAAGAGAGTCCGATAGGGACGTTTGAAATCTTTTGTGATCGTCTCTGCAGGCATTTTTGAGAAAGCTGATACATTGACCATAGTGGAACATGTGTGACTGTGGAAGTTGGAATGTCTCCGCTAATGACTTGAAAGGGACGGGGCGGCCAGTTTTTGAGTCACAAAGCGAAGAAAAGTTGGAGATGCCTTTCTGTTGCCAGGTGATGTATGGCTGACTTTCCAGACCTGGGGGGAAGCTCGGGTTTCCTTGTATTGGAAGGTGTTTAGAAATAAACGGTGAGAGCTTGAGGCATTTCCGGATCTCCCTCCAGGCAATGGCTGTGTCCCGAAGTAGTAGGTTATGTTGAAAGGGTGGGGGGATGGATTTCCACTTGCAGTGTAGGAGAGCTACCAGGGAGTATGGATTGACCATTTCGGTTTCCAGACAAAAGTTGGAGTATCGAGATGTTTGCGCTACCCAATCTAAACTTATCCTCAGGAGGCAGGCTAAATTATAAATTCTGACATTAGGGAGACTAATACCCCCTTCGCGCCTGGGAAGGTAAAGTTTAGTGAGTGCAATTCGCGGCCGCCTATTCCGCCATAAAAATTTGGATATTGCCTCGTTAAGAATTTTTGTGTCTTTATGCTGTAGGAGTAAGGGAATGGTTTGTAATGGGTAAAGTAGGAGGGCGAAGCTGACCATTTTCACTAGATGACATCTTCCCAGTAGCGAGAGGGGGAGATCCATCCAGTTTGTTAGTTCCTGAGAGATTTTTTTGAGTAAGGGTGGGTAGTTGAGGTGATAGAGAGAGGAGGGTAGTTTTCCTATTCTTATGCCTAAGTAGGTGATGTGGGAATGTGCTACCGAGAATATGGAATTCTGTGTCCAAGGGGGGTTGGACGCGGTGCCTAGGGGGAGGATTTCGCTTTTGTTGTAGTTTATGCGAAGGCCCGAGCATAATCTAAATTGGTCAAAGATAAGCTTAATCGTGAACATGTCAGAGGAGGGGTTTGCTGTGAATATAAGGACGTTGTCGGCAAATAGTGAGGTGCGAAGCTCCTGTTTGCCGATGGGGATGCCGTTTAGTGGGGCTACGTGTGATAAATATCTAGATAATGGTTCTAATGCTATGTTAAAGAGGAGTGGTGATAGGGGGCAACCCTGCCGGGTCCCTTTGTGTAGGCGGAATTCCTCTGATAGGAGGCCTGCTGCTACCAGTCTAGCGGCTGGGGCGGTGTACATGGTGTTTATGAGATGAGCGAAGGAGCCGGAGAATCCCATTTTGTTCATGACCAGAGAAAGCCATTCGAAGCTTACGTTATCGAAGGCTTTCTCCGCGTCCAGAGTGATGATAGCATACTTTCCCTCTGAGTTGCATTTGGCATGTTCTAGGACCATCATTACCTTCCTGATGTTCATGGTGGCAGTTCTGCCTTTCATGAACCCTGATTGGGCAGGGTGTATCAGAGAGGGTATGATGTCTGCTAATCTTGTGGCAATAATTTTAGAAAGGATTTTGACATCTAGATTTAGAAGTGAGATTGGCCTATATGAGCCTGGTTCTTGGGGGTCTTTACCTTTTTTGGCTAGTAATTTGATAGTGGCTTGATTGCCCGTGGGTAGGTATGTTCCCCCTGTCCAAATGTGCTGATATACTTCATGTAGTGTGGGTTCTACGAGTGGTTGTAGTGACTTGTAGAATTCTCCCGTGAATCCATCAGGACCTGGGGCTTTCGAGGGAGCTAGGTTTTTAATTGTAGTGGATATTTCGTGGAGGGATATTGGGGCGTTTAGAGCTTCTAACTGTGTGGGTGATACTTGCGATAGGGTTACCTTTTCAAGAAATGATTGTGCTGTCTCATGGTTTATGGGATCTGGTCCATATAAGGATGAGTAATATTGTAACATGGTATCATTTATGTCTGTTTGTGTGGTTTTTTATGTTACCCCGAGAGTCCCGGAGAGATGAGATGTGTGTCGGATGGTAGGGTCCCTTACATTTTTTGCCGAGGAGTTTACCTGCCTTATTGCCGAATTTGTGGAGGGTGGCATCCATGTGGGCTTTTTTCGTTTGTTCTAGGGTTTCGGCCCAAGTGTCAAAAGACTGTTTTGCTGATTGCCATGCCTTCCTGCTATCATTGGAGTTATTTGTGTATAGTATTCTTTGGGCTAGGTGTAGTTGGGAGCTGGCTTGTTTGTATTTTTTGAGTGCGTTTCTTTTAAAGGATGCTGCATAGGAAATTATACGGCCTCTGAGGAATGCTTTGCCTGCTTCCCAGAATAAATTGGGGTTGTCGGAGTGTTCAGCATTGGTCGAAGTGTATTCCGACCAGACTTTTTCGATGTATTGTCGAAAGTCAGCGTTGTTGTGGAGATAAGAGGGGAAACGCCATATTTTAGGATTTGGGTGTAAGTCAGGGTTATCAATCGTGGTCGAGATTGGTGCATGGTCGGATATGGCAATGTCGTGAATGTCCGCATCGGATACCATTGGTAGAAGGTCGTCTGAGCAGAAGAGGTAGTCAATTCTGGTGAAGACATTGTGGGGATTGGAATAAAATGTAAAGTCTCTGTCGGCTGGGTGTCGGATTCGCCAGATGTCGTGTAGATGGAGGGATTCCATCGTTGAGTCTAGTAGAGTTTGTGAATCTAGATCTGAGGGGAGGAATGTGCGCTTAGAAGTGGATCTGTCATCTATCGGGTGTATTGTGGAGTTAAAGTCTCCGCCCACTATGTGTGGGAGAGTCGGGTCGCTGAGGAGCCATGTTGAGAGTTCACTATAAAATTGTTTTGTGGGGTTATTGGGCGCATAGATGTTTGAAATTATAATTTCCTTGGTTCCTAATTTGATATGGGCTGAGATGAGGCGCCCCTGAGCATCTGCTTTGGTGGATAGGACCTCACATGGCAGGTTTTTGTGGATGAGTATCAGAACTCCTGCTTTGCGTCCATTGGAATCTGAGCCTAATACTGTACCTACCCATAATTTTTTCATTCGGTGGAAGTCAGGGGTGGAGAGGTGGGTTTCTTGGAGTAGGGCAATGTCGGTTTTGAGTCTTTTGAGGTGACGGAGGATTTTCATTCTCTTATTGGGTGAACGAAGCCCTTTAACATTCCAGGAGACTAGTTTCATATAGGGGGGGTCACTGGGGGGGTATGTGGAGATTTTGTATGGTTTTCACCTGTTGATATGTGGTGGTGTGGCGTGAAATTAGGCTGAGTTCTGGGGGGGGTTATTTTGTTTAAACGAGGGATTTTGTAACCGCTAAGGGCGTGTGTGCAATAAGGTGGGGGTGCATAGTATAGGGAGGGGTACAGGAGGGGGAGGGTAGAAAAGAGAAACAATAAAACATATTCAGTAAACTTCACTTTTTTCCGCATGGAGTTGACTGTGTAGTCCAACTCCCAACGCAAGACTCAGAGACTGCTGTATTTGAGAACCCGCATTTAAGGGGGTGAAATGCATTGGCAGCTTGGTTTGCGCAACATTAGACGGAGGAGTTGGATACACAGGAGAGCCAGGGGAGAGAGACAATACCTTAGTTGTAACAAAACCAAATTTACCAGTTAGTTAAATATAAATAGTACGTATTAAACATGAAAGAAACTGCTTGGCCTACCAGTATCTGATTTGCCTGGTGAGGAAGAGTGGACAAGCTTGAAAGAGAAAAATTTTAACTTCGTCTCTTGAGTGGGATATCCTGCTAAGAGTTAGGCCACCATAGCCGTAGAGCCGTAGAGAAAAATTTACCAGTTAGTTAAATATAAATAGTACGTATTAAACATGAAAGAAACTGCTTGGCCTACCAGTATCTGATTTGCCTGGTGAGGAAGAGTGGACAAGCTTGAAAGAGAAAAATTTTAACCTCGTCTCTTGAGTGGGATATCCTGCTAAGAGTTAGGCCACCATAGCCGTAGAGGCGGGGCGTTGAGTGGTAGCAATGTGTGACCATGCTCGTGGTCCTCAATGAGGAGTGGGACGGTGATGGTCCGGTGCCGAAGGTCTGAACCGTTTTGGAGAGTCTTTGCGTGGGCTCCTTTGGTCTAGAGCACGGTTGACAGGAGCCGCTCTAGGAGAGGGGCTGAGGTTGGGGCCTGAGTGTAGCGAACGCAGGAAAGCTTCTGCTTCTTTTGGGTCTTGGAAGGAGAGTTGGTCGCCATTTGGGGCTTTAAGTCGGAGGGTAGCTGGGAAAGCCAAAGTGAATTTGAGTTGTTGATGGTGCAGTTCCGAGCAAATCTGTTGAAAGGCTTTTCTCTTTTGGGACACTTCAATAGAGTAATCTGCGAAAATCAGGATTTTCATGCCGTCAATTTGGAGAGCTCTGGATTGCCTGAATTTTTGCAAGATGTAAGCTTTATCTGAGTAGTTGAGATATTTTGCTATTATGGGACGGGGCGATTTGCGTTCTGCGTTGAAGGTTCCCATGCGATGGGCCCGTTCTACTGTGCAGGGGCCTGGCAGGCCTAGTGCTTCAGGGATGCGCCTGGCGCATAGGTCAGAGAGAGCTGAGGGTTGTAGCGATTCTGGGATGCCTACAAATCGCAAGTTGCTCCTTCTGGATCTATTTTCCAAATCGTCCAGCTTTTCAAGGATATATTTGTTGGTTTTGTCATGGGCCTGCATTGAGGACTGAGAGTGGTACAGATCTTCCTCAATATTAGCTATGCGGTGTTCAGCTTCGTTCAGCCTGGAGGCATGTTCCCCTAGCTGGGCCTGGAGTTGTTGCATGTCTGCGTTAACGGCCTTCTCCACCGAGGCTGCAATCATTGGGGAGAGGAGGGCTGCTACAGCCTGTGCTATCCTTTCAGTGTTTGGCGTGCTGGAAGGGCTTGTATGCTGTGCAGATGTCTCAGTGGATGGGGAGGGGGCCGTAGCGCCGCTTACCTCCATGTCAGGCTCTGGCTCTGTGGGAAGCTCCGTGCAGGCCGAAGCCGGGGCCTCGATTTGCGGCTGTGGGGTCCGCGCCGCCGCGACCGCGTACGATCGCGGGCCGTTTTTTTCCACAAATCGGTCCATCCTGTGACCGGGGATGGCGTGGGGTGGATGCCGGTGGTTTTTAGCGGGTTTGCCGGTTTTGTAGGCTGTTTTTGGAGTCGAGCTGCGGGAGCTGATGAGAAGAGCAGCTACTCCATGCGGCGCCAGAACCGGAAGTTAGGAACCAGATTTATAAGTAGTGGAGTGAAAGGAGTAAGCCCTAGTGGTTTGGTGCTTCCATCTCCAAATCTCAGTATAATTAAAAGCTTGTGCCCAATGAAGCAGGGGAATACGCCCTATTTGGATTGGACGAGTCCAGGGACAGATCCAGGGTAGAGTTGAAGTCTCCAGCTATATATAATCTGGAGAATTGTAATGCAGCTAAAAGCTCATATACCTTGTAGAGTACCCGTTGGTTAAAGGGAGGAGGTACATATATGTTCACTAAAGCATAGACCACCGCCCTGATCTCCAGTAATAGAATTATGAAATCGGCCCTCTTGATCAGTTTGCAAACGCACGACCTTGTATGCAAGGGATTTGTTCAATAAAATGGCCACTCCCCTTGCATAACTGGAGTACGTTGCATGAAAAGATTGCCGTACCCAGGGTCTGTGTAGCGCCAGGATCTTGTTCCCCAGAAGATGAGTCTCCTGGAGGAACAAGATATGGGGTTTGTGATTATTCAGATATTTAAACATTAATGCCCTTTTTACCTTGTCATTAAGACCCCTTACATTCCATGATACCAGTTTCAACTCCATTAATGCAGTGACAGATTATAATTAAACATAATGACAACTACATGTAGGGGGTCAGCCCCCACGGGACCAAGGGGGAGTGTCAAAAGGATAACAAATTTTGCACTGGACACAGTGAGCACTAATAGGACACATGAAATGTAAGTATCAGTCAGTGGATGTTGAGCGTACAAAAAAGAAAAAAACAAACGGTAGCCTGTGAACTCCCTACTGACCATGAAGTACCCCTAAAGAGAAAAAAAACACAGAACAGAAAACAATAAGAACTATGGTCAGTTTAATACCCGAAACCTGAACTCAAACTTCTAGATCTTCAGACTTCTGAAAAAAGAAAAAAATTCCAAAGTGTAGCGACTCCGTATCGCCGACGCCTCTTCAATTGACGGGGAAAAAGAGAAAAAACAAAAAGAGAAAAAGAGAAACCCCCCCCCCCCAAAAAAAAACTGGGGAGGGGGGGGGGGGTTGATACTTCAGTGAGTTACTTCTAAGAAGGTGGCTCCGTGGTAGAAGAATGTATACTAAAAGCACATCTATTCTTGAACTAGAAGGATCTTTAATGATTAATGTTCCCAAAAAATAACATGTACAATTCTGCGTGAGGGGCACAGGAGCCAACGAGCAACAACATCCGATGATGAAGTCTAATGCCGCGTACACACGGTCGGACTTTTCGTCTACAAAAGTCAGACAGCCTGTCCGACAGACTTCCGGCAGACTTCCGGCAGACTTTCGGCGGACTTGCGGCAGACTTTCTAACGAACGGACTTGCCTACACACGACCACACAAAAGTCTGACGGATTCGTACGTGATGACGTACACCGGACTAAAATAAGGAAGTTCATAGCCAGTAGCCAATAGGTGCCCTAGCGTGGCTTTTTGTCCGTCGGACTAGCACACAGACGAGCGGATTTCGGGGTCCGTCGTAGTTACGAAGTAAAAATTTAAAGCATGTTTCAAATCTAAAGTACGTCGGATTTGAGGCTAAAAAAGTACGTTGAAAGTCCGGAGAAGCCCACACACGATCGGATTACCAGCCAGCTTTAGTCCGTCAGCGTCCGTTGGACTTTTGTAGACGAAAAGTACGACCGTGTGTACGCGGCATAAGAAGCTATACAACAGGAACTGTTAGCTGGATGAACTACCCCCTCGAACATGGATCCGGAAGGAAAATGGGATCTTTGTGCTGATTTCGGATAGCGACTCATACTTGCGTTTACCGTAGGTTGTTCAGCCAGTCATCCACGTCAGCCGGAGAATCAAAGAATCTGACCGTGCCATTGTGAGGGACCCGAAGACGGCTGGGATACAACATGCTGTATTTTATGTACTTTTCACGTAGGCGCTTACGGATATCATTAAAGGACTTCCTCTTGCGCTGCAGTTCTGCCGAGAAATCTGGAAACAAAAGAACTGAGCCACCGCCGTATGAAAGCGAGGAATGTTTGCGAGCTGCGGAAAGGATCTTGTCACGGTCCCTGAAGTTGAGGAAGCGGACCAAGAAGGGTCGGGGATTTGCACCAGGGATACTGCGTCCCGTGGGTACACGATGGGCACGCTCGACGACATAGGTCGGAGAGGTATCCGCGAGGTCCAGCAGTTTTTTTAAGAATTCTTCCGCGAACTCCGCCTATCGGTCACCCTCCTCCCCCTCCGGGAGACCCAAGACACGGACGTTGTTGCGTCTCCCTCTGTTTTCTGCGTCATCAGACTTAGCGACAAGCAGTTGTACCGTACGCTGTAATTCCGCTATGGTGTTGGTGTGGGTAGCTGTAAGGTCTTCAGTGGCAGAAATTCTAGATTCTGATTCAGTCAGCCTACCCTTGATCTTATCCAGGTCATTTCTAATGAGATTACATTCCTCTGCGAGGCGATCTATTCTCACTAGCATGGAGGTTTTACTTTGTTCGATGGCGGCCAGGATCACTGCATTATTATCCTGAGAGGGTGGGGCAGAGAGAGCCACACTCGGCGCTTCGGGCTCCATGGCTAATTCTGTCAGCAAGGTTTGCAGTCTCCCTATGAGAGAAGGATCTATTTGTGCAGCTGGTGAAGGTAGTTGTGCAGCCGGGGTAGGGGCCGGGCAACCTGGCGTGGATGAGCTCCTGGGCCGGTTCCTAGGGCCCATTGAGTAAAGGTGGGCAGTAATCTCCAACAGTCCTTCGCTGACCTGCAGGTAAAGGCTGTCCAATGAGGAGGGCCGGCCAGATGAACCCTGCAAAAGGCCCAGGGAGCTGGATGGATGTAGGGGGGTAAGAAGGATGCTGGACCCCAGAGCACTTCAGCCTGCCCACCCAGTTAGGTACCCCAGATGGCTCAGCAGAAAGGTGGAGGGCTGGCAGGGGGCCGTGAGCGGCAGTGTCCGCGCTCCTGAGTTAAAAACAGGCCGGTCGCGATGCTCCCCGGCCGGCCGCCGGCCCAGGAAAGTGCGGTGGACTGCAGGCTGCACTAGGCCGCTCTAGGCTGCGGCCGCGCCGGATGGTTCCAGCGGCCCCACGGATCACCGGATCCCACCAGACACACAGAGGGGCAAGTTGGGGGATGAGAGGAGCCCCTTACCTCGCGGATTGAGTCCAGGAACGGCTCACTTTGGCAGGGCACAGGCAGGGAAAATGGCGGCAGCCGCGAATGTGAAGGCCTGGTTGTTTTCTGGCTGATCTCCGGCCGAACCTCCACAATATCCCAACAGGCTGGAGCAGGGAATAGTCATGAGTCAGCAGGCAGGTATTTGTACGTTTTTAGCTGGTAAAGTATGCAGATGGCTAAGGATTTAGAATCGGATGCTCGGAGCTCCTCACTAGCACGTCTGCCTGCACTCACATCCGGACACGCCCCCCCATTATATGTCTAATTAAACCTCAGTTTTTACCCCATTGGTTAAACAATTTTGTTTGGGGTTTTTGCTAGCTAGCTTGCTAGTGTTCTGGGAACCCCCTTTGCATTCCTCAGAACCACCAGTCACCCCACCCCCTTCCCAAACATCTCAGAACCTGTACAATGCTGTTATGCAGTTGTTATGCCATGGGGACAAGAACCACATAGATTCTGGCAGATCTTGAGGGGTAGGCCAAGATGTGGCTAATCCCACACCATCTTGGGCTAGGCAAGATCATGTGTAACAACAGCACCAGGTTGCTGTATACTCTTTGGCAGGGATAGCTCACACACATGCTTTTTCTGGTGCACATCTTCAATCTGGTAATGTAGCAGTTACACTGGGCTGTCAGCGTGGGTATTCTGTGTAGCAGAGACAGATCTGCCTGTCCCCTGATACAGTTGGTGCTCAATATTTTGGGGGGTGGCGGCAAACCAACGCGGGAGATAGACAGGAAGGTGGCGATTTTCATAAACCACCCGCCCTGCATGGGAGACGGACAGGAAAGCGACAATTCTTTCTCTCGTGGGAACTGGACGGAAAGGCGGCGATTTTCCCCCCTATGGGAGCTGTATGGGAAGGCTGTTATCACCCTCCCACCTGCGGGAGATGGACAGGAAGGCAGCGATTAGAGGCCTCCTTACCTTAGGAGGCAGATGGTAGAGCTGCTGCTCCTCGCTCCGGGTCCATTGCTTCTCCTCCTGGCCAAACAGGAAGTGGGTCCTGAGACCCGATTGACCGGGAGTCCTAAGCCAATCGGGTCTCAGGGCCCGCTTCCTGATTGGCCAGGAGGAGAATCAGAAAGACAATAGCGAATATTAATTCGCTATTGTCACACAACTGGGTGGGCTCAGTCACTCAGTCGCCTAATGCGAGCAGACGAGGGGAAATTTTGAGGGCTGCTCTAATTTTTATTTCTTAATTTAAATTTGTCTGGTCTTTCCCTCCTAAATTGTGGCCTAGCAAAAAGGATGACAAAGCGTGTAATGAGTCTGTACAATATTCCTGGCTGTTGTTCCTGAAATTATGGACTCTAATTTTTTTTCAATAGATGTTTCTTGAAAAGTTACATCTACATAACATTTGACTTAAAAATATTATAGAAGATAGCAAATGATAGACATCAACGGAGGTAGACAACAAGTTTTCGCTGTGCCTCTGAAATTGCGGCCAAGAAAAAGGCCATTAGTAGAAAGGGAGGTTGTGTGCATTGAGCCTGTACAATACTTTTCCTTTTGTCTCAGAAATAAAATACTCTAACTTTGATTCATGATAAAACTGCCTAGTCTCTCCCTATGAAATTATAGCATAGTAAAAAGGCTGACATAGCGTGCATCAAGTCTGTACAATACATCTGAATATTGTCTCTGGGTAAAATGTGCCCAGGCGCATAGTTATGTACAGACGGAGAATACCTCCTGGCCAAACCCAACTACGCTTCTGCCTGTTATGCTCCTGACGTGCCTGCTAATTATCGACCCAGCTTGCCTGACCCTGCTCTGAGTCTTTGGCCTGTGGCTATCATCCTTACTCTTGCAGACTGCCAAGTGCCTGCTGTCTACCAGTCACCTGCCAACCTCCTGTCTCTGCTGCTCTGCATTACAGTTCAGCCTGCATCCGAGTGCACACATACTACTCATCTGCAGCCACCAACACAAGAACTGCCAGGCACTCGTGCCACTTCAGGCTCTCGTGCCTTCTGTTATTTTACCATGGTTACCGAGCCAGAGGTGTAAGAGAATGCCTTCCTCTCCACGTCAGGTTCCATCACCAGGTATGCGACAGTCATGTCCATATTTGATCATTGACGTCACACGGAAGACTCTGTTCCTTTGTTTATTGCTAGTGATGGGAACCAAGGGACTCGGAAGCGGTGTCATTTAGCTCCCCACTTTTCTGGCCAGGCAGACTGCATGCTCAGACAAGGGTCTGGTATGGATTTTAGGAGAACCCCACACTTTTTTTAAAAAAAAGATGAGAGCGTGAGAGCGATAACACCAAATATAACACAGCTGCTCCCCATTCATACATGAGACCTTGTAACACTAACGAGTCACATGACACCAGGGAGGGAAAATGGCTAATTGGGCCCAATTTAGACATTTTCACTTAATGGTGTACTCACGTTTGTTGCCAGCGGTTTAGACATTAATAGCTGTGTGTTGAGTTATTTTGAGGGGACAGCAAATTTATACTGTTATACAAGCTGTACACTTGCTACTTTACATTGTAGCAAAGTGTCATTTCTTCAGTGTTGTCACATGAAAAGGTATAATAAAATATTTACTATAATGTTAGGGGTGTACTCACTTTTGTGAGATAGTGTATGCTTAGAATACTGTTGCTTTGTTTATGTGCATGCAAATGGACTTAGATCTTTGGCCTGTAGTTGGAGATGTGATGCACATAGCCAAGGGCTAACACAGTTGGAAATAGTATGTGTTCCTGCTCATCAGACATACATGAAGAAACAGATTGAATGACACTGGTGGGTGTGTACTTACATTGGGCATGAATAGGTGTGCTAACAAGTAAGCCTTTAAGTCAAAATTTCTGTCTATGCAAGCACTTGGAGGCTTTCTCCCATGCTCACTATTCACTTGGAGCACACGCTTCCAATCTCTGGAACACAAACCGCAAGTTCGGTCCCGGAAGTGAGCAGATTGTCTCTCATACTGTACCATCGAGGGTGCAGATACTGACTTTATATGACAGAACATAGAATCTAAGGGACCCAGAAATAGAAAGGACTTGGGTTCATCCATAAAACACTAACAATGATATAAATATATATGGGGCAATCAGCGCAAACAGAACCTAATATTAAAAAAAAAAAAAAAAAAAAATTGCAAGCTGGACACTAAAGGATACACCAACCTAAGTAGAAATTATTAAATAGTTAAGTGCAGTGCAAGAAAAGATACAAAATAGCTATTTGGAAGAAATGTTTCAAACTAGTTGAATAAATAAATAAATCATATGGAGTCCATAGAAAATACAGCATAAGTAATCTTCTGGTAATATCCAGGCTGGTTACTTGTCTGCAGGTCTAATAAGTAAAAGCATGTAAGTGCCCTTACCAGATCAGATGGACCCCTTAATTACAGGGGGTCTTTCAGGCATCAAAAGACTATTATCAGGCTGCTCTGTAGGATGTCATCAGCAGGAACCAAACGTCAGATGTCCCGGGATCCGAGTCAGCTGTGAGGTCCGTGCACACACTGCTTAGCTGGATGTCTTCTGGGAGAGGCAAGTGTCAGATGTCCCTGGATCCGAGCGGGCTGTGAGGTCCGTACTCTTTTTTGCAGCAGTAATCACCAGTATAAAAAGATAAAAGAGATCTAAGGGTACTCTGTATGGCTTCTCTTGAAAAAAGTTTTATTTAAGGCACACAAATAAAAGCGCTCAGCAACGTTGTGTTATAATGAGCGGTAGTTCTTTACAGAGGCATTTTTGCAATAGGAGCTGTCTGTCTGTAACAAAACAGCTGATCACTTGAGATGGCTGCGGCGATGTCAGCGGTAATGCTCAACCCCCGTACGCGGCGTTACGTCACTGAGGACTTCGTCAGCGGGGTAGTTTAATAATAACTAACAAATATATAATTAATAATTATCTAAATCAATAGGCTGCCCTATGCGTGTTGTGGGAAAAATGCGACAAAAAACATGCTCTCGAACTACGCTACGTGTGAATGGGGCTTGAAAGTGAAATTGGTGTGTTTAAACCTTTCCCTCCCTAAGCTGTACCTGGATTACAAGAACTATGACAACTGAGTGTCTTTATTCACTCCCTTCCATGTACTTGTATAAAGCTGGCCATACACTATGCTATCTGATTGTACAATCGCTTTACTTTAGATTTACCAAAACTATGTAATAGGAGGACCCATGTGAACAATCTATTTGTATCAAATCAGACAGGTCCTTGCAATATATAGTTGATGGTAGAGCTAAAGAAGATTGTACAATCAGATTGTACGGTGTATTGTAAGGATTGTAAGGTACCTTAAAGGAAGAAGTAGGAAGGTGATTGGAAATAAAAAAGAGGTAGTCTAGTAATACTGGAGGTGTGTTCCAGAGAGGTATCCCTATTCTGTGATGCAATAAGGCAGAGCATAAAATTAGCGGCGCTTTACCGCTAACGCCCGCACTGCCCCAGTGTGAAAGGGGTTTTAATATTGGTAATATATTCAGGTAATATGTGCAATGCCATTGCAACCAATAGAGTTTACATTTTTTTAATATATATTTTAAAGTTACAATTCTGTTTACCAAAAAGCAATATTTTTGTTTGCTTATGAAACTTGGTTTTATTTATAAAGACATTATATATCACAACAGCTAAAATCTGTGCCTTTTGTATATGTTTAGACCTTAATACCATAAATAATAACATTTAGATTTTTACTCCAGGAGTAAATCATGAGTCTGGAAATTCTAGAGAAATGCTTAAAAATGCATTACAATTTAACTAAACTCATTAGATTTTAGTCGACTAAAATGTACTGGAGATTTTAGCTGACTAAAATACAGCTAAAACTAAAGCAATTCAAATTATTTAAATAGGACTAAAATTAAAATGACATTTTAGTCAAAAGCCTATGACTAAAACTACGTCGAAATTTGACATCAAAATTAACACTTGTTTCTCGCTATCCCGAGTCCTTCCTCTTTTCCCCTTTTTTTTTATCCTCCGGGTAACTCAGGAGTTGAGCTTCCTTATCCTGTTAATCCTGGGCTACACTTTTTCCTATCCCCCATATCATCTTTTTATGGTGTGGGGTCAATGGGTGGGAGAATATAAAAATAAACATTTATTTTTTCTTTTCCACTGTAATTTGGAATAGTGAATTTGTTCACAGATAAAGAATGCCCATAATGAGCCTGAATGGGTAATTACGAGGGAGGGAGGGCCCCTAAATTACCACAAGTTTTTTTTTTTCTTTTTCCTTGAGGTCGAGATCACTTATGTGCGGCCGCGGGTTCGTGCCTGGGGTCCGGTGCGGGTCTGTTCACCGGTTCAAGTGCACTTCAGGTACGAATTTTTGCCTGAATTCGCACCTGAACCTGACCCAAACACACACAGGACCCTTCTGCAATCCAGACCGTGGCCGCCCGGACCTGTGTGAACTGGTTCCATTGAGAGCTGGTCACACTCACCACTAGGGATGAGCCTAACACCCCCCGGTTCGGTTCGCACCAGAACATGCGAACAGACAAAAAATTTGTGGGAACGTGCAAACACCGTTAAAGGTCTATGGGACATGAACGTGAAAAATCAAAAGTGTTCATTTTAAAGGCTTATATACAAGTTATTGCCATATTAAGTGTTTGGGGACCCAGGTACTGCCCCAGGGGACATGTAACAATGCAAAAAAAAAATTTAAAAGATTTTAAAACAGATGTTTTTTCAAGAGCAGTGATTTTAATAATGCTTAAACTGAAATAAAAAAAATTAAATATTCCTTTAACCACTTCCGGACCACCCGCTGTTGTTTTATGTCGCTACTTTGAAGAGGAGTACCATTGTAAGCATGATCACTTTTATCGGCGGTGGGAGAGGGGACCCCCCGGCGCTCTCTGGTGCCCTCCGCCGCTTACCTGAGCCGTCGGTAGCGACGGATGCAATCAGATCCTCTCCCTAGCCTGACATGGAGATGAGTGAGGGGAAGATGGCCCCCACTTGTCTCCATATCATTGCAGGGTGGAAGCGACGTCAAAACTTCACTTCGGCTCAATGCTCTTAAAGGGACACTTTTTTTTTTATTGCATTTTAGTGTAAATATGAGATCTGAGGTCTTTTTGACACCAGATCTCATATATAAGAAGTCTTGCCATGCTTTTTTTCTATTACAAGGGATGTTTACATCCCTTGTAATAGGAATAAAAGTGACCCATTTAGTTTTTTTAAAAGAACAGAGTAAAAATTAAAAATTAAAGGTAAAATATATAATACCGTATTTTCCGCACCATAAGGCGCACCGGATTATAAGGCGCAGTCTCAATTACGGGGACTATATCTGTACTTGACCATACATAAGGCGCACTGCATTATAAGGCGCATGCTAAAACATATGGTCTACAAAAAAACAAGCAAACCCAGGGCCGTGTATATGGGCTTCAATGAAAGCTTGCTTTAATGTCCGGTATCTGCAGACAATGCCAAAGTAGTAAGTAAAACTTACTGGTCCCTGCAGAAATGATCAGCGGTATCACCAAAAGTAGATTGCCCAGCTCACAGGTAGGAGAAACACCGGCCACACTGCGCTGCAGATACAGTTCATGTGAAGGGACGAATGACTTCCCGGTCAGTACGGGGATATTCAGTAGTCTCACTGAGATTGGGGCGCTCCGCTCACACAGCGATACACACACCAGCCGTGTAGCACTGGAGTAGGAACCCACGTGATGTGGCTCCAGGTGGAGACGAAGAGCGCATCAACAGTGTGCTAGTGCCCAGGTGTAAAAGGGGTTTGATGGATCTGTTTAGATTGTAGATCTCCTTCAAAGTGGAGTGGTTGGTTTATCGCTGCCAGCGTACGTCCCTGTTTCAGAGCGGGAAATGATTTTGGAACTCAGTGCACATATAAGGCGCACCGGATTAAAAAGGCGCACGGCCGATTTGGAGGAAAATATAAGGCTTTTAGGTGCGCCTTATAGTGCAGAAAATACGGTAATAAAAAAAAAACACGCCCCGTCCTACCGAGTTTGCGTGCAGAATTGAATACATACGTGAGCAGCACCCGCATATGAAAACGGTGTTTAAACCACACATGTGAGGTATCGCTGCGTTTGGTAGAGCTAGAGCAATAATTCTAGCCCTAGACCTTCTCTGTAACCCAAAACATACAACCTGTGGAATTTTTTAAACATCTCCTATGGAGATTTTTAAGGGCAAAAGTTTGTCGCCATTCCACGAGCGGGCACAATTTTGAAGCGTGACATGTTGGGTATCAATTTACTTTGGCGTAACATTATCTTTCGCAGTATAAAAAAAATTGGGCTAACTTTACTGTCTTATTTTTTAATTCAAAAAAGTGAATTTTTATTAAAAAAAAGTGCGCTTGTAAGACTGCTGCGCAAATAAGGTGTGACAAAAAGTATTGCAACAACTGCCATTTTATTCTCTAGGGTGTTAGAAAAAGAAAAAATATATCTATAATGTTTGGGGGTTCTAAGTAATTCTTTAGCAAAAAAAAAAAAAAATGTTTTTAATTTGTAAACACCAAATCTCAGAAAGAGGCTCGGTCCTTAAGTGGTTAAATATTGTGCCTGGGGGTCCCCTTAGCCTACCTGTAAAGTAGCGCCTCTTTCCCATGTTTATAACAGTACCACAGCAAAATTAAATTTCTAAAGGAAAAAATGTAATTTAAAATTGCTTGTGGCTGTAATGTATTGTCCTGGCAATATACATAAAAAAACCATTGAATAAAACAGCGTGGGTCCCCCCCCCCCCCGAGTCTATTATCAATCCCTTCGGGTCTGGTATGGGTAATAATGGGAACTCCATGCCAATATAAAAAAAAATGGTGTGGGGGTCCCAAAATCCATACCAGACCCTTATTCGAGCATGCAACCTGGCAGGCCGCAGGAAAAGGGGGGGGTCGAGAGACCCTCCTGAACCATATCAGGCCACATGCCCTCAACATGGGGAGGGTGCCATGTTGATGGGGACAAGAGCCTCATCCCCACAACCCTTGCCCATGGTTGTGGGGGTCTGCGGGCGGGGGGCTTATAGTAATCTGGAAGCCCCCTTTAACAAGAGGCCCCAGATTCCGGCCCACCCCTACCCATTCAATAAAAAAGTGTAAAAAAAAAAGTGTATAAAAAAGTAAAAACGACAGCAGAAATTATATTGTGATATAAATCCATCGTCAATCACAGCGCCAACGGTCCCGAGAAAAAATGGAAAAACTCTGCCTCCAAGGGAGGTGTCCCGTCAGCTGCATCCTTTTCGTGGTTACAGCTGTTATATAGCCAAGAGTTTTTCCTGTTTCTTTTTTTTCTTGGGACCCTCAGGGGTCGTGATTGAAGATGGATGGACATCGCGGGACACCAAAACACCCTTCCCATGTTAAGGGCATATGGCCTGGTACGGTTCAGGAGGGGGCACTCTCTCGCCCCCCCCTTTTCCTGTGGCTTGCTAGGTTGCATGCTCGGATAAGGGTCTGGTATGGATTTTGGAGGGGGCCACCACGCCATTTTTTTTTTTACATTTTGGCGCTGGGTTCCCCTTAAAATCCATACTAGACCTGAAGGGCCTGGTATGGATTTTGGGGGGACCCCCGCACCATTTTTTTTTTTGGCACAGGGTTCCCCTTAAAATCCATACCAGACCTGAAGGACCTGGTATGGATTTTGGGGGGGGACCCCCACACCATTTAAGAAAAAAAAATTGGCACAGGGTTCCCCTTAACCACTTCAATACACTGTGTTATATAAATTACACTGCCTGCATTGACTGAATATAGAGTAAACACTGAATATATAGGCTGAATGCAGAGTATATATTTATATATATATATATATATATATATATATATATATATATATATATATATATATATATATATATATATATATATATATACACACACACTAGACTGTATATATCAAATACACTGCCACTAACTATCTGCCTGCCTAATATAGCGTCCGTCCACACATTATACACGGCCGCTGTGTAAGCAGCCTTACATAGTGTGGGGCATGGACTTAATCCCCCTGATCCATGATTGGCCAAAGGCAATTTTTTGTAGTTAGATGTGGGATGCCTCCACCTCTCATGTTGCCTCTTTGCCCTCTCTTTTGCCAAGAATTATCAATATAATATATATGACTATTATGACAAGGTTCTAGCAGATACACCTTCTATATATGCTTGTAATAACATTTATGGTCAGGCTGTGCATGAGACCTGAATGTTTTTTGTATTGTGTTTGTTTTGTTGGTTCATTGAATGAATACTGACTTGTTTTTTATTGTGATATATTGTGTTTTGCTATCTTTTGCTAAAATGAATAAAAATATTTCAAACACAAAATTAACATTGGAAAAGAATTCTATGTATGATGAAAAGTGAAATTTTTCCTGAAATGTTAAACTTGGCTGAACCATTTGATACGTCTTTGAATAGCTGGAATGGGTAAGGCTTGCATATGTATTTGTGGGATAGAGAATAATAATGGTATATTGTTTCCATTGTGTTTTATGAATACTTTGAGGTAATAAAGATCTAAACAAGGCTCAATGAATATTATTGCTTTTGGTATAAAGAACACATTGGATAACGAATGTTTATAGTCATTGCAGTCCTTGAAACAGGTCTTTCTACTGTATATCCCCATGCTAAAGTAGCAGAATGATTTGCAATTTTTCCACAGGTAAGAATATTTGCATCATACTAACATGAGATGTACGCTTGTGTTTTTAGTTTAGCGTGATTTAAATAATTAAAGCCCTTTGCTATAAATACCTTGAAATCACTATGAAAAGAGAAATAGGTATGCTAAATTATGCAAATCTGCTACTGTAAGTTCACAGAAAACCTTGCATCGTTAAAGATAAACTTCAGGCAAGCCTTGAAATACATAGCTGAAATGCAAATAGGGGAGCTGTTTTACCTTCCAAAAAGATTTGTATTTCTGTCCATCTAGTCCTGAGATTTAAGCCGCCTTTATGGACAGCCAGTTTGGGGACCTAAATTTTCTCCACCAAAGTTAAGAAACAGTTAGGTCACCTCCTTGCCTCCGACCTGTGACTGGACAGTGAAGCAGCAGCAGACTGTTTTTATATACAAAGTTCAGATAAAGAAAATCATCATGTCTCAGTTCCTTTTCTGCCCATTATTAGCATTTGTTTAAGGAGGAAGTAAACCCTGATGGGTTTTACTTCCTCTTTCCTAACACAAGCATGACAGCATGTACATATGGGTAAGCTCCGCCCCTTGCCCTATTCCAGGACCGGTTATACTATATAAATAAGTCTCCTCCCTGCAGGCTGCACTCTCTTTTTTTTCCTCACTGCTACAGCCGGTTATGCTGCTGAAAGCAGGATTTTTCTCCCTCACCTTGCTGGATTCATCTGGCCAAGCTGCACAGGTTCAATCCTCTCCTGTGACAAAGCTCCCTGCTGTACAGGCTGTTAATCTCCTATATGGAGGAGACCCCCCCCCTCAGGATCCAGGATGAGGGGGGTGATGGCATCTGGTCTCTAGGGATTGCTCTTTCATCATGACTCCATGGATGGACATTCATTGGACTTCCTGTTTTGGCCATGAAGAGTGCAGATGGTAAGGCAACACATGGTGCACAAATCTATAGTATTCAGTTACTGATGCAAGTATGTTAACCACTGAAAACATGTCACACGTGAATTTTTCTGGCTTGTCCATAGTTTCAGTCTGTTTTCTAATGCCCAACAGGTTGTGGTTGTGTCTGCAATACAGTGAATGCTGATAGCAGGTGTGCTGTGCTGGGACGAAGCCTTCCTATTAACTCAGCAAGGCCTGGCCCTACAGGCTTGATTTATTGTCTGCAGGTATGCTGTTAGCTTACACCACTGAAAGCATATATCACACATGTGAATCTTACTGGCTGTTTATAGTGCCACTCTGTTTACTAATGTTTCACAGGTTGTGGTCTGTGTCTGCAGTATTGCTCATGCTTAGGCTGATAACAGGTGGTGCTGAACCTTTCCCATTAATGCAGGGCCTGGCCCTGCAGGCTGGGCTTACGGTGTATTATTGTTTTAATGCTTGGTTGTAGTATGGACCTTTGTTGTACATGTGTCTAAGGTAGGTTTAACCTGCTAGTGCTAATTGTCTGATGACTATTAACCCATGCTTCTTTTCCTGTAGCAATCAGCCCTCCTAGAGACCAGCAACATTCATTAAGGTGAGGGCAGGTAGGTATATTCTATATCCTAAAAGAGTGCAGATTATGGGCATAATGCATTGTAAATATCTCCAGCCCTCAACACCAACACCACTTCTCAGAAAGAGGAGAGTCAACCTGCTTCTGTAACAGGGACAGGTCCTCTTTAGCCCTGAAGGAACCACTATGTATTTAACTGGCAGAAGAGGCAGACCAAGTAAATCTCTACAATAATCATCTGGGGTGATAGTGGACTGGTGGTAGCTGTTTGTTGGCCAAAATGCATGCCAAGTTGCAGGCCAGAGGCAGCGGCAAATGGGCAGAGACTGAGAAGGCCTATAGTCACTAATGCTTCCATACCAAGCCTAATCAAACACCTGCGTTTATTTAAAGGCAACCTCTAACTCTAATAGGGCGTACACATGGTCGGACTTTGTTCGGACATTCCGACAACAAAATCCTAGGATTTTTTCTGACGGATGTTGGCTCAAACTTGTTTTGTCTACACACGGTCGCACAAAGTTGTCAGAAAATCCGATCGTTCTAAACGCGGTGACGTAAAACACGTACATCTGGAATATAAACGGGGCAGTGGCCAATAGCTTTCATCTCTTTATTTATTCTGAGCATGCGTGGCACTTTGTCCGTTGGATTTGTGTACACACGATCGGAATTTCCGACAACGGATTTTGTTGTCGGAAAATTTTATCTCCTGCTCTCCAACTTTGTGTGTCGGAAAATCCGATGGAAAATGTCCGATGGAGCCCACACACAGTCAGAATTTCCGACAACATGCTCCGATCGGACATTTTCCATCGGAAAATCCGACCGTGTGTACGGGGCATAAGAAGCAGTTGACCAGGGAGTCTTTATCAGACTGGCCAGAGGGGTCAGCCTTACCTGGTAGTAGCTTGCTTCTAGGCAGTTACTATGGCAAGTTAGCATATCAGAAGCAAAAAGTGGATGTTTTAACTCTGACTGTGTGAATCTCTATTCAATAATGCTCGGGTACTAAGCTAATCAACTAAGTTGTTTAAAGGGTACCTTTGCTTCATAAGCAGCCAGCCAAACAGTCTTCATCAAATTAACCAAGGGTGCCATTCTGCCAGCAGAAAAGCAATATTCTTTGCAGGGGCCCTGGAACCGCAAATGGATCTGGATATGAAGAAGGTTCATACTACTATTAAGTAGTGTTTTGTGACCTGCGGTTGAGCTCACTTCGGTAGCCGGACTGTCAGGATCTCAGACAAGATGAAAGCAGAGCTCTGGCCAGTGATAAACTCTCTATGATGGCTGATCCTAGAGTGAAAATGAAGTAACCAATGATGCAGTTCAGCCACTGTGGATACAAGACTGTATGCTGTTTCTCTAGTGGTCCGTTGTGCTCAGTTAACCCTTATGGCTCATCCCACAAGGTACACATACTGCTTTTAACCACTTCCCGCCCAAGGTACGTCATATGACGTCCTTGACTTTGTGCGGGTATATCTGAATGATGATTGCAGCTATGGCTGTTCCGCCGCTTGATCGTTCTTAGGAGCGGCAAGAGGGGATGTTCCCCCCCTCCCACCACCCTCCGGTGCTTCTACCAACTCCTGCTTCCATCGGTGAATCGAAAAAACGGATCCGCCAGCCCTGGATGTGATTATTACATTATACGATTTGTGCCTGCATTAGATAGGATTAGGTTTTAAAAATATCTAGTATTATGTAATGGTTATTTTCCTCATCTATACGATAGAGAAATAAACTTCTATATACATCACATCTAGCATTGTTAAGCAACCTCTGTGTAAATCTAGAGGTACCTACCAAAAAGATGGCCGTGCTCGTATATTTGCACATATAACTATGTTAATTTCAGCCACAAGAAAATGGCCGCCATATATAATACATTTGCCTACGGCAAAATGGCCACCATGTAAACATAGCATTTACCACAACAAAGATGGCCACGCAAACATTTCCGGTTCTCACCATATTTAAATCAGGTCAGTACAGCTACTCCGGTTCCTCAGCTGAAGACACGTGACGTGTCGTAACGCGTAGGGAGTGCCGGAGTCAGACATACTGCAGAAAGAAATGTGAGAGGGCGCTGAGAACGCCACACACATTGTTTTTCCATTTTTGCTACTTTTAAATATGCTACATTGTAAGAGTCCATTTTAAGGCACCTAATAAATATATCCCAGCCTTTTTTAAACATACTGCACTAGTGGAGGCTTTTTTTCTCTTTTTTCCCCCTCCTGATGCTGTGGTGATACCGGAGCGATCTAGGACACATTTGCGGAGGAATATACCAACACAAACCAGAGGTATCTGAATAACACCAATTACTTGTTGATGCGAATACTACTTAGCCTTAAGGTGAGAGTCTTGTGAGACCATAATCCAGGAGACACTATATGGAATTTGATTTGAACAACACCACTGAATAACATCACTGATCAACTCCAACAACTACACCCAGTCACATATTTGAAATACTGTTGATATTTATTACTGTGACTTGGAAAATGCATTCACTATATTTTTTTATGGACCATTTATCATTAACATTATTTGAACAATCTAATATCTATCAATCTAATAATCTAATCTAATATGGATTATTATTCATTTATCACTTTTTTCTTTATTATTTTTTACCTGCAATTGTGATTAGACTCAATAGAAGACACTCACAAGGAATACCTATTACTATTTGCACATGACACTTTTAATATTTATAATCCACATTAATTTATGATCTTTTTCAACATTGATTATTATTGTTACTATTTATATTGATATTTATTTGCAGTTGTATACCCATTATTTATTGCACAGTGACACCTTATTCACTTGATGATTTTCACTTTTCTTGATTCACTCATCAGTTTTATTATTTTGCGCGAAATCACTTCATATATATCTTTAGCCACAGATGTTTACCATAGAGATTTCTGGCGGACCAGATGGTCGCCGGAGTCTCTGTGATCGTTTGGAGGCCGGGTGCGATGTTATGATGTCACACCCGGCCTCTGCATTCAAACAAATGGCGCCGTCTCAGCTGGGAAGCCGAGATCATTTATTTATTTATTTTTTATTTCAGGTCTCCCAGCCTAGAGGTGAGATGTGGGGTCTTATTGACCCCATATCTCACTGTAAAGAGGACCGATGATGTCATATTCCTATTACAAGGGATGTTTACATTCCTTGTAATATGAAAAAAGTGATCAATTTTTTTTCTAAAAAGTGTCAAACTAAAAAAAGAAAAGTAAAATTAACAATAAAAAAAAAAGTAAAGCGCCCCTGTCCCCTGCTCGCACGCAGAAGCGAATGCATAAGTAAGCCCCACCCACATATGAAAACAGTGTTCAAACCACACATGTGAGGTATCGCCGCAAACGTTAGAGCGAGAGCAATAATTCTAGCCCTAGACCTCCTCTGTAACCAGTAAAAAATTGTAAAGCGTTGCCTAGGGGGATTTTTAAGTACCGAAATTTGGCGCCATTCCACGAGCATGTGCAATTTTGAAGCGTGAAATGTTAGGTATCTATTTACTCAGCGTAACTTCATGTTTCACATTATGCAAAAAAATTGGGCTAACTTTAATGTTTTTTTTTTAAGCATGAAACTGTTTTTTTTTTCTCCAAAAAAAATGTGTTTGAAAAATTGCTGCGCAAATACCATGCAAGATGAAAAGTTGCAACGACCACCAATGTATTCTCTAGGGTCTTTGCTAAAAAATATATATATATATATAATGTTTGGAGGTTCTATGTAATTTTCTAGCAAAAAATGATGAATTTTACATGTAGGAGAGAAATGTCAGAATTGGCCTGGATGGCAAGTGGTTAAGTAGGAGTGGCGACTGTTCAAGCCAGATCCAGTGATATCTAGAAGGGGGATGAAAAAGGCAAAGTATTGAAGATTGAATGACAGGTTAAACCTGGGAAAAGTATAGAGGAGAATAAAGAATCGATAATCATCTTTATTTGTTTGCCTGAAGCTAAGTCTATCCAAGTCACCCAGTAAGGTCAGCCGGCAGAATTACATGTAAATTTGAGCTTTAGGATCTGTGGGTCCTGTGCATTAGGGAAGCCATTTAAAGTTTTGTTCCTCTCCTCCAACTCATTGCATTCCCTCCATAATGAGTTAGAGCAATTAACGCCAGAAAACAAGTGTTCCCACACCTTGTTTAAAGGTGAGCCATCCAGCCAAAGAAGATGTCAAGGGTTATGACTGCATTTTCTTTAGTCAAAAGTAAGACTTGGTCAACAAGCAAAAGGATTACGATCAAAACTTCATATGGCATAGTTGCAATCAATCTCTCCAGCCATCAGTAAGGCTCGGCTTCCACAAATCGTACCCCATGATTTTCAAGAAGTACTGTTCATAGCTGTGTGACTTCAAATCGCAGCAACTTCAAAGTAGTCCCTGCACTACTTTGATCCCACTTTGATGCGACTTGGGGTCCATACACCTCAAGAATACACAGGAATTGCTTCAAGTGTCATAAAAATCGCAGCAAAATCGCACGACTTTTAGGTCACAATAGTGGAAACCTAGGGTAAGACTGTAGATTGTCTTTAGACCTAGCAGGTGTGTGTGTATACTGTATACACACTTCGAGACACCCATGCTTCTGCAAGTACCTTTGCTTGGCCCTTCAAGAGTTCACTACAAGTTCATCTGGCAGACGTTGGCCTTTCCACAAACTCAGGGCATTTCCTAGGACATTAGGTCCAGTAGTGACCGTCTTGCGGGAGCAAGGGCTTTTGGTGATCCTTGTTTTGGCAACAGCCTGGCGCAATGTCTTCCAGGTCCTGGAAAACAGTTCTAGTTCAGATTCTGATCGCATTGGGAGGAGACATCATCGAGACCATCTAGTCTCATTACAGCAATGACCTGCCTGGAAGCAGTTTTGAATCTCTGAAGAATACAGTAGAGTTACCCTCAGAGAGAGCAACAGTATAAGTATCTCACTTGAACAAATTATAACTCTTTCCCATTGGTTGCATCCCACGGTCGCAAAAGGGTAGAGAAGTAGCCTGTAGAAAGCCATGTGGTCTGAGGGGCCCAATGGAAGGTTGACAACATTATTAACTGAGAAGGAAGGGGGGTTGGGGTATAGATACCCCTGGGATTTTTATGGTGCTTTTCAAAATTTTTTTGGTAGGTCAGTAGGAAAATAGATCAACCTCAAAAGGAGAAAAAGACACTGTATGCAAATTGCCAAACTGACTAATAATAATCTTCTTATTCAAAATCTTTAATAGTTAAGAATAATAACAAAACAATCATCTAAAAACATGCACAATCTTGAACAAACATAGTCAGATAGTGAAATATTTTAAAATTAGAAACCACTTTGCGATACCAATCTCAACATGTTTCGCTCAACAACTGAGCTTCATCAGGAGTTTTTTGGTACAGATGTGGCATACTATACATAAAAAGAAGAAAAAGAGAAAACAAAACAAAATATAAATACAATGCTTACAAAACACTTAAAGATATAATTTATCAAAAACGTAGAATACATTAAGTAGTGCTGAAAAAACATCAACTGGTGTATATACATTTGCATACAGACAATATATATGGGTGAAACTCCCATATTTCTACAGGTCTATAATAATAACAATCTGAACAGTATGAGCAAAAGATTATAATTTTTATATACTGTGTATTTATTAGTTTCCAGGTCCACAAAAGGAAAGAACACCAATGTGGACATAGGAAAAGCATAAACAACATAAAAGAAATGGATGAAAGAAGTAGGGATTTGCTTACCAAGCCAAAACAGATTCAAAAATGGATGGTAGACAACATAGATTGTGAACGTATATAAAGTGCCGTGGCTCAAATGTCAATCAGAAGGATGCGTCTCACCCGTCTAAGGCCTCCCAAACCGTTTTTTGGTCCACAGAGGGGCCCAAGTGTAGAGTAACTGAAATTAAATGCAAAGAAGTAATGAAATGCTTCTAAGTGATTGGACTAATAGCGGGGAAACAGGGCAGTTAGTGAAGTAGAATAGTGAAGAGTTTAAAAATTACCTTCTAGGTTGAATCAAGGGTAAATGTTCAGGGCTTAAATAGCCATATGAACAAAAGCATAAAGGAGGACAACGCTCCAGTTTCACCACAAGGTGGCAATCCAAATTAGCAACCCTTAAGAGTCAGATCAGAAGATCCAAGTATATACTGCCCCAGTAAGCTACAAGAAATAATACAATAAAGCAACCAATTACTCTGGAGAACATTGTCTTGTTAACAATGGCATGCGCCTACTCACACCGTCGAAACAATTGACGGAAGTACGGACTTTTGTTCATATGGCTATTTAAGCCCTGAACATTTACCCTTGATTCAACCTAGAAGGTAATTTTTAAACTCTTCACTATTCTACTTCACTAACTGCCCTGTTTCCCCGCTATTAGTCCAATCACTTAGAAGCATTTCATTACTTCTTTGCATTTAATTTCAGTTACTCTACACTTGGGCCCCTCTGTGGACCAAAAAACGGTTTGGGAGGCCTTAGACGGGTGAGACGCATCCTTCTGATTGACATTTGAGCCACGGCACTTTATATACGTTCACAATCTATGTTGTCTACCATCCATTTTTGAATCTGTTTTGGCTTGGTAAGCAAATCCCTACTTCTTTCATCCATTTCTTTTATGTTGTTTATGCTTTTCCTATGTCCACATTGGTGTTCTTTCCTTTTGTGGACCTGGAAACTAATAAATACACAGTATATAAAAATTATAATCTTTTGCTCATACTGTTCAGATTGTTATTATTATAGACCTGTAGAAATATGGGAGTTTCACCCATATATATTGTCTGTATGCAAATGTATATACACCAGTTGATGTTTTTTCAGCACTACTTAATGTATTCTACGTTTTTGATAAATTATATCTTTAAGTGTTTTGTAAGCATTGTATTTATATTTTGTTTTGTTTTCTCTTTTTCTTCTTTTTATGTATAGTATGCCACATCTGTACCAAAAAACTCCTGATGAAGCTCAGTTGTTGAGCGAAACATGTTGAGATTGGTATCACAAAGTGGTTTCTAATTTTAAAATATTTCACTATCTGACTATGTTTGTTCAAGATTGTGCATGTTTTTAGATGATTGTTTTGTTATTATTCTTAACTATTAAAGATTTTGAATAAGAAGATTATTATTAGTCAGTTTGGCAATTTGCATACAGTGTCTTTTTCTCCTTTTGAGGTTGATCTATTTTCCTACTGACCTACCAAAAAAATTTTGAAAAGCACCATAAAAATCCCAGGGGTATCTATACCCCAACCCCCCTTCCTTCTTTGTATTTATTTAATAGGGATGCGGTGCTAAGGGTTAACTGTCCCTGCCCTCTAACAAATACTTCTTGTAACATTATTAACTGGTTTTGTAGTAAGGGAAGACTTGCTTCCTGCACCAGGAACAGTGACTCCACAGAGGAGACAAGTCCCTTTTGGGGGGTAGTTTAGCTAGCTAATCTTTCAGCTTATCAGCTACTTGGCATACCAATCATCGCAATCTATTACTTGTCGGGTATTCATGCCAATGGAGGACAAAGTAAGACTTGCAGTGGTCGCAGGCTGAAGTCCTTCGGAAAACGTAACAAAGAGTCTCAGCTATGCTGCAAAGACTCAGCAAAATTGGGAAGTTTTATCTTCGCTGTCGAGAAGAAATGCAAGACTAGTCAACTTCTGTCAGAGGTATCGCCCAGTAGGTCTGCCAGCCCTTTAGGTTCGGGTTTCCTAGAACTTCCTGCCAGATGCCATAAGGTACAAGGCCGTTTGTCAAGGGATGGTCTCCAAACCGACAAGCCATTCAAGGGATCGCCAACAAATAAGGCTATCAGGATATTGATCTGACAGTAACCTTGGTGGCTTCCCAAAGGTGGAAGCAGTGAAACTACTGACATCCAGCTGGGTCTGTAGATTAGCCAATATGTATATAGAACAAACCTAATAGTCTCCAGAATCCTTATCTGGATCCGCAGTTGTTCAGTGGTGATGAGGACAATAATTGCCACGTGGCCTGCAGGCCATGATATCCGCGGGTACAGTCTCTGATCCGGGAACCTCCTATTCTTGTCTCCTTCCTGAGATCCAATACCTCATACAGCGTGGCCAACGGTATCTTCCAAATCCAAGTTATATCTAGATGTTGGAGACTAGGACGTGAAGGCTCACCTGGAGGTCTCACCTTTTAGTGTTTGAAATCCTATGGAGGTAATGGCGCCTACTCCAAACTTCAAGTATATTAGATCATAGGAAACCCGAAAAGAATTTAAAGGATGGAAGCCTATCTGTTCCCTGCTGTAAGGATTGAATTGTATACAAGTAAGCCTAGAGACGGCATTAAAGGATGGATGAGGCTTGGTCGTGTCCTCTCTGTAATCCAGTAACTGTTGCATATCTTGGCAAAACAATTCCGAAAGACCTGGACAGATTGTTCTTTCCCCTGGGGTCTTCCAAATAGTAAAGAACAAATACAGCCCAGCGCTCAGGATGTGTTGAAAAACTAGCTACTACAACAGAACATAAAATAAGTATTGTTTTATTAAACCAAAATATAATTGAAGGTGGTAACTATTGAATAATAAAACCACCAAGTGTACAAAAATATGTAAAAAAGCTGTTGTAGAGAGCACCACAGTAACACAGAATTAAAAAACAATAATGATTAGGAACAATAACCAAAAGTTAAAAGCAGTGCAATACAATATTAACATATAAAAAGCACTCGCAATAATGGACAGACAGCTCTTTAACGACAGAAGACCAGCACAGGAGATTTAGTCCAGAAAAAAACTAAATATGAAGCAATGGGTAATATGACACAGTTGAAGTGTGGAACTTGGAGCAGATGGGTAGAGTAATAAAAGTACACAGCGTGGAGAGAAGACACTGACAGCCTACCCGTGGTGGAGGGAGTCTGACCTCATGTGGGGGAGCTCGCCGACTCCAGTGAGCTGTCGGGTGGCTGCGATGGTCAGGGAGATGGAGGGACTGTAGGCTCATGCAGGGGGGCTCGCTGGCTCTGATGAGCTGTCGGGTGGCTATGGAGATCGAAGATCTGTCATGGGGAAAACAACCCGACTGAGGCTCCGGGGCGACGGCTGATGACGTCAGCACGGGGAGAGCCGCCGGGATGTCAGCAGGTGGAACACTGAACCGCTGCGTATCTGGAAGGTGTCTCCATGAGGGTAAACTCTCCTCAGTACAACTTGGTGTCACTGCTCAACAACCAACGCTGGACATGATGTGAATGATGGGGGGGAGAAGTGAAAGAACAAACAAGCTGATGGAGCTCGCATCAGCCTGGAGGACATCAAGCTCCCCAAAGAAGTGCAGAGTCAATGGAAATAAAAAAAAAAAATTGTACAAAATAAAAAATAAAATAAAATATAATAAAAAAAAAATATATATAATAAAAATTGTCCAAAAATCATTTGCCAGGGGAGGATGCGGAGAAAAAAATGGCTGAGAAAACCGCTGCTAGCTGTAGTTAAAGTTACGCAGGGATGGTGGGTGGGTGGCCGGATGAATCAATACCCACTGTGACCTGGCAAGGGCTGCTGTCCTGGGGTTGCCTTGACGACGCGTTTCGCGCACAGCGCTTTGTCATAGTCCTCTCCCCCGCTTTTCTGTATAGATAATGGTGTCTAGTTACATAATGTTTGACACCTGTCATAGTCCTATGACAAAGCGCTGTGCGCGAAACGCGTCGTCAAGGCAACCCCAGGACAGCAGCCCTTGCCAGGACTTGGTCACAGTGGGTATTGATTTATCCGGCCACCCACCCACCATCCCTGCGTAACTTTCACTACAGCTAGCAGCGGTTTTCTCAGCCATTTTTTCCTCCGCATCCTCCCCTGGCAAATGATTTTTGGACAATTTTTATTATATTTATTTTTTATTTTTTTTTTATTATATATTTTTTTATTTTTTATTTTGTACATTTTTTATTTTTTTTTTTCCATTGACTCTGCACTTCTTTGGGGAGCTTGATGTCCTCCAGGCTGATGCGAGCTCCATCAGCTTGTTTGTTCTTTCACTTCTCCCCCCCATCATTCACATCATGTCCAGCGTTGGTTGTTGAGCAGCTGTCATCAGCCGTCACCCCGGAGCCTCAGTCGGGTTGTTTTCCCCATGACAGAGCGTCGGCTCTTCAATCTCCATAGCCACTCGACAGCTCATCAGAGCCAGCGAGCCCCCCTGCATGAGCCTACAGTCCCTCCATCTCCCTGACCATCGCAGCCACCCGACAGCTCACTGGAGCCGGCGAGCTCCCCCACATGAGGTCAGACTCCCTCCACCACGGGTAGGCTGTCAGTCTCTCCTCTCCACGCTGTGTACTTTTATTACTCTACCCATCTGCTCCAAGTTCCACACTTCAACTGTGTCATATTACCCATTGCTTCATATTTAGTTTTTTTCTGGACTAAATCTCCTGTGCTGGTCTTCTGTCGTTAAAGAGCTGTCTGTCCATTATTGCGAGTGCTTTTTATATGTTAATATTGTATTGCACTGCTTTTAACTTTTGGTTATTGTTCCTAATCATTATTGTTTTTTAATTCTGTGTTACTGTGGTGCTCTCTACAACAGCTTTTTTACATATTTTTGTACACTTGGTGGTTTTATTATTCAATAGTTACCACCTTCAATTATATTTTGGTTTAATAAAACAATACTTATTTTATGTTCTGTTGTAGTAGCTAGTTTTTCAACACATCCAGAGCGCTGGGCTGTATTTGTTCTTTGCTTGTTATGACCTGTATCTACCAGCTACGGTTGGTCCAGCTGCACGGGAGGTCCTGTTTCCTCTTTTTTTTTTTTTCTCTCCCCCGCTTTTCTGTATAGATAATGGTGTCTAGTTACATAATGTTTGACACCTGGTACGATAGATTCAGATGAGTCACGTATCACATGTTCTATACAGGACACTCCAGGTAGCCCACCATTGGCGCTGGGCTTATACTGTGTTTTTGTCTTCCAAATAGTGTGGGACACATTGTCTCTCTCTCCATTCAGAGGGATAAGACATCCTAAATATGGCCAGTAACACTGAAGAAGTATTTTGTATGGCTAACAGGTCTAGAAGGATCGCAGACATCCAAGTGTCAAGCCATAAACGACCTTGTTGCTGAAATTATCAGGCAAAAGGGTTCTAGTCTCTTCTTTAGCACTATACAGAGGTCTGCATCTTTGCATCTGGGTTAGGGCATCATCTTCTGGCATATACAAATTAAAGTGTTTGAAGTACCACAAGCATCGGAAATAGATTTAAGGTTAAAGAGAGACATAGAAGTGGCCCTTCTTCAAAGAGCAAACAATAGGCTCTTGAGGCCTAGCGGCATCAGAAGAGGGCAATCGCAGTGGTGAAGATCAAGTTAGTCAAGGGGCTTAGATGGCTAGGACAAATCCATCAATTGCGGGCAGACGGATTGCACATCCATGGATGGAATTTAAAGGCATCCCTCCAGAACTAATATGTAAACTGCGACCCAGTCTCATTCAACGCGTTGGGGGCCCATTTTAAAATGAACCCAGCGGCCTTAGCTACAATATATCTCAGTCGTTAGTGGGGATAGATTTAATCCATGACCTAAACACTTAAGCATTACCCACCCTTGTTGTCTGGTAATTGGTACATTCCATACATATGCTGTCATGCTTGTGTCAGGAAAGAGGAAAATTTTATACTTACCTGATGGTAATTTTCCTTTGCTGATGCAAAGCATGACAGCCTATAGGTCAATCTCTAAAGGGCTTCACAGTGATCCTAATTTACGAGAATGCTGTCTGCAGGGAAGAGACTTGCTTATATAGTATAACCAGTCCTGGAATAGGGCAGTGGGCGGAGCCTACCCATACGTATATGCTATCATGCTTTGCATCAGGAAAGGAAAATTACCTTAAGGTTAGTATAAAATTTTCCTCTTTATTTCCCTGCAAAGTAAAAGCATAATGGGCTAGTATGCATCGCACACTAACCCATTATGTGCCACTTACCTGCAAACGAAGTGCGCTATGTCCCCTATGTCCCCCCTGGTGGAAGAATCCATCATCCCCCCTCTTCCCTCCGGGGCTGTGAACTCTGGCTCTGTGACTGGTCGGAGTTTACATATTAGTTCTATTAGTGCGTGACATCACATGCTTGCAGGAGCCTACGGTCATGGCACGGGCCCTATAGAAGGGTCACGATAGTGCCCTTTCTAAAGTGCGCATGCGCCGATGATGTCGGAACAAGCATATATGGTAAATATCTCCTAAACCGTGCAGGTTTAGGAGATATTTCCAATACCTACAGGTAAGCCTTATTATAGGCTTATCTGTAGGTAAATGTGGTCTGTAAGGGTTTACAACTAGTTTAACCCCTTGAAGACCAGGCCTATTCTGCCACTTCTCATATACAGTATTTTTTTGCATGCTAAAAAATTACTCAATCTCCAAACATATATTTATATATACTCACACACACACACACATTATTATATAATTTCTTTCACTCGTGGTTAGTGTTTGGCTGAAGCCATTTATTATCAATCAACTGTGTTTAGTCTTTTCAAATCATAATGACAACAGAAACTACCCAAATGACCCTGATCAAAAGTTTACATACCCCAGTTCTTAATACCATGTATTGCCCCCTTTAACATCAATGACAGCTTGAAGTCTTTTGTGGTATTTGTGGATTAGGCTGTTTATCTTCTCAGATGGTAAAGCTGCCCATTCCTCTTGGCAAAAAGCCTCCAGTTCCTTTAAATTCTTGTGCTACCTTGCATGAACTGCACGTTTGAGATCTCCCCAGACTGGCTCAAAGATATTGAGGTCAGGAGACTGAGATGGCCACTCCAGAACCTTCACTTTATTCTGCTGTAGTCAATGACAGGTCAACTTGGCCTTGTGTTTTGGATCATTGTCATGTTGGAATGTCCAAGTACGTCCCATGTGCAGCTTCCTGGCTGATGACTGCAAATGTTCCTCCAATATTTTTTGATAACATGCTGCATTCATCTTGCCATTAATCTTGACCAAATTACCTGTGCCTTTGTAGCTCACACATCCCCAAAACATCAGCGATCCACCTTGTGTTTCACAGTAGGAATGGTGTACCTTTCATCATAGGGCTTGTTGACTCCTCTCCAAATGTAGTGTTTTTATGGTTGTGGCCAAAAAGCTCAATTTTGGTCTCATCACTCCAAATGACTTTGTGCCAGAAGGTTTGAGGCTTGTTTCTGTGCTGTTTGGTGCATTGTAAGCAGGATACTTTGTGGCATTTGCGTAGTAATGACTTTCTTCTGGCGACTCGACCAAGCAGCCCATCTTTCTTCAAGTGCCTCCTTATTGTGCATCTTGAAAAGGCCACACCACATGTTTTCAGAGAGTCCTGTATTTCACCTGAAGTTATTTGTGGTTTTTTCTTTGTATCCCGAACAATTTTCTTGGCAGTTGTGGCTGAAATTTTAGTTGGTCTACCTGACTGTGGTTTGGTTTCAACAGAACCCCTTATTTTCCACTTCTTGATTAGAGTTTGAACACTGCTGATTGGCATTCTCAAATCCTTGGATATCTTTTTATATCCCTTTCCTGTTTTATACAGTTCAACTACCTTTTCCCGCAGATCCTTTGAGAACTCTTTTGCTTTCCCCATGACTCAGAATCCAGAAACGTCAGTGCAGCACTGGATGAAAGATGCAAGGGTCTGTGAGGAGTCCAGAAACTCAATGACCTTTTATACACACGCACACTAATTACAAGCAAACAGATCACAGGTGAGGATGGTTACCTTTAATAGCAATTCAAACGCCTTTGTGTCACCTTGTGTGCATGTTATCAGGCCAAATTCACCAGGGTATGTAAACACAGTTGATTGATAATAAATGGCTTCAGCCAAACACTAACCATGAGTGAAAGAAATGTTTTTGTTTTATCATTCATATTCTCTAAAAAATGGCCAAGAAATCATAAATTCTGCCAGAGTATGTAAACTTATGAGTACAACTGTGTGTGTATATATTTGTGTATATATAACAAATTTAAGCAGAGGCCTTAGAGAATAAATTAGGGGGTTTCGCAAATTCAATACACTTTAACTACTTTAATACCGGGCACTTTCCCCTCTTCCTTCCCAGGACAATTTTCAGCTTTCAGTGTTGTCGCACTTTCAATGACAATTGCGCGGTCATTTTTATCATTTTTTTCCCCACAAATAGAGCTTTCTTTTGGGGGATTTGATCACCTCTGCAGTTTTTATTTTTGCTAAACAAACTAAAAAAGACGGAAATGTTTGAAAATATTTTTTTTTTCGTTTGTTATAAAATTTTGTTTTCTCCTTCACTGACGGGCCCCGGGGAGGCTGCATTAGTGGGCACTAATGAGGCGGCACTGATATGTATCACTGATGGGCACCGATAGGCTACACTGATATGCAGCACTGATGAGCACTGATAGGCACTGATAGGTGGCACTGATGGGCGCTAATAGGTTGCACTTATAGGCGGCACTAATGGGCACAGATAGGCGGCACTGATAGGCACTCACAGATGTCACTGGATAGGCAGCACCGATGAGGAGCTACTGACGGGCATTACTGATTGGCATCTAAAGGGCACTGACAGGCATTACTGATGGGGCACTGATTGACACATTTATGGGCTCTGGCTCATTTATAGGCACTAAATGGCATATTTATGGGCACTGACAGGCATTACTGATGGGGCACAGACTGGCAGCTGATGGCACCTCTCATGGGGGGCTGTGCTGATAATCAATGTGCTGATTATCAGCACAGACACCCCCCCCCCGACAGGGAGAGCCGCCAATTGGCTCTCCCTGTCATCACGAACCGAGGAAAGCCGTTTACCAGCACTTCCTGGTTCACGCTGTGATTGGTCACGTGGTAAGGAGCCTCTGTCAGAGGCTCCTTACCACGATCAGAGATGCGGTGTGTCAGAGTGACACACCACACCACCAATCACCGCGCTGCATGCCCCCCCCCCCTGGGCGTGCACGGCATGTTATCTTGCTAGACGTCATATGACGCCCAGTCAGGATAACAGAACCACTGCCCACCCCTCATTCTGCTATAGGCTGGGCAGGAAGTGGTTAATTTTTAATGCACAGAAACACAATACAATACCTAGTTGTTTGGTAAAAGATGATGTTACACCGAGTAAATAAATACCAAACATGTCCCGCTTTAAAATTGTGCACGCCCGTGGAACAGCGATAAACTATGTACATTATATTATATATAATACATACGACGCTTTAAAAGCCTTTACAGGTTGCCACTTTCATTTACACCGGAGGCCTGGTGCTAGAATTATTGCTCTTGATAGTTGCTCTCCCGAACATACCTACTTGTACAGTTAGCCCTTTGTGTATGTGACTTCCTTTTTGCACACCTCACATTTGGGTGCTCTGCAGGGGCGGACTGACCATTGAGCAACTCGGGCACTGCCCGAGGGCCCTGGGCCACTAGGGGGCCCCATCAGGGTTGCCAGCCTCAGTAAAACCAGGGACAGTATGGATAAATCTGTGTTTTTTTTACATCTGTCTGTGTATACTGTGTGTACATGTATGTGTATACTGTGTGATTGTATACTGTGTGTGTGTGTATACTGTGTGGAGCCATAATCTCTGATTGCCTGGGGGCCCCATAATCTCCTATTGCCCGGGGGCCCCATGAGTTATCAGTCCGCCCCTGGTGCTCTGTAACTTCTCCCAATGGATGCAGCACTTTTGAGAGGCTATCGCGGAGCCTGTTCCCACTCCACCAGCACAGCCTGACATGTCACCGCACTCCCAGTGACATTATGAGACTTCTCGCTTCCCAAGGCCTCCCTTTCTCTCTCTCTTTTTCTTTCCGTAACAACTCCAGCTAGGTGCATGGGATACCCTTTGTCACAATATCAGTCCCTGTGTGGGGAACCAATCGCTAGGGACAAGGCCAAGCTCGCAAACCCCCCTCTCTACCAGAGCCTTCCATCTCCCATGCCATGTCACCAAGACTTCACTGGCTGGCATTATTTTGGTTGCCCCTAGCAACAGCAACATAGCTTCTTCTCTTTCCACTGCAGGTTAGACCCTTGTGATGTGTCTGCACTGACTTCTCCTCTTCCCATTTTAAGCCCTGTTCTTTGATGTGCCAGGCATGTACCCCTTTAGTGACTTCAAACCAGTAACATAACAAAATAACAAAGTTATTTTACTGAAGTAGTTAAATGTAACAACTGAACAGGTCCCAGAAACATCTTCCCTACATATTCCTATACAAAGTTCTCTTGGTGCCCTTTTAGTGTGTCCCTGGTGCTCTCTTATACCCCATAAGGTGGTCATACCTTAACAGGTGAAAAGAAATCTATCAGTCCATAAGTCAATTTAACAGCAGAGTCCATATCCCTTGGAATCCCAACTGGGTTCCCACAAGGGATGGTAAAGTATGAAAGATGTTCATTACATCCTTAGCACTCTCCTTCTTTTACAATGCATAGAACAAAAGATCTCTTACCTAGATGCAGTTTCCCCTTTTCATATGCTTTGTCCAGCAGAGGGCTGTGCTTCTCATACAGTAAAGGCTCGGGATGGCCTGATTAGAAAGGCTAACCAGTACATTTTTGGCAGCACTGACTAAATAGTGAAAATAACACAGCAGAAAAAACAGCAGAAATAGTTAACACAGGCAACACAGTAATACCTTATTAAACACCTCTTTACATGTGTGATAAAAAAAAAAAAACTGCGTTATACCATGTGGCCCAGTATGAACATAGTCTCACTCTCTCTGTTCTGATGATTGTTTCCACTGGGACAGAAAATTGGGGTAAATCCATAATATTGATTTGTCACCAGAGCAGGAATAGGGGAGAATGTCTCATGTCCCCTCCAAATTAAATGAAAAGACAAAAGAAAAACTCGACCAAGGTTTTATTCTTCTAAAACTCGGGCAAAAAAAAACCTGTGTTTGTAGTCATGCATAATTTTTTTTTTTTAGGGCTCTGAACATAGGTGCATTGTTGTCTATTCTATGGGACAATGCATATAGCTGAGTAAAGAGCTGGAATGCAACAATGTATAAATTGGTATAAAAACAAATTACTTTTTTTTTTACACAGGTTCTTTCTGCTGCCTCTGCCCCCAAGATTCTGTGTATAAACATCAGTACATTATTACATCTGTGTGCAAGAAACCTTAACCATTCCCTACTCTATCCAAAAAGTTTAAAAACTTTTGGCTTTAGAAATACTTTAACGATGACCTCACCAGCAGCACAACATTACAGTTTTTTTTACTCCCCTGTCATTATGTTTGGCTGCTGGGGGTGAAGTGACTTCCTGGTATGAGGACATGACTCACTCATGTGACTTACCTCCCTTTCTCCCCATTAGTGCTGTTGCTTGGTGTTTGTTAACTCAGGTACCCATATCTGTTACATGGTGGTGAAGAAGAGTCCTCAACCCTGTGTAAACTACAGGTGCCAACCTGTAGGGATGAGCCGAACACCCCCCGGTTCGGTTCGCACCAGAACCCGCGAACGGACCGCAAGTTCGCACGAACGTTAGAACCCCATTGACGTCTATGGGACTCGAACGTTCGAAATCAAAAGTGCTCATTTTAAAGGCTAATTTGCATGGTATTGTCCTAAAAAGGGTTTGGGGACCCGGGTCCTACCCCAGGGGACATGTATCAATGCAAAAAAAACTTTTAAAAACGGCCGTTTTTTCGGGAGCAGTGATTTTAATGATGCTTAAAGTAAAAAAAAAAAAGTGAAATATTCCTTTAAATATCGTACCTGGGGGGTGTCTATAGTATGCCTGTAAAGTGACGCGTGTTTCCCATGTTTAGAACAGTCCCTGCACCAAATGTCATTTTTAAAGGAAAAAATCTCATTTAAAACTGATTGCGGGTTTAATGTCATGTCGGGTCCTGGCAATATGGATGAAAATCAGTGAGACAAACGGCATGGGTACCCCCCAGTCCATTACCAGGCCCTTTGGGTCTTGTATGGATATTAAGGGGAACCCCGCACCCAAATTAAAATAAGGAAAGGTCCCTATATACTCTGAACAGCAGTATACAGGCGGTGCAAACAAGACAGGGACTGTAGGTTTGTTGTTAAGTAGAATCTCTTTGTAATTTTGAACATTTTTAATGTGTTTAGCTCCAGCCAAAAAATCTTTTCTAAGCTTTTTGGAAAACATAGGGAAGGGTTATCACCCCTGTGACATTTGTTTTGCGTCTTTCCTCCTCTTCAGAAGATTTCACCTCACTTTTTTGTCCCAATGAAAAATGTTTTTTGAAAATTTGGGTTTTTTTGTGGAACAAGGATTGGAAAGCATCAGTGGAAAGGAGAAATTGTTTTCCCATATTAACTCTTACATGAGAGAATTTCCCTTCCTATGGGTAGATTTCATCTCACTTCCTGTTGTCTCCTTCCGTTTGCAAGTAGGAGTCGTTTGTAAGTTAGATGTTTGAAAGTAGGGTCCTGCCCTATATACTCAGCAGAAATTTGGGCCTTAGGTGTTGCTGTGGCCAAAACACTGTAAGCCCTCACAGGGCCCTGCTGTGAAATATTAGATCAAGAATTGTAATTACATGCCCCTGTTGAACAGGAGCTGAAAAATTAGGCCTTAGGCACTGGTGCTGGTGCCACAACACTGCAACCCCTCACAGACACTCTAGTTGGAACGCAGGAACGAGCACTGCTGCAAAGTATTGCATCAAAAATTGTAATTACACGCCCCTGTTAGACAGGGGCAGAAAAATTGGGCCTTAGGCACTGGTGCTGGTGCCACAACACTGCAACCCCTCACAGACACTCTAGTTGGAACGCAGGAACGAGCACTGCTGCAAAGTATTGCATCAAAAATTGTAATTACACGCCCCTGTTAGACAGGGGCAGAAAAATTGGGCCTTAGGCACTGGTGCTGGTGCCACAACACTGCAACCCCTCACAGACACTCTAGTTGGAACGCAGGAACGAGCACTGCTGCAAAGTATTGCATCAAAAATTGTAATTACACGCCCCTGTTAGACAGGGGCAGAAAAATTGGGCCTTAGGCACTGGTGCTGGTGCCACAACACTGCAACCCCTCACAGACACTCTAGTTGGAACGCAGGAACGAGCACTGCTGCAAAGTATTGCATCAAAAATTGTAATTACACGCCCCTGTTAGACAGGGGCAGAAAGATTGGGCCTTAGGCACTGGTGCTGGTGCCACAACACTGCAACCCCTCACAGACACTCTAGTTGGAATGCAGGAACGAGCCGTGCTGCAAAGTATTACATCAAAAATTGTAATTACACGCCCCTGTTATACAGGGGCTGAAAAATTGTGCCTTAGGCACTGGTGGTGGCGCCCAGAACCAAAAATGTTCTTACAAGCTATCAGCGTGATGATTGAGGAGGAAGAGGATAATTACTCAGGGATAATCACTCAGCATCAACATAGGCAGTCTTTGAAGGGATCTGAAAAAAATTATTCAGTTACATCAGCATCAGGTGCTTGGTAGCTGGTGGTGATCCAAGACTGATTCATTTTTATGAAGGTCAGCCGATCGACCGAGTCAGTGGACAGACGCACCCTGTGATCGGTTACCACGCCTCCAGCAGCACTGAATGTACGTTCCGAAAGAACGCTGGATGCAGGACAGGCCAGTAGCTCAATTGCATACTGTGCAAGCTCTGGCCAGTGATCCATCCTCAAGACCCAGTAACCCAGAGGATTTTCGGTGGGAAAGGTGTCCAAGTCTGATCTTGCCCCTAGGTATTCCTGCACCATGTAAAACAGACGCTGGCGATGGTTGCTGGAACCGATCATACCTTGGGGCTGCGGACCAAAAAATTGTCTGAACGCATCGGTCAGACGGCCACCTTCTCCACCGCTCCTTCTTTGACTGACCGAAGCCTCAGCAACACGTTGTCCAGAAACAGGAGTTTGTAACCTCCCAGTCTCTGGGAACGCGTTGCACAGACCTTTCTGCAAGGCCTCCCGAAGATGTTTCATCCTCTGCTCCCTCTGCGATGGCAAGATAAGGTCCGCAACCTTACCCTTGTAACGTGGATCAAGGAGGGTTGCCAGCCAGTATTGGTCCTTCTCCTTGATACCACGAATACGAGGATCCTTACGCAGGCTTTGCAGGATCAGGGAGGCCATGCAGCGTAGGTTTGCTGAGGCATTCGGTCCGGAGTCCTCTGGGTCACTAAGGACAACAACGTCCGCAGCCACCTCCTCCCAGCCACGTACAAGTCCATGTGTTCCTTGGGACTGATCCCTTAAAGACTGCTGATGCTGAGTGCCAGGCTCCACCTCCATACTGACACAATCTTCCTCCTCCTCCTCCTCCTCCTCCTCGTCCTCTTCCTGTGTGATCGGCGGGCACGCAGGAACACTGTCTGGATAAAGGGGGCCTTGAGAGCTAAGGAAGTCCTCCTCTTCCTGCCTCTGTTCTGCCTCAAGTGCCCTGTCCATTATTCCACGCAGCGTGTGCTCCAACAGGTGGACAAGGGGGACAGTGTCACTGATGCATGCACTGTCAGTGCTCACCATCCTCGTGGCCTCCTCGAATGGTGACAGGACAGTGCATGCATCCCTGATCATGGCCCACTGGCGTGGGGAAAAAAAACCAAGGTCCCCTGACCCTGTCCTGGTGCCATAGTCGCACAGGTACTCATTGATGGCCCTCTGCTGCGTGTGCAGCCGCTGCAGCATGGCCAACGTCGAGTTCCACCTGGTGGGCATGTCACAGATTAGGCGGTTCTTGGGCAGGTTAAACTCCTTTTGGAGGTCCGTCAGCCGAGCACTGGCATTATATGACCGGCGGAAATGCACACAGACTTTCCTGGCCTGCCTCAGGACATCCTGTAAGCCCGGGTACCTGCCCAAGAACCGCTGCACCACCAAGTTAAGGACGTGAGCCAAACAGGGCACATGGGTCAGTTGTCCCTGTCGGAGGGCAGAGAGGAGGTTGGTGCCATTGTCGCAAACCACCATTCCTGCCTTAAGTTGGCGTGGCGTCAACCACCTCTGAACCTGCCCCTGCAGAGCTGACAGAACCTCTGCCCCAGTGTGGCTCCTGTCCCCCAAGCACACCAGCTCAAGCACCGCATGGCATCTTTTGGCCTGCGTACTTGCGTAGCCCCTTGAACGCCTACGGAGCACCGCTGGTTCCAAGGAAGAGGCCATGGAGGAAGAAGAAGAGGAGGGGGTGGAGGAGAGAGGTGTGTCACAATCAGCATTTTGGAGGCGTGGTGGCGGAACAACCTCCAACACTACTGCACCTTGTCCTGCATCCTTCCCAGCTGCCAGCAGAGTCACCCAATGCGCCGTGAAACTTAAGTAACGTCCCTGTCCATGCCTGCTGGACCATGAGTCAGCGGTAATATGCACCTTACCGCTGACCGCCCTGTCCAGCGAGGCATGGACATTGCCTTCCACATGCCGGTAGAGAGCCGGAATCGCCTTCCGTGAGAAAAAGTGGCGTTTGGGTACCTGCCACTGAGGAACCGCACATTCCACAAACTCACGGAAGGGGGCAGAGTCTACCAACTGAAAAGGCAGCAGTTGAAGTGCTAGCAATTTTGCCAAGCTAGCATTCAACCGCTGGGCATGTGGATGGCTGGGAGCAAACTTCTTTCGGCGGTGCAGCAGCTGGGGCAGGGAAATTTGCCTGGTACAATCTGACGTCGGTGTACCAAAAGCAGATTGCCCACAAGTACTTGGCTGTGACACACCTAATTCTACACCTTCATTCCTCTCACTGCAGGTCTCAGAGAGGACTGAAGGTCTAGTGGGGTTGGAAATCTCAGCTGATGAGGAGCAAGGAGAGATCCTCTTTGTTCTTTGGTGTGGGTCTTTCAGATACGCTTGCCAACGAACTGCATGGCAGGTCAACATATGTCTGGTCAAGCATGTGGTACCCAAGCGGGAGATGTTTTGGCCACGCGAGATACGCTTGAGACATATGTTGCAAATAGCAGCGGTGCGATCTGATGCACTCGTCTCAAAAAAGGCCCACACCAAAGAACTTTTTGAATAACGCGCAGAGACTGCAGCGCCCTGCACATGTGGAGCTTTGGGGTGTGATGCAGTCAATGTGCTGCCCTTAGGCTGGCCCCTGGAGGGCATCCTGCCTCGTTGGTGATGTGCCGCCTCCTCCTCCTCCTCCTCCTCCTCTCTCCTATCAGGCACCCACGTTGAGTCAGTGACCTCATCATCCCCTCCCTCCTCATCACTGGAGCAAACCTGGCAGTATGCTGCAGCAGGGGGAGCATGACTGCCAGATTGCTGTCCTTCTTGGGCACCCCCTCTGTCCGTGCTCATGTTACTGCCTTCATCGAGCTCAGTATCATCATCAGAGCCTTCCAAACGCTGGGCATCCTCCTGGAGCATGTACCCAACACTGTGGTCAAACAGTTCGAGGGAATCCTCATGAGGACATGGTGGAGCTAGGGAAGGAGTCACTGATGACATTGAGCTGAGGGAAGAGGCCGCTGCTTTGCCAGACAAAGCACCCTGGGCATGGGTGAGAGAGGATGAGGAGGATGAGGACGGCTTGGTCATCCACTCGACCAAGTCTTCCGCATGTTGCGGCTCAACATGGCCAGCTGCCGAAAAAAAGGCCAAGCGTGTCCCATGGCCACGTGCTGATGAGGATGCACCGTCTCCACGACCAGCACTAGACACAGAGCCTGCTTGCCCTCTCTTATTGGCTTGTGACTGTCTGCCTCTCCTTCTTGGCCTTCCAGACATACTAATGGCCTGTAGCTGCACTAAGCTGGGATAGAACACCTGTAATTTTCTTCAGGTAGCTTTATATACTGTAACCAGACAAGCCTGCCTGTCAGTAGGAAGATAACAGGAACGGATCTAGCTGAACACTGTGAGCAGGACACACTGTACTAAATGTAAATAGTCTAGCTGCCTGACCGTGGTACTAATAGGATCAAAAAGAACACCTGTAATTTTCTTCAGGTAGCTTTATATACTGTAACCAGACAAGCCTGCCTGTCAGTAGGAAGATAACAGGAACGGATCTAGCTGAACACTGTGAGCAGGACGCACTGCACTGAATGTAAATAGCAGGAACGGATCTAGCTGAACACTGTGAGCAGGACGCACTGCACTGAATGTAAATAGCAGGAACGGATCTAGCTGAACACTGTGAGCAGGACGCACTGCACTGAATGTAAATAGCAGGAACGGATCTAGCTGAACACTGTGAGCAGGACGCACTGCACTGAATGTAAATAGCAGGAACGGATCTAGCTGAACACTGTGAGCAGGACGCACTGCACTGAATGTAAATAGCAGGAACGGATCTAGCTGAACACTGTGAGCAGGACGCACTGCACTGAATGTAAATAGCAGGAACGGATCTAGCTGAACACTGTGAGCAGGACGCACTGCACTGAATGTAAATAGCAGGAACGGATCTAGCTGAACACTGTGAGCAGGACGCACTGCACTGAATGTAAATAGCAGGAACGGATCTAGCTGAACACTGTGAGCAGGACGCACTGCACTGAATGTAAATAGCAGGAACGGATCTAGCTGAACACTGTGAGCAGGACGCACTGCACTGAATGTAAATAGCAGGAACGGATCTAGCTGAACACTGTGAGCAGGACGCACTGCACTGAATGTAAATAGCAGGAACGGATCTAGCTGAACACTGTGAGCAGGACGCACTGCACTGAATGTAAATAGCAGGAACGGATCTAGCTGAACACTGTGAGCAGGACGCACTGCACTGAATGTAAATAGCAGGAACGGATCTAGCTGAACACTGTGAGCAGGACGCACTGCACTGAATGTAAATAGCAGGAACGGATCTAGCTGAACACTGTGAGCAGGACGCACTGCACTGAATGTAAATAGCAGGAACGGATCTAGCTGAACACTGTGAGCAGGACGCACTGCACTGAATGTAAATAGCAGGAACGGATCTAGCTGAACACTGTGAGCAGGACGCACTGCACTGAATGTAAATAGCAGGAACGGATCTAGCTGAACACTGTGAGCAGGACGCACTGCACTGAATGTAAATAGCAGGAACGGATCTAGCTGAACACTGTGAGCAGGACGCACTGCACTGAATGTAAATAGCAGGAACGGATCTAGCTGAACACTGTGAGCAGGACGCACTGCACTGAATGTAAATAGCAGGAACGGATCTAGCTGAACACTGTGAGCAGGACGCACTGCACTGAATGTAAATAGCAGGAACGGATCTAGCTGAACACTGTGAGCAGGACGCACTGCACTGAATGTAAATAGCAGGAACGGATCTAGCTGAACACTGTGAGCAGGACGCACTGCACTGAATGTAAATAGCAGGAACGGATCTAGCTGAACACTGTGAGCAGGACGCACTGCACTGAATGTAAATAGCAGGAACGGATCTAGCTGAACACTGTGAGCAGGACGCACTGCACTGAATGTAAATAGCAGGAACGGATCTAGCTGAACACTGTGAGCAGGACGCACTGCACTGAATGTAAATAGCAGGAACGGATCTAGCTGAACACTGTGAGCAGGACGCACTGCACTGAATGTAAATAGCAGGAACGGATCTAGCTGAACACTGTGAGCAGGACGCACTGCACTGAATGTAAATAGCAGGAACGGATCTAGCTGAACACTGTGAGCAGGACACACTGCACTAAATAGTCTAGATAGAAGATAACAGGAACGGATCTAGCTAAACTGAATACAGTGTATATATATATATGCAACACCTGGGATGCATATATATACACAATACACTGTAAGTGCAGCTAACTGACTGACTGTTCTGCCTAATCTATCTAACTCAAATCAAATGACACTGTCTCTCTCTCTCTCTATCTCTCAGCACACCGGAACACACACTACACAGGGCCGCCGTGCAGGCGGCCTTATATAGTGTGGGGTGTGTACTAAATCCCCTGAGCCATAATTGGCCAAAGCCACCCTGGCTTTGGCCAATTACAGCTCTCTCTACTGACGGCGCTGTGATTGGCCAAGCATGCGGGTCATAGTGCATGCTTGGCCAATCATCAGCCAGCAATGCACTGCGATGCCGCAGTGAATTATGGGCCGTGACGCGCCACACGAATTTGGCGCGAACGGCCCATATCGTTCGCAATTCGACGGACGGTCGAACAGCCGATGTTCGAGTCGAACATGGGTTCGACTCGAACACGAAGCTCATCCCTACCAACCTGTAAATGGTTCCCTTCCTCGCCTCACCCACAGCAGCCAAATGGTGCACTGGGAAGCACACAGAAGGTAATGTAAATTCATGCAACTGGTGGGGTTGGCATTTAAACAAACCTGTTGCTTTGTGCTTTATGCGCAATGTACAGGTTCACGTTAAAATGTTGCTAGTTTCCAGCTCACCATTTTTGTGAGGTTCTGTGGGGTGACAATTGAGGGGAGCAGACAAAGGATGGTGGCGATAAGCAATGCATTATGCAATTAAAAAAATATAGCTTTTAGGGCATAAAGGCTTTTATTGGTTAAAGTGAAATTCTGGGTTTAACCCTAACTATTAAAACTGTCCCCTACCCCTCCTCACACCTATGCTTACTAACCTTTGTAAGAAAGAGCTGTGAACTTACCTATTTTCAGGCCTCTCTGGTCCAGTCACTTGATCCGACTCCCCTGTGTCAGCAACTGCAGCTGCAGGGGAAAGAGAGTAGCCAACACTGTATGGGCAATTGAAACCTATGGGTGAGGTCACTAATCAAAGCTACTAGCCATTGTTTGAGCGCTCTCTCCTTTCCTCTGCAGTGCCACTGGCAAAGACAGGGTAGCTCAGGTGACCAGACAGGAGCAGACTGAAAATAGGTAAGTATACAGATCTTTCTTACACGGGTTAGTAAGCATGGGTGTGAGGAGAGGGGAGTGGACAGTTTTAGTAGTTAGGGTTAAGCCCAGAATTCCTGTTTAAACAACTCATTTATTTGAAGAGATCCAACATGTTATCTGTATTTACGATTTTAAATTGAACATGTTCATGAAATATTACTGATAGATACATTGAGGTTAATGTCCATTTTATGATGGAATTGTTATTAGTTTCCTCTATGCGTAAAAAAAAAAAAGTTCCAAATTGACTTGATTATTCGAGGTACAAAGCAAAACAATGTCTCTTGGTGGCTTCCCATTTCTAGCATAAGTGCAATAAAATACTGCTATAGATCCATTAATTTAGCACGCTGATTACTAGCACATTATTTACTACCTGCTGCTAGCTAATTTCATCTGTCCGTCTGTCCTTTCATCGTACAATGCAGTCTTGGGCAATTAGTGTCTCTCCAGCTGTGGTGAGCAGGGTATGCTGGAGACTGTAGTTCTGCAAATCAACAGGCAATCCACAGGCTGTCTACCTCTGATGTCGTGAAATTTCATCTTATACAACAGTCTGATCACTGCTACATTGTCTGCCTTTTCATAAACTTCCGTACTACCTCAGTCGTTTAATGATTACAGCTGAGTGCGGCTACATAATTGTCTTATAATTCTAGCTTCTTGATTGCTGCAGTTTGATAAGTACAGCTGCATGCTGCTCAATACACACTGTTTTTCTAATTCCACAGCTTGCCGAACATAGCTGCTGTGCATACTGTTTATTGCTGTACAGCTTCAGCACACTGAGCTGTGGCCTGCTGTCTGATTGGCTCCTCCTTTCCAAAATGAAATGAGCACTTAAACCTGGTAATCTCAATGTAATGCATAATAACAGGGAATCATCTATTCTCCAGGCCCGGGGATACATCTGCAAAAGAATTTAAATATTTAATCAATTAGTATGGAAGGTGTGTTTAAATTTAAACTTTCAAAGGAGCGTCTGCAGAGTAAGACAATAAGCAGGGTGGCCAACAGAGTATACGCCATCTGTGAGCAGGAAACAGACCAAAAAGGGATGTACTGGAAAGCTGCCACCGCCAAGTTCAGTTTTCTGTCTGGCATCTGGGTATAGTTGAGACATTTTTTTGGTGGTTTAAATTTTCAATTTCTGCTGAAACTATCACATTGCTAAATATCAGTGGGTTATCTAAGGGAAGTAATGCACCAAAAGACAACCAGTAGTGTGCAACTTAGAATGAAAAAAAATAACCAGGTATTATAAAAAAGCAAAATCCTGGAACACAGTAAATGATACACTATATTGTCAAAAGTATTAGGACGCCTGCCTTTACAGGCACATGAACTTTAATTGCATCCCAGTCTTAGCCCATAGGGTTCAATATTGAGTTGGCCCACCCTTTGCAGCTATAACAGCTTCAACTCTTCTGGGAAAGCTGTCCACAAGGTTTAGGAGTGTGTCTATAGGAATTTTTGACCATTCTTCCAGCAGTGCATTTGTGAGGTCAGGCACAGATGTGGAGGAGCAGGCCTGGCTCTCAGTCTCCACTCTAATTCATCTCAAAGCTGTTCTATCGGGTTGAGGGCAGGACTGTGCAGGCCAATCAAGTTCCTCCACCCCAACTCGCTCATCCATGTCTTTGAACTTGTTTTGTGCACTGGTGCGCAGTCATGTTGGAACAGGAAGGGGCCATCCCAAAACTGTTCCCACAAAGTTATGAGCATGAAATTGTCCAAAATGTCTTGGTATGTCAACGCTTTAAAAGTTCACTTTACTGGAACTAAGGGGCCAAGTCCAACCCCTGAAAAACAACCCCACACCATATTCCCCCCTCCACCAAATGATTTGGAGGGGTGGTCCAATACTTTTGGCAATATAGTGTGAATGAGTGAGTTTGGGGTGGAGAAACTTGACTGGCCTGCACAGAGTCCTGACCTCAACCCGATAGATCACCTTTGGGCTGAATTAGAGCGGAGACTGCAAGCCAGGTTTTCTTGTCCAACATCAGTGCCTGGCCTCACAAATGCGCTTCTGGAAGAATGGTCCAACATTCCTATAGACACACTCCTAAACCTTGTGGACAGCCTTCCCAGACGAGTTGAAGCTAGTATAGCTCAAATGGGTGGGCCAACTCAATATTAAACCCTTACGGGTTAAGAATTGGGATGCCATTAAAGTTCATGTGTGTGCAAAGGCAGGTGTCCCAATACTTTTATTAACACAATATAGTGCAGCCCTCAAAATTTCCACTCGCCCTCTCACATTTGGCGAGTGGAAAAATGAGGAGGGCGAGTATGGACAGGGCTGTGCTGTCCCAGGAATGTATAGCCAGTGCCCCCCTGCTGTCCTGAAAACCTTGCAGCATGACCATTTCAATACGAACAGTTTGCTGCCTCTCCACCTCCCTCCTGCTGCACATCCCGCCCAGGCCCTCAGAGCATGCACTTAAATAGGAGTTAAAGAGCTGCCTGGGACTATCCCTCTCTGCCTCCCTCCTGGCATACATCCCTGCCCCGCACAGTTACACAGAGCATGCACTTCCATAGGAGTCAAAAAGCCACCTGGGACTGCCCCTCTTCGCCCCCCTCCTGCCACACATCTAAGCAGTGGGGTGGTGAATATCTTTGCAAGGCAGTCCTAAGTGGGCAGGCTCAAACCCTCTCGGTCTGCCCTCAGTGTGTACCAATGCCTGACCCCCGTGGCTGCAGGAGAATGGTAAATTTGACAGTGTGTTGGAGGCATTAGTACAATGGGGGATTAAACAAGATGTGTGCTGGGGGGAAGGGGGGGTTAATTGAGAGCATAGATGTGCTGGATTGGGTGGGGATTATTTTGAGGCATAGATATGATGAATTGGGGGGGGGGGTGGAATTGGAGGCATAGATATGATGTCTGAATCATACCTACAGTATCTCACAAAAATGAGTACACCCCTCACATTTTTGTAAATATTTTATTATATCTTTTCATTTGACTAGACTGAAAAAAATGACACTTTTCTACAATGTAAAGTACTGAGTGTACAGCCTGTATAACAATGTAAATTTGCTGCCCCCTCAAAATAAATCAACACACAGTCATTAATGTCTAAACCGCTGGCAACAAAAGTGAGTACACCCCTAAGTGAAAATATCCAAATTGGGCCCAATTAGCCATTTTCCCTCCCCTGTGTCATGTGACTCATTAGTGTTACAAAGTCTCAGGTATGAATGGGGAGCAGGTGTGTTAAATTTGGTGTTATTGCTCTCACTCTCTCATACTGGTCACTGGAAGTTCAACATGGGACCTCATGACAAAGAACTCTCTGAGGATCTGAAAAAAAGAATTGTTGTTCTACATAAAGATGGCCTAGGCTATAAAAAGATTGCCAAGACCCTGAAACTGAGCTGCAGCATGGTGGCCAAGATCATACAGCGGTTTAACAGGACAGGTTCCACTCAGAACAGGCCCTGCCATGGTCAACCAAAGAAGTTGAGTGCACATGCTCAGCGTCATATCCAGAAGTTGTCTTTGGGAAATAGATGTATAAGTGCTGCCAGCATTGCTGCAGAAGTTGAAGGGGTGGGGGGTCAGCCTGTCAATGCTCAGACCATATGCTGCACAATGCATCAAATTGATCTGCATGGCTGTCGCCCCAGAAGGAAGCAAGAGAGCCCACAAACAGTTTGCTGAAGACAAGCAGACTAAGGAGTGGACATGGATTACTGGAACCGTGTCCTGTGGTCTGATGAGACCAAGATAAACTTATTTGGTTCTGATGGTGTGAAGCGTGTGTGGTGGCAACCAGGTGAGGAGTACAAAGACAAGTGTGTGTGTGTGGCCACAATCAAGTATGGTGGTGGGAGTGTCATGGTCTGGGGCTGCATGAGTGCTGCAGGCACTGGGGAGCTACAGTTCCTTGAGGAAACTATGAATACCAACATGTACTGTGACATACTGAAGCCGAGCATGATCCCCCTTCCTTCGAGGATTGGGACGTAGGGCAGTATTCCAATATAATGACCCCAAACACACCTATAAGACGACCACTGCCTTGCTAAAGAAGCTGAGGGTAAAGGTGATGGACTGGCCAAGCATGTCTTCAGACCTAAACCCTATTGAGCATCTGTGGGACATCCTCAAACGGAAGGTGGAAGATTTCAAGGTCTCTAACATCCCCCAGCTCCGTGATATCATCATGGAGGAGTGGAAGAGGACTCCAGTGGCAAACTGTGTGGCTCTGGTGAACTCCATGTCCAAGAAGGTTAAGGCGGTGCTGAAAAATAATGGTGGACACACAAAATATTGACACCTTGGGCCCAATTTGCACATTTTCACTTAGGGGTGTACTTACTTTTGTTGTCAGCGGTTTAGAAATGAAAGACTGCGTGAGTTATTTTGAGGGGGCAGCAAATTTACACTGTTATACAAGCTGTACACTCACTACTTTACATTGTAGCAAAGTGTCATTTCTTCAGTGTTGTCACATGAAAAGATATAATAAAATATTTACATAAATGTAAGGGGTGTATTCACTTTTGTGAGATTCTGTATGCCTCCAATTCCACCCCCCAATCATACCTATGCTTCCAATCCCACAACCCATCTATCATACCTATGTCTCCAATTCCACCCCCCAATCTATCAAGCCGTATAATAGATTGGGGGGGGGGGGTGGCAGCATTTAAGGCATAGGAATGGTGGATTTGGGGGGGGGGGGGAATTGGAGGCATGGGTATGGTAGACTGGAGGAGGGGTGGAATTGGAAGCATAGGTAGGATGAATTGGGGGGAATATTGAAAGCATAGATGTGCTGGATGGGGGGGGGGGGGATTGGCATAGGAGTTCTGTAGAAGGGAGGTCGGAAGATGATGTGCTGGGGGGTTGTTAAAAGCACTGGAGGCATTGGAGGCAGAGATATGCTGGGAGGAGGAATTAAAGGTAGAGGTGTGCTAGGGGAGGGAGATTGGGGACATAGGTGTGCTGGAGAGGGGAGGCATTGGAGGACTGGGGGAGGTGTTGGAGGTAGAGGTAAAATGGGGGAGGTATTGAAGGTAGAGGTGTACTTGCGGAGGTGTTGGAGGTAGAAGGTTTTACTGGGGAGGCATTGGGGTAGAGGTGTACTGGGGGAGGAGTTGGAGATAGAGGTGTACTGGGGGAGGCGTTTTAGCTCTTAAGAGCTTTAATAAAGCTCTTTATTAAAAAAAAAAGGGGAAGGGCTGTAGGCGACGGGGGACGGGGCTTAGCACGGCGTTGGCATCCTCCAACATCCAGCGCAAGCGGTATATTTTAAAATGCACTATTTGTGCTATTGCAAGCTGCGGAGGGACACAAGAGCAAAGGTGGCATAAAAGAGGTTTGGTGACACAGGCATTCCTTTTGACACATTTACTACTGCATCGGGCTGAGCATCAATAGCAGTGACAGAGCTGGACTATTGCTCAAGCAGTGGATGCATTCCTTCTGGTAGTACCTCTGCTTTGTGCCCTCAAAAAAGGGCTCTAGAAGGACTTCTACAGTCACACGAAAGCCTAGATCCATCCCAGTAAAGATAACATCCTTCCCTGAGAGTAATATGGCTAGTCTGCCCCTCCTGAGTGAGCCATCAGCAGGGGCAGGTGTTGCAGCTGCTCTTAACACTGCAGCCCCTGTGTATATTACTAAGGAGGTTTTTTCTTCAACCATTTTAAGCTTGGAGCAAAAAATTGATGCTTTAATTGCATCCCAGAGTGGGACTAAGCATAGCAGGTCCCCGTCCATTGCTCAGGACCCTCATGCTGAGGAACATGCTGAGGTACATGCTGAGGAACAAGGAGTGAGAGATGACGATTTTCTCTCAAAGGACCAGGAAGAAGCTGATGTCTCCTCTTCCGAAGAACCTAATACGGAAGTATCAAGTTCGCAGGAAAGGTTGCTGGTACAGTCTCTCACTGAATTGGTCCGCTCCACATTCTTACTGCTAGTAAAGCAGTCAGTCGATGAGCCCACCTCTGGTTTGGGTTCACTAAAGCCTCCCCAATCTGTTCATGCTTTTCCTATCCATTCATGGCTAAGAAAGCTAATGTATTCTGAGTGGGAGCACCCAGATAAACATTTTTTCCTCCGAAAAAAGTTTTCAATACTTTTAAGAGTTTTATAAGAAATGGGGAATTCCAGCAATTGACGCTGCTATATCCTCTGTGAACAAGAACTTGACTTGTCCAGTAGACAATGCTCATATACTAAAGTATCCAACAGATAAGAAGCTGGAATTCCTTTTTAAGAACTATATTTCGCTCGCAGGTTTAGTCGTTCAACCTGTACTGGCAGCGATTGGAGTATCTCAGTCCTTAAAGGACCAGTTTATAGAGGCACTCAAAGTTTTCCTGATCAGCAGGCCCAGGAGTTGGCAGGGATATCAGAAGCGTTGTGTTTTACAGTAGAAAGATTCTATTCTCCAGGCCTCATGGCTCATGCTAGGGCTGGTACATGTGCATAGAATCCTATGGTTGAAAAATTGGTCAGCCGACGCACATGCTAAAAGCTCTTGGCCAGTTTCCCTTTTCATGGTGAATGGTTATTTGGAGACAATCTGGAAAAGTATATCCAAAGAATTTCTAAAAGTTCCCTTTTACTGGTTAAGAAGAAAGAAGAAGTTTATGCATTTTTCTTTTAAACAGGCTTCTTCTCCAGTGCCTGGGGCATCAGCCTCCAGGCCTCCACCGTCAGGTTCAAGAGGTAAACCTCAGGGTCAGTCCCAGGGTCAAAAGAGGACATGGGGGAGGAAACCAACAAAACAAAATACTATAGCCTCCTTATGAAGGGGCGCCCCCGCTTGCTCAAGTGGGGGGAAGGCTTCTACAGTTTTCAAAGGTCTGGCAGGAACAATGTCAAGACAGATGGGTGGCTTCCTCAATTTCTCTAGGTTACAAGCTAGAGTACCAAGAGTTCCCATCTCCTCGTTTTCTCAGATCAAACGTTCCCAGAGATCCAGTGAAAAGGAAGTCTCTCTTTCTAGCTTTGGATCATCTCTCGTCTCAAAGAGTGATATCAGTGGTCCCCTTGGAAGAGCAAGGATTAGGGTTTTATTCAAACCTTTTCACGGTTCCAAAACCAAACGGGGATGTCAGACCCATTTTAGATCTCAAAGATCTAAACCGGTTTTTGAATATCTGTTCTTTTCGCATGGAGCCAATCCGATCAGTAGTCTCCATGCTACAAGGGGGAGAACTTTTGGCGTCAATCTACATCAAGGATGCTTATCTCCTCCATGTGCCGATTTTCCCCGCTCACCAGAAATTTCTACGCTTCAAGGTAGAAAATCTTCATTGCCAGTTTGTAGCTCTGCCTTTTGGGCTAGTTACTGCACCTCAAGTGTTTACAAAGGTCCTGGCTCCTCCTTTAGCCAGGTTAAGGGCTCAAGATATAATGATACTAGCCTAGTTATACAATCTACTCTTGATAGATCAATCTGTAGCCCGCCTAAACCAAAGTTTGGTCACCGCAGTCAGCTACCTGGAATATCTAGGTTGGATTCAAGCAGATTGCAGTACTTGGAGCTGATCATAGATACAGTTCAGAAGAAGGTATTTTTGCCCCAGGAAAGAATCGGTTCCTTAAAGGAACTGATTCAGTTGGTCAAAACAAAGAAGAATCCTTCTATTCGACTTTGCATGAAGTTATTGGGAAAGATGGTGGCTTCTTTCGAGGCCGTTCCTTATGCACAGTTTCATTCAAGACTGCTGCAAAACAGTATCCTGTCAACTTGGAACAAAAAGGTCCAAGCTCTGGACTTCCCAATGCATTTATCCCCCAAAGTGTGTCAGAGCCTCAATTGCTGGTTGATATCCAAGAATCTTCAAAAAGGAAAATCCTTTTTACCGGTTACCTGGAAGGTGGTAACAACAGATGCCAGCCTTCTGGGCTGGGGAGAAGTCCTGGAAGAAGCGTCTGTCCAAGGGAAATGGTCCAAATCAGAGATGACATTGCCCATCAATATTCTAGAGATTCAGGCAGTACGCCTGGCCCGCGTGGCCTGGACGCTCAGACTACGGAATTGTCCTGTCAGGATCCAATCCGACAATGCCACAGCTGTGGCCTATGTCAATCACCAAGGGGGCACGAGAAGTCGTGCGGCCCAGAGAGAGGTGAATCATATTCTATCTTGGGCAGAAAACAACATTCCTTGCCTATCAGCAATTTTCATTCCAGGGATAGAGAATTGGCAGGCGAACTACTTGAGTCGCCAACATATGTTCCCGGGAATTGGAAATGAAGCTGGCCTTGAGTACTATCAAAGGCCAGGTGTCGGCCTTATCAGTGTTTTTTCAACGACCTCTTGCTTCACACTCTCTGATTTGTAACTTTATTCAGGGGGTAGTAAGGATTAATCCCCCAGTTAGGTCACCCCTGTACCCTTGGGACTTAAATTTAGTCCTGTCAGCTTTACAAAAACAGCCTTTTGAGCCAATACGAGATATTCCCTTGGTCCTCTTGACGAGGAAAATAATTTTCTTGGTTGCCATATCTTCTGCAAGAAGAGTATCAGAGTTGGCTGCTCTTTCTTGTAAAGAGTCATATTTGATTATTCATAAGGATAAGGTTGTATTGCGGCCTCATCCTAATTTCCTACCAAAGGTAGTGTCAGGTTTTCATTTAAACCGGGATATTGTTCTGCCATCATTTTTTCCAGACCCCCGTTCTGCGGAAAAAAGGTCACTACATTTTCTTGATGTGGTGAGAGCGGTCAAGGTGTATTTAAAAGTGACTGCTCAGATTCGTAAAAAAATATGTTTTATTTGTGTTGCCAGACGGTCCTAAAAGAGGAATGGCAACGTCGAAATCTACTATTTCTAAATGGATTCATAAAGTGATTGTTCAAGCTTATGGTTTAAAGAGGAAAAATCCTCCTTTTCATATTAAAGTGCACTCCACCAGGGCTGTTAGTGCTTCTTGGGCAGTGCATCACCAGGCCTCCATGGCTCAGATCTGCAAGGCCGCAACTTGGTCTTCAGTCCATACATTTACCAAATTCTATCAAGTAGATGTAAAAGGTCATGAGGATATCGCCTTTGGGCGCAGTGCACTGCAGGCTGCAGTATGAGTCCTCTAGTCTCTTAGTGCCCTACTTTTGTTGTGTCTCCCTCCCTTCAGTTGTCATTGCTACGGGACATTCCACATAGTAACTACTATGGCTCTGTGTCCCGTGATGTACGATAAGAAAATAGGATTTTTATAACAGCTTACCTGTAAAATCCTTTTCTTTGAAGTACATCACGGGACACAGAGGTCCCTCATTTCTTGGTATACACGTGTATTGCTTTGCTAGAAAACTGAAGTACTTTTATAGGGAGTGCACTTTTTGTCTGAAGGTGGCCTAAAACCCACATAGTAACTACTACAGCTCTGTGTCCCGTGATGCATTTCAAAGAAAAGGATTTTACAGGTAAGCTGTTATAAAAATCCTATTTTTCACTGCTGTATTATGTACTGTTGGGATTTGTAGTCCTCTATAGCTGGTGCTATTCTGTATTGCTGGGCTATGTAGCCCTGGTGGTATTCTGTATTGCTTATTTCTTGTTCTCTGCAGAGATGTGACACCATCTTATTCAACAAAATCAACTGCTCTTCAGTTTTGTGGCCTTTACAGGTTTTTGAAAGCATACAAAAGAAACATGAAACAGAGCAAATTAAACTTTTTCATTAAAGCGAAAGCAATCCCTACAATCAAACCCTATAGAAAAAGACAATATATCAAGAGCAAATCCAGGTGCTAGTTGTAGTTTGCCTCACAACTCGACTGTCATAACACCTAAGAGGAAAAATGATGGACCTTTTAATACACATTGGCTGAAACAATTTTCATGGCTTATTTTCTCAGAGGATACAGTTACGTGCAAAGTTTGCAGTCGGTTCCCCCAAAGTTCTGATGCAAAATGGAAAGACGGGATAAAGGCTCCATTTAAAAAGGAAGCCTTTGTATGGCATGAGAAAAGTAATAAGCACAAGGAAAATGTTGATAAAGTAAAGGCTAAAGTCAACCCTGAAGAGAGACCTTTAGCTGTGCGTGTCAGAAGAATGAACGCTGCAATGTTTCAGCACATGACACACATCTTTAACATGGCTTATTATGTAGCTAAATATGAAAAGCCATTTTGAGATTTCCCTGATTTAGGCCGGGTTCACACTGGTACAACAAGCGCTCCGACATTGTTAGCTCATGTCATATGACGTGTGAAAATCAATGTTTCCCTATGGGAGCCGTCTTAACTGGTCTGACACAAGTCGGCCCGACTTTGAAAATGCTCCCTGCACTACTTTGGTCCGACTTTGATCCTACTTCAGCCCATTGAATATCACTGAAGTCGAATCGCTGTCTTCACTGATCCAACTTTGGCATTGCGACTTGTGCTCTGATGATCTTTAAGGGAAACTTATAGACTTATAGACTCTGCCCCCTTCCGTGAGTTTGTGGAATGTGCGGTTCCTCAGTGGCAGGTACCCAAACGCCACTTTTTCTCACGGAAGGCGATTCCGGCTCTCTACCGGCATGTGGAAGGCAATGTCCATGCCTCGCTGGACAGGGCGGTCAGCGGTAAGGTGCATATTACCGCTGACTCATGGTCCAGCAGGCATGGACAGGGACGTTACCTAAGTTTCACGGCGCATTAGGTGACTCTGCTGGCAGCTGGGAAGGATGCAGGACAAGGTGCAGTAGTGTTGGAGGTTGTTCCGCCACCACGCCTCCAAAATGCTGATTGTGACACACCTCTCTCCTCCACCCCCTCCTCTTCTTCTTCCTCCATGGCCTCTTCCTCGGAACCAGCGGTGCTCCGTAGTCGTTCAAGGGGCTACGCAAGTACGCAGGCCAAAAGATGCCATGCGGTGCTTGAGCTGGTGTGCTTGGGGGACAGGAGCCACACTGGGACAGAGGTTCTGTCAGCTCTGCAGGGGCAGGTTCAGAGGTGGTTGACGCCACGCCAACTTAAGGCAGGAATGGTGGTTTGCGACAATGGCACCAACCTCCTCTCTGCCCTCCGACAGGGACAAATGACCCATGTGCCCTGTTTGGCTCACGTCCTTAACTTGGTGGTGCAGCGGTTCTTGGGCAGGTACCCGGGCTTACAGGATGTCCTGAGGCAGGCCAGGAAAGTCTGTGTGCATTTCCGCCGGTCATATAATGCCAGTGCTCGGCTGACGGACCTCCAAAAAGGAGTTTAACCTGCCCAAGAACCGCCTAATCTGTGACATGCCCACCAGGTGGAACTCAACGTTGGCCATGCTGCAGCGGCTGCACACGCAGCAGAGGGCCATCAATGAGTACCTGTGCGACTATGGCACCAGGACAGGGTCAGGGGAGCTTGGTTTTTTTTCCCCACGCCAGTGGGCCATGATCAGGGATGCATGCACTGTCCTGTCACCATTCGAGGAGGCCACGAGGATGGTGAGCACTGACAGTGCATGCATCAGTGACACTGTCCCCCTTGTCCACCTGTTGGAGCACACGCTGCGTGGAATAATGGACAGGGCACTTGAGGCAGAACAGAGGCAGGAAGAGGAGGACTTCCTTAGCTCTCAAGGCCCCCTTAATCCAGACAGTGTTCCTGCGTGCCCGCCGATCACACAGGAAGAGGAGGAGGAGGAGGAGGAGGAGGAGGAGGAGGAAGATTGTGTCAGTATGGAGGTGGAGCCTGGCACTCAGCATCAGCAGCAGTCTTTAAGGGATCAGTCCCAAGGAACACATGGACTTGTACGTGGCTGGGAGGAGGTGGCTGCGGACGTTGTTGTCCTTAGTGACCCAGAGCACTCCGGACCGAATGCCTCAGCAAACCTACGCTGCATGGACTCCCTGATCCTGCAAAGCCTGCGTAAGGATCCTCGTATTCGTGGTATCAAGGAGAAGGACCAATACTGGCTGGCAACCCTCCTTGATCCACGTTACAAGGGTAAGGTTGCGGACCTTATCTTGCCATCGCAGAGGGAGCAGAGGATGAAACATCTTCGGGAGGCCTTGCAGAAAGGTCTGTGCAACGCGTTCCCAGAGACTGGGAGGTTACAAACTCCTGTTTCTGGACAACGTGTTGCTGAGGCTTCGGTCAGTCAAAGAAGGAGCGGTGGAGAAGGTGGCCGTCTGACCGATGCGTTCAGACAATTTTTTGGTCCGCAGCCCCAAGGTATGATCGGTTCCAGCAACCATCGCCAGCGTCTGTTTTACATGGTGCAGGAATACCTAGGGGCAAGATCAGACTTGGACACCTTTCCCACCGAAAATCCTCTGGGTTACTGGGTCTTGAGGATGGATCACTGGCCAGAGCTTGCACAGTATGCAATTGAGCTACTGGCCTGTCCTGCATCCAGCGTTCTTTCGGAACGCACATTCAGTGCTGCTGGAGGCGTGGTAACCGATCACAGGGTGCGTCTGTCCACCGACTCGGTCGATCGGCTGACCTTCATAAAAATGAATCAGTCTTGGATCACCACCAGCTACCAAGCACCTGATGCTGATGTAACCGAATAATTTTTTTTGAAATCTCAGATCCCTTCAAAGACTGCCTATGCTGATGCTGAGTGACTATCCCTGAGTAATTATCCTCTTCCTCCTCAATCATCACGCTGATAGCTTGTAAGAACATTTTTGGTTCTGGGCGCCACCACCAGTGCCTAAGGCACAATTTTTCAGCCCCTGTTTAACAGGGGCGTGTAATTACAATTTTTGATGTAATACTTTGCAGCAGGCCTCGTTCCTGCATTCCAACTAGAGTGTCTGTGAGGGGTTGCAGTGTTGTGGCACCAGCACCAGTGCCTAAGGCCCAATTTTTCTGCCCCTGTCTAACAGGGGCGTGTAATTACAATTTTTGATGCAATACTTTGCAGCAGGGCTCGTTCCTGCGTTCCAACTAGAGTGTCTGTGAGGGGTTGCAGTGTTGTGGCACCAGCACCAGTGCCTAAGGCCCAATTTTTCTGCCCCTGTCTAACAGGGGCGTGCAATTACAATTTTTGATGCAATACTTTGCAGCAGGGCTCGTTCCTGCGTTCCAACTAGAGTGTCTGTGAGGGGTTGCAGTGTTGTGGCACCAGCACCAGTGCCTAAGGCCTAATTTTTCAGCTCCTGTTCAACAGGGGCATGTAATTACAATTCTTGATCTAATATTTCACAGCAGGGCCCTGTGAGGGCTTACAGTGTTGTGGCCACAGCAACACCTAAGGCCCAAATTTCTGCTGAGTATATACTCAGCAGGACCCTACTTTCAAACATCTAACTTACAAACGACTCCTACTTGCAAACGGAAGGAGACAACAGGAAGTGAGATGAAATCTACCCCTAGGAAGGGAAATTCTCTCCTGTAAGAGTTAATATGGGAAAACAATTTCTCCTTTCCACTGATGCTTTCCAATCCTTGTTCCACAAAAAAACCCAAATTTTCAAAAACATTTTTCATTGGGACAAAAAAGTGAGGGGAAATCTTCTGAAGAGGAGGAAAGACAGCAAAACAAATGTCACAGGGGTGATAACCCTTCCCTATGTTTTCCAAAAAGCTTAGAAAAGATTTTTTGGCTGGAGCTAAACACGTTAAAAATGTTCAAAATTACAAACAGATTCTACTTAACAACAAACCTACAGTCCCTGTCTTGTTTGCACCGCCTGTATACTGCTGTTCAGAGTATATAGGGCCTGGTGGCCCCACACCTTTCCTTATTTTAATTTGGGTGCGGGGTTCCCCTTAATATCCATACAAGACCCAAAGGGCCTGGTAATGGACTGGGGGGTACCCATGCCGTTTGTCTCACTGATTTTCATCCATATTGCCATGACCCGACATGACATTAAACCCGCAAGCAGTTTTAAATGAGATTTTTTCCTTTAAAAATGACATTTGGTGCAGGGATTGTTCTAAACATGGGAAACACGCGTCACTTTACAGGCATACTATAGACACCCCCCAGGTACGATATTTAAAGGAATATTTCACTTTTTTTTTTTTTACTTTAAGCATCATTAAAATCACTGCTCCTGAAAAAACGGCCGTTTTTAAAAGTTTTTTTTGCATTGATACATGTCCCCTGGGGTAGGACCCGGGTCCCCAAACCCTTTTTAGGACAATACCATGCAAATTAGCCTTTAAAATGAGCACTTTTGATTTCGAACGTTCGATTCCCATAGACGTCAATGGGGTTCTAACGTTCGTGCGAACTTTCGGTCCGTTCGCGGGTTCTGGTGCGAACCGAACCGGGGGGTGTTCGGCTCATCCCTAATCTTAATTCTAAAGGCACTTCTTGGGTTGCAGGCTTGGGAATGGATGGTGCTGCAAGCATACTTGGCCACAAGTCTGGTTTGGCAGTCCAGATGAAAGACATCTGCCCACAGATGATCAGTATACATTGTGTGGCTCATCGCTTGCAGCTTGCTGTCTTGGATGTTTGCAAGGAAGTGCCATACCTATAAACATTTGATGTGGTGCAGCGTTTTTAAATATTATCATGGCTCTGCCAAGCGCGTACAGCAACTGAAAGAAATTGCAAAATCTTTAAGTGAGGAAATCTTGAAACTGAAGATATACACACAATGCATTGGTCATGCAGCAAAGTTGATGTTTTGCGTGCTTTTCTTCAAAACTGGAAAACAGTGGTGAGACATTTTGAGCAGATATCAACTGAAGGATCAACTGATGCTGCTAAGGTTAAAGGTATCCTGAAAGACCTAAAACAGGTGACGTTTGTGAAACTTTTGTATTTCCTACTGGATTGTTATGGCAAGCTGAAACCATTGTCAGGGGGTCTTCAAAACAAAGAATGTATGGTCTGTCAGGTAAAAACCAAACTAGAACATGCAGTTAAAATTTTTCAGGATCTTTGTAAAGGGAGAGAAAAAAACTAACTTGAATTTCTAGATAAGTTTACAGGTGATGAAACACTTTATGGACAACAGCTGACCAACGTTGAAGTCAGTGAAAGAGAATTTCAGTCTATACACTAAACTGTATTGGATAAAGCTGAAAGATATTTAATTTTGAGGCTTTTTTCAGTTTCTTCAGATATTGTGCAATCTTATATTTGACAGCCTGTCCTGGCCAGACAAAGCACACATCCTCACCTTTGGATTGAAAGAGCTGCAAAGAATTGCAAAGCATGTTTTGCATGGATTTGAGGACGATGTTGACATTTTTTGAAACTCTCCATTCAAAATGGACTTTCTTTCAAGAGACTTTGAAAAGAATGAACCAACAGAAAGAGATTAAACACAATACTCTCTCTGGTCAACTGCTGTGCCGTACTGCCCCCAACAACAGCCTTGTGTGAACGTGGTTTAGCTACCAAAATAGAATAAAGACTTTGTATCCTTCATCACTGGCGTTAGAGACTTTGGATGACCTTTTAATGATTGCTGTTAATGGACAACCACTTACAGATTACAATCCAAACACAGCCATTGATAAGTGGTATTTTTAATCAGAAAGGGGATGTTACACAGGGCTTGCTCCTTCTGTACGACGCACACCATAGCAAATCTCTGTCTGAAACTGGCTTCCAATTGTTACAGTATGCCTTATTGTTTGGCATGAAAGGTAGCCCTACTTTATTTGCCTTAATGCCACACTTTCACTTAGGGAAAGCACTTATTTTCCTTTTATGTTTACATTGCTTTATGTTAATATTGTTAAAGTTGTTGTTGTTGTTAATATTTATTTTTGTAACTTAATTCTGAATAAAGCATTTAACAGTGTAATTTCATGAGATACCAGTAATTTACAAGGGCTTAAATAGGGGCTGGGCAGGGTAGGGTTTGGGTGAGGCAACTGGTGGCGAGTAACTCTTAAGGCCTGACTAGTAGCTCAGGACTTGACATTTTGAGCCCTTATATAGTGTATTTAAAAAGTAACTTCTAGTCAACCTCTTAAAATTTAATAAATAACAAAACAGTGCAAAAATTATCCTGAGGCCTTCATGTATACACTCAAAAATAAATATAGCAAGGCCACCAAAAGGAGTACTTGCTGTGATTCTTGGTGGTGGTGGTCTTGCTATATAAATTTTTTAACCAGTAGCCGACCAGCCAATGTCATTATACTGCGCCAGGTCGGCTCTCCTGGGCAGAACGCCATAGGTATAAATCGGGCACGCGGCCATCTAGAGGGCGTGCGCACCCGCAACGTTTGGATTTGCTTCAAAACCGATCAGTCTCCAGGCTCAGGCTAATGATTTCTGGCCTGGACCTGCTGATCGGTTCTGGCGAATGAGAGATTGTCCTCTGCCTGTAAGTGTAAACACAGGCAAAGGAAATTATGTCATCTACCCTCATGGAACTCTTTTCCGTTCCAGAGAGAGGTGAGAGGACATCTAACCATGAGTTGCACAACACTACACTAACACCAGTGCTAGTAGGTACACTTGTCACCCCCCCGATCGCCCCCCCCCCCAGTTAACCACTTCACTCGCTGTCACAGTGTCACCAAGTGCAGTTTTCACTGATCACTGCATTGGTGTCATTTGTGACTAATAAGTGTTAGGGCAGTTAGTAGTAGACCTACGTAGGTCTAGGGTACCCCCTAAACCCCCCTAATAAAGTTTGAACCCCTTGAATGCCCTCCAGTTAACCCTTTCACCCCCTGTCACCAGCGTCACTAATCTATATTCCGATTGCCGTATTAGTGTCACGGGTTAGCCAGTTGGTTAGCTTCACTGTCAGTCTTCTATAGCGTCAGGGTACCCCCATATATTACCGAATAAAGGTTAAAATCCCTTCATCACCCCCAGTTAACCCTTTCACCCCCTGTCACCAGTGATCACTGTATTTGTGTCACTGGTAAGGCTGGTTGGTTAGTTATTTTTTTTATAGTGTTAGGGCACCCGCCATATATTACCTAATAGAGGTTTAACCCCCTGATCACCCAGCGGGTGACATCAGTTAGGTTTTAGGATCAGTTAGGGTCTACGTCAGCCCCAGACAGCGTCAGATTAGTTCCAGTAGCACTAATACCCACACACGCACCATACACCTCCCTTAGTAGTATAGTGTCTGAACAGATCAATATCTTTGATCTGATCAGAACTATATTAGCGTCCCCAGCAATTTAGGCTTCCCAAAAATGCAGCGTAAGCGGGATCCGCCCAGATACCTGCTAGCACATGTCAGGCCTGATCCCTGTGAATGCTAACAGTTTTTTTGGTAGTGTTTGAAGCAGTCGCTGACAATCGGGTGCTCTTTTGCCTATGAGTCTCACTAGTTATACCAGTAAATTTAGAGGCCACAATGTCCAATCGAAGGTACACTAGTGAAGAGGCCTACACATTTCTGAGCATGACAGATGAGAGTGCTCAGAATACAAACCAGTAGACAGCAGCAGCACCCTGACAGATAGCTCTGACGACAGAGTAGTGGTACCTGCCAAGGTCAGGCGTTCCCAACCCCGTTCTTCTTATGTTGTTGAGGTGCAAGAACTGCAGGGCTCTTGTGTGGAGCAGAGAGCCAGTACTAGTGCCACTCATCCTTCTGGTGAACTGACAAGCACCAGCGGCCTAGTACACCCTGGTCTTAGTTAAACCAGCACTGCAGTATCACGTGGTAACCTGGCGAGTGCAGTTCAAGCTGGTGCGGTGGCTCGCATAAGTAGTGTCCCACAGCCACCATGAAGACAAAAACAGGCCCGTCGAACCCATAGTTCCCTTCCTGCTGCATTTGCCAATCCTAATTGGGAGACCACCTTTTCTGCAGCATCCGTACTTTCCCCATTCACTGGCCAACCCGGAATTCAGGTGGAAACAGTTGATTTTACGTCACTTGATCTTTATTTTGCTGTTTTTCACGGAAGATCTCTATAAATCTATTGAAGACCAAAGCATTTTGTATGCTGGTCGATTCATCGCCGCTAATCCCCAGTTGACCCTTGTCAGAGATTGGAAACCTATTACGGTTTTCGAATTTAAAACCTTCCCGGGCCTATCCCTCCTCATGAGCATAACTAAAAAGACTGAGTTGCGCTCATATTGGTCCATTGACCCAGTTCACCATATGCCCGTGTTCTCTGCATCCATTACCAGGGCTAGATACAAGCAGATCTTGCGATTTATGCACTTCAGTGACAATGAACTCTGTCATCCTCCATGTGACCCTGGATTTGATCGGCTCTACAAAATTCGGCCCCTCATAAACCATTTCAACCAACAGTTTGCAGCCTTGTTTCCTCCCGATCAAGTTGTCTGCGTTGATGAGTCCCTGATTAAGTTTTCTGGCCGCTTGTCTTTCAAACAGTATCTTCTCAGCAAGCTTGCAGGATATGGGGTCAATTTGTTTAAGCTCTGTGACAGGGCAACAGGCTATACATATAGTTTTATGGTTTATGAGGAGCCCGAGAACTGCCCAGACTATATAGGGAGCACTGGCAAGATTGTGTGGGACTTGGTGTCACCCTTATTCGGAAAGAGGTACCACTTGTACGTGGACAATTATTACACAAGCGTGCCACTTTTTAGTCACCTTTTTGATTGTGGAATTGGCGCATGTGGCACCATGCAGTATAATTGCCGGGGCTTACCCCAGTGGCTTGTAGAGTCCCTTCTTAGACTGAGGGAGAGAGCCTGCTTGATATGTAGTAATTTGCTCACAATGAAGTGGAGGGATTCACGGAATGTTTTAGTTCTGTCCTCCCTTCATGCAGATATGGCAGTCCAAATTCCAATGGCGACTGGTGTTGTGGAGAAAAAACCACTGTGTCCACAAATACAACCTTAATATGGGGGGTGTGGACCTCAATGATCAGTTGATGGCGCCATACTTAATTGCCCGTAGAGCCAGATGCTGGTACAAAAAAGTGTCTGTATACCCATTTCAATTGGCTCTGCTGAACACTTGTGTGCTATACAAGGCATCAGGATGAACTGGATCCTTCCTTAAATTCCAGAAAGAGGTCATCGCAGCCCTTCTGTTTCCAGACAGTGCTGTGCCCCAACTTCGCAATGCAAATGAAGTGAGTCGACTGCAGGAGAGGCTTTTTCCATATGTCCTCTGTGGTACCCCTACCCAGCGAACCAAAGAAGATGTGTCTGTAGGAACTAGTGGAGTATTAGCGTAGGGTACAGTACTGCACAGTCATTTGACACACTTTCACAGGGTCTCCAAAGATGCCATCGCTTTTTGAGAGACCCAAACCTGGAACCGTTACAGTTGCAAAAAAAGTATAAATAATTATATATATTGTGGCAGTAGGACCCTGTGCTACCTAGAAGATTGCTGGTTTACGCCAGATTTTGGAGAGAAAGGCACGCTGATTGCACAGCTGTGTGCTGGGCTATTTAATTGTGACCTGGCTATGGCTCAGGGTTCCACCCAACAGACAGGAAGTCTGTGCATGGGAGTCAGGTGGACTCCCATTCCTCTGAGAGGATTCAGAGGCTGCAGGAGGCAGCCAGGGTATGCATGTCTGCAGGAGGCAGATGTACTTGGTGACAGAGCAGCAAGTAGTAAGCAGCAGGAGTAAGCTAGGAGAGAGCTTCACTCTAGGAAACTCTTTTGGGTCTGAGGAGCAGACCTAAGGCCTAGGCTAAAGGCCGGAATCAGCCATATGGCAAGAATGTACGCCAGGAGGCTAAAGTATTGAGTGTGCAAGATACAGTAATGGTGGAACCCCCTGCGAGGGCTACTGATGTCTTTGTGAACTTTTCTGTGCTTTTAAATAAAAGTGGGCTACCAGGCCCTTAAAAATACAGTTTTGTACTGGAGTACTCACTGACAACGCACCTACCGTTTGAGTCTGATACCCCCAATGTTACATATGGTGGAGATATTGCTTCGGGCAGATTTGGAAGAGTTCCAGATCCTCGCATACCAAAAACAGTGAGTAGCAAGAAACTGTGTTGTGCAGCAATGCTGTGAGGAGCAGCTCATGTGAACTAGTGGAGTCTGCATGTGAAAGTGTGCTATATATATATATATAATAAAAAAGCCAAAAATAGTTGTGTTTTTCTTCTTCTTCTCTCTCTAATCTTTCTCTATTGTTCTGCTCTGTTTTACTGTATTTTTTGCTTAACTGCAATGTTTTATTGTTACTGTGTTTTACCATGTTTGCTTTGCAGGTATGTAATTCTTTTATACTTTACTGTTTACTGTGTTTTATTGTTAATCATTATTTTCTTTGTAGGTATGCCATTTAGCTGCAGCACTGATTTATCTATCTCTGATACGTAATCTATCTCTCACGATACGTAAATCAGCGACTCCAGCGCTGTTGGAGGTGATTTCACCACCACAGTTGTAAAAAAAAAAAAAAAGAGCATATATGCCGAAACAAGCGAGCAGGGATGGAGGGGCGATTTGCTTCTAACTTTAGGTGCAGATTGCCCCCATGCTTCGCCATATATTTTTTACAATTTTTTTTGGCACAGATTGCAATAAAAAAAAAAAAGTTGTTTTATTGAGTATATTTTTTTCTGTTACCATTGTTTGCTTTTCAGGTACACCATTCAGCTGCAGCACTGATTTATTTATCTTGACAGCAACAGCGTTTGCTCTCAGGATATGTAAATCAGCGACTCCAGCGCTGTAGGAGGTGATATCCCCACCACAGTTAAAAAAAAACAAGGCATGTATGCACATCATTAGAGGTGGGTGGTGCAGGGCGGTATGCTAATGGTAGGCATACCCACCAACCAAATCTCTTTTTTCATTCAGCCAACAGGCTGCATGAAAAAAAAGAACATTACAATATATGCCCAACAAGGACCAGCAACGTACTGGTATGTTGCTGGACTTTGAGTGGTTATACTGAGGATGATGCCTGCAGGTTTAGGTATCATCTTGGTCTCGTTCTTTTCAGCCAGTGGTCGGCTTTTTATGTAAAAGCAATCCTAGCAGCTAATTAGCTGCTAGACTGCTTTTACAAGCAGTGGGAAGGAACGTCCCCCCTCCCACCACCTTCCATGGTTTTCTTGGGCTCTCCTGTCCCACTGGGGAACCTGAGAATGCAACCGGTGGTTCCGCCAGCTGACCATAGAGCTGATCAAAGACCAGAATGGCTCCAATCATCTCAGTGGCCTAAGAAACCGGAAGCTATGAGCATTTTATGGCTTCAGTTTCGCTGGATATAAACAGCGCCATTGGGAAATTGGGAAAGCATCTTATCACAACGATCTTGGTGTGGTCAGATGCTCTGAGGGCAGAGGAGAGATCTAGAGTCTAACAGAGCCCAATTTTTTTTTAAAAAGTACCTGTCACTACCTATTGCTATCATAGGGGATATTTACATTCCCTGTGATAACAATAAAAATAATAACAAAAAAAAAAAAAAAAAAGAAGAAAGGAACAGTGTAAAAATAAAATTAAAAGGCAAAAAAAAAAAAAAAAAGCACCCCTGTCCCCCCGTGCTCGTGCAGAAAGGCGAGCGAAGGGTCGGTCTCGTGTCATATGTAAACACCAATTGTACCATACATGTGAGGTATCACTGGAAATGTCAGATCGAGGGCAGTAATTTTAGCAGTAGACTTCCTCTGTAAATTTAAAGTGATAACTTTTAAAGGCTATTAAATATGTATGTAGTTTGTTGCAGCAGGACGGTTGTGCTCAATTCTAAAGCATGTCGTGTTTGGAATCTATGTACTCGGCATAAGATCATATTTTATATTTTACCAAACATTTGTGCAATATAGTGTGTTTTAGTCCATAAAAAGTCCAAAAAGTGTTTGTTTTCCAAAAAAATTGCGTTTGAAAAATCGCTGCGCAAATACTGTGTATAATGTTTGGGGGTTCAAAGTAATTTTCTAGCAAAAAAAAATATTTTTTCATGTAAACAAAGTGTCAGAAAGGGCTTTGTCTTTAAGTGGTTAGAAGAGTGGGTGATGTGTGGCATACGCTTCTAATGTTGTGCATAAAATACCAGAACAGTTCAAACCCCCCTCCCCCCAAATGACCCCATTTTGGAAAGTAGACATCCCAAGCTATTTGCTGAGAGGCATGTTGAGTCCATGGTATATTTTATATTTTGCCACAATTTTCTGGAAAATTACAATTTTTTTTTCTTTTACACAAAGTTGTCACTAAATGACATATTGCTCACAAATGACATGGGTATATTGCGGAATTGCACCCCAAAATACATTCTGCTGCTTCTCCTTTTTGTTATCCTAGCCGCATATAGGACCCTGAAAACCAATCACTGCCTTCAGAATTTCTAAGGGCGTAAAATGGTGATTTTACTCCTCCTTACCTAATACAGTTTCAGAGGCCCTGGAATGTCAAAATAGCACAACCCCCCCCCCCCCCCCCATAATGACCCCATTTTGGAAAGTAGACACCCCAGGGTATTTTTGGTCTTTTTTTGTTTATAGCGCAATGCAATGTTGTTTTGGTACAACATTGCATGACCGCGCAATTACCAGTTAAAGCAGCGCAGTGCAAAATTGTAAAAAGTGCTCTGGTCAGGAAGGGGGCAAATCCTGACCAGTGGCTGAAGTGGTTAACAAGCCTCACTTGGACTCATTTCAGCTACCTATTGAGGCTGAAATTGGCAAGCGTTATAGTTCTTACACAATATTGATCTTTTTTTCACCTGTTTATCAGGACATAGCACCAGGATAGGTGTTTGGGAACTATAAAATTGACCTCTGGAAGATTTACCCCTTTCATGACCAGGCTATTATTTGCTATACGGCACTGCGTTATTTTAAATGACAATTGCGCGGTCATGCAACGCTGTACATAAATGAAATTTATGGCAGGTTTTTTTCCTACAAATAGAGCTGTCTTTTGGTGGTATTTGATCAGGACTGGGTTTTTTATTTTTTGTGCTATAAAAAAAAAACACCAACAATTTTGAAACAAAAAACAATATTTTTTACTTTCTGCTATAAAACATATCCAATAATTTTTTTAAAAAAATCAAATTTCTTCATAAATTTAGACCAATATGTTTGGTTTGCACAATAGTTATAGCGTCTACAAACTATGGTATACAGTGCCTTGAAAAAGTATTCATACCCCTTGAAATTTTCCACATTTTGTCATGTTACAACCAAAAACGTAAATGTGTTTCATTGGGATTTGACGTGATAGAACAGCACAAAGTGGCACATAATTATGAAGTGGAAGGAAAATGATAAATGGTTTTCCAATTTTTTTACAAATAAAAAGTGTAGTGTGCATTTGTATTCAGCCCCCCGAGTCAATACTTTGTAGAACCACCTTTCGCTGCAATTACAGCTGCAAGTTTTTGTTGGGTTTGCCTCTACCAGCTTTGCACATTTAGAGTGAAGTTTTTGCCCATTCTTCTTTGCAAAATAGCTCAAGCTCTGTCAGATTGGATGGAGAGCCTCTGTGAACAGCAATTTTTAAGTCTTGCCATAGATTCCCAGTTGGATTTAGGTCTGGACTTTGGGCCATTCTAACACATGAATGTGCTTTGGTCTAAACCATTCTATTGTAGCTCTGGCTGTATGTTTAGGGTTGTCCTGCTGGAAGGAGAACCTCCACCCCAGTCTCAAGTCTTTTGAAGACTCTAACAGGTTTTCTTCTAAGATTGCCCTGTATTTGGCTCCATCCACTTTTACATCAACTCTGACCAGCTTCACTGTCCCTGTTGAAGAAATGTATCCCCCCAACATGATGCTGCCACCACCATGTTTCACACTGCGGACGGTGTGTTCAGGGTGTGCAGTTTTAGGTTTCCACCACTCTTAGCATTTTGCTTTTAGGCCAAAAAGTTCAATTTTGGTCTCATTTGACCAGAGCGCCTTCTTCAACATGTTTGCTGTGTCCCCCACATGGCTTCTCGCAAACTGCACATGAGACTTCTTATGGCTTTCTTTCAACAATGGCTTTCTTCTTGAAACTCTTCCGAAAAAGGACAGATTTGTGGAGTGCATGACTAATAGTTGTCCTGTGGACAGATTCTCCCACCTGAGCTGTGGATCTGTGCAACTCCTTCAGAGTTACCATGGGCCTCTTGGCTGCTTCTCTGATTAATGCTCTCCTTGCCTGGCCTGTCAGTTTAGGTGGACGGCCATGTCTTGGTAGATTTGCAGTTGTGCCATACTCTTCCCATTTTCAGATGATGGATTAAACAGTGCTCCATGAGATGTTCAAAGCTTGGGATATGTTTTTTAAACTTACCTTGTTTTAAACTTCTCCACAACCTTATCACTGACCTGTCTGGTGCTTTCCTTGGCCTTGATGATGCTAAGGTTCTGTAACAAACCTCTAAGGGCTTCACAGAACAGCTGTATTTATACTGAGATTAAGTTACACACAGGTGGACTCTATTTACTAATTAGGTGACTTCTGAAGGCAATTGGTTCCACTAGATTTTAGTTAGGGGTATCAGCGTAATGGGGGCTGAATACAAATGCACGCCACACTTTTCAGATATTTATTTGTAAAAAAAAATGAAAAAACTTTTATAAATTTCCTTCCACTTCACAATTATGTGCCTCTTTGTGTTGGTCTATCACATAAAATCCCAATAAAATACATTCATGTTTTTGGTTGTAACATGACAAAATGTGGAAAATTTCAAGGGGTATGAATACTTTTTCAAGGCACTGTATGTGCTGGAATTTTTATTTATTTTTATACTGGTAGTAGCGGCGATCAGTGACTTATAGTGGGACTGTGATATTGCAGTGGACAATCTGACACTAAGTGACACTTTTGACACTTTGTGGGAACCAGTGACACTAATACAGAGATCAGTGCTAAAAATATGCACTGTCACTGTGCTGACACTGGCTGGGAAGGGGTTAAACATCTAGTGCGATCAAAGGGTTAAATGTTTGCCTAACCAGTGTTTTTGTGTGTACTATGTCGTGCTTTCACTAAGGGCTGTGCTTTGCAGGGAAACAAAGTCCACTGTTTACATAGGCAAAGCCCCGTCCTGTCTCACCTCGCTGATCAGCGGATTCCGGCGGTCATCCATTTGCTGGCACCCGCTGATCGGCTTCTGCTGTGAGTAATCACAGCAGAAGCGGGGCGTGCCCCCTACCCAGAAGAGCGGAATCGCGTATATATGCGTAAATCTGCTCTGTAGCAGTAAAGCTACAATGGCGGTCGCCAAGTGGTTATTATTTGTACTTCGTTCATGATTGTTTTTGAGTATAAAAAGTTTTTTTTTTTTTAATTATAAGAGGTCTATTAAAAGTTTTTTTTTCTTTTAATACTGTAATTTTCTGACTGTGTTGCCAGATCTCCCCTTTTATATCATTATAATTAATGTGTTTGAGTGGGTTACATAGGCCTATTTCGACATTGGGTTTTATTTTTACGCATAAATATACCCAATTTTTTATTTAGATGAAAACAACTTCACTGCTGTAAACTGGGGTATAAATTACATTACTGCCTGTTGCATAAAATTCTAGCATTTGGTATAGGGCTGGCTCGAGGGTAAAGCAACAGAGGAAATTGCTTTAGGGCATAAATTTAACATGGATTTTTCAGCAAGTTTCTCATTCTTGCTTGTTCTCATAAATGCACATGTTGGTAATCTGGAGAGACTTAAACCCAAATTCTATTTTCCTCTAAGGATCCACATTCAAAGTTTTGATGTTTTATGTATTTTGTATATAACTTTAAAACTGACTTGAACTTATGTCAAGAGTACCTTAAGAGATGTCACCACCTTGTTAACCTGGCCTGACCCAACTGTTTTAGTGTTTTAAATTGAAAAAAAAAAACAATAAAATATATAATAATGTATAAGTGAATTAGCTCCAATGAGACCCCAATAGACAAGTCAGTCCATAGATAGCTACGTAAATGAGGGCTAGCTACTTCAGCTCTAAGTGAGTCAGAATAGAATGGCACTAGAGTAGTAAATGATTTAAGCTTACAGTTAACATCTGGAATTGCAGTTTACTTATATTCAGCATACAAATTTTAGAGCTGACATGTTACAGCTATGGCGCAAAGGAAATATTGGAGCTGAAAAATATACTGTATGTAAAGCCAACCACTAAAATCTCATACAAGCTTTGATGTCACCATTAATAAACCCACTCTGAGAACTGCCATGCCACCATTGGTGGAGTGCGTGCACGTAGTCAGGACATGGCTTTGGTTTGTAGCAAGAGAAATACAAATAAGCCGCCCCTGAATCCCTCTAATGCCCCGTACACACGGTCGGATTTTCCGACGGAAAATGTGTCATAGGACCTTGTTGTCGGAAATTCCAACCGTGTGTAGGCTCCATCACACATTTGCCATCGGATTTTCCGACACACAAAGTTTGAGAGCAGGCTATAAAATTTTCCAAAAACAAAATCCGTTGTTGGAAATTCCGATCGTGTGTACACAAATCCGACAGACAAAGTGCCACGCATGCTCAGAATAAATAAAGAGATGAAAGCTATTGGCCACTGCCCCGTTTATAGTCCCGACGTACGTGTTTTACGTCACCGCGTTCAGAATGATTGGATTTTCCGACAACTTTGTGTGACCGTGTGTATACAAGACAAGTTTGAGCCAACATCCGTCGGAAAAAATCCTAGGATTTTGTTGTCGGAATGTCCGAACAAAGTCCGACCGTGTGTACGGGGCATTACTCCACTGCGCTAAAGAAAAGTGCAAAGCTATATAAAAGATGTGTAGATGAATACAAAATGTGTGTACATACATAGTGTACAGTGAAAAAAGCTGCCACTTAAATAAAAATGTAAATTGATCAGAATCCCAAAACTATACCTCTCGCATGTGTACAGATAGAGATAGTGGCGCTATAAATTGTGTAAAATAATGAGTCAGAGCAGCATGATGCTTATGACCCTCTAGTTATACATAAAAATAATAGTATCATGAAAAAAATTATTTTTAGCATGAAAAAAATTTCAACACCTAGTGAAAAGTGTCACTATAGATAATAAATTACAAGAATTGAATGATCAAGTTCAACAGTTGTTTTTCAATCTTCTTGTGTGATAAATCTTCTACTCTTCCACCACACCATCGTGATAGGGGCACCACTCCCTCTGAAGAGCTAACTCACCAGATTGTATAGCCTACCACTCTCGTGTTTGGCAAAACAGCAATTGAACCACACCTGGGTTGCATGTGATGAACCGTGACTCCAATCAAGCCAGCTCCATATGTGAAAAAATGAATAAAGTGCTCCACATAGCGTGATACCATTTTGACAGATTTATTAAAATCACTCCAAACAAACTTCAATGGTTACACTCACTTTTAAACTGAAACAAAAAAGCCTTTGAACAAAACCACAGCAAGCACAGCAAGCAACAGGATCAGTGATCCAACGGTGCACCGCGGTCATAGCGGACCTGAAGTGTGCTCTGGTGTATCTCTCACCCAACCTTCTAAGGCCCAGCAATCCAATTGGTGTAGTTCTCCTCAGACAGCAGTGTCTAATGTCAGTGCGATGGAATACCGTGTAACCATGCCCCAGACATGTTTCTGACAGTGTCAACATGTTTCGTTGAAAAGACTTCTTCAAATGGGATTGGTTACACAAGCGGTCCTTCAATTCTAATATACTACCCATGATCAATCATGTGATCATCATCAGTCATGTGATCCCCTGCTCCACACATGCTCACTTATCGTGTCCCCATGACCATGAAGCACCGGTACACAGATTAAACACATAACTGGAATAAACATTTTTTGGTATGTTGTTAGAGTGCTGTGTCCAGCATTATCACATAAACCATATCCTAACTTGTAAAACACGACTAATTACAGTGATAATATGGATACGCAACAAAAAAATAAAAAAATAAAATAAAAAATATATATGACACAGCAAAAATGTATAAATAAAAAAATATATAAATATATAATCATCATCAGTGATGTGACCTCCTGCTCTGCACATGTGCACACATCGTGTCCCCCCGACCGCGAAGCACAGGTACAAAGCCTAAAATTATTGGATCACAAACATTTTTACGGTGTGTAGTTATAATGCTGTGTCCAGCATTGCTTTATATGACATATGACATATCCTAACTTATAATCCACCACTAGTTACAGTGATAATGTGGAAAAGCAACCAATAAAAATGAAAAAATTAAATCTATATATTATTAAATTAAAATAAATGTTTCAACAGGAGATAATGAACTTGTCTAGTTAAAAATATAAGCTATATATATTAGTCATGATACTATCATACAGCTGCATAGGACAAACCGTGACTGAAACACAATCTAATCCCATTAATAAAAACTATGGATGACTGCAAGTGAATCTATGAAAAGGAAAATAGTGATATATCATCAGTGGTCACTTCAAGCCATTCATCCATATACTTATTCAGTAAGATCATCCTGAGGGGACACCTCCCATCTCAGGCTTATAAAAATGAGATTCTCCTTTGCTTAATGTTCAAACGTTAAAATATCCCACCAAGTTTTAACTTGTTTCTCCAAAAGATATTCCAAATTCTTTAAGGATCCCGAGACATCTCCCTCGCCATCAGTGATTACTGTATTTATCGGCGTATAATACGCATTTTTGCCCCTTGAAATCAGGGGAAAATCGTGGGTGCGTGTTATACGCCGATCCCCGCCAATTTCGTTTGATCGGCGGCGATCGCGGCAATCGCCGCGATCGCCGCCGACATACACAGCCGTGTGTAGATTCAAATATGGCGCCAAGACTGCGGGGACTCGGCGGAGCCGAGATACACATAGCCGAGTGTTCTCGGCTATTCTCGCTGCCGCTCACAGTCACGCCCAGTCCCGCCATTGGACCTGTGTTATGTCCATCATAGGGCGGGACTGGGCGTGACAGTGAGCGGCGCCGAGAATAGCTGAGAATAGCCGAAAATAGCTGAGAACACTCGGCTACGCGTATCTCGGCTCCGCCGAGTCTCTGCAGTCTCTGCACCATATTTGAATCTGCACAAGGCTGTGTTTGTCGGCGGCGATCGCGGCGATCACACAGATCACACAAAGCTACACTGACAAGGCTGCACTGGGGCAAAGCAGCACTGTTAAGGCTGCACTGACTAGGCTGCAATGGGGCAAAGCTGCACTGACAAGGCTGCACTGGGGCAAAGCTGCACTGACAAGGCTGCACTGGGGCAAAGCTGCACTGACATGGCTGCAATGGGGCAAAGCTGCACTGACAAGGCTGCACTTGGGCAAAGCTGAACTGACATGGCTGCACTGACATGGCTGCAATGGGGCAAAGCTGCACTGACAAGGCTGCAATGGACACTGAGGCAAGGCTGCACTGACACTGAAAAGGCTGCTGATGGACAGATAACGCTGCACTGATGGGCATTTTAATGTAAGTTTTTTTCCTTAAACTTTACTCCTAAAAGTTTTTTTCCTTAAAATTCCCTCCTAAATTTGGGGTGCGTGTTATGTGTCGGCGCGTGTTATACGCCGATAAATACGGTATCTGATTAGCGGAGAAGATATCTTCCGGGATTGTCCGTCTGTTAGACAGAAAATTAATGGCATCCATGGATGCAGGTGGTAATTAGATAGACAATGGTTTGTAGCAAGAGAAATACAAATAAGCCGCCCCTGAATCCCTCTTACTCCACTGCGCCAAAGAAAAGTGCAAAGCTATATATAAGATGTGTAAATGAATACAACAACAAAAAAAAAAAAAATATATATATATATATATATGACACAGCAAAAATGTATATAAAAAAAATATAAATCATCAACAGTGATGTGACCTCCTGCTCTGCACATGTGCACACATCGTGTCCCCCTGACCGGATATGTCATATGTCATATAAGGCAATGCTGGACACAGCATTCTAACTACACACCGTAAAAATGTTAAAATGTTTGTGATCCAATAATTTATTTTAGGCTTTGTACCTGTGCTTCGTGGTCAGGGGGAAACGATGTGTGCATGTGTGCAGAGCAGAAGGTCACATCACTGATGATGATTATTTTTTTTTTATACATTTTTGCTGTGTCATATATATATATATTTATATATATATATTCTTTTTTTTTGCGTATCCATATCATCACTGTAATTAGTAATATTTTACAAGTTAGGATATGTTTTATCTGATAATGCTGGACGCAGCACTCTAACAACATACCATAAAAATGTTTATTCCAGTTATGTGTTTAATCTGTGTACCGGTGCTTCACGATCATGGGGACACGATGAGTGAGCATGTGCGGAGCAGGAGATCACATGACTGATAATGATCACATGATTGATCATGGGTAGTATATTAGGATTGAAGGACCGCTTGTGTAACCAATCCCATTTGAGGAAGTCTTTTCAACAAAACATGTTGACACCGTCAGACACTGCTGTCTGAGGAGGACTACACCGATCGGATTGCTGGGCCTTAGAAGGTTGGGTGAGAGATACACCAGATCACACTTCAGGTCCACTATGACCGCGGTGCACTGTTGGATCACTGATCCTGTTGCTTGCTGTGCTTGCTGTGGTTTTGTTCAAAGGCTTTTTTGTTTCAGTTTAAAAGTGAGTGTAACCATTGAAGTGTGTTTGGAGTGATTTTAATAAATCTGTCAAAATGGTATCACGCTATGTGGATATGTGGAGCACTTTATTCATTTTTTCACATATGGAGCTGGCTTGATTGGAGTCACGGTTCATCACATGCAACACAGGTGTGATTCAATTGCTGTTTTGCCGAACACGAGAGTGGTAGGCTATACAATCTGGTGAGTTCGCTCTTCAGAGGGAGTGGTGTCACTATCACGGTGGTGTGGTGGAAGAGTAGAAGATTTATCACACAAGAAGTTTGAAAAACAACTGTTGAACTTGATCATTCAATTCTTGTAATTTATTATCTATAGTGACACTTTTCACTGGGTGTTGAAATTTTTTTCATGATAAAAATAATTGTGCCCAAGTGGAACGAAGACCACGGAGATGCTCCTCTAACGTAGGAATAATCTGCGGAACTAATGAGTCAGGCAACATGGAAGGTTGGAAACCATTGTTCACTAGGGATGAACCGAACACCCCCCTGTTCAGTTCGCACCAGAACTTGCGAACAGGCTAAAAATTTGTTCGAACACGCGAACACAGTTAAAGTCTATGGGACACGAACATGAATAATCAAAAGTGCTAATTTTAAAGGCTTATATGCAAGTTATTGTCATAAAAAGTGTTTGGGGACCTGTGTCCTGCCCCAGGGGACATGGATCAATGCAAAAAAAAGTTTTAAAAACTGCCGTTTTTTCGGGAGCAGTGATTTTAATAATGCTTAAAGTGAAACAATAAAAGTGTAATATCCCTTTAAATTTCATACCTGGGGGGGGGGGGGGGTGTGTCTATAGTATGCCTGTAAAGGGGCGCATGTTTCCCGTGTTTAGAACAATCTGACAGCAAAATGACATTTCAAAGGGAAAAAAAGTCATTTAAAACTACTCGCGGCTATTAATGAATTGCCGGTCAGACAATACACATTAAAGTTAATTGATAATAACGGCATGGGAATTCCCCACAGGGGAACCCCGAACCAAAATTTAAAAAAAAATTACGTGGGGGGTCCCCCTAAATTCTATACCAGGTCCTTCAGGTCTGGTGTGGATATTAAGGGGAACCCCGTGCCAAAATAAAAAAAAACATGGCGTGGGGCCCCCCTAAAAATCCATACCAGACCCTTATCCGAGCACGCAACCTGGCAGGCCGCAGGAAAAGAGGGGGGGATGAGAGAGCGCCCCCCCTCCTGAACCGTACCAGGCCACATGCCCTCAACATTGGGAGCAAGCTTTGGGGTAGCCCCAGAAAACACCTTGTCCCCATGTTGATGAGGACAAGGGTTTCATCCCCACAACTCTGGCCGGTGGTTTTGGGGGTCTGTGGGCGAGAAGCTTATCGGAATCTGGAAGCCCCCTTTAACAAGGGGACCCCCATATCCCCGGCCCTCCCCCTGTGTGAAATGGTAAGGGGGTACTTACCCCTACCATTTCACTAAAAAAGTGTCAAAAATGTTAAAAATGACAAGAGACAGTTTTTGACAATTCCTTTATTTAAATGCTTCTTCTTTCTTCAGACTGTTCTAAACAGGGGAAACATGCGCCCCTTTACAGGCATACTATAGACACCCCCCAGGTATGAAATTTAAAGGGATATTACACTTTTATTGTTTCACTTTGAGCATTATTAAAATCACTGCTCCCGAAAAAACTGCCGTTTTTAAAACTTTTTTTTGCATTGATCCATGTCCCCTGGGGCAGGACCCAGGTCCCCAAACACTTTTTATGACAATACCATGAATATAAGCCTTTAAACTTAGCACTTTTGATTTCTCCCATATACTTTTAAAGGGTGTTTCGCGGCATTCAAATTTGCCGCGAACACCCCAAATTGTTTGCTGTTCGGCGAACTTGCGAACAGCCGATGTTCGAGACGAACATGAGTTCGACTCGAACTCGAAGCTCATCCCTATTGTTCACCATAAACTGGAACAATCAGGAAGCAGAATTCAAGGCACTATTGTGAGCGAACTCCGCTCACGGTAAGAGATCTGACCAATTGTTATGATTGTCAGAAATATAGCAATGCAGGAATTGCTCCAAGGACTGATTGGCTTGATCTGTGGCCCCATTAGACTGCGGGTGATACGCAGAGGAGAAAGTAAGCTGAATTCCCAACTGTGCACAAAAGGCTTGCCAGAACCGGAACACAAACTGACAACCCCTGTCCGGAACAATCACCTTGGGTGGCCCATGTAAGCGACAGATCTCCCGAGCAAAAATGGAAGCCAATTCCTCAGAAGTGGGCAACTTCTTAAGTGGAATACAATGAGACATTTTACAGAATCGGTCAACCACCATAAGGATAACTGTATTGCCCTGGGAGTTGGGTAATTCCACAATTAAAAATCCATAGACAGGTGGGTGGCTCCGGGGCATCTCTCCATTGGGTATGGGTTGTAGGAGGCCCACTGGAAGGTGTCGCAGAGTCTTACTCTGAGCACACACGGAACAGGCAGCTATGAAGGTGGTTACATCAGCACGTAGACTAGGCCACCATAATTGTTGGGAAATGGCCCAAAAGAGTTGATTCTTCTCAGGGTGGCCAGCAGCCTTGGGAGAATGGTAAGTCTGGAGCACGGCAGTATGGAGACTCTCTGGGACAAAACAGCGGTCATAAGGTTTCTCAGGAGGAGCATGGACCTGAGCAGCAAGAATTTTGCCACCCAAAGGAGAAGTGAGAGTGATGCGAACCGTAGCCAGAATACCATCAGGAGGAATCACAGGAACCGGAACCGACTCCATCTTGGAAGTGGAGGAAAATTGTTGTGACAAAAGCATCAGCCCTTAAATTCTTAATACCAGGTAAGAAAGAGACAATGTATTTGAAACTAGACAAGAAAGGAGCCCATCGCGCCCTTCTGGGAGAGAGGTGTTTAGCCTCAGACAAGAATGTGAGATTCCTATGGTCGGTAAGAATGAGAACCGGCACAGTGGTACCTTTGAGGAAATGTCTCAATTCCTTCCGGGCTAAAATGATCACTAACAGCTCTGTCACCAATCTCATAATTGCACTCCGCAGGTGACAATTTCTTGTAAAAGTAGCCACAAGGATGCATAGCGCTCTCAGAGGTAGGACGTTGAGACAAAAGAGCGCCAACTCCAGTCTCAGAAGCATCAACTTCACAGATAAAAGGTAATGTAGGATCAGGATGTGCCAACACAGGAGCAGAAACAAAGGCAGCCTTGAGACTCTCAAAAGCCTTAATGGACTCCAGAGACCAACTCTGTGGCTTACCGTCCTTTCTCGTCATATCAGTCAGGGGCTTGACCAGAGACGAGAAGTTACGAATAAACTTTGGTTAATAGTTGCTAAAGCCAAAAAAAACGCTGCAGAGGATGTAAACCCATGGGTCGGGGCCACTGTAAGACTGCTGAATGTTTCTCTGGGTCCATCAAAAAAACAGCAGTGGAAATGACATAACCCTGGAATTTAACCTGTTCACGATGGAATTCACACTTCTCCAATTTACAATAGAGCTTGTTCTCTCTTAATTTCTGAAGCACAGGACAGACATCTGTGTGGTGGCTCTCCAGGGACTTGGAAAATATAAGGATATCGTCGAGATAAACCACCACACATAACTGCAACAAATCTCGGAGGACATCGTTAATAAATTCCGGGAAAACTGCCGGGGCGTTACAAAGGCCAAAAAGCATTATGAGGTATTCATAATGGCCTGTTCTGGTATTAAACGCAGTTTTTCACTCGTAGCCCTCCTTAATCCTCACAAGATTACATGACCCTATCAAGCTTTGTGAAAACCGTTGCTCGCTTGAGGCGGTCAAGTAATTCCATAATCAATGGAATCGGATAAGCATTCTTAATTGTGAAACAACTGAGACCCCTGTAATCAATACAAGGTCTCTGTTCGCCACTCCTCTTCTTCACAAAGAAGAAACCAGCACCAGCAGGAGACAAGGATTTGCGGATGAAACCTTGAGAAATTTGCGTCTGCAACATACTCCTCCATGGCCTTATCCTCCAAGACCAACAAAGGGTAAACCCAGCCACAAGGGGGTATGGCACCAAGTTGAAGGTCAATTGCGCATTCATAAGACCAGTGTGGAGGCAAACTACCGGTTTGACCCTTGTCAAAGACATCGCTAAAATCGCGGTACTCCTCCAGCAGCCTAAGGTCTGTCCGTGACAGGACCTCAAGGTTCAGGCATTCCCTGGACGGGTAGGGAAAGACTTCAAAAAGTGACCTGCTTGGCCACAATAAAGGCACAATCTCTCCCTCCTCTTAAGGGTTCTCTCATCTGCATAGAGACACGTGAAGCCCAAGTGCATGGGTTCATCTTCACTGACCGACTTTGGTACCAGGAGGCATGGGAGGTGAGGGTGGCAAGGGTGGGACTGCAAAGCTCGGAGACAAATGTACAGGAAGCTTCCGCAAGCGCTCCTTAAAAGAGAGACTTTCTCTGAGTCTGGAGTCAATGAGGATGGCAAACATGATCAACTTCTCCAGATTAGTGGGTATATCTCACGTTGCTATCTCATCCTTGATGGTATCCAAGGGACCATGAGAAAAAGCAGCCACGAGGGCCTCATTGTTCTACTCAACCTCTGCTGCCAGAGTACGGAATTCAATGGCGTAATCGGCAACAGTCCTCGTACTCTGATGGACATGAGGCACTTGGCAGCAGAAGCGGAACATGCAGGAACATCAAATACCCTTTCAAAAGAAGCCACAAACTCGGGGTAACTCAAGACAACAGGTTTTTGTGTCTCCCATAGAGGGTTTGCCCAGGCCAAGGCTCTCTCAGAAAGCAAAGATATCACGAAACCTACTTTGCTTTTATCCATGGGAAACACCATCTCAAAGGGGGGGCAGCATCTGAAAGTATAACTCAACCTGGTTGAGAAACCCTCTGCATTGGACTGGATCTTCCCCAAATCGCTGGGGAAGTGAAGCGGAACCAAACATACCCCTTATAGAGTTAATACTCGAGGCGGGTGCCTGCACAGCGAGTGGAACAGCAGCAGGGAGTGGGACGGCCTGCAACATAGGTTGTACCGGAGCAGCCACAGTGGGAGATTCCAGGTGAGATCCGGAACAGGAATGGATAGTCAGACAAGCCAAAACATCAGGGAGCCAGAGAACAGCATAGTAGAACAGCAAGCAGGATCTGGAGCCAAAAGGAATGTAAGCCAAGCAAGTCTTTACCAGGAACACAGGAGAGCGTCTCTAGAGACGTGACCAAGGCGAAGGCAGAGATCATCTGGACTGGACGGCTTAAGTAGGCAGGATTGATGAGCAGGATATCAACAGGTAAGTCATTGTGGAGAGATAGGAGCTGGCAATTAGCCAACAGCTGAGCGGCCAGCTCAGAGAAGGAAGGGCTGAGCCCAGCCCTGACACCGGGTCATACACTGGAGGACAGATCAGCAACAAGTGCGGTAGCTGGAGCAGAGTCAGGGAACAGGCCGAGTCGGTAACAGGTGGGCAGCAAGGTAACCAAGGGAGAGACAGGAGCAAAGTCGGGACAAAACGGGATCAGATGCAGGTGGAAAGACAAGCCAAAAGTCTACTGGAACAGGTTTTCAGGGTCAACGGGTAGCAGGGGTCACAGGGAATGCTGTAGACCAGACAGAAATGAACCTGGGCATCAGTCTCCTTTAAATAGCGCATTTGGCGCCAAGAACTGTCACAAGATGTGCGCGAGCGTCCCCATGTGCGCACCGTCATCCACGCATCTGCGCATGCACATGCGCCGTGTGGCTTCTTATTGGGAACCCTTGCACAGATGTTCTTCTGCTGCTGACATTTTGAATACTGGCTTGCCCTTCCTGACAGGGAGTGTGTCAGGAAGGGAAAGCCTGTCTGTCTTTCAGTGCACTTGCAGTGCAAAGTGGATTTGCCTTTAGTAAATAAACCCCAGTGTCATTTGATTTAAGTTAGAGTAGGCAGGTCGAGTCAGTTAGCCGCAGTTACAGTGTATTGTGTATATATATATATATATATATATATATATATATATATATATATATATATGCATCCCAGGTGTTGTGTGTGTGTGTGTGTGTGTGTGTGTATATATATATATATATATATATATATATATATATATATATATATATACTGTATTCAGTTTAGCTAGATCCTGTTCTTCTCTTCCTAATATACTGACAGGCAGGCAGGTGTTTTTAGAGTATTTCCAGTTGCTGTACTGTGTACCCTGCACAGTCTCATCTACAGTATAGCTACCTGCAGCCAGGTGCTTGTGTAGGCTCTTTGAAGTTTTTCCAGTTACTGTACTGTGTACCCTGCACAGTCTCATCTACAGTATAGCTACCTGCAGCCAGGTGCTTGTGTAGGCTCTTTGAAGTATTTCCAGTTACTGTACTGTGTACCCCGCACAGTCTCACCTACAGTATAGCTCCCTGCAGCCAGGTGCTTGTGTATTCTCTTTGAAGTATTTCCAGTTACTGTACTGGGTACCCTGCACAGTCTCACCTACAGTATAGCTACCTGCAGCCAGGTGCTTGTGTAGGCTCTTTGAAGTATTTCCAGTTACTGTACTGTGTACCCCACACAGTCTCACTGTCAGGGGATTTAGTAGACCAGACTGTGTGGACTGCACAGAGGAAACCAGAAACGCATGTAAGTGAAAAGATAATGGTGTTTATTAAATAAGTGACAAGTAAGAGAAATATAAACAGTGCAAAACCAACCACAGACCCACAAACAACAAATAGTATATACAAGTAAATGGAGATACCGGAATCGTAAACAAAGCCAGGCCAAGGTCATACACAGGGAGGTCAGCAGATGGGTAAGGACGGGAAACCAGTAGGACAGGGAGAGGATGGACGGATAGGCTGCAGGGCAGGGATCCAAGGGAATCAGGAGGGACAAGTACAGGATGGGCTAGGGATAGGGATAGGGATCGGATCAGATCAGATCAGATCAGGACAGAAACAGGTTCACGGTCAGGATACAGGCAGCAAGGTCAGGGCGCAGGGAGAAAGATACCAAGGCAAGCATGTGAGGGCTTGCCGGGTATTTATAAGGCTGTAGTAATTGACCTCATGTTACAGCTGAGCGCAGAGGGTGCTGTTTGCTCCACACTGCCGAAGTGCACCCGCTGGTGGACACCGGTACTATGGCCCAAGGATGCAATAGTGCAACCAGCAGGAGAGTACTCTTACTACAGGTCCTAGGTGTTGGAAGACACCCACTGGTGGACACTGGTACTGCGATCCAAGAGACCGATAGCGCTACCAACGGGTAAACCCTCTCATGACACTCACCTACAGTATAGCTACCTGCAGCCAGTTGCTTGTGTAGGCTCTTTGAAGTATTTCTAGTTACTGTACTGTGTACCCTGCACAGTCTCACCTACAGTATAGCTACCAGCAGCCAGGTGCTTGTGTAGGCTCTTTGTAGTATTTCCAGTTACTGTACTGTGTACCCTGCACAGTCTCACCTATAGTATAGCTACCTGCAGCCAGGTGCTTGTGTAGGCTCTTTGAAGTATTTCCAGTTACTGTACTGTGTACCCCGCACAGTCTCACCTACATTATAGCTACCTGCAGCCAGGTACTTGTGTAGGCTCTTTGAAGTATTTCCAGTTACTGTACTGTGTACCCTGCACAGTCTCACCTACAGTATAGCTACCTGCAGTCAGGTGCTTGTGTAGGCTCTTTGAAGTATTTCCAGTTACTGTACTGTGTACCCCGCACAGTCTCACCTACAGTATAGCTACCTGCAGCCAATTGCTTGTGTAGGCTCTTGACTAGGGATGAGCCGAACAGCGAACAATTTGGGGTGTTCGCGGCAAATTCGAATGCCGGGGAACATCCTTTAAAAGTCTATGGGAGAAATCAAAAGTGCTAATTTTAAAGTCTTATATGCATGTTATTGTCATAAAAAGTGTTTGGGGACCTGGGTCCTGCCCCAGGGGACATGGATCAATGCAAACAAAAGTTTTAAAACGGCCGTTTTTTCAGGAGCAGTGATTTTAATAATGCTTAAAGTGAAACAATAAAAGTGTAATATCCCTTTAAATTTCGTACCTGGGGGGTGTCTATAGTATGCCTGTAAAGGGGCGCATGTTTCCCGTGTTTAGAACAGTCTGACAGCAAAATGACATTTCAAAGGAAAAAAAGTCATTTAAACTACTCGCGGCTATTAATGAATTGCCGGTCCGACAATACACATAAAAGTTAATTGATAAAAACGGCATGGGAATTTCCCACAGGGGAACCCCGAACCAAATTTTTTTAAAAAAATGACGTGGGGGGTACCCCTAAATTCCATACCAGGCCCTTCAGGTCTGGTATGGATATTAAAGGGAACCCCGGACAAAAAAAAAATGGCGTGGGGTCCCCCTGAAAATCTATACCAGACCCTTCAGGTCTGGTATGGATTTTAAGGGGAACCCCGCGCCAAAATTAAAAAAAAAAACGGCATGGGGTTCCCCCCTAAAAATCCATACCAGACCCTTATCCAAGCATGCAACCTGGCAGGCCGCAGGAAAAGAGGGGGGGACGAGAGAGCCCCCCCTCTCCTGAACCGTACCAGGCCACATGCCCTCAACATTGGGAGGGTGCTTTGGGGTAGCCCCCAAAACACCTTGTCCCCATGTTGATGAGGACAAGGGCCTCATCCCCACAAACCTGGCCGGTGGTTGTGGGGGTCTGACAAGGGGACCTCCAGATCCCGGCCCTGCCCCCTGTGTGAAATGGTAAGGGGGTACATAAGTACCCCTACCATTTCACTAAAAAACTGTCAAAAATGTTAAAAATGACAAGAGACAGTTTTTGACAATTCCTTTATTTAAATGCTTCTTCTTTCTTCTATCTTCCTTCGGTTTCTTCCTCCATCTTCTTCTTCTTCTGGTTCTTCTGGTTCTTCCTCCGGTGTTCTCGTCCGGCATCTCCTCCACGGCGTCGGTGTCTTCTTCCCTTTTTCTCCTTGGGCCGCTCCGCATCCATGATGCCATGGAGGGAGGCTCCCGCTCTTCTCTTCATCTTCTTCTCTTCATCTTCTTCTCTTCATCTTCATGGGGAATGCCACAGGGATGTCCCGTCAAGTCACCGTGCGTCAGAGGGGGCGGGGTCACCGGGTGGCCCCGCCCCCCCCATTATTTAAGAACCGTCAGAAGAGGAGAATCGTCACACAGCGGGAACCTCCCTCCATGCCATCATGGATGCGGAGCGGCCTGAAAAGAAGATGAAGAGAAGAAGATGAAGAGAAGAAGAGGAAGAGAAGAGCGGGAGCCTCCCTCCATGCCATCATGGATGCGGAGTGGGCCGAGGAGAAGGGAAGAAGACGCCGCGGAGGAGATGCCGGACGAGAACACCAGAGGAAGAACCAGAAGAACCAGAAGAAGAAGAAGATGGAGGAAGAAACTGAAGGAAGATAGAAGAAAGAAGAAGCATTTAAATAAAGGGATTGTCAAAAACTGTCTCTTGTCATTTTTAACATTTTTGACAGTTTTTTAGTGAAATGGTAGGCCCTTACCATTTCACACAGGGGGGAGGGCTGGGATCTGGGGGTCCCCTTGTTAAAGGGGGCTTCCAGATTCCGATAAGCCCCCCACCCGCAGACCCCCACAACCACCGGCCAGGGTTGTGGGGATGAGGCCCTTGTCCTCATCAATATGGGGACAAGGTGTTTTGGTGGGCTACCCCAAAGCACCCTCCCAATGTTGAGGGCATGTGGCCTGGTACGGTTCAGGAGGGGAGGGCGCTCTCTCGTCCCCCCCTCTTTTCCTGCAGCCTGCCAGGTTGCGTGTTTGGATAAGGGTCTGGTATGGATTTTTAGGGGGACCCCACGCCGTTTGTTTTTTTTAATTTTGGCACGGGTTTCCCCTTAAAATCCATACTAGACCTGAAGGGTCTGGTATAGATTTTGAGGGGGACCCCACGCCATTTTTTAAAAAAAATTTGGCCGGGGTTCCCCTTAATATCCATACCAGACCTGAAGGGCCTGGTATGGAATTTAGGGGGACCCCCCACGTCATTTTTTTTTTAAATTTTGGTTTGGGGTTCCCCTGTGGGGAATTCCCATGCCGTTTTTATCAATGAACTTCTATGTGTATTGTCGGACCGGCAATGCATTAATAGCCGCGAGTAGTTTTAAATGACTTTTTTTACTTTGAAATGTCATTTTGCTGTCAGACTGTTCTAAACACGGGAAACATGCGCCCCTTCACAGGCATACTATAGACACCCCCTAGGTATGAAATTTAAAGGGATATTACACTTTTATTGTTTCACTTTAAGCATTTTTAAAATCACTGCTCCCAAAAAAACGGCCCTTTTAAAACTTTTTTTTGCATTGATCCATGTCCCCTGGGGCAGAACCCAGGTCCCCAAACACTTTTTATGACAATAACTTGCATATAAGCCTTTAAAATTAGCACTTTTGATTATTCATGTCCCATAGACTTTAACGGTGTTCGCGTGCTCGAACAAATTTTTTGCCTGTTCGCAAGTTCTGGTGCGAACCGAACAGGGGGGTGTTCGGCTCATCCCTACTCTTGACGTATTTCCAGTTACTGTACTGTGTACCCTGCACAGTTGCATCTACAGTATAGCTACCTGAAGACAAGTGCAGGTGTTATCATACTGATAATACTACAGGCAGGCAGTTGATTCTGCTAGCTGCAGTATAATCGGGGTATATATATATATATATATATATATATATATATATATATATATATATATACATCCCAGTTTTGTGCAGCTCACTGCAGGCCAATAGTATGTCTCGAAGGCCGACAAGGAGAGGCAGACAGTCACAAGCCAATAAAAAAGGGCAAGCAGGCTCTGTGTCTAGAGGCAACAGTGCTGGTCGTGGAGACGGTGCATCCTCATCAGCACGTGGCCGTGGGACACGCTTGGCCTTTTTTTCAGCAGCTGGCGGTGTTGAGCCACAACATGCGGAAGACTTGGTCGAGTGGATGACCAAGCCGTCCTCATCCTTTCTCACCCAGGCTCAGGGTACTTTGTCTGGCAAAGCAGCTGCCAATGCGTCCTCTTCCCTCGGCTCGATAGCATCAGTGACTCCTTCCCTAGCCCCACCATGTCCTCCTAAGGAGTCCCTCGAACTGTTTGACCACAGTGTTGGGTACATGCTCCAGGAGGATGCCCAGCGTTTTGACGGCTCTGATGATGGTACTAAGCTAGATTAAGGCAGTAACGTGAGCCTGGACATAGGGGGTGTCCAAGAAGGACAGCAATCTGGCAGTCATGTTCCCCCTGCTGCAGCTTACTGCCAGGTTTGCTCCAGTGATGAGGAGGGAGGGGATGATGAGGTCCTTGACTCAACGTGGGTGCCTGATAGGAGAGAGGAGAAGAAGGAGGGGGCACATCACCAATGAGGCAGGATGCCCTCCAGGGGCCAGCCTAAGGGCAGCACACTGACTGCATCACACCTCAGAGCTCCGCATGTGCAGGGCGCTGCTGTCTCTGCGTGTTATTCCAAAAGTTCTTTGGTGTGGGCCTTTTTTGAGATGAGTGCATCAGATCGCACCACTGCTATTTGCAACATATGTCTCAAGCGTATCTCGCGTGGTCAAAACGTCCCCCGCTTGGGCACCACATGCTTGACCAGACATATGTTGACCTGCCATGCAGTTTGTTGGCAAGCGTACCTAAAAGACCCACACCAAAGAACAAAGAGGACCTCTCCTTGCTCCTCATCAGCTGGGGTCTCCAACCCCACTATACCTTCAGTCCTCTCTGAGACCTGCACTGAGAGGAATGAAGGTGTAGAATTAGGTGTGTCACAGCCAAGTACTTGCGGGCAACCTGCTATCGGTACACCAACGTCAGATTGTACCAGGAAAATTTCCCTGCCCGAGCTGCTGCACCGCAGAAAGAAGTTCGCTCCCAGCCATCCACATGCTCAGCAGTTGAATGCTTGCTTGGCAAAATTTGCTAGCACTTCAACTGCTACCTTTTCAGTGGGTAGACTCTGCCCCCTTCCGTGAGTTTGTGGAATGTTCGGTTCCTCAGTGGCAGGTTCCCAAACGCAACTTTTTCTCAAGGAAGGTGATTCCAGCTCTCTACCGGCATGTGGAATGCAATGTCTTGGCCTCGCTGGACAGGGCGGTAAGGTGCATATTACCACTGACTCATGGTCCAGCAGGCATGGACAGGGATGTTACCTAAGTTTCACGGCGCATTGGGTGACTGCTGGCAGCTGGGAAGGATGCAGGACAAGGTGCAGTAGTGTTGGCGGTTGTTCCGCCACCACGCTTCCAAAATTCTATTAGTGGTGATTCTACAACACCTCTCTCCTCCACACCCTCCTCTTCTTCTTCCTCCATGGCCTCTTCCTGTGCTGATTTGTCCTCGGAACCAGCGGTGCTCCGTAGGCATTCAAGGGGCTGCGCAAGTACGCAGGCCAAAAAATGCCATGCGGTGCTTGAGCTGGTGTGCTTGGGGGACAAGAGCCACACGGGGCAGAGATTCTGTCAGCTCTACAGGGGCAGGTTCAGAGGTGGTTGACGCCACGCCAACTTAAGGCAGGAATGGTGGTTTGCGACAATGGCACCAACCTCCTCTCTGCCCTCCGAAGCAGATAGAGATCTTTCCTAATCTAAAGGGTTTCTACAAATGCCAGAGGTGCTTACCCTGCAGGGTTAGTAAGAAGGTACCCCGCAGGAGAGAAACCTTTAAATCTAAGGTTGACCAGAGAGAATATAAAATCAGAAATCTGATCACGTGCCATAGCACTCATGTGACGTACGTCATTGAATGCCCTTGCCACCTCCAGTACGTGGGCAGAACCACCCGGCCCTTATACGTGCGTATACGTGAGCATATTAAGAATATAAGAAAAGGCTTTCCTAAACACAATCTGTCACGCCATTTTGACCAAGTGCATAAAAGAGGTCCATCAGGCCTAATCTTCTATGGCATTGACTCCATAAAAGACCACTGGAGAGGAGGCAACAAGACAGAACAGAACGAAACAGCCTGGATATATAGGCTGAGGTCCCTAGCCCCTAGGGGCCTCAACCTAGATATAGACCTCAACTGCTTTATAGCTGACCCATGATACAAAACAAAAAAACCGTTCCCCTATGCTCCTGTCTACTCATATTATCGTGCCACGTGGGGACATAACCATATTTCCTGGGGTTCACCCACGGCTATCGCCGTATTTCCGACACACTTGCCCTTCTTCCCTCCCATGAGCCAATTTAAGCCCTTATACATACACCTTTAATGGTTGCAGTTATACCTATGATGTCTACATAGGTATAAACTGTACACCTAATTAAGCATAAGTTTCCCAGTTTTACACCAGCACATTAACACTGGTACACTATTCACACTTAATTATGGTATATTGCATAATAATATACTATGGGGGGTCCATTATGGAATATGGCACTTAGCACTCTATAATTTACACTAAATATTATCACTTATATATTTATGAGTGTAGCTCCTACGATGCAGGACTCTTAAACAGATCCCGCATGGATAGGGGAGAATAACAATGACCTCACCTTATGCATGATGGTTGCCATTAGTCACTAAAATATTAGTTGTAATAATCATTCACATTGGTTTTATAAATATGTGTTATTATCTATTATTTATTTAATTAATTAATTTATTTGGAGTTTTCTATATATGACACTCACTACATGGAAGAAGTGGCTGCCATCTAATTTCCCTCTTTGGAAATTGGCTATGCTTCCCTATCTGATATATCACTCCATGGTTATTAAATATGCTGTTATATAGCTGTATACACAACAGGGAGTTACTGTATGCCCAAACAACATTGTTGCCATTACGGTAATGGTTGGGGACGCAATTGCACCTTTAGGTCTGTGTTTAATTATGCTGCATGATGAACTGTATGGATATCATTCTTGTAGTAGTAGTATACTGAATTAACCCACCTGCTGTTTCACTGTGGACCAGCAGGGGGAGCCTGGTTAATTATATCTGGTGTGTATGAATTCCTTTTGACTTAATGGAGAGCGCTTCCATGATCCTTATGTATGGCAATATGGATACACAAATCGAACATATAAATTTCATAATGTGATAGATGGGAAACCAATCTGGACCACATATAGTTGAACTACAGCCCTGTAATAGTTACACATAAACCATAGCCCCGTAATTTTGAGGGGCGGGCTCAGCATGGACGCTCTCTCCCTATAAAATCTCACATATGGAAGAGGGTGGTACCGTTGCTGAGGACGTCATGTGACGAAGCGCGCACAACGGCACCACGCTCTATACGTCACCTCTAAGGCATACGAGAGAGGAGAACGCTGTTCAGCGGCTGGTGGACACACACACCCCCCACCTCGTCTTTATGCTCTCTAGGAGGGACTTTTAAAAACTCGCTAAATGCCTGGGAACTATTGATGCCCTATCCCATCTGGACTGGGTGGGAACACAATAGTGCTTGGACTTTCTATTTTTATATTTTATTTTTTTTGTTTATATTTTATTTTTATTTTATTTTTTGTTTAAAATCCCCGTTTTTGGACATATATGTTTTTAAATAAAGTGGTCATACTTTATTATGCCATGGAAGCTCTCTTTTCTTAAATTATGAGGGGATGCAACACCGTCACGGATCGAGACGCATAGGAGACACCCACCACAAAACATAGCAGCACAGTGGTCTATTTTCCAGCATAAACGCATTACCCCTGCATGGGGCTTGGGGAGCTGATCACATCAAAGGTACCTACCGGAGTAAGCAGCAAGTGGAGCAACCCAGCTTTATTCACTACAGGCGCAATACCCCTGTTGGGGTTCCGGGAGCTGGTGAGTAGGCAACCAAGAGGGGGAGCACTAGAGTCACCAGACAACTGTTGCTGCACCAAAGTCACCATTGGGAATTTCACAAAGTTAATATAGTACAACTTATGGGACTGTTATATTTTATCTGAGTTTTATTTGCTGGAACTTTTTTGTGTTAATATTTTTTGCTCTGCATGCATGCGACTTTAACCCATGGTGTATTATACATAAGGTCTCTGATCAAGGCGGTGTTATCTATGTGCATAGCATGTATACTGATAAATGACTAACGCAATCTCCATGACACATCCAAATGTTGATGCGGGTATATATCTATATATAGAAATTACTTTATAGCATATGGTACACGGTCTCATTAAATGCACTTTATGGAATATAGCCTCTGGCTTTACTACCAGACGCTGTAGGACAACTTTTTGCCATGCGACACTTGATTGGTTGTAATATACTTCTCTCTAAGTACACATCATTGTGCACACACCTATGCTCCTGAAGTATTATTCTTACTATAAGGGGACGTATCCCTTGAGGCCTAATATCTTATGAAGATACAACCAACAGTAGGGGTTTATCACTTCTAAGGCTATCCCAGTCAAGTCTTTAGGTAGCGCCATTAAACCCATACTACAATTTTCAACTGACCCCTGTGCCCTGTTTGGCTCACGTCCTTAACTTGGTGGTGCAGCGGTTCTTGGGCAGGTACCCGCGCTTACAGGCTGTCCTGAGGTAGGCCAGGAATGTCTGTGTGCATTTCCGTTGGTCATATAATGCCAGTGCTCGGCTGGCAGACCTCCAAAAGAAATTTAACCTGCCCAAGAACCGCCTAATCTGTGACATGCCCACCAGGTGGAACTTAACGTTGGCCATGCTGCAGCGGCTGCACACGCAGCAGAGGGCCATCAATGAGTACCTGTGCGACTATGGCACCAGGACAGGGTCAGGGGAGCTTGTTTTTTTTTTCCCACGCCAGTGGGCCATGATCAGGGATGCATGCACTGTCCTGTCACCATTTGAGGAGGCCACGAGGATGGTGAGCAGTGAAAGTGCATGCATCAGTGACACTGTCCCCCTTGTCCACCTGTTGGAGCACACGCTGCATGGAATAATGAACAGGGCACTTGAGGCAGAACAGAGGCAGGAAGAGGAGGACTTCCTTAGCTCTCAATGCCCCCTTTATCCAGACAGTGTTTCTGCGTGCCCGCCGATCACACAGGACGAGGAGGAGGAGGAGGATTGTGTCAGCATGGAGGTGGAGCCTGGCACTCAGCATCAGCAGCAGTCTTTAAGGGATCATTTACAGTCCCAAGAAACCCATGGACTTGTACGTGGCTGGGAGGAGGTGGCTGCGGATCATGTCGTCCTTAGTGACCCAGAGGACTCCGGACCGAATGCCTCAGCAAACCTAGGCTGCATGGCCTCCCTGATCCTGCAAAGCCTGCAGAAGGATCCTCGTATTCATAGTATCAAGGAGAGGGGTCAATACTGGCTGGCAACCCTCCTTGATCTACGTTACAAGGGTAAGGTTGCGGACCTTATCTTGCCGTCGCAGAGGGAGCAGAGGATAAAACATCTTCGGGAGGCCTTGCAGAAAGGTCTGTGCAACGCGTTCCCAGAGACTGGGAGGTTACAAACTCCTGTTCCTGGACAACGTGTTGCTGAGGCTTCGGTCAGTCAAAGAAGGAGCGGTGGAGAAGGTGGCCACCTGACCGATGCGTTCAGACAATTTTTTAGTCCGCAGCCCCAAGGTATGATCGGTTCCAGCAACCATCGCCAGCGTCTGTTTTACATGGTGCAGGAATACCTAGGGGCAAGATCTGACTTGGACACCTTTCCCACCGAAAATCCTCTGGGTTACTGGGTCTTGAGGATAGATCACTGGCCAGAGCGTGCACAGTATGCAATTGAGCTACTGGCCTGTCCTGCAGGAAGCACATTCAGTGCTGCTGGAGGCTTTGTAACCGATCACAGGGTGCGCCTGTCCACCGACTCGGTCGATCGACTGACCTTCATAAAAATGAATCAGTCTTGGATCACCACCAGCTACGAAGCACCTGATGCTGAAATCATTTTTTTGAAATGTCAGATCCCTTTAAGACTGCCTATGCTGATGCTGAGTGACTATCCTGTTATGCTGAGTGATTATCCTCTTCCTCCTCAATGATCATGCCGATAGCTTGTAAGAAATTTTTGGTTCTGGGCACCTCCACCAGTGGCTAAGGCCCAATTTTTCAGCCCCTGTTTAACAGGAGCGTGTAATTACAATTCTTGATCTAATATTTCATAGCAGGGCCCTTTCCAGTGCCCACCAAGAGTAACTGTGAGGACTTACAGTGTTGTGGCACCAGCACCACCACCACCAAAGGCCCAATTTTTCTGCCCCTGTTCAACAGGGGCATGTAATTACAATTCTTGATCTAATATTTCACAGCAGGGCCCTGTGAGGGCTTACAGTGTTGTGGCAACACCAACACCTAAGGCCACAATTTCTGCAGAGTATATAGGGCAGGCCCCTAATTTAAAACATCCAACTTACAAACGACTCCTACTTGCAAACGGAAGGAGACAACAGGAAGTGAGATGAAATCTACCCCTAGGAAGGGAAATTCTCTCCTGTAAGAGTTAATATGGGAAAAACGTTTCTACTTTTCACTGATGCTTTATCACCAATCCTTGTTTCACTAAAAACCCCAAATTTTCTAAAAACATTTGTCACTGGGACAGAAAGTGAGGTGAAATCTTCTGAAGAGGAGCACAGACAGCAAAACAAAATGTCACAGGGGCGATAACCCTTCCCTTTGTTTTACAAAAAGCTTAAAATAGATTTTTTTGGCTGAAGCTAAACACGTTAAAAATGTACCAGTTCAAAATTACAAACAGATTATACTTAACAACAAACCTACAGTCCCTGTCTTGTTTGCACCGCCTCTATACTGCTGTTCAGAGTATATAGGGCCTGGTGGCCCCACGCCTTTTCTTTTTTACTTTTATTCCTTTAAAAATGTCATTTTGTGCAGGGACTGTTCTAAGCACGGGAAACACACGCCACTTTACAGGCATACTATAGACACCCCCCAGGTACGATATTTAAAGGAATATTTCACTTTTTTTTTCTTTAAGCATCATTAAAATCACTGCTCCTGAAAAAACGGCCGTTTTTAAAACTTTTTTTTGCATTGATACATGTCCCCTGGGGCAGGACCGGGTCGCCAAACCCTTTTTAGGACAATACCATGCAAATTAGCCTTTAAAATGAGCACTTTTGATTTCGACCGTTTGAGTCCCATAGACGTCAATGGGGTTCTAACGTTCGTGCAAATTTTCGGTCCGTTCACAGGTTCTGGTGCGAACCGAACCGGGGGGTGTTCGGCTAATCCCTAGCTGGGACCTGCTGATCGGCTATGTCTAAACACAGCCCAGAGCCCTGTGTTAACAATCAACACTTGGCTCTGTACAGAGGGAACAATCTCTGTTTCATTAGCAAAAAGCAGCACATATTACACATTGTTAGGCACACAGTTTAACCTTTTGATCGCCCTAGATGTTAACCCCTTCCCAGCTAGTGTCATTAGTATAGTGACCGTGTATAGTATTATTAATGATCACTGTATTAGTGTCACTGGTAATGTCAGTGGCAGTTAGTCAGTTCCCACTCAGTGTCAGTGTCAGACTGGCCACTGCACCATCATAGTGCCACTATAAGTCACTGATCACTGCCATTAGTAGTATAAATAAAAATAAATAAATATTCCATTTAATGTACCAGGGGTCTCCAAATTTTCTAAAGAAAGGGCTAGTTTGCAGTTATTCAGACTTTAGGGGTGCCAGACTGTGCCCAGTGGTAGTAAACAATGCCTTATTTTTGGCATGGGGGGGGGGGTTGGTTTCAGTGGGGAGAGTAGTGCCCCAATTTTGTTGTCAGTGGAAGGAATTATGCCCTATTGTTGGTGTCAGTGGAATAAATAGCACCCCATTGTTGGTGTCAGTGGCAAGAAGTGTGCCTCATTGTTGGTGTCAGTGGAAGGAATAGTGCCCCATTGTTGGTGTCAGTGGTAGGAATTATACCCCATCGTTGGTGTCCGTGAAAGAAATTACACACAATTGTTGGTGTCAGTGTCAGAAATAAAGCCTCAAGGGTTGGATAAAGGCAAGCAAAAGGCTGCATTTGGTCCCAGGGCCACTGTTTGGAGACCACTGATATATATCATAGTTTCTAGACACTATAACTTTCATGCAAATCTATCACTGTACACTTATTGGATTTTTTTTTTTTTTTACCAAGGCATGTTTTTTTCAAAATGTTCTTTTTTTTATTTATATAATAAAACATAAAATAAATAAATTAATTAAAAAAAAAGTGGTGGTCAAGTACCAGAAAAAAGCTCTATTTGTTTGAAATAAATGATAGAAATGTAATTTGGTTACAGTGTTGCATGAATGTGTAATTACCAGTTAAATTAGCACAGTGCTAACTGCTAAATAGCAAAAAATGGCCTGGTCATGAAGGGAGTAAAACCTTCTGGAGCAGAGGTGGTTAAGGGAGCTGCAGGAGATCAGCAGCACTGAGATAAAGAAAAAAGAAAAAAGGTAAAAACAAGTCAAGGGTTTGGTATTTTGCCTAATTCCCTTTTTGCATTTTTATATGATCTATAAAAATCAGCGGGCTGCAATTAGCCTATCTGTATCCCTTCAGGAGTGTTCTCCAAGTATAAAGTGTACTTTTTCTGCCCACTACTTGTAAATATAACTACCTAGTCTTTATGTTTATGAAACTGAGATTGGTAACTTAGATTGTAACCTCCTTGAAGGGACTCATGTGAATGTACAATATGTAAAGCGCTAAGAAACACCAAATATTCTTTCAGCACTGATTGTCATTTGTTAAAATAAAATTGTTCTGTAGGACATTTACCTCCACCTCCCCTCCCTTGGCAGCTTTCTTCTGTAGATACCACTTTCGTTCTCTATGGTTCTACAACATTTAACATTTAACAGAATTTCAGATTACCTCTGAATAATGTTATGCATTATCTTCAAAAATGGCAACTGAATGTAGAAGTGAGGAATAAAATTACTGTTTAGATATCTGCTTGAATTATTTTTTGAAATTGTGATGTCTGCCTGAATTGTGTCCCCCCCCCCATTTAAGAGTTTATAATCCCCTAAGAAACACTTACAAGATTTGGCTATTGCCACAGACCTCTCAGTACAGTGTGCTGAGATGTCCTTTTTCCTTACAGATCTGCATTTCAAAACTTATAGTAGTTATTCTAGAACTAGACTGCAATCATATCACAGATCCTCCAATTATGTACAGTGCTGTGAAAAAGTATTTGCCCCCTTCCTGTGTTTTTTTTTTTTTTTGCATATTTCTCACACCTAAATGATTCAGATCATCAAACAAATTTTAATATTACACAAAGATAACCCAAGTAAATCCAAGATGCAGTATCATGTACCTGGTTGGAGTCTGAAGTGACAAGGTCAACCATTCTTGTATCTCCAGCCCAGGTCCCTCTCAGAGTGGGGACAGAGGAAGCCAAGGGACAGGAGGAACACGAGTGCCTGCAGATGTAGACCCGGAAACTTGTAGCAGAGGATGCGACTCTTGGAAGGCAGGAAGTCACAGCTGGTCGCAGGACCGTAGTCGCAGACACTCGGATGGCAGTGTTGAGCCAAGCAGGAAACAGAAGTGAAATCACAAGGATAGCCGGGTTCGGTAGCAGGCGGGCAGCAGGGTACCAAGACATTAGGCAGGAGCAAGGTCAATCGGAAAGCCGGGATCAGGAACCAGTAATCAGGAGTGTAGTATAGTCTAGAAGCAGGGTCAAGGAAAGCCAAGGTTCAGCAACCGGTAACAGGCAAGGAAACAGCAGGATTCAGGTATCAGGGAACAGCTGAAGATCAGTCAGCATCTGACAGAGGTCAGTGTGTCCCTTCCATGGGCGCGCACATTTCTTTGCGCATTGGCGCATTTGTGATCCGCCAAGTTCCTTATGCGTACATGTGTGCGCGAGCGCGCCTGATGCGCTACAATAGTTCTCTTAGATTGCCCCCTCCTTTTGGGCAGCCTCCGGATGCCCTTCAGGGGCTTTTTTTCTGGGTGACGCTGAAAAAAGGCTCGTATCTTTAGTGGGGCATGCACATTAGAAGCTGGTTTCCATGAATTCAGGGCCATAGCCATTCCACTTGATCAGGAATTGTGTTTGGCTATTTTTGGTTTTTACAATCCACAACAGCTTCAACTTCATATTCCTCATTGCCCTCGACGAACAGTGGAGAAGGATTTTCCAGATCCCTGTTGGGAAAGGGATTAGGCACCATTGGTTTTAGCAAAGAGATGTGGAATACAGGGTGAATCTTTAGATTCTTTGGAAACACTAGTTCAAAAGCCAGAGTATTGATTTTCCTCTGGACCAGAAAAGGCTCCAGGTATTTTGGGCCAAGTTTCTTTGAGGGACATCTTAACTTCAAATTTGCGGTGGATAACCAGACTTTGTCCCCTGGTACCAGATTCAAGTTACCCCTCTTTTTTTTTGTCCAAATTTTTTTTATTGCTTGCCTGAGCTTTAGAAATAGTGTCTTGAAGTAATTTATTATTGGAACTGAAAAAACTCAATCTGTCTTGTACAGTAGGTACGAAAGACTCTATGGACAACTCAGGCAAAAAGGAAGGGTGATATCCATAGTTGGCAAAAAAGGGTGACTGTTTGGTGGCTGAATAAATGGAATTGTTATATGCAAACTCCGCCAGCGGGAGAAGAGGTGACCAGTCATCTTGCGAGAAAGAGGAGAAGCAATGCAAGTACTGTTCCAATGTTTGGTTGGTTCTCTCCCTCTATCCATTTGTTTGAGAGTCGTGAGCAGTGGACAGACAGAGTATGATGTTTAAGGCTTCCCAAAGAGCCCTCCAAAATCTGGAGGTGAATTGCACCCCTCGATCAGAGATGATGTTGTCAGGAATACCATGCAGTTTTATGATTTCTCTGATGAACGTGGAGGCAGTCTCAGCGGCAGAAGCGGTTTCTTGCAAAGGTACAAAATGTGCCATCTTAGTCTGACGATCAACCACAAAAAATATGGTGGTATAATTCTCAGACAGGGGAAGTTCTACAATGAAATCCATAGATATTATGCTCCATAGTTTCTTGGGCACTGGAAGACATTCCAGTAGCTCCTTGGTCTTGGATCGGTCACATTTGCTGCACAGGCATGTTACACAGGATTTTACATATTTATTATAGTCCTGTATCAAGTCTGGCCACCAGAAGGAATGAGAAATTAAATCTGTACTCTTGTGGATTCCAAAGTGGCCCACCAAGGGGTGATCATGACATCGTTTGAGGATAGAAACTCTAAACTTTTCCAGGACAAAGATTTGTTCATTATGGAAATAGAGCCTGTCCCTTAACTGAAGAGGTATGTCTTGAGGAGGTGGGTGATCAATCACATCTACCTTTTATTTGGGACATCAGGTCTGACTAAAGAGGGAGGAAATTCTTGGCCGGTAGGATAGTGTCTGGTTCTGAGGGTAGGACTGGGCCATGGAACATGTGTGACAGCGCATCTGGTTTACCATTTTTTGAACCAGGGCAATAGGTAATGTGATCTGTGGTCAGACTTAAAGATTGCTGTTCACAGGCACAAACCATCCAACTTGAAGGAGCTGGAGCAGTTTTGTAAGGAGGAATGGGCAAAAATCCCAGTAGTAAGATGTGGCAAGCTCATAGAGACTTATCCAAAGCGACTTGGAGCTGTGATAGCCGCAAAAGGTGGCTCTACAAAGTATTGACTTTAGGGGGGTGAATAGTTATGCACATTGACTTTTTCTGTTATTTTGTCCTATTTGTTGTTTGCTTCACAATAAAAAACAAAAAACATCTTCAAAGTTGTGGACATGTTCTGTAAATTAAATGATGCAAATCCTCAAACAATCTATGTTAATTCCAGGTTGTGAGGCAACAAAACATGAAAAATGCCAAGGGGAGTGAATACTTTTGCAAGACACTGTACATGTCCCATGAGTACTTGGAGCAGAATTGGTAATGCACATGTGTGCTGAATATCAAAGAATAAGTACTGAATATCAAAGACTGTGTGCTGTATATCATGGAGATCCTGTAATGTGCATGCTGTATATTACTGAGTTTCTGCTGGCCTTGGTTGCATGTATCTGTGCAGTCCCAGGAGAAGGGTCGTGTATGTTGTGGTGGCTCCATAGAGATAGGAGCTACTGCAAAAACAGTAATCATATTGTCCAAAAAAAAAAAAAGTATCTTGTGCTGAAATGAAGGGCATGCCATCAAAATGAATCAACAGAAAACGAGTAAGTGGGCTATATGATAAGCACTTTAATCCGTTGGGTTAGGTTTGAGATTAAATTCCTACCAGCAAGATAAAGCACCCTGTTATTATGTATTGAATGTGTGACAGTTTTTGAATAATGCTTCCTCAAACAAATTAATCTGTAGAGGCAGATCAATTGCTTGGCCACATTGTTTCTTTTCTATATAGGGCCAAATCAAAACACCCATCTACTCATCACAACCTCGTTCTTTGGATGAATTCTGTAGCTTGGAATAACAAACACAGTTCAAGTAGTATTAGTACATCAATTATGCAGTGTATTCCCATCGTTCAAGAAACAGCTTAAAAGGCGCATAGTGGCCATGCAGAAGCTTGATAATTAAAAACTGCCTTCAGAAAAAATGACTTGAACTTACATATCAATTTAAGTAAATAGTTTTCTTATCCATCTTTAGTAAAAAAAACAAAAAAGTAAACTGGTATAAGATTTTCTGACTACCCTTTATTGAAATTTCCAATGAAAACTCTGCTGCTTGACGTATCTGCTAAGTACAGGGACCTTAAAGCTGATCTCCTCCTGTTTTTAGTTTAAATTCAGTCCAAATTAACTATTACCTTCATTACTAGATGTGCCTGCCGTGAGCACGGTATACAGCGCTGTGTTCCAGTGATAGGATGGGAACTTTCTGTCCTGCTCCAGGAACAAAATTGAGTCGGCTAAGTAGTGCTCAGCCATTTACAGGGTGCTTTGTATTCTAGAAATGAATACAAAGTTTCCTCTGAATGGCTTGGTCAGAGACCATGACGCTCCATGTCAGCGCTCAGCCTGACTCCATTTTGTTCTGAGAGTGGGACAAGAACTTCCTGTCCTGTTGTCAAAACACAGCTTTGTATACTTATGTAGCTGAGGCTACATACATTTTATACAGTACACACTGCAGGCACATCTAGTAGTCTGTTTGGTTAAAATAAACTATTTAAAGTGTAATTAATTCAAAACTTTTATTTTAGTTTTGTTTAGAGTGGAGAGGGATTAGAACCCCTGCAGGTTTGTATTGCTGTTTGTGTCCCTATTAGGGAGAGTCACCCTCTCTATTTGTCCTGTTTACCATTATCATTGAAAGTGAAAGTAAAAAAAATCCCACATTTTGGGTAGTCCGTAGAAAAGTAAAAGTAAAAATCTTCCAATGGGGACACTGGTTATGTTGAATTGAAAAAAATCTGACATGGGGTTATGCCTATAGCTCTACTTTAACCTGTTCCTGCTCGGCCTATAGACAAATGACAGCCTGGCAGGACAAGCACCGTTCTGGATGGACATCACATGATGTCCTCCCTGGAACGTGCCTCGTGAGTGTCTCACAGGCCGCACTGCGACACGATCTGTCACCGGCAAAGGACAGATCAGTGTACCAGCCGCTGACCAATCACAGCAGATCACATTACAATTGTAAACAATGGATGGCTTTCATTCATTCATGCCATCCATTGTGTACTATTGTGTTGATCTCTCTGATCACAGTGATCACATGGTACAGACTGTGGCCAATCACAGCTAACCACAATAGTAAAAACATAATGAATCGATTTAATGCAGTAAAAATGGTTGCTTATAACAGTGAAATTCACTGGTATAAGCAATCATACCTTTGGTAACACTGTATTGCTCTGATCACAATGTGTTAAAAAAAGTAATAAAAAAGAAAACAAATTTAATACATTTCAAAAAAATTATTACTCGTTTTGTTTTTTGTTTTTTTTTACATACTGTCACCAGTTAGTGTCCCTGATCATTGCCACACCAGTTATATGATGACACTGTACTGAACTGGTGACAGTATGCAAAAAAAAAGAGAAAAGATTATTTTATTTTTAATTTCTTCATTTTCCAAAAAATAGTGAAAAAAAATTGCAACTTCAAAAAACTCATCATGCCTCTTACTAAATACCTTGAACTATCTACTTTACAAAAAGGGGGGGAAATTTGTACTGATTTATAAACAGATATTGCACTGGCAGAGTGTAAGTTAGCAGGTGGAAAAAGCAATTAGAAATATTTCAAACAAATTTATAAAGCAAACTTTGATATGCTCAAAGAACACAAATGTGACGTAATAAATAAAAAAAGGAAAAAGAAAAAAAAAATATGTAATAAGTATAATAATAGTCCAAAATGAGCCCAAACTTGTGATTCAAAAAATAATAATAATATTAAAACATGTTTAAAAGTCCATGTAACATCTGAAAGACCAAAGTAAGCAGAGGGAAGTCCTTTGTTGATCATGATCTCTGTTCCCAGTTGATGCCTTCTATGGGGAAATGCGTCGGGTGGAGCATAGTCCTGTGACGTAATCACGCTGAACAGCTGGCCGGTTTGAACCGTGGTTGTTTCAAACCTTCTCTTATTTGCTGTGCTTTTATGGATTTTTAACTCATGTCATCCGTTCGTAAACAAATATTTTGTTGGAACATACTACAGCATGAAGCCCTCTTCTGTTCCTTATCCTATGAGACTCTCCAGATTCTTGCTTATGTAAAGAGCGATCCCAGGGTTGAGGTTTCCCTTCAATGGTTCCTTTGCAGTAGGTGGACATCACCCTGTCGTGAGACTATTGCAAGCTGCTTTGCCGGCAGGCTAATGCACAGGCGTTTCTGATCTCTATCACTTGAGATCCAACTTATCTGGTAAGCAGTTTGTATTATTACCGTACATCTTACATCTCATCTTAGACTGTTGGATTAATGCCCCGTTCCTTAGAGAACTATATAAGGACTTCCCTCTGCTTACTTTGGTATTTCAGATGTTACATGGACTTTTCTTGGGTTTAAACATGTTTTAATATTATTATTATTTTTTGAATCACAAGTTTGACATATATAATTTTTGATGTATTCACACATGCAAAGCTGAGGTTGTTATTTTTGGCTTGCGCATATTTTCACATTCACATACAGTCGTTTTTTGATTGGATTTGCGCACCTTTTTTCTTTTTCCATTTTGTTTTAAGTTTTCAGTATTTAAACTTTTATGCCCCGTACACACGGTCGGACTTTGTTCGGACATTCCGACAACAAAATTCTAGGATTTTTTCCGACGGATGTTGGCTCAAACTTGTTTTGCCTACACACGGTCGCACAAAGTTGTCGGAATTTCCGATCGACAACCACGCGGTCACGTACACCACGTACGACGAGACTAGAAAAGGCCGGTTCAGAACCAAGCGCGGCACCCTTTGGGCTCCTTTTGCTAATCTCGTGTTAGTAAAAGTTTGGTGAGAGACGATTCGCGCTTTTTCAGACTCGTGGCTTTCAGACCTTTTTCTGCCGTTCAGTTTGTGCTTGTGGGTTTGTATCTGCTCTTCAGTGCGTGCAAGCAAGTTCCGCGTGACTTTAAGGAGTCATTGTATTCTTGTTCGTTTGTTACTGGTTTTCAGGTCGCTCTTCACAGGCCTTGCTGTTCTTCAGTGCGTTCTGTTACTTCGTTCTGAGCAGCCGACCGTTTTCTAGCCATGTTTCGTATGCGTACTCCTCGTAGAGTTCGTGCTGTGCGGGGGCTTGGTGTTGGGGTCCTGACCTCGACACAAGTCCAGTCCATGAACAGGGTGGGGAGGAGTTCATGGACCAAGAATTGGTTGCTTCAGCGTGACCAGTTCTGTCATATGCCTTTGCTCCGTGAGATCCGTGAGAATAATCCTGATGATTTCAGGAACTTTCTCAGGATGACGGACCCCGTGTTTCACCGTTTGTTGGTTTCGCTGACCCCCTATATTAGCAGGCAGGATACCTGCATGAGGCAAGCCATCACTCCGGAGCAGAGGTTGGTCGCTACCTTGCGGTATTTGGCGACAGGGAGAAGCCTGCAGGACCTCAAGTTCTCGACAGGCATTTCCCCCCAGGCTCTGGGGATCATTATCCCAGAGACCTGTTCTGCCATCATCCAGGTCCTGCAGAAGGAGTATATGAAGGTAAGATTTTTATCCTTTAATATCACATTTTATTGTATTAAATGTTTGATAATATATTGTATTTCTTTCCTCATTCCCTAATTACCATGATTGTAATATGCTGTGAATGTCCCCTTTGTCCTCATGCATGCTGGATTTTTATGTAATTATTATTTTAGGTCCTTCATACATATTTGCCCTTCAATAACCTCCCCAGCATGGTGTCTCCTGGCCCTATATTCACCTCATGTAGTCACTTAACAATGTATTTTATCAGCTCCATAGTAGTGCTTTACCCCAAACACCCCCTAAAATGTTTGGAACTGTTATTTTAGCTTTAAATTCCGGCAGAGTGGCAGAGGCTTTTTTTGTGGTGTCCCCAAATTTTTTGGAACCCTCCCTCCCCCAACTGCTAAGTCAGCTGATCCCAATTCTCTATCCTCAATCATCTATCTGCTGACTTTGCCAAACCCATACACACTATACCCATCTCTTTACTGGTCAGATTTATGGATGAATTCCCCAAAGCATGTAGTGCAAGGGCCTGCCTGTATACTTTCCAATGGTACTGTTTAAATTTTTGGTATCCTATTATTATCTGGATAGGTAATAGCAGAATGTCCAAATGTCCTCAAATGTGTACAGTGTGTATTTATAGCTTTGTATTATGACACTTATTACCTGTCCAGTGGTCTGCCAATAGTGTAACTAAGGAGGGGCTGTTCCAAGTAATACCCATTATTTAGGCATTCATCTCTCAATGAAGTGAAGAGGGTTACCTGTCCAAGAGTTCCCCCCCTATAATGTTAGAAATGGCCCATGAGAGGGGGGGAGGGGGAATATGATAGGTGTACCTTATACTTTGTTGTTGTTAAATTCCCCCTAGTAAATGCTATCTGGAGGTTGACCCAGAATGTTTGTGTGTAATCTGCTTGCCATGTTTCTGTGAAAAAATAGTAATGTTTATTGTTTTTTCCTCAACAGTTTCCTTCAACGCCACAGGAATGGCAGACTGTGGCCTCCCACTTTGCCCAGCGGTGGGACTTTCCTAACTGCGGAGGGGCAATTGATGGGAAACACGTCCACATCGTCCCACCACCCAACTCGGGGTCGTACTATTATAATTACAAGGGGTTTAATAGTATAGTGATGTTGGCGGTGGTGTCGGCTAATTACGAGTTTCTGTATGTGGACGTGGGGAAGAATGGCCGGATGTCCGATGGTGGAGTGATAGCCCTGACGGAGTTCTACAGGCGTCTCCAGAATGGCAGCTTGGACTTGCCACCTCCAGAGGACAATGTTGAAGGTCTCCCATTTGTGTTCGTGGCTGATGAAGCATTTGCGGTGGGGGACCACCTGATGCGGCCATTCCCGATGAGGACCCTCACCCCGGAACAGAGGGTTTTTAATTACCGGCTGGCCAGAGCCCGAAGAGTGGTAGAGAACACATTTGGAATCCTGGCCAGCCGGTTTCGATTATTTCTGACACCCATCCATATGGCGGAGTATAAACTGAACCATATAATACTTGCCTGCTGTGTTCTCCATAATTTTTTAAGAAAACATTCAGCAAACTATGCTGGCTCAGTTGGGCCTGAGGCCGGAAATCCAAATCCATCAACACTGACGGCGCTTGAAAGTGGCCGTCCTGGCTTGCCCTCCCTGAGTGCCCGTGATGTCCGGTTACGCTACCTGGAGTTCTTTGCTGGTAGGGGGGCTATCAATATGCCAGACAATCTGTGAAAACTTTTTAAAATAAAAACCAACCAAAAAAAATTCTTTGTGGACATTTACTGCTTGTGTTTGTTTTAGCTGACCCTTACAGAAATGTGTTGAGTGCAGAAAATGTCGTGATTGGGTAACCTTCTAAAAAACTGTGTTGGCTGGTACTTCCTAAATGCAAAAACACATTTCACTACAAGTGCACTTGCAACTGCACTGAACCTGCACTTGTAGTGCAAAGTGTATTTTCCCTTAGGAAATAACCCCCATTTTTGCATAAAACAGCAATTACATCACCCCAAAAGTGTTGTAGTGTTGAGACAATAATCCACACATTCTTGATTAAGCCACTTTTTTATAGCTGCACAATCACATGTGCATTTACGAAAGGTTTTTAAAACAAACCAACATGTTTGTTGTATAACAATTTTTGCAGTAGCATTATCAAAATTCGAAATATCCATTTCGGATACAACAGGCCTGTGTAAAACCAACAAGAAAGCCAAAAAACTTGAACTTACAAAGTTCACATATGGTAAAACCTGAAGGCTATATCAGACATCAGTATTTAGGAACTGGGTTTGATATAGCGTTCAGATGGGGGGAACTCACCCCTGGAAAAGCCAAATTTGGAAGATGCACACAAATTTATGAATGTCAACATGTGCTATCTGCCATCAGGGGGGATCAAGGGACGTGTTTTGGGGGAGCAAGCCCTTCCTCAACGCGACTTTAGAATTGAGGAAGGGTTTGCACCCCCAAAACGCATCCATTGATCTCCTGTGATGGCAGATAGCACATGTTGGCACACTGTGTGCATCCTCCAAATTTGGCTTTTCTAAACATTGTCAAAATTTTTGTAAGATTGGACCACAATAAAACAGGTGATTTTGTGGGTTTTAAATTCGCCCCAAAACATCAATGATGTTATTATTTTTTTTAATAACATCACTGATTTGTTGCTGTATGTTGTGTAATTCGAGATTACACCCCATGATCTCCCCGATCAGGATCTGGGCACTTTCAGATGTGAAACGTTCTGGATCCCTCACATCACGATCACCTAAAAAGAGATAAAGAACAAAAAAAAAGGTCTCAAAAATCTGCCACCATCCATCTCTTTTACCTGAGCCTGTGGTCGCAGACACTCACCTGTTGTGGTGCCAATCTCCACCACATCTTCTTCTTCCTCCTGCTCTTCTTCTTGGGTTGGTGTTAGTTCCCCTTCTTCCAGAGGTGGGGGGTCTGTGGTCTCCTCGGATGAGGGGTGTCCTCCAAGTCTTTTCTCCCCTATGTAAAACAAAAATGGTATACTTAGCACACAGATATTTGATGGCAGAACTAGAAATAGGAAACATTGCTTGGAAGTGGGGTACAATTGTCTATTTTAGCCGAGTTCAAAGATGTATATTTTTTCTTGCCCTTTGTCAAGCTGCAATACTTTACCTGTTTGGTACAAAGTTCACAGATGTAGCCCCCCCTATAGTATACACTGGAGCACCTGTGTGCCCCCCCTAATAAAAAGGGTGTTCTTGTGTCCCACACTAGTGCTCCAGTGTCCAGATGTGAAAACAGCTGCTCAGTGTCCTCTCCTTACACACAATATAGTTGGCATTTCATTCTAGTAACAAACCCATCTACACAAACAAATATTTGGCATCCAAGTAGGCCCCAAAAAAATGTGGGAAAATGCATATGGCCTAAACAATGGTGTTCTAGAGGCCGAAAGAAAAATGTTTGATACGAATGGGCCCATGAACATTAAAGTTGCCCTTTTAAACGTTACAATTAATAAAAGCATATGGAGCAGCACGAACGGAATAAAGACAGAAAGAATAGGAACACAGCACAACTACTTACTTTTTTGCAGCACTCTCCGGATCTTTCGGTACTGCTCTGGCTCTCTCAACTTCAGGTCTGACCACCGTTTCCTGAGCTGATCTTTTGATCTTCGGACCCCGAAATTCCTCTCAAGACTCCTGACCACTTTCACCATGATCTTGGCCTTTCGGATGTTCGGGTTGGGGTAAGGCCCATATTTTCCGTCATAGTCGGACTTCCTCATGATGTACACCATCTCCAACATCTCCCCAAACGACATATTTGTGGCCTTAAAACGTCTCCTTCTGGATCGGGACGTGCCTGGATCCGGGCTTTCCTCCTCCTCGTTGCTAGAATTAGCACGCACCTGCTGTAACTCCGCCATCATGCTCTTCCCCCACTGCGCCGAACGAAAAGGGGCGGGGAATAGACTAGAGAGAACGCCAGGGGCGGGCGGAGTTACACGCATGCGCAGTGTGTATAAAGCGTAACACGCGTGCGTATTACGTACGATCTGTGAGCGGAGGAAGGAGCATTGGACGCGCCGATCGTAAGAACGAAGGTAAGAGACAAACTTGTGCCTATACTGCTTCTAGATTGAGGCCTATATTGTAACAAGATTAGGAGAGTTTTGTCTGACATTAGGCTTTGTCTTGTGTTGTGTCTTGCAGTGAACATGGATATCTTAATGAGAGATACTGACTTCATGTCACTATTCATTGATATGCTAAGTGAGCTGCCCTGTCTGTGGGAGATTACCCACCCACATTTCAAGAACCAAGCAAAGAGGAAGGCAGCACTGGAGCAATTGTGTGAAATTGTGAAGCAGGCGATCCCCACGGCAGACATCACTTATTTAAAGATCTTCATTGGTGGCCTGAGGAGCACATATCTGAGGGAGCGCAAGAAAGTCCTGGATTCACAGAGATCCGGAGCAGCAGATGACATCTATGTCCCCAGGATGTTGTACTACGACAGGCTGCACTTTCTGGCAGGCCAGACTGAACCCAGGCCATCCCTCTCAAGTCTTCCTTGCACGCTTCCTTCCCGTCCGGCTGAGGCTTCTGATGCCCAACCTGGGCCTTCCAGGCCATATGTGGAGGAGCCCAGATTGAGCCAGGTATAGCATTCTTCTAAATATTTCTGCTTGTCCAATCAATGATGTTCACTAGATGTTAGTTGGGAGTACTAATTTATGATTGTGATTGATGATGCAAAAACTAAAACCATGTCCCTTTTTCATACACAGGGAAGTCTCAGCCAGGAGGTGGACGGGCCGGCCCGGCTGGCTGATATCAAGGTCCCTCCACCCCCCCTGAAAACAGAAAGTGGCAGTAGGAGGAGTACCCTAGAGGAGGCGGCTATCAGATTCTTTTGGAGGGCTACAGAGGTCCTGGGAGCACCCCACACCATGCAGGAGAACATTGCTGCATTCATAGCATCTAAAATGCAGAGGATGGAGGAGGGCCAAAAAGCCATGTGTGAGGCCCTCATATTGGAGGCTCTGGAGAAAGGTATGAGGGGCCAAATTACACCTGACACACATCTTTGGGATGGTCCTCCTCCTCCTCCTGCAGGTCCTCCTCCTCCTCCTCCCTCTCCTCCAGGTCCCCCCAGTCCTCCTCCTCCTCCAGGTCCTACTCCTCCTCCTGCCACATCTCCAACTGCACAGCCACAGCCCGGAAGGAAGCGTGAAAGGAAGACCAGATAGTGATTGCCCTGGGTTCAGTCTGGTCGGCCAAAAAATGCAGCCTCTTGTGGTACCACAGCCTGGGGACACAGATGTCATCTGCTGCTATCCGAGTCTCTGTGAATCCCGGACCAGACTGCCCTCCCTTATATATGGACTCCTCAGGCCACCAATTTTGATGTTGAAGAATTGTCTGCCGTGGGGGTCCCAGGCTTCGCTAATTTCTCATGTTGATCCAGTGTTGCCTTCCTCTTTGTTTGGTTCGGATACCTTAATAAAGGATTTTTGTTTGGAATTATACTCTCCTATGTGTTTTACTTCAAAAAGGACAGTTTGTTTGTGAGGATTCAGGTACATTTCAAATATACAATGTGAAATTAACAAGGGACACCAACAACAAACAATCTCCTGGAGATTAAATAATAAAAGATATCAATGGTGTTGGGGTAACTTGACACACAAAACACACACAAAAATATTCTGGAGTAAAAATAAAAATAACATTGAACAAAGATCAGCCTTGGAAAAAATCCAAACATTAAAAAAAAAAAAAGGCTTAAAATCCAAAAAAAAATAAAAATAAATAAATAAAACTGTCAGATGTGGCAACTAATAACAATATATTGTGGGAATCCCACTAAAAAAACACAAATAAAAGTTTGTGAGAAGTGTGTGTGAATATGAGCAGCAAAACTAATTAATTCTTGTCACATTATAAAGAAGAAGAGAGTGCGCTGTATTAAACCATTTTTAAGATTGCAGCGTGACGAAAGTGCTGTATCCATTGCGAACGCTAAGTTTACCAGAACGAGCTGTCCCGTGTCGGAATTTCTTCTGAGCATGCTTGGCACTTTGTGCGTCGGAACAGGCCACACACGGTCGGAATTGACGCGATCGGATTTTGTTGTCGGAAAATTTTATCTCCTGCTGTCCAACTTTGTGTGTCGGAAAATCCGATGGAAAATGTCCGATGGCGCCCACACACGGTCAGAATTTCCGACAACACGCTCCGATCGGACATTGTCCATCGGAAAATCCGACCGTGTGTACGGGGCAATAGAGTTGCAGAATTCAGTCACACTACGCATGCACATATATTAATTTATTTGGTTGTGGTGCATTATTTGTGGTTAGGGCAAATATTCCTTTGTCTTCTATATTTCTCTAGAGTGTTACATTGGGCAGTTGTTGCTCTTCATTAGTCTGCTGCTATGCAACGTTAGCCACTAGCAATGGCTTCAATATTTTCTTCCATTTCTAAGTCTACAGGAAGGTATTGTACCTTTAAATGCCAGTTTCTTAAAGCCTGTCAATGCCAGTCCTAGCACCAGTTGTGATGTTTTGGGGATTAGCAGGATAACAGGACAAAGGCTTCTAAAACAAGATAGTCTTTTATTAAACTAAAAAGGCTTGGCAGCAGCAAAACAAGCACCCATATCAAGAAAAAAAGTGCAATGGCTCCTTGTCAGCTTAGTATAATCCCAGTAACATAACAGAAATGAGTTTAGTTCCACCACAAAAACTTCTGGGTAACACAATCCAAATCATAGAGGCACCACAGAGACCAGCCAACGGTGGAGCTTCCTAGTAGTTTTCCAAAATTCCAACAGGAGCAGCACACAGCCACACTGCCATCACTTTCAGGCCCCATTCACACTTCGTAATTTGTAATTGCAGCGATTCTGCCCATGATTTAAAATTCTGCGGCAACTGCTGCAAAACATGTGATGTGTGTTTGGGTGCCATTAAATGGCACCCCAAAGCCATTGTGGGTTTGCCGCGACTGTCGGAGCAGGAGCTTCTTTAGCCCAATATATCTGCGTATGGTGATTGGCCTGCTTTATGCGTGACATGCGGAATTACGTGAAAATCCTAATTTGAAAATCGCAAGTGGAAACGGAACGCTCATTCCTGCTACATGTAGTGTGAACAGGGCCTCAACAGTCCCTCTCTACTCCCTCCTTATCAGTCCTCTCCTTCCTTAACCCCTCCTGTGTATCTGAAAGGGCCCGACACCTGCCACTCAAAGAGATATGATAAATAACCGCCATCCAAGATGCATGCGTTTTGGCCAGTATAAATAACCCCTCCCTCCTCATGATTGTAAAGCTTTTCTTACACATTTGTCAATTCCAAACGTTAGAATCCGCAGATTCTTCTTGCTAGAAATCACAGCATGTGTAATTTACTGTGCGAATGGACCCTTATGGACTCATGATTTTCAGTACTACTAAGTAGGAAGATTGCAATGAGCAAATATGGTCATGTGCATAATAAATGTAAATTTAAACGTTCCTAACAAGCTTTTTTATTTGAAAGAACTTGAGGCAAGTAAAAAATATCAAAACCTTACAACAGACATACAGTAAATATACAGAACACTTAGATCATATAAAATCAGGTGGAAGTGTTACTTAAAGGAGTTGTAAAGTCTCAGGGTTTTTCACCTTAATGCATTCTTTGCATTAAGGTTAAAAACCTGTGCTGCAGCTGCCCCTCAGAGCCCCCCTTTTTCTTACCTGAACCCAATTGTTCCAGCGACGAGCAAAAACCCAGCAGCTCCAGCCGCTGTCTTTAGTCCGCATTGCATAGATTGATGGCAGCAGGAGCCATGGGCTCCAGCTGTTGTCAGTCAAATCCAGTGACACGGGAGCGGGGGCAGGGCCGAGTCCTGCTGTCTGTGTTAATGGATGCAGCAGCAGGACTAGGAAGCGTCCCCGCATGAGTGCCATCATGGAATGTGGGTCTCCATGGGGGTACTGGCTGAAGAGTGTTGAATGTTTGTTATTTAAAGAAAAAACAAACACATCTTTACAATCACTTTAAGGGGTTGTTCATACTGCCTGCACACAAAACCACAACGGTGTGCAGGATAAATTAGAGCAGAGACTGTGATCCAGGCCTTCTCATCCAACATCAGTGCCTGACCTCACAAATGTGCTTTTGAAAGAATGGTCAAACATTCCCATGGACACATTCCTAAACCTTGTGGACAGCTTTCCCAGAAGAGTTGAAGCTGTTATAGCTGCAAAGGGTGGGCCAACTCAATACTGAACCCTACTGACTAAGATGTGCATGTAAAGGCAGGCGTCCCAATACTTTTGGTAATATAGCGTATATAGTAGAGGTGCACGATTAATCGTTAAGAATCGAGATCGCAATTTTTTTCCCCCTCATGATCATAACAAAACATTTTCCCGATTCTTTCTATGCAGAGGAATCTCTGCTCAAGCCGACAGCTGTGAAAAACAAACAAAAAAAACACAGGCAATCTACCAAGGATCACAACATTCCTCAGCCCTGAGCTAACTATAAACATTGTAACGTTTTGTTCTTTAGATTAAAGGAATTAAAGGGGTTGTAAAGGCAATTTAAAAAACAAAACAAAAAAACAAACATGTTATACTTACCTCCACTGTGCAGCTCGTTTTGCACAGAGTGGCCCCGAACCTGGTCTTCTGGGGTCCCTCGGCAGCTGTCTCAGCTCCTCCCCGCAATAACTAATCACCTTCATGCGAGCTCTCTCGCATGGTGGTTAGTTCTTGCGGGCGCACTCCCATGATACAGCCGGTGGCTATAGCCGCTGACTGTATTACTCGCTCCCGCCCCCGTCGCGCCGCGTCATTGGATGTGATTGACAGCAGCGCAAGCCAATGGCTGCGCTGCTTTCAATCCATCCACTCTAGCCAATCAATGGCAAGGCTGAGCGGCGAAGAGGACATCAGGGGCGAGCACAACAGGTGAACGGGCTCAGGTAAGTAAAACAGGGGGGCTGGGGGGGCCGGTATTGTCGGATGTTTTTTTTGAAAAAACGCAAACTTTTACAACCCCTTTAACTTTGGTCTGTAAATAAGGGAAGTTTAACCACTTAAAGACTAAACCTTTTTCTGACACTTGTTGGTTTCAAGTTAAAGTCATTATTTTTTGCTAGAAAATTACTTAGAGCCCCAAAACATACATATACATATATATATATTTTTTAGCAGAGACCCTAAAGCAGTGATGGCGAACCTCGGCACCCCTTGGAACGACATTTCCTATGATGCTTATGAACTCATGCAGTGTAGTTGAGCATCATGGGAAATGTAGTTCTAAAACTTCTGGGGTGCCAAAGTTCGCCATCACTGCCCTAGAGAATAAAACGGTGGTTGTTGCAATATTTTATGTCACACTGTATTTGCGCAGCAGTCTTTCCAATGCAATTTTCTTGGAAAAAAATACACTTTAATGAATTTTAAAAAAATTAAACCGTGAAGCTAGCCCAATGTGATCTTTATTCTAAGCAAAAAAATTGTGATTCGAATCGTGCAGCTCTAGTATACAGTATATGCATTATATATCTACATTTTTTTTTACACAAACACCTGCCTCACGTTAATCGACTGGGCATGTACATCAAACATATAAATAATATCTTGAAAGAAACAAAAAATAAAAGGATTCTAAGTAGGCTATGCTACCTCAAGCGCAAATCCAATGCACCTAATGCCCTTGTCTATACATCTTAATGCAGAACTCAATATTTTTTATCCTAGTTAATTGAACGGGTCGACAAGCACCGCAGCCTATTTTAAATAAATGCCTAACAATTATTTGCATTCCAAACATGTTTCAAGATTCCCAAATTGCTTTCTTGTAAAAAAAAAAAAAAGATTCCCAAATTGTATTTTTGACATATGTTCCTCTAAATATCTAATGCACATGAATCCTTTGATAACATTTATAACAAATGTTCTATTGAGGTAAGCCACAGTGCAGTATCTGTCAGGATTTACTTGTTAGACATGGGAAAAATCAGCCGTGTGTCCTTGTGTAGTCTTTTGTAGCAATCACTGTCACTCTCGCTGCACCATCTGTTGCTAAAATCAGCACACATTTCGGGACTCATACTGAGGCTATCATTGCTGTCCTCTTTTTGAAAATGCTGGTTACTTGACCTTAAAACTTTCGTAGTCACTGACCAAGAACAAGTGTGCAGCTAGTGAAATCAGAGGAAAACTTAGAACTCTTGAACTGAGTTTTTTACCAGGCCAGTAAATCTGATAATACTGAAGCAAAAATGTCTTGGGCAAGACTCACACAATCACACAATCTGCAAATATTGTCAATGCAGAGTGTGCCTCCCCTGGATCAATTGTGGTATCAGAGCCAAAGAATTTGCTGGCACACTGAGTCTCTGACACTTCCATTTGTCGATGATTTCAAAAAAAAGTTCTGTTTGCATGACAGGAAAAAAGGGCTGATGGAGCGTGTGCAGAATGCATTGCCTCTGCAAACTCCATTGTGTCTAGAAGGCATTCCCCAACCAGTCTAGAGTCACGAATACGTTAAAAAATACAGTTCATCAACTGTGACAGACATGCAGAGTGATCTCTGAGACTTACACCACCTGTTAACTTTTTCTGCTATAGTGCCTTTATCTATTACCTTCGAAACAAATTCTGCTCTATCAGTGAATAAAACTGCTACCAGACTTCTAACCTCTTTTTTTCTCATCCAACTTTTTGCTCTGAAAGTAATTATTAAACTACAATAAATCATTATGTCAACTTTTAGTTTCCTGTAAAATGGCCTTTCTATATCTTCTACACAAAGAGTACAGTATGTATGAGGAGCCAGCAATTGTGTGTTTCCCTATACATTTATTTATGCTAGTTTTATGTTCTTTTTATTATTCTGCTTATACATGCATTCCTTTTTATGTTTCTTTTATTGATCAATAAAACATAACATCTTCCACTGTATATATTTTATACAAGAGAAGCAGGCCGCAACCCGATTTTATTTTATTGGATACACACATTTATTATATAATGTGTGTGTCCAAAAATATATAATAAAATCAAAGACCGTATTGATTTTTTTTTTTTTTCCAAAATCAAGCTTCCACCAGTCCATTCAAAATATCCATACTGATCCCTTTTATGCACAACTAAGTTCCTTAATCCACCGTGGACTGTCACCTCAAATCAGAAGCTCACTCACCATAGGATATACCATTATGTTATAGAAAAAAGACATATACGCTCCAATAATCTCCTGTGGTAATATCTAAATTCCAATCCATGTCTCTCCTGTTTTCCAGGTTCATTTTCATCTATAATAACTCAATGATTCCATTAAATATGGCACAAATTCGAAATGCAGAAAGCATAAACCTGCTTTTATTAAAACATCCACAAAAAAGAAAAAAAAAATCAAGGAACAGGTACACTGACATTAGTTTCTTACAAGTTAAAATCTGTATTTTGTGCTAGACAATTACTTAGAACCCCCAAACATTACATATTTCTTTTAGCAGAGACCCTAGAGAATAAAATGGTGGCCAGTGAAATTTTTTTTATGACACACGGTTTTTGAACAGCAGTTTTTCAAACGCAATTCTTTGGGAAAAAATACACATTACCGACCAGCCGCCATCGTTATACGGTGGCAGGTCAGCTCTCCTGCAGAAATCGCCATAGCTGTAGGGCAGCACACGCAGGTGCAATAGCGGGCGCGCGGCACTGGCTGCGCATGCTCGCGCCCGCTGCACACTGCGGGAGCGTGCCCGCAGGTGGGGCCTACTCAATGTCCGCTGGCAACCCGCGATCACCTATTACAGAGGCAGAATGGGGAACTGCCTTTGCAAATAAGGCGATTCCCCGTTCTGACAGGTGACATGATAGTGATCGGGAACAGTGATCTCTGTCATGTCCCAGGCAGCCCATCCCTCCTACAGTTAGAAAACACATGAGGGAACACAATTAACCCCTTGATCGCCCCCTAGTGTTAACCCTGTCCCTGCCAGTGACATTTACACAGTAATCAGTGGCTATATATAGCACTGATCGCTGTATAAATGTCAATGGTCCCAAAAAAGTGTCAAAAGTGTCTGATATGTCCGCCGCAAGGCTGCAGTCCTGCTAAACATCGCAGATCACCGCCATTACTAGTAAAAAAAATAAAAATAATAAAAATTCCATAAATCTATCCCTTATTTTGTAGACGCTATAACTTTTGCACAAGCCAATCAACATATGCCTATTGCGATATTTTTTGCCAAAAATATGTAGAAGAATATATATTGGCCTAAACTGATTAATAAATTATTTTTTTATATATATTTTTTGGATACATGTTATAGCAAAACTGTCGCGCTTTGTTGTTTATAGCGCAAAAAATTAAAACCGCAGAGATGATCAAATACCATCAAAAGAAAGTTCTATTTGTTGGAAAAAAAGGACTTCAATTTTGTTTGGGTACAGCATCAAACGCCCGCGTAATTGTCAGTTAAAGTGACGCAGTGCCGTATCGCAAAAAATGGCCTGGTCATTAAGGGAGCAAATTCTTCCAGGGCTGAAGTGGTTAATGAGTTAAAAAAAACCCCATAATATATGCCCCAATTTATATAATATGAAAGATGATGTTACCCCGAGTAACTAGATACCTAACATGTCATGTTTTAAAATTGAGCGCACTTGTGGAATGGTTCTAGAATTATTGCTCTCGCTCAGAAGTTTGCAGTGATACCTCTGTGTGATGCAAACGCCATTTATATATGTGGGTGCGACCTACGTATGTGATCACTACTGTGCGTGAGCACGCAGGGACGGGGGAGCTTTAAAAATGTTTTTATTTATTAATTTTACTATATTTTTTAATTTTTACACTGTCCCTTTAAAAAAAATGTTTTGATCACTTTTATTGTTATCGCAAGCAATGTAAACATCTCTTGCGATAACAATGCAGCATGACAGGTCCTCTTTATAGAGAGATCTAAAAGACCCCAAATCTCTCCTCTACCCTTAAAAGCAAAAGATCAAAAAAAAGATACCGGGATTGTGGCATCTATCTAGCTTTAAAATCATGATGTACATTCACAGTTAGGCGGTCGGCAAAACAGCCCTACTGGTATGGCATATGATCACCCTCTCAACTATGCAATGTTGCAAGAAGCCTAGATAGACTCCTAGATCAGGAGAACATTACTTATTAACATGTAGCTGATTGTACAAAAAAAGACTTTTAAAAAAGACAGTGTATTAATTTAATATTGAATACATAAATATTGTTGCTTTTTCAAAAATTTGGAACTGTCTGTTGTAGTGAAGATAATAAGAAGCCTGTACTGTGTACGAAGTAAGAAAAAAATGCACAGACCGGATGCTTGCATGAGAGTTCTCTTGTCTATTCTATAAAGCCAGGTACATGCTATCAGTGTTTTGTTTTTGTTCAACCCAGCGGGCTGAATGAAAAAAAGCGAAGAGCTCAGGAGGAGCTTCTTGTACTAACAATTCAATGTTAGTACAGCGATCATCCTGCTGAGCTATTGTGCTCTAACAGGGGGACTGAGGACGGGGGACTGGGGACGGGGGACTGGGGACTGCCCCCGCACCAGAACACACCGGTCATCACTCATGGCTATTGCCTGCCAGCGCTGATGATCGGATGCGGATCTGATGCTGGTTTTCCAGTTTTTCCCTGTTCGACAGAAGCTGGTCGGTGTACACAAGGGCCAAATTCAACAGAAACTGTCCGATATTCGGCCCGTGTGTAACAGGCTTAAAGCAGTGCTCCACTCAGAAGGGAAAGTTCCACTTTGAGGACTCGTCCCCTGCTCCTCTTTAACAATTGTCACTTTTGAGGAGCGGGGGGAGCAGGTACCTGGTTTTGACAGGTACCTGCTTCCCGCTTTTATTCCGAGCGCAGAAAACAGAATCACTTAGTTGTAAAAAGGATTGTAAACCCAATCAGATGTAGCTAATCACCTTCTCAATAGCACACAAAGACATTTAACATCTCCTGACTTGTGCCAGTCCACAACTTCCTGGAGATCTTTTGACAGTGCCTTGCCACTTATAGTTGATTGCTTGCTTCAGTTGCATTACCAGGGACTGAAATACTCCAGGAAAGTTGTATTCATGCTGAGCTATTCAAATGACCACAGCTGATCACAGTTGAAAATCAAATGAATTTTTGTGCCATTGAGAAGGTGATCATTTTTTGGAGGGGGTGATCCTTTTCCAACTCAGTGATTCTGTTTTTGAATTTTTAAAACATTTTTATGACATGTTGATGTTATATCTTTCACTTGGATGTTATAAGTTGCATTGAGTAAATACAGCTGTATAAAACAAAAAACGGTGTCTGCCTTTTTTTCAGGCTGCAAAGCAACAAAATGTGATTATTTTAAAGGGGTGATTCTTTTCTATACTCACTGTATATGTAATGTTTTGCAGATATACAGTATATAAAGGTTTTCTTAATTACAGTATAAAAGGGTTTATCCTTACCTATTGTGTGGAATGGTTTTGTTTGTGGAGTGGCCCCTTACCTCCTTTTCTGGGGCCCCCCCTCCGCGCTCTCTGCTCCACCTCTTCTGTGTCTGCCACCATAGCAAGCTGCTTGGTATAGGGGCACACATGCAGGCACACTCCCAAGCTGGGATTTGTACATCCATAGACATACACTGCACTGCTTGACCCCGCCTCTCCTCCCTGGATTTGGGTTGACAGCAGCAGGAGCCAATGTCTCCCACTGCTCTCAGAAAAGCCTGTGAGAACAGGGAGAGGTGAGAGAAGACCTGCAAGATTTGAATCGGTAGAGGATTCAAGTCAGTGTTAGAGAGGGGGTGGGGGGTAGCAGGCAGTGCACATTTTTTTACCTTAATTTAACTACTGTATATGTCACTGTAAAACTTTGAAGGCTGCGCTATAATTTCTAATTGTTTTCATGCGTGTCTGAGAATTACCCCTTCTCCTTTTCATTTTGTAACTAACCACAGATAATCTATTGCTTATGATTAACGGCTTGTATGCCTGATCAGTGTAAGTGGTTTTCTTCCTGTTTATTGGATACATAAATACAGACAGCTTTTTAAGAGCGCTCAAGAGTAATGGCTTACATATACTGTAACTGGTAGTGCAGCTCTGGAAGGAAAAGCAGCCTTATTCTTATTCTGGGTGTTTAAAAACTTAACTACCACAGCTTTTGGAGACAATTTTTGATTCCACAACCCACATAGAAAGTCTTTAAAGCGGAGTTCCACACAAAAATGGAACTTCCACTTTTCGGAACCCTCCCCCCCCCTCCGGTGTCACATTTTGCACCTTTCAGGGGGGTGCAGATACCTGTCTAAGACAGGTATTTGCACCCACTTCCGGCATAGACTCCTATGGGAGTCTATGCCTCTTCCTGTCCCTCCACGCTGTCTCCTGGGAAACACACAGGTCCCAGGAGATAGCGGAGACCAGTTACGATGCGCAGCGCGACTCGCGCATGCGCAGTAGGGAACCGGGAAGTGAAGCCACAACGCTTCACTTCCTGATTCCCTCACTTAGGATGGCGGTGGCAGCTGCCGAGAACCGGGCGGGTTCTCGGCGTCGGCTGCCGACATCGCTGGACCCTGGGACAGGTAAGTGGCCATTTATTAAAAGTCAGCAGCTGCAGTATTTGTAGCTGCTGGCTTTTAATATTTTTTTTTTTAGGCGGTTTAGGTGGACTCCCTCTTTAAAGTACAAGTGCGCTTTCACTAAATGTTATTAATAGATAGTTACTTTTGGCCAAAAAAATATATCTAAATCTAAATCTGCTGCAATGCTACAATTTTTTAGGCAGGGCCCATTTTGCTTCCATGGGTAAAACATCTTCCTGATCTTTAAACGCAATTGCATACGTCTCTGGATCAACATTCTACAATTCTTCAGAAAAATAAGCAACCTTTTTATATTTTTTACACTAGAAACACATCTAGCCCTCTTTAAAGCAATCTCATAAGTAGGAATGAGCTCATGTGTCTTTCAGACAGACAGTGAAAATCCACATGAGCTATCCCACCAGGAAACTGTCACAGCAGACTGCTATTCACAAGTGGCAGAGGCATTACAAGGGGCATGTATGTGTGCATGTGTGGGGTGGGCAATGTCTTTGCCACTTATCAATGGATATCTACAGTGACAGCTTTGTGAAGGGATACCGCATGCGCATTCAGACTCGTGTCTGAGCTCATCCCTGCTCATGCGTTAGGTAGAACCAGTTCTCATGGATGACTACTCCACATTCTTACAGGAACGTTTGTGCCTACCACTGCTGCCTATACAAATCCCATTACAAGGGGATACCTTTACAGCTGAAGTTTAAATATGGCAATTTTTATAGCTTGGACCAATGTAAGTATGTATGCGTTATACCAGTGAGATCCCCGTGGAAACTGAAAATCATTGCTGTAGGCACCACTACTACAGTGATCTTCACTAGCTTCCAATTTCTGTGTGATTGCCCGGCCACATTGTGAACACAGGAAGTCACTTGCTTGGCATGGGCAACATTCTTTCATTTGAATTTTATTGTTAATAATAATAAACATAGACACTTACACGTGCAAAAAAAATTTAATTTGTACGATAACAGGTATAGATTCAAAGGGATTTGACCTCCACAAGTATAAAACAGTAAGCAAGAATGTAGTGATAAATAAAATAACAAAGAACCATTAAATTGTAAGGTGGGGAAGTCTGAGCATCCCCTAAAACATGTGGGAGGGTAGGGTTTTAAATGCTGTCCCTGTTGTTGACCAATCATGGTTTCTTGTCAGGGATTCCAACAGATGGCGAATTTGGAGGTAATTAAATTTCTCAGAGTCATGGATATCGTATGTGTCTTTGAGGTATTGGGGCATGGGCAACATTCGGGGAATGCTTTGCATTTTCTCAGTTAGTGCAAACTGTTCTCTGATTGAATGAGGTGGAAAAGTGGGGACCTAATGCTACAATGTCCATCTCATCCAATTTTCATTGAAAAAATGCAAAGTGTACTCTGAATTGCAACCCTGCTGAGTGAGTAGAAACCTGTGTTCAGTAAGCAGAGGGCCAGTCGCTCGACCCAGAAGCTAGCAGCCATCATTAAAACAGAGATGCCTACTACAGTGACTTCCAGCTTTCACGGTGATCCCACAGGTATAACACACACATCCAGGCTGTAACTATGTAAAAATTGCCATATCTAAACTTCAGCTTTAAAGAAGATAAACTTTATTTTCATCGGCATGCCTTGGTCATGGGTGTGCTGATTATGCTGTTCCAATGGCTTCAGAGCAATTTATTTAATAACCTCTAACACGCATGGGCACTGTGAATTCTGACTTATTTCTGATTTCGCTTGCTGCATGCTTGTTTTAGGTCACTCACTTGGTAATGCTTTAAGCTGTAGACAGGTAGGCAGGCCATCAGCTTTTTTCAAAAGTAAGTCAGTAGTGAGAGCATACATGTTTCTCTCAGCAAAGCTTTACTTCAAGTTGCAAACAAGAATGGGGTGTAATGAAACTGGGTCAGGCCAGGGTTCACTGCAGGGAACAGGTGTCAAGGGGGTGATAACTGAATTTATATGAAAAGAAGTGCCCAATAATGCCACACTGTCATGTTTTTATGTATTGTTTGGGTCATGCTGTGCCCATATACAGTGCATATGCATTTTGGAGGTGCATTGCATGCAGAACTTTATTTGTCCACAAGATAAAATCTAGAGTGAGCAGCACTGATTCACACAACTGCTATGTGTACCCAATGAATAACTAATTAAGTGCAAAACATATGCTGAAATACAAATTCATAAGCATGTGAAAACATATATCATAACGTGCTAATGAGACGTAACTAACTTTATCAGATGATGATAATTTCTATATACACAATGTGCAAACCATATTAAAAGTGCTAGTGCAAAATAACGTGCATTGTATTAAATGCTAAATGATTGCAAACATCCACAGAATGTCCATAAAGTGCTATTGTCCAATTCAAAAAATGAAAAGTGAAAAAATCAAACAAAAAAATTCAAATAAAATGAAGTGAAATGAAGAAAAGCTCAATGTAAAGTCCCTAATTCCTCCAATTGTGTGTAGTGTCCAAAAAAAATTATGAATCCACTACAGTGCAGCACCCCAATGTGAATCTATCACCGCTCTCACTAAATCCAACTCACGAGATCACCAGGCTCGTCAAACCAGCACAAACGCCCAATTGTATCCAGCAATCAATAATTTCACTCCTCTCCCGATTCAGACTCCCATCTGTATCGCCTCTCTTAAAATAGCAGTGCCCACTAGGGATGAGCTTCGTGTTCGAGTCGAACCCATGTTCGACTCGAACATCGGCTGTTCGCCCGTTCGCCGAATTGCGAACGATATGGGCCGTTCGCGCCAAATTCGTGTGGCGCGTCACGGCCCATAATTCACTGTGGCATCGCAGTGCATTGCTTGCTGATGATTGGCCAAGCATGCACTATGACCCGCATGCTTGGCCAATCACAGCGCCGCCTGAACAGAGAGCCGTAATTGGCCAAAGCCAAGGAGGCTTTGGCCAATTATGGCTCAGGGGATTTAGTACACGCCCCACACTATATAAGGCCGCCTGCAAGGCGGCCCTGTGTAGTGTGTGTTCCGGCGTTGAAAGAGATAGACAGAGAGACAGTGTCATTTGATTTGAGTTAGATAGATTAGGCAGAACAGTCAGTCAGTTAGCTGCACTTACAGTGTGTTGTGTATATATATGCATCCCAGGTGTTGCATATATATATATATATACACTGTATTCAGTTTAGCTAGATCCGTTCCTGTTATCTTCTAGACTATTTACATTTAGTGCAGTGCGTCCTGCTCACAGTGTTCAGCTAGATCCGTTCCTGTTATCTTCTAGACTATTTACATTTAGTGCAGTGCGTCCTGCTCACAGTGTTCAGCTAGATCCGTTCCTGTTAAATTCTAGACTATTTACATTTAGTGCAGTGCGTCCTGCTCACAGTGTTCAGCTAGATCCGTTCCTGTTAAATTCTAGACTATTTACATTTAGTGCAGTGCGTCCTGCTCACAGTGTTCAGCTAGATCCGTTCCTGTTATCTTCTAGACTATTTACATTTAGTGCAGTGCGTCCTGCTCACAGTGTTCAGCTAGATCCATTCCTGTTATCTTCTAGACTATTTACATTTAGTGCAGTGCGTCCTGCTCACAGTGTTCAGCTAGATCCGTTCCTATTATCTTCCTACTGACAGGCAGGCTTGTCTTGTTACAGTATTAACAGCTACCTAAAGAAAATTACTGGTGTTCTTTTGATCCTATTAGTACCACGGTCAGGCAGCTAGACTATTTACATTTAGTACAGTGCGTCCTGCTCACAGTGTTCAGCTAGATCCGTTCCTGTTATCTTCTAGACTATTTACATTTAGTGCAGTGCGTCCTGCTCACAGTGTTCAGCTAGATCCGTTCCTGTTATCTTCTAGACTATTTACATTTAGTGCAGTGCGTCCTGCTCACAGTGTTCAGCTAGATCCGTTCCTGTTATCTTCCTACTGACAGGCAGGCTTGTCTTGTTACAGTATTAACAGCTACCTAAAGAAAATTACTGGTGTTCTTTTGATCCTATTAGTACCACGGTCAGGCAGCTAGACTATTTACATTTAGTACAGTGCGTCCTGCTCACAGTGTTCAGCTAGATCCGTTCCTGTTATCTTCCTACTGACAGGCAGGCTTGTCTTGTTACAGTATTAACAGCTACCTAAAGAAAATTACTGGTGTTCTTTTGATCCTATTAGTACCACGGTCAGGCAGCTAGACTATTTACATTTAGTACAGTGCGTCCTGCTCACAGTGTTCAGCTAGATCCGTTCCTGTTATCTTCTAGACTATTTACATTTAGTGCAGTGCGTCCTGCTCACAGTGTTCAGCTAGATCCGTTCCTGTTATCTTCCTACTGACAGGCAGGCTTGTCTTGTTACAGTATATAAAGCTACCTGAAGAAAATTACTGGTGTTCTTTTGATCCTATTAGTACCACGGTCAGGCAGCTAGACTATTTACAGTTAGTGCAGTGCGTCCTGCTCACAGTGTTCAGCTAAACCTACAAGTTAGTGGGGTGCGTCCACCTCACAGTGTTCAGCTAAAGCTACCTGTAGAAGGTTGGTGGTGTTCTCATACTACAGGCAAGCAGTTGATTTTGCTAGCTGCAGTATCAGTACATATATATATATATATAGATATATATATCCCAGCTTAGTGCAGCTACAGGCCATTAGTATGTCTGGAAGGCCAAGAAGGAGAGGCAGACAGTCACAAGCCAATAAGAGAGGGCAAGCAGGCTCTGTGTCTAGTGCTGGTCGTGGAGACGGTGCATCCTCATCAGCACGTGGCCATGGGACACGCTTGGCCTTTTTTTCGGCAGCTGGCCGTGTTGAGCCGCAACATGCGGAAGACTTGGTCGAGTGGATGACCAAGCCGTCCTCATCCTCCTCATCCTCTCTCACCCATGCCCAGGGTGCTTTGTCTGGCAAAGCAGCGGCCTCTTCCCTCGGCTCAATGTCATCAGTGACTCCTTCCCTAGCTCCACCATGTCCTCCTGAGGAGTCCCTCGAACTGTTTGACCACAGTGTTGGGTACATGCTCCAGGAGGATGCCCAGCGTTTGGAAGGCTCTGATGATGATACTGAGCTTGATGAAGGCAGTAACATTAGCACGGACAGAGGGGGTGCCCAAGAAGGACAGCAATCTGGCAGTCATGCTCCCCCTGCTGCAGCATACTGCCAGGTTTGCTCCAGTGATGAGGAGGGAGGGGATGATGAGGTCACTGACTCAACGTGGGTGCCTGATAGGAGAGAGGAGGAGGAGGAGGAGGAGGCGGCACATCACCAACGAGGCAGGATGCCCTCCAGGGGCCAGCCTAAGGGCAGCACATTGACTGCATCACACCCCAAAGCTCCACATGTGCAGGGCGCTGCAGTCTCTGCGCGTTATTCAAAAAGTTATTTGGTGTGGGCCTTTTTTGAGACGAGTGCATCAGATCGCACCGCTGCTATTTGCAACATATGTCTCAAGCGTATCTCACGTGGCCAAAACATCTCCCGCTTGGGTACCACATGCTTGACCAGACATATGTTGACCTGCCATGCAGTTCGTTGGCAAGCGTATCTAAAAGACCCACACCAAAGAACAAAGAGGATCTCTCCTTGCTCCTCATCAGCTGTGATTTCCAACCCCACTAGACCTCCAGTTCTCTCTGAGACCTGCAGTGAGAGGAATGAAGGTGTAGAATTAGGTGTGTCACAGCCAAGTACTTGTGGGCAATCTGCTTTTGGTACACCGACGTCAGATTGTTCCAGGCAAATTTCCCTGCCCCAGCTGCTGCACCGCCGAAAGAAGTTTGCTCCCAGCCATCCACATGCCCAGCGGTTGAATGCTAGCTTGGCAAAATTGCTAGCACTTCAACTGCTGCCTTTTCAGTTGGTAGACTCTGCCCCCTTCCGTGAGTTTGTGGAATGTGCGGTTCCTCAGTGGCAGGTACCCAAACGCCACTTTTTCTCACGGAAGGCGATTCCGGCTCTCTACCGGCATGTGGAAGGCAATGTCCATGCCTCGCTGGACAGGGCGGTCAGCGGTAAGGTGCATATTACCGCTGACTCATGGTCCAGCAGGCATAGACAGGGACGTTACCTAAGTTTCACGGCGCATTGGGTGACTCTGCTGGCAGCTGGGAAGGATGCAGGACAAGGTGCAGTAGTGTTGGAGGTTGTTCCGCCACCACGCCTCCAAAATGCTAATGATTGTGACACACCTCTCTCCTCCACCCCCTCCTCTTCTTCTTCCTCCATGGCCTCTTCCTCGGAACCAGCGGTGCTCCGTAGTCGTTCAAGGGGCTACGCAAGTACGCAGGCCAAAAGATGCCATGCGGTGCTTGAGCTGGTGTGCTTGGGGGACAGGAGCCACACTGGGGCAGAGGTTCTGTCAGCTCTGCAGGGGCAGGTTCAGAGGTGGTTGAAGCCACGCCAACTTAAGGCAGGAATGGTGGTTTGCGACAATGGCACCAACCTCCTCTCTGCCCTCCGACAGGGACAAATGACCCATGTGCCCTGTTTGGCTCACGTCTTTAACTTGGTGGTGCAGCGGTTCTTGGGCAGGTACCCGGGCTTACAGGATGTCCTGAGGCAGGCCAGGAAAGTGTGTGCATTTCCGCCGGTCATATAATGCCAGTGCTCGGCTGACGGACCTCCAAAAGGAGTTTAACCTGCCCAAGAACCGCCTAATCTGTGACATGCCCACCAGGTGGAACTCAACGTTGGCCATGCTGCAGCGGCTGCACACGCAGCAGAGGGCCATCAATGAGTACCTGTGCGACTATGGCACCAGGACAGGGTCAGGGGAGCTTGTTTTTTTTTCCCCACGCCAGTGGGCCATGATCAGGGATGCATGCACTGTCCTGTCACCATTCGAGGAGGCCACGAGGATGGTGAGCAGTGACAGTGCATGCATCAGTGACACTGTCCCCCTTGTCCACTTGTTGGAGCACACGCTGCGTGGAATAATGGACAGGGCACTTGAGGCAGAACAGAGGCAGGAAGAGGAGGACTTCCTTAGCTCTCAAGGCCCCCTTTATCCAGACAGTGTTCCTGCGTGCCCGCCAATCACACAGGAATAGTATGAGGAGGAGGAGGAGGAGGAGGAGGAGGAAGATTGTGTCAGTATGGAGGTGGAGCCTGGCACTCAGCATCAGCAGCAGTCTTTAAGGGATCAGTCCCAAGAAACACATGGACTTGTACGTGGCTGGGAGGAGGTGGCTGCGGACGTTGTTGTCCTTAGTGACCCAGAGGACTCCGGACCGAATGCCTCAGCAAACCTACGCTGCATGGCCTCCCTGATCCTGCAAAGCCTGCGTAAGGATCCTCGTATTCGTGGTATCAAGGAGAAGGACCAATACTGGCTGGCAACCCTCCTTGATCCACGTTACAAGGGTAAGGTTGCGGACCTTATCTTGCCATCGCAGAGGGAGCAGAGGATGAAACATCTTCGGGAGGCCTTGCAGAAAGGTCTGTGCAACGCGTTCCCAGAGACTGGGAGGTTACAAACTCCTGTTTCTGGACAACGTGTTGCTGAGGCTTCGGTCAGTCAAAGAAGGAGCGGTGGAGAAGGTGGCCGTCTGACCGATGCGTTCAGACAATTTTTTGGTCCGTAGCCCCAAGGTATGATCGGTTCCAGAAACCATCGCCAGCGTCTGTTTTACATGGTGCAGGAATACCTAGGGGCAAGATCAGACTTGGACACCTTTCCCACCGAAAATCCTCTGGGTTACTGGGTCTTGAGGATGGATCACTGGCCAGAGCTTGCACAGTATGCAATTGAGCTACTGGCCTGTCCTGCATCCAGCGTTCTTTCGGAACGCACATTCAGTGCTGCTGGAGGCGTGGTAACCGATCACAGGGTGCGTCTGTCCACCGACTCGGTCGATCGACTGACCTTCATAAAAATGAATCAGTCTTGGATCACCACCAGCTACCAAGCACCTGATGCTGATGTAACCGAATAATTTTTTTTGAAATCTCTGATCCCTTCAAAGACTGCCTATGCTGATGCTGAGTGACTATCCCTGAGTAATTATCCTCTTCCTCCTCAATCATCACGCTGATAGCTTGTAAGAACATTTTTGGTTCTGGGCGCCACCACCAGTGCCTAAGGCACAATTTTTCAGCCCCTGTCTAACAGGGGCGTGTAATTACAATTTTTGATGCAATACTTTGCAGCAGGGCTCGTTCCTGCGTTCCAACTAGAGTGTCTGTGAGGGGTTGCAGTGTTGTGGCACCAGCACCAGTGCCTAAGGCCTAATTTTTCAGCTCCTGTTCAACAGGGGCATGTAATTACAATTCTTGATCTAATATTTCACAGCAGGGCCCTGTGAGGGCTTACAGTGTTGTGGCCACAGCAACACCTAAGGCCCAAATTTCTGCTGAGTATATAGGGCAGGACCCTACTTTCAAACATCTAACTTACAAACGACTCCTACTTGCAAACGGAAGGAGACAACAGGAAGTGAGATGAAATCTACCCTTAGGAAGGGAAATTCTCTCCTGTAAGAGTTAATATGGGAAAACAATTTCTCCTTTCCACTGATGCTTTCCAATCCTTGTTCCACAAAAAAACCCAAATTTTCAAAAAACATTTTTCATTGGGACAAAAAGTGAGGTGAAATCTTCTGAAGAGGAGGAAAGACAGAAAAACAAATGTCACAGGGGTGATAACCCTTCCCTATGTTTTCCAAAAAGCTTAAAAAAGATTTTTTGGCTGGAGCTAAACACGTTAAAAATGTACCCGTTCAAAATTACAAAGAGATTCTACTTAACAACAAACCTACAGTCCCTGTCTTGTTTGCACCGCCTGTATACTGCTGTTCAGAGTATATAGGGCCTTTCCTTATTTTAATTTGGGTGCGGGGTTCCCCTTAATATCCATACAAGACCCAAAAGGCCTGGTAATGGACTGGGGGGTACCCATGCCGTTTGTCTCACTGATTTTCATCCATATTGCCATGACCCGACATGACATTAAACCCGCAAGCAGTTTTAAATGAGATTTTTTCCTTTAAAAATGACATTTGGTGCAGGGACTGTTCTAAACACGGGAAACACGCGTCACTTTACAGGCATACTATAGACACCCCCCAGGTACGATATTTAAAGGAATATTTCACTTTTTTTTTTTTTTTACTTTAAGCATCATTAAAATCACTGCTCCCGAAAAAATGGCTGTTTTTACAAGTTTTTTTTGCATTGATACATGTCCCCTGGGGTAGGACCCGGGTCCCCAAACCCTTTTTAGGACAATACCATGCAAATTAGCCTTTAAAATGAGCACTTTTGATTTCGAACGTTCGCGTCCCATAGACGTTAATGGGGTTCTAACGTTCATGCGAACTTTCGGTCCGTTCGCAGGTTCTGGTGCGAACCGAACCGGGGGGTGTTCGGCTCATCCCTAGTGCCCACTAGTTTGCCTAACTATAACTGGAATACAAGAGTCCAGGGCAGTCTGGGAGATGTAGTCTCGAGGAAGACTCTGCACACAGTGTCACTTGGGCCGCAACTACAAGGCCCACAAGCACCAGGAACAATGAAGGTATGATATATTAACAAAAGCCCAGGAAAGTGTCAGGCAGTTGGGGGAGGGGAAACACGTCAACTGCAAAGGAGTGTGTGAGCTGTGTTGTGCTGTGCTGAACCAAGCTGAGCTGGACTGTATCAGACAGGGCCGTGACAGCAAAAGGGCAGACTTTTGTGGGTCGAGGCCATGTACTGTCAGATCTTGGGTGAGAACCTCCTTCCCTCAGCCGGGGCATTGAAAATGGGTCGTGGATAGGTATTCCAGTATGACAATGACCCAATACTCACAGCCAAGGCAACAAAGGAGTGTCTCAAGAAGAAGCACATTAAGGTCCTGGAGTGGCCTAGCCAGTCTCGAGACCTTAATCTCATAGAAAATATGTGTAGGGAGCTGAAGGTTCAAGTTATTAAACGCCAGCCTCAAAACCTTAAGAACCTGGGGAGGATCTGCAGAGAGAAGTGGGAAAAAGTGGATAAAATAAAAAATGTAGCGCATAATAAATGTGTCTAAGATCAAAGTCAAAACAATTCTTAATTAGTACTTCAAAAAATATTAGTGAAACAACAGCCAAATGGCATGTGATGAACATAAAGTCAATGGATAAATGTTTATATAAGGGATATGGTGTCCCGCTGCACAGGAAGGTGAATGTGCTCCGAAAGGTGGTGGTATTCCAATGGTTGTCAGAAGTTAAACTTCACAGAAACCTGACATATCAACGAGATGGAGCAATAATAGAAAGAGTGGTGTGTAAAAAACTCTTACCAGATCCCGTGGATTCCCATGTCAGCGACAGGGAATCGCATAAGCAATGTGTGCCACCAAGGGCGTGGAAAGAGATGTCCTGTCACTCGAATCCTCTAGGCTGGAATCTGCATGGATCTCCGGGGGCTGCTAGGCAGGTCCTCACAGCAGACAACCAAGGTATGGATCAGGAAGGCAAGGACATCACTTATGGAGCTGTAGTGAGCACTTAACCTCATTCGGAAGGTATGTGGAAAGAAAAAATATGCCTCCACATGGTGCAGATAAAAAAGGGGGTGTTTTTATTTCTAAAAAAACATTTAATAAAAAAAACGTGATCACAATGAATTAAAAGGAATGGGCAACATGGAGCAGTGGCGGAATTACCAGGGTCGCAACAGTCGCAGTTGCGACTGGGCCCGGCATTCAGCCACTGTGGGGGGGCCCAGCGGGGTTGATCTTCACACACGACTCTGAGCGGAGATCGTGTGTCATAGATTAATAGCACAGAGAGACTCCGGCGGCATTAATGTTCTATTTGTCGGTCCTCTCTGGCATGGATGAGAGAGGACGACACACAGCTGATCTCACTGCTCCCCCTTCTCCCCCCTCCCCTCTCCTGTGTGCTCCGCGGGAAATATGAGCTCTTTAGCTTCACACTAGACTGCCCGCAGAGCACACAGGAGAGGGGAGGGGGGAGAAGGGGGAGCAGTGAGATCAGCTGTGTGTCCTCCTCTCTCATCTGTGCCAGAGAGAGGACCGACAAATAGAACATTAATGCGGCTGGAGTCTCTCTGTGCTATTAATCTATGACACACGATCTCTGCTCAGAGCTGTGCTGTCCTGAGAAGGCAGACAGCACTGATAGAAATTAATAGCAGGGACTGATGAGCACTAATAGAAGGCACTGATGAGCACTAATAGAAGGCACTGATGAGCACTAATAGAAGGCACTGATGAGCACTAATAGAAGGCACTGATGGGCACTAATAGAAGGCACTGATAGAAGGCACTGATGAGCACTAATAGAAGGCACTGATGAGCACTAATAGAAGGCACTGATGGGCACTAATAGAAGGCACTGATAGAAGGCACTGATGAGCACTGATAGAAGGCACTGATGAGCACTAATAGAAGGCACTGATGGGCACTGATGAGCACTAATAGAAGGCACTGATGAGCACTGATAGAAGGCACTGATGAGCACTAATAGAAGGCACTGATGAGCACTGATAGAAGGCACTGATGGGCACTGATGAGCACTGATAGAAGGCACTGATGAGCACTGATGGGCACTGATGAGCACTGATAGAAGGCACTGATGAGCACTGATGAGCACTAATAGAAGGCACTGATGAGCACTGATAGACGGCACTGATGAGCACTGATAGAAGGCACTGATGAGCACTGATGAGCACTAATAGAAGGCACTGATGGGCACTGATGAGCACTGATAGACGGCACTGATGAGCACTGATAGACGGCACTGATGAGCACTGATAGAAGGCACTGATGAGCACTGATAGACGGCACTGATGAGCACTGATAGACGGCACTGATGTGCACTAATAGAAGGCACTGATGGGCACTGATAGAAGGCACTGATGGGCACTGATAGAAGGCACTGATGAGCACTGATAGACGGCACTGATGAGCACTGATAGAAGGCACTGATGAGCACTGATAGAAGGCACCAATGAGCACTGATAGAAGGCACCAATGAGCACTGATAGAAGGCACCAATGAGCACAGATAGAAGGCACTGATGAGCACTGATAGAAGGCACTGATGAGCACTGATAGAAGGCACCAATGAGCACTGATAGAAGGCACCAATGAGCACTGATAGAAGGCACCAATGAGCACTGATAGAAGGCACCAATGAGCACTGATAGAAGGCACTGATGAGCACTGATAGAAGGCACTGATGAGCACTGATAAACGGCACTGATGAGCACTGATAGAAGGCACTGATGGGCACTGATGAGCACTGATAGAAGGCACTGATGGGCACTGATAGAAGGCACTGATGGACACTGATAAAAGGCACTGATGAGCACTGATAGGCCACATTGATGAGCACTGATGGGCAGCACTGATAGGAGGCACTAATGTGCACTGAAAGGCTGCACTGATAGATGGCATTGATGGGCACTGATAGGTGGTACTGATGGGCACTGAGGAACACTGATAGGCAGAACTCAGGCAGTATTGATGGGCTTTGATGGACAGAATTGAAGAGTACTGATAGGTGGCACTGATGGACGCAGTTAGGTGGCATTAATGAGCACTGATAGGTGGTGCTGATAGGCAGAATTGATGGGCACTAATAGGCAGCATTAATGAGCATTGATAGGTAACACTTGCAGTTGGAAGTGATGGGCACTGATAGGCGGCACTGATGGGCACTGATGATTGGGGCACTGATTATCAGTGTAAACAATTTACTGACATTCTTGACAGTTAATGGAAGTCCTTTCCTAACACAAACACAGCGTGTGAGGAAAGGGCTGTGGATAACCAGTCTGTTTACATGTGATCAGCTGATCACATGGTAAAGGGCCGATGTGATTGCGCTGGATGCATGTCCAAGGGGTCATGTGGGAAGCACGGTTTTGGGAGGATGTCCATGGACACCCTCCCAAAATTGGAAGCCGGGGCTCGGGTGGAAGGGGGGCCCATCATGGTTTCTTGCACCGGGGCCCTGAAGGTTCTAGTTACGCCTCTGACATGGAGGATGGTAAATGAGCCCGACGCGTTTCGAATTAGGGGTCTTCAACAGGGCCATGCCATGTGGAGGCATATTTTTTCTTTCCACATACCTTCCGAATGAGGTTAAGTGCTCACTACAGCTCCATAAGTGATGTCCTTGCCTTCCTGATCCATACCTTGGTTGTCTGCTGTGAGGACCTGCCTGGCGGACCCCGGAGATCCATGCAGATTCCAGCCTAGAGGATTCGAGTGACAGGACGTCTTTTTCCACGCCCTTGGTGGCACACTGCTTATGCAATTCCCTGTCGCTGACATGCGAATCCACGGGATCTGGTAAGAGTTTTTTACACACCACCCTTTCTATTATTGCTCCATCTCGTTGATATGTCAGGTTTCTGTGAAGTTTAACTTCTGACAACAATTGGAATACCACCACCCTTCGGAGCACATTCACCTTCCTGTGCAGCGGGACACCATATCCCTTATATAAACATTCATCCATTGACTTTATGTTCATCACATGCCATTTGGCTGTTATTTCACTAATATTTTTTGAAGTACTAATTAAGAATTGTTTTGACTTTGATCTTAGACACATTTATTATGCGCTACATTTTTTATTTTATCTATTCATCGTTTTTGTCAGACTGTATGTAGCTGCTCCTCCTGTTTCCACTTGTTAGCGCAGTGTTTCCCATGCACTCTTTCAGTGGGAAAAAGTGGACAAAATCCCTTTTGAGATGTGTGCAAACCTGGTGGCCAACTACAAACGTCTGATCTCTGTGATTGCCAACAAGGGTTTTGCCACCAAGTACTAAGTCATGTTTTGCGAAGGGGTCAAATACTTATTTCACTCATAAACATGCAAATCAATGTATAACTTTTTTTTAAATGCATTTTTCTGGATTTTGTTGTTGTTATTCTGTCCCTCACTGTTAAAATAAACCATTAAAATTATAGATTCATCATTCCTTTGTCAGTGGGCAAATGTACAAAATCAGCAGGGGATCAAATACTTTTTTCCCTCACTGTATCTTCTCCCTAGCCACTGCGTCTTTGAGAACTTGCCTTATTCCTGTTATTCTGCACCAAGGGGCCTACCCAAGCACCGAGCCCAACTCCACTTTTATTTGCTATTGAACTTCACCCTTGTTAATAACTATCAAAGGGCACCAGCGACGTCGGCAGAAGTTTACTTTAAGAAATGCTCAGAATTGCTATGTACCTGTGGGCAGGATTGGGTTGCTGTTAGCGTATTAAATTCACATACCTAAGCCTAGCCCCTTGTTTAAGAGCCCTCAATTGACCTAGCCTGTTATACCTACTAGTAGTCCTCTTCAGTCACTTGGGGAGTGATCTTTCAGACTGAGAGCTATTGTTTATGCTCTTAGTACTGTAGTATATGGCTAGTCTAGCCTTAAAGATACCTGGGTTTATTGCATTGTATTCGTATTGCATTGTTTTCATACGTTGACACTGAACTACTGATCCAATGTGTTACCTTTTAAGTTTAGTCTGCCAATGCAATTTGCTTTCCAAAATTTTCTAAAAGGTCAGTGTGTGCCATCTTTTTGGGACTGCTGGGAGTTCTCGGCCATGGTATTCTGGTGGTGTCAGTAAGAGTAAAGTTTTACCTAGGGCCAGAGAATGAGCAAAAGACCCAATTCTACCAGTGGCCCCTGTGGCGGTAGCACATTTGGATGCCATTTACTACAATGGCATGGTATGAACAGGCTCGGAGAGTGGAGGAGACATTTTGATAAAGAGGAATCATGGATAGTATCACTTTCTTAGAATGTTACAGTAATCCTAGAACACCTATAGAACCACTTGCCAGCTTGCCACAATCTGTGGATATCACCATACCTAAAACGAACACAATTGTTAATAAATGATGGATGCGTAGTATATGATGGGGGTACATATACTAGCTGGTAATCTTTTTAATGAAAATTGTCTGATGTTTGCAGGCCTGGTCCCTGTGTTTATGTCCTTATGAAAGCCCGACTTTTCACACTACTTTACAATGCATTGTGCAATGGTTTCTGGGATATTATGGAGGGCTATATCACTTCTATAACATTAAGAAAAGTTTACACTATCGCACATACCTGTCTCCTATGGAACATTTGTGGCACAGTCTGGGCTAAAATGGCAGACAAGATGGTGGATGCACGATAAATCTCCTCTGTTGGGCCTGTAGTTTGGGCTGCTAAAACATTTGGGTGGGTCCGCAGAGGTCTCAGTCCACAGAGGCTATTCTAAGAAACTGTGGAGAATGAGCAGAGAGTGTTTGGAAGAGTACTTAGAGAACACACCCACCAGACTGGGAGTTGCTTAGGCAGAGTAAAAGCCTGCTCAATTTACTTTGTTCTATGTGCTTCTTTGTTAAAGTTCAGCTGTTTTTCTTTTTTTCTTCTTTGGTACATGAAAATAACCATGATGGAATAATCCCTTAAAGTGACTTCATTGTTCGGTGCCTTCCTGCCACAGAGCTGCCATCTGAGCAAGTCTTACATGACAGTTGATGCACTGCACAGTATTGTCCTAATACAAGTACTGTAGTATGACTTGTTTGTAGCCCAATTTTTCTGTATAATGTGAAAGATGATGTTACGCTGAGTAAATAGATACCTAACACGTCATACTTTAAAATTGCGCACACTTGTGGAATGGCACCAAACTTTGGTACTTCAAAATCTCCATAAGCGTCGCTTTAACATTTTTTACAGGTTACCATTTAGAGTTAGAGGAGGTCTTGGGCTAAAATTGTTGCTCTCGCATGCGGCGATACCTTACATGTGTGATTTGAACGCTGTTTACATATGTGGGCGTGACTTGCGTATGTGTTTGCTTCTGTGTGCGAACACGTGGGCACAGGAGCGCTTTAAAATCTCTTTTTTTTTTTATTGTTCATTTTATTTTTATTTTTTTATTTTTACACTTTCTGTTTAGATTTTTTTTTTTATCACTTTTATTCCTATTACAAGGAATGTAAACATCTCTCCTCCAGGCTGTAAAGATAAAGATAAAAAAAAAAATGTATTTCCAGCCCTGTCCCCGGCATTGTTTACGTGATGGTCACCAGAAATCTCTATGGTAAACTTACAGCGGCGACCGATTCATTCTCTGGTTTGCCGATCACATGGGTGAGCCGGGAGAAGCACCGGAGGTATCCCCACTCAAAGTCCAGTATGTCATATGACATCATATGACGTCCTTGGGTTGGAAGTGGTTAAGCATTTATCATGGGTCATGGTAAAAATAGGTGGTTATGCCTTGTTTTTACCAACCCCAACTGCCCCCCCCCCCAAGCTGAAGAGGTATACACAAGCCAGCATGATGGGGTGGCAAAAATTATGCCCCTCATTGTATTCGGTGGGCAGTACCTTCTGCTGAATGCAACCCATGTAATGCAGATTGTGGCACAGTGGTGTGGGGTTTTAGGTGTTAAAACTTGAGGCGAGGAAGCAACAGCACACCTTCTTACTATCTGCCAAATGTCCTCTAAAAAGTGATCCACTACTTCTGCAAATGAACCCTTACAGGAACCCTTTTCTTTACTAATGTTTGCTGATATTACCGACAAATATACTGTAAGCTGTTCAGGTTAAAAACTACCCCTGGTGCATAATCAGTAAATAAAAACTTTGCTGCAATCTCTTACTACCCAGTTATTCCCCAATTGGACACCATAAACTTCATATCTTCTTACGCAGCATAGAAAACTTGTAGCCAAGCTGCCAGTCTTGCTGTGCATGTCATAGACACCTCTGTCCTTCTGGTGACAATAAATTGTTACTGCTCTCTGCATAAGTCAAAGGCCAAGGGGAATAAGAAATGGGTAATATCCTACTGACTTGGAAAAAAGCTGAAGTTTGTATATCATTAGCAGTACTGTTTAGTCTGCCAAGTTTGACACTTTGGTAAAAGAAGGCATGCATTTTAAACAGCTAATAGAGCAGATTAGGAAGGTACCCTATTTCCTTGCTTTAGGAATGGAATAATTCAACTTTGACACCTATATACCTAAAAGATTGTTAAAATGGCTAAGTGTCTATGTCTTTAAAAATATTATCCGTACCTTGTAAAAGGTGGGTTTTATCACTTAGTTTGACATAGTTAGAAATTGGCTGGTTAATTGATCATGCTGCATACATGAATTACCCTCTTTTCTGTGGCTACGATATCACAGCTGATCCTCTGGCTGCTGCATTGCCACCATGACCGCGCATTCTACTCCAGCACCCTGAGGAAGTGAGCCATTCACTTCTTCTTTTCCACTCTGGAAGTCACCCCATGTGACTATTTTCATCATCTTGAGGGGCCCCATCAGGATGTGGAGTGAGAGATCCTCCCCTCTCCTCCTGCTGAAGTGTGACAAGGTCCATCTTGTTTTCAACCCCACGTCCAAAATGTAAAGAACAATTATTATTCCATGAATATTATTACAGTTATTATTTATGATGTCACAAAATAGATTTGACTGCAACAGCATTACTGGGCTCTGTACAGTCAAGAGAAAACAAATCTAGAGAGAAGGGAAGCCTTTCGAGACTGACATAGGCAGTTACATCTGCTGTCTCTTCTGCTCATTCCGCCCTCTATCTTTCCATGCATTGGAGAAAGAACTTCTAATGTGCATGGGGAAAAAATAAAGGTATTTGGAAGCATGATGTTGAACTGTGCTATAATGCATTGCTTTTATTGTTCAGGTTGCTAGTGATCTATATAAAGAACTCTCACTGGGTTTAATGACACTCTAACTGAAGCCATTTGTTTACAGTTGAATTGTTGAATGTGTATACAGTTGTTTGAAAAAGTATTTGCCCTCTTCCTGATTTTTTTTTTTTGCATATTTCTCACAATGAAATGATTATATATATATATATACACACAATAAAAAATATCACTTTTTATTTAAGACATATAAAAACACAGGTATTTAGTGTCAGTTAAGGTATACATTGGTAATGGAAAAAGGTATGGAAAAAAGATTGTAGTGCGGGTGGTGGTGTAGTGGGATGCCCTTTTGTCCAGATTCTGGTACAGGTCCCTTTAACTCAACTCCCCACAATCCTCTGAGCCTGGGGGATATAAAAGTCAGCTCCACCCAGCTTCCGGTGCTCAGAGAGATCCTGCCTGATGGGACAGCAGTGACTGGGCAAGTGAGCTGTTCCCAGGTGCTGGGTCCTCCCCTGTTAAGTCTGGTGTGCGGGCCACCAGCAGTGAGCACAAGAGCACGCAGTATCTTTCCAAGCCCCAGTCACTGGAGAGGACTCTGTTACAGTCCATTGGTGGAAGCTGTCCATGAAGTGAGTTGGCCCTATCTCCAGCCACCAGAACCCCCTGACCAAAGCAAGTAGAAAGCAGTGCCAGCGTGAAGTTTGTGTCAGCAGGAGGTCCACTCAGCTCACAGACTGTGGAATGAACGATTACTATGTTGGAACACGTGACATTCTTAAGTTACATTTCTATCTGTAGATTGGACTCAGAACACGCTGCTGCCACCTTGTGGACATTAGTTGAAAGGCAGTGAAATTGTTATATCCTCTTCCTTTATGGTTCATGGTAATGTTCTGTACTGTATACCCAGTTTCACAGGATTTCCGGTACAATTTATGTTGAACTTTACTGTTAAGTAAAATAGAGATTGCACATCACCACTGGTCTGATTATTTGGCTGTGACCGTTACACTACACTTGGCGTCACGAACAGGATACAGCCATGTCAGACAGTGATGAGGAGAACAGTACAAGGGCAGAGCCAGCCCACAGCGGCACTGAGGGAGTTAAACAGTCTGCCATAGCTTCTCTACTGCTGGCAGGATTGCTACCACAACAGCTGCCTAAGTATACAGGACCGGATCAGGACTTAGATGATTGGATTAGGAGGTTGCGGGGCTTGATCCGGTCATATGGGGTCCCACCTGCACAGCAGGCAGACCTGGCCGTTAATGCCCTTGAAGGGGAAGCAAGGAAGTTGATCCTACACCTTCCAGCAGAGGACTAGGACTCCCTAGACAAGATAATCAGCCGCTTGGAAGCAGTGTACACCCAGACGGTTGCATTAGGGGATCTTAGAGCACGCTTTATCAGTAGAAGGCAAAGAGTGGGAGAGTCCATTCCGCAGTATGCCCTGGAACTGCAGGATATAGCAGCCGAGATCCGCCGCAAGAAGAGGAGGCGAGCAGGACGTGCTGGCTGGAGTGATACAGATGGGTGGCTGAAGGATCAGTTTGTGGATGGGCTTCTGTCTGACAAAGTCAGGGAGAAGTTACAAGAGAAGGACAGAAGTAACCCAAACTTAAAATTCCACGAAATTCTGGAAGCAGCTATACTATATTCAGAACCCAGACGTGCCAGTACGGACGTCCTCATGGCCAGCACAGGTGATAAACCATGTAAACCGCCACAAACTGGACACACAGCTCCGTGGGAGGTGGCCATCCACAAGCTGACAGAAGGAATGGCCCAGCTTCAGACAGAACTTGCCACGCTGAGACGTGAGCGAGACAATCCAAGGGGGCCAAGGGAACACACCCCTTCATGGAGAAACCGATCACCGCCCCGCAGACGACCAAGACGGGAGAGGTCACCCTCTCCATGTTGGGGCTGTCGACAAAAGGGACATCGCTTGAGGGACTGTCCTGATCGAATACCGAGGGAGCCATTAAACTCAGAGCGCCCCGCCGCTAGGAGTCAAGCAGTGGGGCGGCCCAGCAAAACGACTCCCCCGTCACACACGGAGGGTGTGGTGGTCGATTGCCCTGTGGTACACGGGTACTTTGATGGCCAAGAGGTTGAATGTCTTTTCGACACGGGGTCCCAAGTCACCATTCTACCAGAACCCTTGTTCCAGCGATACTTCCCAAAGAAGAAAATGAGTCAGGATACCCCCTGGATCTCACTGACAGCTGCCAACGAACTTCCTATAGAAGTGGTCGGAATTACCTGGATGAAAGTAGAACTGTGGGGACAGGACCTTGGTCAAAAAGGTGTTGTGATTACACGAGCATCCGGAAAAGGTCGACAGCAGGTGATATTGGGCATGAATATCATCCAGGGGATGAGGCCTGAGCTGTTTAAACGGTGTCCTACACACCTGGGACCACCTAAAGAAGTTAGAAAGCTGCTCCTTACCTTGGCAGCACTAAAGGGCTCTGACACAAGTATCGCAAACATTAATGAAAAGGCTGGTGTCGTGAGGGTTCCTTTTGGGACAGAGATTGTAATACCTCCCTGCAAAGAACTTGTACTCCCCATGAATGTTGGATCATGCCATAGACTGCAGGGTGTCCCAGTGCTAGTGGAACCCTTACCCTCAGATATGGCCCCGTTTGTTGCTAGAACTCTCACAGTAGTTCGTCAAGGCACCGTGCTAGTTAGGATGCGGAACAGCAAGACGATCCCACTTCACTTGCCCCCAGGGACACCAGTGGCAGAACTGGCCCTGATTTCAGGTGTGATTTCTCCCAAAGTGGACCACATAGAGCTCCAGAAATTTCACGGACGACGCTATGTAGCTAAAGTGAATGTTGCCAAATGTTCAGCAGGAGCAGACCCAGCATGGGTGGGAGAACAGATACTTCCACTTCTACAGCTGTCCACTGAGGAACTCACACCCACCCAGATAGAAGCAGTAAGGCAACTGGTGGATAAGTGGTCAGAGGCGTTTTCCCAGGGGGATTTTGACCTGGGCTGTAGCAATGGAATTGAACATGAGATCTCAACAGGAGAAAATCCACCCATCCGGGATCGCTACAGAAGCATACCCCCTCACCTTTATCAGGAAGTCAAGCAGATGTTGGAACAGATGATGCAACAAGGCATAATTGAAGACAGCAAAAGTCCATGGGCAGCTCCCGTTGTATTAGTGCGGAAAAAGGATGGCACCCTCCGCTTCTGTGTAGATTATAGACGATTGAATGCTGTCACTACAAGAGACGCCTATCCCCTGCCGTGGATTGAAGAGTCCCTAACAGCTCTAGGGAAAGCAAAGTTCTTTTCCACGCTTGATCTCGCCAGTGGGTATTGGCAGATCCCTGTGGCCAAAGCCGATCGACCAAAAACTGCTTTCATCACCCCTATGGGACTATGGCAGTTCAAGAGAATGCCTTTCGGACTGAACAATGCACCTGCTACCTTCCAGAGGACAATGGAGCATTGTCTTGGGGATATGAACCTGGATAGCATCTTGATTTATCTTGATGATATCGTGGTGTTCTCTGCCACCTTCGAGGAACACCTCGCCCACCTCGATGCTGTTCTAGCCAGGCTACATCAGTATGGGCTGAAGCTTAAGCCAAAAAAATGCCACCTGTTCAAAAGTGAGATTGAATATTTGGGACATGTCATTTCAAAACAGGGTGTGCTCCCCAATCCAGAGAAAATCAAGGTACTACAAGAATGGAAGGCACCATCAACCGTGACTGAGGTTAGAGCCTTCCTAGGGTTAGCGGGGCACTATCGACGCTTCATCAAGCACTACGCCCATCATGCTGCTCCAATCCAGAAGTTACTACATGGTGTAGACCAGAAAGGAGGTCACAGGAGGGTAGAATGGGGACTAGAACAGCAAGAGGCATTTGACTTCTTAAAGCAACGGTTGGTGTCAGCCCCTGTATTGGCCTTTGCTGATTTCTCCCTTCCCTTTAGGTTACAAACTGATGCCAGTAACCAGGGCCTGGGGGCCGTGCTCTCACAAATGCAAAATGGTAAGGAACGGGTTATTGCTTATGCCAGCCGCAGCCTTCACCCAACCGAGAGAAACCCTGCAAACTACAGCTCCTTCAAGTTGGAACTGTTAGCGCTGGTGTGGGCCGTCACAGAACGTTTCACCGAGTATCTCACAGGGTCTAAGTTCGAAGTCTGGACGGACAATAACCCCTTAGTACATCTCCAGACATCCAAACTTGGCGCTCTGGAACAAAGATGGGCAGCACGTCTGGCAAAGTTTGACTTTTCCCTGCATTACCACCCAGGAAAGGGGAATCACGTGGCTGATGCCCTATCACGGTACCCTTCAGCCCAACCACAGCGAGATGCGGATGAAGAGGCCGAAGACGAAGAAATCCCACCCTTAATGGGGGCTAGGCCTAAGAGTAGACCACGGGTGGACCTCATCCAGGTATTGGAAGATTGTAACTGGGCAGAAACGCAGAAGGATGACCCTGTGATTGCCCCAGTCATAGAGGCAATGCAGTTACGGCGCTGGCCCAGTAGAATTGAAAGGTCACAACTGCTACCAGAAACACAAAAACTGCTGAACGAATGGTCACGCCTCCTCTTGAGAAATGGCATATTGTATCGCAGAATAATGTTCCCCCATGACTCTTCGGTAACCTGGCAGGTTGTACTGTCCCGGGCCAGAGCTCGACCAGTGGCAGAAAGGATCCATGTGGAAGGAGGACATTGGGGTGTCCACAAGACATTCGCCTGGTTCAAAAGGCAAGCCATGTGTGTGGGGCTGTTCCAGTTGATTGATCAGATATGTCAGCAATGTGCAGTATGCTCCGTGACCAAGGGGGCTGAGGTCCTGGTGCCTCCCATGACTTGGAACACGTCTGCCCCATTGGAAGTATTGACAGTTGACTTCCTCACCCTCGACATGTCGGAAGATGGACATCGCCATGTCCTTGTCATGGTGGACCACTTTACCAAGTTTGCAGTAGCTGTACCAACTCGTGACCAAACTGCAAAGACTGCAGCTCAAGCAGTGTGGAAGCACTTCTGTCTCCCTTATGGTTGCCCTCAGAAGATACATTCAGATCAAGGGCCCTGCTTTGAAAGTGAGTTCTTCCAGGAGTGGTGTCGCTCCTTAGGTGTCAAGAAGACGCATACGACCCCATATCACCCACAGTTTAACGGAGCCTGCGAGAGGTTTAACCGTACCCTGATACAACTGTTGAGGGGACTGGCCCGTGAGAAACGAACCAGATGGACCCAGTTCTTGGCCGAAGTGGTTTGGAAGTATAATCATACTGTGCACTCAGCGACAGCTCGGTCTCCTTACCACGTGATGTTTGGCCGTACTCTTGGGGGACCCACAGATCTATGGGGTGCTGTCCCCACTGAAGATCTGGAGTATACTCCAGCAACCTGGATTCGAGAGTGGAGGCGACGCCTGTCAGAAGTCCAACAGTTTGTAAAGGAGCGAACTTGGGTGGAACAAGAAGAGTCAGGAACGGAGGTCTATGACCTGAAGCCGGGAGACAGGGTCTTGATCAGGCGCAAAGGTGAACATCAGCAGGGCAAGCTACAAACTCCATGGGAGGAAGTGCCCGGAGTGGTGCTACAGCAACCAATTCCAGGAGTGCCAGTCTATGACGTCCAGAAGGAAAATACACAAGATAGGCCAAGGAGGCTACACCGCCAGCTCCTCAAACCTATTAGAAATTACGTAGAGGTGCCTGAAAGCTTATCTAGAGAGCCGGAGGAACAGGTTTCCAAGCCACCCGTAGCAGTCGCAGCAGAGAATCAGTGGTGGTTACCCCCTGTCCCTTCACTGTTGCCTCCAAATCTCCAAAGAGAGATTACAGATGCAGACAATGCCAGGCAGCCCAATGATTGCCCAGCTCGGATTCCTACTCCTGCTGTGGAGCCCTCTGACCCACTGTCCACTGAGATGCCTGAAAGTGAAGATGTACCTTTGCCTTCTCCTGAAGAGGAGCCTGAACCTCAACCCTTGAGATGCTCACAGAGACACAACTTTGGGAAACCACCTGAACGTTTTGCACAGGAGGACTTTGTCTGGTCGGTAAACTTGCCTGGAATCGCAAGTTCAAGCGGGGTGGAGTGTAGTGGGATGCCCTTTTGTCCAGATTCTGGTACAGGTCCCTTTAACTCAACTCCCCACAATCCTCTGAGCCTGGGGGATATAAAAGTCAGCTCCACCCAGCTTCCGGTGCTCAGAGAGATTCTGCCTGATGGGACAGCAGTGACTGGGCAAGTGAGCTGTTCCCAGGTGCTGGGTCCTCCCCTGTTAAGTCTGGTGTGCGGGCCACCAGCAGTGAGCACAAGAGCACGCAGTATCTTTCCAAGCCCCAGTCACTGGAGAGGACTCTGTTACAGTCCATTGGTGGAAGCTGTCCATGAAGTGAGTTGGCCCTATCTCCAGCCACCAGAACCCCCTGACCAAAGCAAGTAGAAAGCAGTGCCAGCGTGAAGTTTGTGTCAGCAGGAGGTCCACTCAGCTCACAGACTGTGGAATGAACGATTACTATGTTGGAACACGTGACATTCTTAAGTTACATTTCTATCTGTAGATTGGACTCAGAACACGCTGCTGCCACCTTGTGGACATTAGTTTAAAGGCAGTGAAATTGTTATATCCTCTTCCTTTATGGTTCATGGTAATGTTCTGTACTGTATACCCAGTTTCACAGGATTTCCGGTACAATTTATGTTGAACTTTACTGTTAAGTAAAATAGAGATTGCACATCACCACTGGTCTGATTATTTGGCTGTGACCGTTACACTACAGTGGTACATTTATCCCAACATGTTTCACCACCGTTGGCTTCCTCCGGGGATATACCAAAGCAGCACGACACACATCACCAGATTAGACTCCACACAACTCCAATGATAGGCGTCCGAACCAATGGAATCACCCTAGTGGGGCAACGAGAGCAGCCAACAAGATTTTATCTGACCAATAAGATAGCTATTAAGTTGTAGATAAATTGGGGGTGCCATATAAAGTTGAAACTCATTTTGCCAATGTCCAAAACCAGAAAAAAGAATTTAGATAGGCTGGTCGGAATAAACGGTCACCCCACAAGTAGCGGGATTTTAATATTACACAAAGGTAATCAGAGTAAATCCAAGATGCAGTTTTTAAATTATTATTTTATTTATAAAGGGAAAAAAGTTGTTCAAACCTGCCTGGCCCTATGTGAAAAAGTAATTGCCCCTTCCATGCTGACTCATGAATGAACTGTGATTAACCACAATTTTTTAAAAACGATGTTATGTAACGTTGCTTCGCCCTGTGGCCACTAGGGTCGCGCGCGCGCTGCTTGCCACGGAGCCGATGCGAGTGCCTGGCGGTCGCGATCACACAGTTTCCAGTTCTCTGAGGAGAGAAGAGACTGATCGTCTGTTCATACAGAGTATGAACAGCGATCTCTCATCTCCCCTACACAGTCCCCTCCCCCCTTCAGTTAGAACACACACTAGGCAACACAACCCCTTGATTGCCCCTAGTGTTAACCCCTTCCCTGCCAGTGACATTTTTACAGTAATCAGTGCATTTTTATAGCACTGATCACTGTATAAATGCCAATGGTCCCAAAAATGTGTCAAAAGTGTCTGATGTGTCCACCATAATGTCAAAGCCCCGATAAAAATTGCAGATCGCCGCCATTACTAGTAAAAAAAAAAAAAAGCCATAAAACTATCCCCTATTTTGTAGATGCTATAATTTTTGCGTAAACCAATAAATATTCTCTTATTGCAATTTTTTTTACCAAAAATATGTAGAAGAGAAAAAAACTGAACTGAGGAAAAAAAGGCCAAAGCCACTGCTGACCAAAAAGAACACAAAGGCTCATCTCACATTTACGAAAAAACATCTTGATTATCCCAAAGACTTTTAGGCAAATATTCTGTAAACTGATGAGACAAAAATTTAACTTTTTGGAAGGTGTGATGGTCAGGGGCTGCTTTGCAGCTTCAGAACCTGGATGACTTGCCATAATTGATGAAACCATGAATTCTGAGCATTACCAAAAAAAAACTTACGGAGAATGTCCAGCCATCAGTTCATGACCTCAAGCTCAAGTGCACTTGGTTTATGCAGCAGGACAATGATCTGAAACACAACAGCAAGTCCACCTCCAAATGGTTCAAACAAAGCAAAATTTAGGTTTTGGAGTGGCCTTGTCAAAGCCCGGACTTAAATCCAATTGAGATGCTGTATCATGACCTTACACAGGCCGTTCATGCTGGAAAACCCTCCAATGTAGTTGAATTAAAACAATTCTGCAAAGAAGAGTTGGCCAAAATTGCGCCACAGCAATGTGAAAGACTCATTTCCAGTTTGATTGCAGTTGTTGCTGCCAAGGGGGGCACAACCAGTTATTAGGTTTAGGGGGCAATTACTTTTTCACATAAAGCAAGGCAGGTTTGGACAGCTTTTTTGCCTTAATACATGAAACCATCATTTAAAAACTGCATTTTGTATTTACTCGGGTTATCTTTGTGATATCTTGATATCTTTGATGATATGAGTAATTTAAGTGTGATAAATATGCAAAAAAAAAAAAAATCAGAAAGGGGGCAAATACTTTCACACAATTGTATGTTTTAGGCACCTAGGCAATGCTTTCTGGAGTCATTTTGAAGGAAAGTAGATTGGCCTTCTTTCCTTCCTTACTCAAAAAAGCCCAAGGAGAAGTAGGCAACACATACTGTAAGTCCATGCAAGCTGGCAGCTTTACAGTGATGAAGACACTATGAGGTCATAGGATTGTGTTGCTATGAATGGTGCAAGGAACAGAGTGCAGTAACGTAACCAATCAGCAATCACCTTCCTGAAGCTAGATTTGACTACAATGGATTCTGATTACTGTAGAAACTCCAGTTTATATTTTGTTCCTATTACTGATTTACCTAATAATCCCATAGGAACATAATGTAGCATCTCACATTATACCATATCATAATTAATGTCACATCGTAACCTGCGTACTGAAAGAAAAAAAGTTTTCTATACGGCTGTTCCATGGGAAGCCACTTATCCACCCAGGAGAAATGAAGCATTCAGAAAATGATTTCTTAAAAATACTTTGGCAGATGAACAATAGCCTGTCAATCATGTCCAACGTTTATGAATATTTAAATTCTCAAAAATACCTTGGAAATTCATAGGACTTTGGAGAATGCAGTTTGCCAGCAGACACATCAACTTTTAAAACTTTGTCCGTGATTGACGGCTCTGAAGTTTTTATGTGGATTTGAGTCTCAGCATCAACTACTTTGCAGTGTTAATTGCCAGATCTCTATGATAATGCAAGTCGCTCTCCTTAACCCATGATTCAACATCAGCTTCACAAATGCTAAAAGAGGCTAAATATAGCTGTATAAATAATTTGCCTGCTCCTTTTGTGGGTCTATTCTAAGTACGAATAATTAGCAAGCTCTGACATTGGTGTGAAAAGTAGACTTTTTTCTTCTGCAGGCAAACTTCGTGAAATGTTGCATTTTTATAGTTGAAGTAAATAAGCAAGTGATTCCCAGAGGCACACCAGAACAACCATTAAACAAACTCTAAATTATGAACTAATTTAAATTTTGCCATTTAATGAGGATAAATTTTGTGTTTTTGTAAATCGACTCACTGGAAATATTTCTGATGGGAATTTTCCACAATGGCATTTAAATGCACTTATATTTAAAGTGCCCGGTTAAGCTGCTAGGGCAGACAATGTGCGATGAAAAGTGTTCTCATGTATAAATAGACTTGGCTCTGGGGGACTTTCTAAAGTTCTACTAGAAGCCTAGTTTGGCTATGCAGAAAATCCAGGCACGAACAAGATTATATATAGTTGATCTGTGAGGGCACAGAGACTGATATATATTTATTTCATTTTTGTTGAGATACGAAACAGGGAGAGAATCTGAGGACCATGAACTTCCTGATGTCCTCTGAGATGTCATTAAGAGAGTAGTACAAAGCCATGAGCAGCTGGATGACTGATGTAACTGGTGGTTGTGTTGTAATGCCTTGTTGTCAGGAGATGTCATGTCAAGCAGAGATTAAAAAATGGAAAAAAAAAAAAAAAAGTTTTAAGCTTTTAAAGTTGAACAACAGCAAAGCAAATTTTAAATCATGCTAATAGTGGGGTTTCTGAAGTGTTTATGAGTCAGTGATACCAATTCAAATCAGCATATTCTGAGTGTTATACAACAGCTGTGGCAATCTCATATCTCTGGCACTAGGGAAGAGTGCAGAACTGAACAGATTTCAGTCATGTATTATGAGAAGGGGTTGTAACATACATATTAATCCACACAGTCCCTCCTCTGCTAATAACTGTTCTGATGCATCATCCTGTGATTTTCCCTTTCCCATTTCAAAATTTGCAAAGCCCCACAGTGTCAAATTTGATGTCAACCAACATTTCTGCAATTTAAAGTGTTTGTAAACCCTTACAGACACCCAATGAAGTAACTAGACTTGTATGGTACACAGAGATTAAACAAATTCTCCTACATACGTTGTGCCTGTTTATCTGCAGCCATTTGTCCGTCCTGTAGAGCCTTCTAAAACACAGAGTTAAAAAGGATGTTCCACCTGCTCAGGACTTCCCTGTTTGGGATGATTTTGCAGGCTTCTCTTCTGGGTTTTCACTTCTTTATTCTGTCTCTCCGTCTCTTTTCCCTCTTGGAACCTGTGGTCTGGTTTTCCAACTGGATCCCCCCTCTTGCTCTCCTTTGTCCTCTTTTTTTCTTTCTCCTTCTCTTCCTCTCTACTTTTGGGTAATATGCTTGTATGGTTGGGGCTAGACCCCTCTTTATGTTTTATGTCTGCAGAGAGTCATCAGGTTTGGATGACCCCCCCTTTATTCGTCACTCAGAATATCCCAGTATCTACTTGTTTATTTACTCATCAAGTGCCTATGTACTGTATATGTTATTTGTTCATTATACTCAAGTTTCTGCTGACATTACATATATGCTGTATTTTGCTTGGGGCTTCGGCCTTTGTGACCTTTGTATTTTGACATTTTTTCTATAATAAAAAAGATTGATAGCAAAAATGATTTTTCACAGAAGCACAAAGCAGGGGGCAGGGATCTCAAGCTACACACTGTTCAGCTCAGTGAGGAGAGTTCCGAACGCTGATTTGTAGAAAGGGACACCCCCCCCCCCCCCCCGGAAAGGGCACAGCACATATGAATGATCCAGAGCTGAAGACTTCAACTAATGGCTGTGTGCTGGAGCTCCCTCTCTCATCACCTTTTTATCTCTTGTATCTCTTGGAGTTGGGAAAACTTGTCAAATAGCAGAGGAATTAGAACAACAGAGAGAAGTTACACTCTGTGGTTTGGATTGGAAAAAGTAAACACTATAGAAAGCTGTACTTTTTTCATATAATTAATGTCAGAGTTTTACAACCACTTTAACCACGTGTCCCCTGGGCCAATTCTAGCATTTCAGACATACATGTAAAAATCATCTTTTTTTTTGCTAGAAAATTACTTACAACCCCCAAAGCAATATATATTTTTGTGATAAGCAGAGACACTGGAAAATAAAATGGTGGTTGTTGAGAATTTGTATGTCACATAATATTTGCGCAGCCATTTTTAAAATGAAAATGTTCAGGAGAAAAAAAACACATTTATGAATTTTAGTGCACACAAACACAATAAAATACCAATTTTGGGTAAAATGCTAAACATGATGTTACACTGAGTGAATAGACACCTAACAAGTCACACTTTAAAATTGCATGTGCCCGTGGAATGGCGAAAAACGGTACCTAAAAATCTCTATAGGCAATCATTTGGAATTCTTTACAAGTTACCATTTTAGAGTTAAACAGGAGTCTGGTGATAGAATTATTGCTGACAGTTGCGATGATACCTCCTATGTGTGGTGTGATTGTCGTTTATATATCTCTGCGGGACTTACGTATGTGTTTTCATTTGCACTTTAGCACATGGGGAAGGGGCACCTTTTTTTTGCTTTTTGTTTTTTCTGGATAATTTTTATTGCTATTACAGGTCCTCTGTAGAAATAATCTCTACAGCTTCTTGGATCACTTCTACAGTAAAGCCCATTGTTGGCTGAAAATCTTGGTACCGGGATGATTGCTGGGTTGCAGCTGCAACCATCATCCTATTATAACCATTTCAACCTGGGAATGTATTGGTATATTCTATGGGGTTGAAGTTGTTAAGATGTAACTCAAGTTTTAAGTCTAAATGACCTTATGTAGACAAACTATAAATAAAGTCTGTTTGTTGGTGTCATGAAGGCAGCACCAGATTGCAATAAACTGAATGCAGGTATTTCAAATCTAACTATTAGGCAGATTGTAGTTGAAAACAGAATTGACAAAGGATCGTGTAATACCACTTGCAATGGTAAATCACTACATACACCTAAGTAAATAAGATAAGATAGTCGATTGTTGATTATATATTAAGTAGTAAAAAGAAAGCCAGCTTTACTGACATTTCTAATTTCCTGTGATAATGCACTACCTATTCTGGGAGGAAAACAATGGGGTTGATTTACTAAACCTGGAGAGTGCAAAATCTGGTGCAGCTGTGCATGGTAGCCAATCAGCTTCTAAATTTATCTTGTTCAATTTAGCTTTGACAATAAAACCTGGAAGCTGATTGGTTTCTATGGAGAGCTGCACCAGATTTTGCACTCTCCAGTTTTAGTAAATCTCCCCCAATGTGTAGCACTGGTGGACACAAAGGTGCAGTTTAAAGAGATGGAAAAGTTCTATATTCCATATAGTCTACAGAAGAAAAGATTAGGTTTCTGAAAACAAAGTACTGACACCTCACAATGCAAGTCCTAGGATGATTTACTAAAGACGAATAGCCTGTTGCACTTTGCAAGGGAATGTTTCCCAAAGCTTAGTGAATGAGGTGAAGATCTACTGACTTCCATCATCCAATTGCGTGCAATCAACAATTATATTTTTTTATTCTCCTTGTCATTTGCAAAGTGAAATTTCACCACATTCACTAATCTCTGGGGAAAATTCCCTTTCACAATGCAACTTCCCTTGCAAACTCAACAGCCTATTTGCATTTAGTAGATGAACCCCTTCATCTCAACAGCTATTGAGCAAGAAAGTCAAGTGACTGTAGTGACTTATCTATTCTGACTTGAGTGACTGGTCTGCAAACCTCTACATTTAATATATGTATTGAAATGTAAAATTCACATCAACTCCAGCTTTATTTTTCAAATTTTGATAGAGTGATGAGGGGGGTTAGAACCACTTTCAGGTTTTACTGTGGTCTATATCCCTAAGGACTCATTGGACCAATGGTTGAGGGACAATAAAAACCTGCGAATGAGCTGTGATTTTACTTTGCTTCCAGGCCACAGCAAGAGTTATACCCTGTGTTGCTGCCAGTGGGTGTAGTGCCTTCTGAACACAACCCCTTCAAGTGAATGGGGCCAATCTTTAAAAAGAAGTTCCACAGAATGTTGTGTTTATTAAAAGTCAGCAGCTACAAAAAGTGTAGCCGCTGACTTTTAATAAACACACACTCACCTTCACAACTTCACAGCCGGTGCGCACTGTGCACACACGAGTCGTGCAGCGCCTCCCCATTGTTTGGGCAACCTTCTGGGGCCTGTGACGTGTCCCAGAAGATTGCAAGGAGGGAGGGTGAGAGGAGAACTTCCATTTAAGCCCTCTAGGTGGCCCGAGTGGAAGTGGGAGCAGGTACCTGTCAAAACTAGGTACCTGCCCCCCCCCCCAAAAAAAAAAATGACATGCTAAATGTTGCATATTTGAGTGCTTAAAGTAAACTTCCCCTTTTGGGTGGAGCTCCGCTTTAAGTGCCCTACAACCCCATTCAATGCACACAGTTGTGGGGCGCTAGTGCAGGGTTCAAGGGGTTAAAGCAGGCAGTGAGGAGATGGTACAACACCTTCTCCCTGCCCGTGAAACACTATCTGAAGAGTGATTGGCATTCCAAAGAAAGTGTGCACAAGCCCTATTAGGTAGATCCACCTTAGCTATGTTTCCTGGTGAGCATGGTCATCAGGAAAAAATTGAGGGGAAATTCAAAGAGGCTTTTTTCCCCCATGTTTTTACACAGTGATCTGGGCAGTAACTCACCTGGTGATCTGGCCAGTATTAGAGTGCCTTTACTCTGGATGAATGATCACAGGGAGCACCTTTGGAGAGCAGCATTGTTGGTGTGTTGGGGGGAGGGGAGTGTTAGATGTACTAGTGTATTTAGATACACTAACAAATTCAAACCAAACTTCAGCTCATACTGCAGTTACACAAGCAGTTACAGCAACAGTTTATTTTCTTTTGGAATAAAGGTTTTACATAAACCATCCCCCAGCCAGTGGTAAATGGTTTGTCTCAACCTTTTAACTGCTACATTACTTTACTGGTTACTGGTCAGATCACTAGATGAAAATAAAGGAAAGTATACCTAAAAAAAGAAAAGGAATGCAGCCACCACATCTGAGAATTGGTAAGCTGCAGTTTAATAAATATTTGATTTTGGGTTTAATAAAACTTTAATGCTTTTAAAAGTAAAACTTTTAAAAGTAAAATCCTACTAAATGTTTGTTTTGTGTTCTGATTTACACAACATATCAAAAGAAATTAGGGAAAAAATATTTCTTACTATTTATTTAGGTGTTTCTAAGGAGAAGGCGGTTTATAAGAATTTCTGGACTGATCTTTGTTCCCACACTGTCCCTTAAAATATTCTCTGCATTAAAATGGTAGTAAACCGCTGCAATAAAAAAAAAAATAAAAAAAAATTTGCCTGCAAAATAATTGCATACTGTGCTAGTATGCATTGCATATTAGCACATTACGAAATACTTACCTTAAAACGAAGTCCTCCATGGGCACGCTGTCAATGCTGAGAGGGCTTCCATCTTCCCCTGGTCTTCCTTACGGGTTCACAGACTCTGGCTGTGTGAGTAGCCGGAGCCACGATGACGAGCCCTCGGTGATGGCATGATGCTCTGAAGGTCCGACACGGTATGCTGGACCTTCAGAGCGCATGCGCCGGAGAAGTCACAGGTTACATCCAGGGTGAATATTTCCCAAACAGTGCACGTTTAGGAGACATTCATTTTGCCTACAAGTAAGTCCTATTATAGGCTTACCTGTAGGTAAAAATCACAAACCAGACTTTACTACCCCTTTAAGGTTAAAAATGTTCTGTGATCAGCTCCCTCCCCAGCCCTCTCTCTATCCAGTGCTGTGCCTGAAAGCTTCAGCTCTCCCCTGTCACAGGGCATGGAGGCAGCAACGAGAGCCATTGGCTACTGACACTGTCAATCACACCCTGTAAGGAGAGAGTAAGAAAATATCAGTGCCTGACCTCACAAATGAGCTTCTGGAAGAATGGTCAAACATGCCCATATTCACACTCCTAAATCTTGTGGACAGCCTTCCCAGAAGAGTTGAAGCTGTTATAGCTGCGAATGGTGGGCCAACTCAATATTGAACCCTATGGACTAGGACTGGGATGCCATTAAATTTCATGTGCATGTAAAGGTAGGTGCCCCAATACTTTTGACAATATAGTGTATGCTCAAAATTGCTGTCTCATAAAGTACCTCCAGCAATCTATCAAATGCTGTTAACACTGATCAGGAAATAGGGTAACACATCAGCTTCATGCTGATCATTCTCAAGTTATCGTTCAATGAAGACTCTAAAGAACTGTTAGGGCCATAGCAGAACAATTGTGTCTCAGGGGAAGTGCATGACATTAACAGGGGCACTTTAAAATAAGTACAGAGAAGGGGGTCCATGAATTGAGGATCTAAAAAAGTGTTGTGTAGTTCTTTGCCTCAACCTTCCCAAGAACCTGAACCCCTCTGACACACCAGGTTGAGTGTACCAAGTATAATATCACAGGAATTCACTGAAAGTAACAATTAGTACCCAATATTAGTGCTATATCAAAGAAAACAGGCACCAAAACGTAATGTATTGTCAATTAATATGGTATCAAGGAAAGCAAAAATGGATTGACAATGGCAATAATGCAATTTAGCATACAAAGTGATTAACAGTAGAGACTAGGCATAAGATGACATTTGGCGTCCAGCTCAGCATAGGCCATCTCAAGTGCAGTAGTGAGCAGTAGTAAAGTTTAATCTAACGAGTGCTGGAACTATACTGCTAGAGCACATTTATGGTGGCGATGCTAGTCCTAGACCAACCGGGTATGCACTGTTCAAAAGGAGAAAGTTAGTAGAGGGGCAGGGGAAAATAGGGGACAAGGGGCAACTCTTCTGATTGGCCCTAAAAGAGTGTTGCATGCAGAATAGCTACAGTATAGGTACGGTATATTCTTTGCACAGGTGCTAGGTAGATGTGGTTCAGATGCGGTAAAGGTTTGGTATAATGCAGTATAGAGTTGGTATAGGTGTAGTCTAGGTTTAGAAAAAGCATGGTATAGAGTGCAGTATGGGTGTGGTATGGATTATGGATTGGGTACACCTTGTGCCTGCTTTCAGTGGCTCAGTCCCTGTTAGCAATATCAGCAAGGGGTGACTTGCCCTCTCACCAGTCCTGGGGATGCTGTGGTGACCTCTGGCTGTGGAAAGGGGGCTCCCTTGGTCTCTCCCCAAAAGCCTCCAGTGATCAGCAGAAGGTGAGTGAATGCTTCAGTCTCCCCGTGGCAATGGTGCAGGTGCTGTGATGTGGGTAGTGCTGCGCTGCACCTGGGTGTCCTCACTCCCAGTCTCAGGCTTGGATCTTCACCGATATGGTCTCATACTGGCAGGCGAATAAAAAGACAGAGGTGTTCTCTCACTAACTCCCTCAGTGCCAAGTAGAAAAACTTTCCTGGGCAGTTTACTAAAACTCATGTCTCCACTACTGCTCAGTGCCAATTGGGATCTGTACTGTAGGGAGTCTATGCGTCCCATTCATGGGCGTAGCATAAGGGGTTGCAGGGGTCACAATCGCAACCCCGACCCTAGCTCCAGGGGGCCCCTGCAGCCTCCCTGTCATAATATCATATCCTCCACAAAATCCAGCTCTGATCTGCCCTAGGCCCCCTCAACCATGCTCCAGTACTGGACTTCTACTTTGCCTTCCACAGTCCATATGCCTCTGTTGCCATTGGCTGGGGAGAAGCTGTGAGCCATTTCCTGAAAAGAGAGGAGCACGAGGTGAGAACGACCCAGGATAGGGAAGGGTCTGTGCTGTGTGCTGGCAACATGGAATGGTAACCGAGCTCAGCGAGGCAAGGAGGATAGTGCCGTCCTGTAGCCAAGATGGGACCAATGAGCTATGAGTAAGCACTTAGCATAAGTGCGAAACGCGTTAGCTGATTACTTGTACTTTTTGCCACGGTGTCCTGTATTCCATATGCTCCTGAGTTTACAATAAACATTTTTGAATTACATCTTCCTGGAGTGCGGCTGTCCGGATTTTCTTATCTACTTTCAACATGACTCAGCATTAGCCAGCACCTGGGGCTCTTTATTCTTGGCGACAACTCTTCAGTTTACACCTGGTGTGGATCTATACCAGTGCGGTGAGAACTCTCCTGCTACAAGATGGGACCAATGTCACTGGTGAGGTATGACACTGCTCAGTGTCTCCCAGTCACCAGGATAGTGCCGTCCTGTAGACAAGATGGGACCAATGTCACTGGCGAGGTATGACACTGCTCAGTGTCTCCTAGTCACTAGCTGGGATTCTCTGTACCCCTCACCCAGGGATGTCTACTTACTCCACTTCCCTGACAACTGGGGAGAAGACACAAGCCTCCGGGAGGTGACCATCCGCTAACACCTGCCAAAACTGGCAGAGAAACCTTCAGAAATTGCTAAAACAAATCCCTTAACACCTCCTCAGGGGGCCCCTGAAGGGCTGCAGGCTCCAGATTTTGTGTCACGTGGCTTTGCCCTCTCAGATCTAAGTTAACCCCCCCAAAGCCCCCTGACCAATCCCTCCACCCTGCATGCTATGCCCGGCTGCTGAGCTCCTTTCCCATGACAGCACTCTATACTGTTCCTTTTCCACAGGGCTGAAATCACATTCCTTTACAACACAACCAGTTAGCCATGATCTGCACAGGGTGTATATGCCTACTGCAACTACAGTGCCGTTCCGACCAGGGGATTTCACAGGTCAGAAGGACAACATAAAAGCCAGATACACCCTGTGAAGACTGACAGACTATGTGTAAAGGAATGTGATTTCAGCCCTGTGTAGTGTGTGTGTGGGGGGGGGGGGAGCTATATACAGTGCTGGGATGGGAAAGGAGCTCTGCCAAGTGACCTGCCAGGGGCCCTGTCCTCTGATTCTTCAGCGGTGATCCCTGGCCTCTGATTCCCCAGTGGTAGTCCCTGTCCTCTGATGTAAAGAAGAACTCTGGGAACTCAAAACTCTTAAGCCACTTTGAGTATCTTGGTGTGTGAAAGTAGTGGGGGGGGCATAGGTCAACTTTTGCATCGGGGCCCACAAGCATCAAGCTACGCCTCTGGTCCCAATTATATGACTGCCATCTCAAACTACAACTCCTGGGAGTCTCAGTGCTCCGCATAGAAGTATGGGCATGCTTGGCTTTAGCTCTTCCCCTGCTGGCTGGAGGAGAATGGTGCAGTATCAGTATCTTAGTAGAGGGAGAGAAGAATAAAAGGCAGTGTCTCCTTCTCCATGTCCACGTGGCTCCAATTGGTAAGAAGGCTTTGGAGACTGCTGCAAAACAGACATTTCTACAGAAAGAAGTGTATATAGCTTGTATATGGAGCAAGAGCCAGTAAACTGCATTGTAGACTGTAAATCTAAAGCTATACAATTTAAGGACTCTAAAAGGGTTAAATTAAAAATAAAATTGTACATCAACCATATATTATATGAGTCATGGGGTAAATAAATAATGATTAAACAATCCAGTACTCCCCCAAGGATTCCATGCTCTGTAATAAGAAACTCAAGGGCTAGTGATACATGTCTAGTTAATTGTGAATGCAGCTTTAAAATTCCCCAGTGCTTTCGATTTACAATTGATTTCTCCTGTCTAGTTGCAAAATGAAGTAATAACTCATAGTCAACTGAAAATGTTTATTTTTAATAAATAAATAAAAAAAAATCAAATCCCTCTGTGATTGGTTGGAAGTCCTATTTTTAGCCTCAACTACATTATCTTGTCTATACCCCAATCCGTGGATCTACACAGTGTAATGAATATACTTGAGCCTTAAATCTGCTTGTCCTGCACTATTCCTAAGTGGCCTGGATAAGTGTGTATAAGAAAGCCATCTATTAATACTTTGCCTTGATGTCTTGACTGTCAAATATGAGCAGCTTAAGAAATTCAAAAGAAAACTTGACACACGGAAATAGTAAGGTAATTACAGTTAAGGCAAAAATGTAAACATTAACAGATTATTTTTTCAAACCAATTAACAGATGTCAGACTATTTATTTGCAGACTAATTAAAAGCAGAATGAAGTATCCTTTTATGAGTATAAACACAAATATGACAATGTGTGTTAGGTGCTAAAGTCGCATGGGTGAACCTAAATGCTATTGCTCGTGTGGGTTAGCCACATTCCATGACCAGAGGCCATAATACTTCCCAGGGCCCCACACATGGAAGAGCCACATTTTTTTCACCAGCAAGTGACACATGTCCCAGCACTTACTTCAGAGTCATTTTGTGGAAATAGCAATGAATATTGACTGTCTCCACCAGCTCTTCTCAACACACTGTGTATTTACTTGTGCCCAGCCTTAAAGGTAAAAATTTAAGAACCACACTTAGTTTGCAGGGCCCTGCATACACGTGGTTCCTGGCCCAGTCCCGAGGGGGTTCCAATCTGCTGTGGGCCCTAATTCAAAGAGCCTTGCACCCAGTGGGGAGCACCGAGTGCCAGACAGCACATGATTAGAGCCTGAGACTTTAATTGACTTCAAAAAAGGATGGGCTCGGGGCGCAGAGCACTGCACCCCGAGCACACCCACTTGTGTGATGTGTGCGGCAGTGGTTGGAGCAGAGAGGAGGAGTAGAAGAGCAAAGGAGGAGGAGGAGGCGGGGGGAGTTGGTGGCAGCCAATGAGCATGCAGTCTCCGGCAGTAACGTGCAGAGGCAGAGTTGTCATGCAGGTAACAAATAAATTAATACCGCGCTAAAGTACAAAATAAAAAATTAGCTGCAGCAAAACCATCAAATATCTCTATGGTGCAAATAAAATAGTGAAAAAATAAGTTGCGCTAAATATGAAAAGATTACAAATCAAGTGACATATAGGGCAAATAAATAAATAAACAGTGAACGTTCAAAAATTCATAAACACAAAATACGTGTGTACGTAAGTTAATGAATATATAAAAAATCAAAAAAATGAAAGAAAAATAAATAAATAAAAAGAGTCCATTAAAGTAATGCAATGAATAAAAAGGGAAAATCCATTGAGGTACAATGTTCCAAGGGTTATCCACCTTCACCAACAGGGGAGGAGAGGGGGGAAAAAGAAAAGGATCCCAATCTGAAGAGAAGAACCCACTCTATAAGTGGGAACCCTTACCGGAACAGATGGACCCCCTCTAGAGCGAGGTCATAAACGCAGGCAGATTAAGCCCTCTGTGGGGACTAGTAAGTATCCGATACCTCCGGGGTCCCGCGAGTGTGGACGGGAGCCACTCAGCAGGAACAGACCAACAGGCACTCCAATCTGGGGGACCTTGTCTGTCTGTCTGTCTATGGAGTGGCGGCGGTGGTGGCCTCTTGCAGGCGGGAGAGACATGAGGAAGGAGACAGAGCCGGCCGCTTCACACACAGGCTCAGGTGGCGCCGCTCCATAGACAGACAGACAGGGTCGGAGTGTATTCCTCCAGATTGGAGTGCCTGTGCTTATGTACACATGTATTTTGTGTTTATGAATTTTTGAACGTTCACTGTTTATTTATTTATTTGCACTATATGTCACTAGAGTTGTCATGCAGCCTGAGCTGGGAGAAGAAAGATGGTGATTTCTGTAATTGGAGCATGCCGTGGCCTGACTCTGATAACCTGGCTGCTCGCCTACTGCTTCGTCCATCTGCTGTGCATGGACTTCACGGTGGCCGAGAATCGGCGATCGTGGATGGGGTAAGTGCGGACCCCGCCGGGGGGGGGGTTGTTTGCCGCCCCCCCCCAAAAAAAAACATGGAGCACCAGTCGCCACTGCTTTGTTTCATAACCTCAAGGATTAACTTAAGATGGTACGCTTCATTCTCCGGTTCTTTAGTACAATGTGAATATACTCTCTTCCCAAGCAATTCAGGCTAGACAATGTCTCTTAACTCACAGTACATTTTAGTCGACTAAAGTCATTTTAGCCAACTAAAACTCATTTTAGTCATCTAAAATCTAATGGATGTAGTTAAACGAATGTATTATTTAAGCATTTCTCTACAATTTCCAAACTCATTATATACTGCTGGAAAAAATCTGTGAAAAATCAAATATGTTATTTGTGGTATTTAGGTTTGAACATGGACTACAGACCAGTGGTAATTTTGATGTTTCAATTTAGTTTTAGTCATACTCTTGACTAACATGCCATTTTAGTTTTAGTCGTATTTTAGTCATCTCAATTATTTTAGTCGACTAAGATAGTATTAATTTAGTAGACGAAGATGTTTTAGTCGACGAAATTAACACTGCTCCGAACTGTAACTCACATGCTGACACGCTTGTCCTCACTGTTCCTATCCCATGGACCGCTATGAGGTCCAGCCTCCTCTTGCATATATCATCACAGGACTAGGAAGTGAGTTATGCAGGGGAAGACACATCACACCACAGAATGTTTAACCCTCGCAGCACCAAGCATTATTCCTTTATTGGCAATGCATAATGTTAACTTAGTAGGCACCTGCCTACATGTGTGTGTGCATACACATAGATATTTATGTAGGTTCAACTAAATTGGCACATACATGTCAAGATAAATATGTAAAGCCTTAAAATTCACAAAGCCATCATAACCACTTACTAACACTTTGCAAGTGTGGGCATTCCAGAGTAACACAAATTGATCTCCTTTATTGTATCTTTTTTTTTGGCTACTGCATTTTACCCGTCTTATTACTAGCACTAAGAACAGAATAATCTGCCAGATAGCCTTTGCTGCTCACACGTATGCACAATATGCACAATATGCAGCATGTCATAACAGAAAATGGGCTTACTCAAAATAGTTGCCAAGTCCACAGGTGCAGACAATTTTGGTCTATGCTGTTTCTCCTCTTTCCATAGTGCTGCACTCTAGAGGATAAGTCACAACACATGACCACCACCTTATCAGATTAGGGGTTACCAATTGTGATTCCATAGTGATTCTTGGAAGTCACATTTTAGTCACGCTACTGCTTTGCATCCAGTTATACTTGCCTTCTCTCCAGTGCCACCCCCCAGTTTGATAAACCCTGCTTTAAACTATATTACAAGAAACACAGGCATACAGGGTATATTTCCTTCTATTGTGTTATATCCAAAGAAAGACCACACTGTGTCCAATTCATCCTTTTCCTATTCCAATGCAACCTCATTGTTTGTCCAGCAAAACTTTCTTGTGTTACTGATGCAACCTTGTGTTGGCATGTGCGGCCTCAGCTGGAGGAGGCTGTGCATCCCTGCACCCACTCACCTCCTTGGCCCAACTCCATCGCCCACTCCTCCCCGCCAGAATTCCTCTGTGTTCATGCAGGAGAGCGGGCTGTGCTCCAATAACCGCCTTTTCTTCTGCCACTGCTCTGTGACTGTGCGATCCCCTTCTCCCATGCCCTCCCTCCTGGCAGCAGCCAACAGAAATAGAGAATGCTCCTTACTTAACATCCCATCAGCCAACCCCTATGTTCAGTCTTAAAGGGATGACTCAATTGCACCACCTTACAGATGGGCCCCAATGTTAGCTAGCCCCAATGTTAGTCATTCCCAGGGGTACACCCTCAAAAATGCACACACCCCCTGTCTCTTAGCAGATTATGTGCAAAGTGCCCTTGAGGACAATTTTTTTTTTTTTTGCTGCATATAGTTGTTAATAGGGATGAGCCGAACACCCCCCGGTTCGGTTCGCACCAGAACCCGCGAACGGACCGAAAGTTCGCACGAACGTTAGAACCCTATTGACGTCTATGGGACTCGAACGTTCGAAATCAAAAGTGCTCATTTTAAAGGCTAATTTGCATGGTATTGTCCTAAAAAGGGTTTGGGGACCCGGGTCCTACCCCAGGGGACATGTATCAATGCAAAAAAAACTTTTAAATACGGCCGTTTTTTCGGGAGCAGTGATTTTAATGATGCTTAAAGTAAAAAAAAAAAGTGAAATATTCCTTTAAATATCGTACCTGGGGGGTGTCTATAGTATGCCTGTAAAGTGACGCGTGTTTCCCGTGTTTAGAACAGTCCCTGCACCAAATGTCATTTTTAAAGGAAAAAATCTCATTTAAAACGGCTTGCGGGTTTAATGTCATGTCGGGTCATGGCAATATGGATGAAAATCAGTGAGACAAACGGCATGGGTACCCCCCAGTCCATTACCAGGCCCTTTGGGTCTTGTATGGATATTAAGGGGAACCCCGCACCCAAATTAAAATAAGGAAAGGTGTGGGGCCACCAGGCCCTATATACTCTGAACAGCAGTATACAGGCGGTGCAAACAAGACAGGGACTGTAGGTTTGTTGTTAAGTAGAATCTCTTTGTAATTTTGAACGGGTACATTTTTAACGTGTTTAGCTCCAGCCAAAAAATCTTTTTTAAGCTTTTTGGAAAACATAGGGAAAGGTTATCACCCCTGTGACATTTGTTTTGCTGTCTGTGCTCCTCTTCAGAAGATTTCACCTCACTTTTTTGTCCCAATGAAAAATGTTTTTTGAAAATTTGGGTTTTTTTGTGGAACAAGGATTGGAAAGCATCAGTGGAAAGGAGAAATTGTTTTCCCATATTAACTCTTACAGGAGAGAATTTCCCTTCCTAGGGGTAGATTTCATCTCACTTCCTGTTGTCTCCTTCCGTTTGCAAGTAGGAGTCGTTTGTAAGTTAGATGTTTGAAAGTAGGGTCCTGCCCTATATAGTCAGCAGAAATTTGGGCCTTAGGTGTTGCTGTGCCCACAACACTGTAAGCCCTCACAGGGCCCTGCTGTGAAATATTAGATCAAGAATTGTAATTACATGCCCCTGTTGAACAGGAGCTGAAAAATTAGGCCTTAGGCACTGGTGCTGGTGCCACAACACTGCAACCCCTCACAGACACTCTAGTTGGAACGCAGGAACAAGCCCTGCTGCAAAGTATTGCATCAAAAATTGTAATTACACGCCCCTGTTAGACAGGGGCAGAAAAATTGGGCCTTAGGCACTGGTGCTGGTGCCACAACACTGCAACCCCTCACAGACACTCTAGTTGGAATGCAGGAACGAGCCCTGCTGCAAAGTATTACATCAAAAATTGTAATTACACGCCCCTGTTAGACAGGGGCAGAAAAATTGGGCCTTAGGCACTGGTGCTGGTGCCACAACACTGCAACCCCTCACAGACACTCTAGTTGGAATGCAGGAACGAGCCCTGCTGCAAAGTATTGCATCAAAAATTGTAATTACACGCCCCTGTTAGACAGGGGCAGAAAAATTGGGCCTTAGGCACTGGTGCTGGTGCCACAACACTGCAACCCCTCACAGACACTCTAGTTGGAATGCAGGAACGAGCCCTGCTGCAAAGTATTACATCAAAAATTGTAATTACACGCCCCTGTAAAACAGGGGCTGAAAAATTGTGCCTTAGGCACTGGTGGTGGCGCCCAGAACCAAAAATGTTCTTACAAGCTATCAGCGTGATGATTGAGGAGGAAGAGGATAATTACTCAGGGATAGTCACTCAGCATCAGCATAGGCAGTCTTTGAAGGGATCTGAGATTTCAAAAAAAATTATTCGGTTACATCAGCATCAGGTGCTTGGTAGCTGGTGGTGATCCAAGACTGATTCATTTTTATGAAGGTCAGCCGATCGACCGAGTCGGTGGACAGACGCACCCTGTGATCGGTTACCACACCTCCAGCAGCACTGAATGTGCATTCCGAAAGAACGCTGGATGCAGGACAGGCCAGTAGCTCAATTGCATACTGTGCAAGCTCTGGCCAGTGATCCATCCTCAAGACCCAGTAACCCAGAGGATTTTCGGTGGGAAAGGTGTCCAAGTCTGATCTTGCCCCTAGGTATTCCTGCACCATGTAAAACAGATGCTGGCGATGGTTGCTGGAACCGATCATACCTTGGGGCTGCGGACCAAAAAATTGTCTGAACGCATCGGTCAGACGGCCACCTTCTCCACCGCTCCTTCTTTGACTGACCGAAGCCTCAGCAACACGTTGTCCAGAAACAGAAGTTTGTAACCTCCCAGTCTCTGGGAACGCATTGCACAGACCTTTCTGCAAGGCCTCCCGAAGATGTTTCATCCTCTGCTCCCTCTGCGATGGCAAGATAAGGTCCGCAACCTTACCCTTGTAACGAGGATCCAGGAGGGTTGCCAGCCAGTATTGGTCCTTCTCCTTGATACCACGAATACGAGGATCCTTACTCGGGCTTTGCAGGATCAGGGAGGCCATGCAGCGTAGGTTTGCTGAGGCATTCGGTCCGGAGTCCTCTGGGTCACTAAGGACGACAACGTCCGCAGCCACCTCCTCCCAGCCACGTACAAGTCCATGTGTTTCTTGGGACTGATCCCTTAAAGACTGCTGCTGATGCTGAGTGCCAGGCTCCACCTCCATACTGACACAATCTTCCTCCTCCTCTTCCTGTGTGATCGGCGGGCACGCAGGAACACTGTCTGGATAAAGGGGGCCTTGAGAGCTAAGGAAGTCCTCCTCTTCCTGCCTCTGTTCTGCCTCAAGTGTCCTGTCCATTATTCCACGCAGCGTGTGCTCCAACAGGTGGACAAGGGGGACAGTGTCACTGATGCATGCACTGTCACTGCTCACCATCCTCGTGGCCTCCTCGAATGGTGACAGGACAGTGCATGCATCCCTGATCATGGCCCACTGGTGTGGGGAAAAAAAAACAAGCTCCCCTGACCCTGTCCTGGTGCCATAGTCGCACAGGTACTCATTGATGGCCCTCTGCTGCGTGTGCAGCCGCTGCAGCATGGCCAACGTTGAGTTCCACCTGGTGGGCATGTCACAGATTAGGCGGTTCTTGGGCAGGTTAAACTCCTTTTGGAGGTCCGTCAGCCGAGCACTGGCATTATATGACCGGCGGAAATGCACACAGACTTTCCTGGCCTGCCTCAGGACATCCTGTAAGCCCGGGTACCTGCCCAAGAACCGCTGCACCACCAAGTTAAGGACGTGAGCCAAACAGGGCACATGGGTCATTTGTCCCTGTCGGAGGGCAGAGAGGAGGTTGGTGCCATTGTCGCAAACCACCATTCCTGCCTTAAGTTGGCGTGGCGTCAACCACCTCTGAACCTGCCCCTGCAGAGCTGACAGAACCTCTGCCCCAGTGTGGCTCCTGTCCCCCAAGCACACCAGCTCAAGCACTGCATGGCATCTTTTGGCCTGCGTACTTGCGTAGCCCCTTGAACGCCTACGGAGCACCGCTGGTTCCGAGGAAGAGGCCATGGAGGAAGAAGAAGAGGAGGGGGTGGAGGAGAGAGGTGTGTCACAATCAGCATTTTGGAGGCGTGGTGGCGGAACAACCTCCAACACTACTGCACCTTGTCCTGCATCCTTCCCAGCTGCCAGCAGAGTCACCCAATGTGCCGTGAAACTTAGGTAACATCCCTGTCCATGCCTGCTGGACCATGAGTCAGCGGTAATATGCACCTTACCGCTGACCGCCCTGTCCAGCGAGGCATGGACATTGCCTTCCACATGCCAGTAGAGAGCCGGAATCGCCTTCCGTGAGAAAAAGTGGCGTTTGGGTACCTGCCACTGAGGAACCGCACATTCCACAAACTCACGGAAGGGGGCAGAGTCTACCAACTGAAAAGGCAGCAGTTGAAGTGCTAGCAATTTTGCCAAGCTAGCATTCAACCGCTGGGCATGTGGATGGCTGGGAGCAAACTTTTTTCGGCGGTGCAGCAGCTGGGGCAGGGAAATTTGCCTGGTACAATCTGACGTCGGTGTACCAAAAGCAGATTGCCCACAAGTACTTGGCTGTGACACACCTAATTCTACACCTTCATTCCTCTCACTGCAGGTCTCAGAGAGGACTGGAGGTCTAGTGGGGTTGGAAATCTCAGCTGATGAGGAGCAAGGAGAGATCCTCTTTGTTCTTTGGTGTGGGTCTTTTAGATACGCTTGCCAACAAACTGCATGGCAGGTCAACATATGTCTGGTCAAGCATGTGGTACCCAAGCGGGAGATGTTTTGGCCACGCGAGATACGCTTGAGACATATGTTGCAAATAGCAGCGGTGCGATCTGATGCACTCGTCTCAAAAAAGGCCCACACCAAAGAACTTTTTGAATAACGCGCAGAGACTGCAGCGCCCTGCACATGTGGAGCTTTGGGGTGTGATGCAGTCAATGTGCTGCCCTTAGGCTGGCCCCTGGAGGGCATCCTGCCTCGTTGGTGATGTGCCGCCTCCTCCTCCTCCTCTCTCCTATCAGGCACCCACGTTGAGTCAGTGACCTCATCATCCCCTCCCTCCTCATCACTGGAGCAAACCTGGCAGTATGCTGCAGCAGGGGGAGCATGACTGCCAGATTGCTGTCCTTCTTGGGCACCCCCTCTGTCCGTGCTCATGTTACTGCCTTCATCGAGCTCAGTATCATCATCAGAGCCTTCCAAACGCTGGGCATCCTCCTGGAGCATGTACCCAACACTGTGGTAAAACAGTTCGAGGGAATCCTCAGGAGGACATGGTGGAGCTAGGGAAGGAGTCACTGATGACATTGAGCTGAGGGAAGAGGCCGCTGCTTTGCCAGACAAAGCACCCTGGGTGAGAGAGGATGAGGAGGATGAGGACGGCTTGGTCATCCACTCGACCAAGTCTTCCGCATGTTGCGGCTCAACGCGGCCAGCTGCCGAAAAAAAGGCCAAGCGTGTCCCATGGCCACGTGCTGATGAGGATGCACCGTCTCCACGACCAGCACTAGACACAGAGCCTGCTTGCCCTCTCTTATTGGCTTGTGACTGTCTGCCTCTCCTTCTTGGCCTTCCAGACATACTAATGGCCTGTAGCTGCACTAAGCTGGGATAGAACACCAGTAATTTTCTTCAGGTAGCTTTATATACTGTAACCAGACAAGCCTGCCTGTCAGTGGGAAGATAACAGGAACGGATCTAGCTGAACACTGTGAGCAGGACGCACTGTACTAAATGTAAATAGTCTAGCTGCCTGACCGTGGTACTAATAGGATCAAATAGAACACCTGTAATTTTCTTCAGGTAGCTTTATATACTGTAACCAGACAAGCCTGCCTGTCAGTAGGAAGATAACAGGAACGGATCTAGCTGAACACTGTGAGCAGGACGCACTGTACTAAATGTAAATAGTCTAGCTGCCTGACCGTGGTACTAATAGGATCAAATAGAACACCTGTAATTTTCTTCAGGTAGCTTTATATACTGTAACCAGACAAGCCTGCCTGTCAGTGGGAAGATAACAGGAACGGATCTAGCTGAACACTGTGAGCAGGACGCACTGTACTAAATGTAAATAGTCTAGCTGCCTGACCGTGGTACTAATAAGATCAAATAGAACACCTGTAATTTTCTTCAGGTAGCTTTATATACTGTAACCAGACAAGCCTGCCTGTCAGTAGGAAGATAACAGGAAAGGATCTAGCTGAACACTGTGAGCAGGACGCACTGTACTAAATGTAAATAGTCTAGCTGCCTGACCGTGGTACTAATAGGATCAAATAGAACACCTGTAATTTTCTTCAGGTAGCTTTATATACTGTAACCAGACAAGCCTGCCTGTCAGTAGGAAGATAACAGGAACGGATCTAGCTGAACACTGTGAGCAGGACGCACTGTACTAAATGTAAATAGTCTAGCTGCCTGACCGTGGTACTAATAGGATCAAATAGAACACCTGTAATTTTCTTCAGGTAGCTTTATATACTGTAACCAGACAAGCCTGCCTGTCAGTAGGAAGATAACAGGAATGGATCTAGCTGAACACTGTGAGCAGGACGCACTGTACTAAATGTAAATAGTCTAGCTGTCTGACCGTGGTACTAATAGGATCAAATAGAACACCTGTAATTTTCTTCAGGTAGCTTTATATACTGTAACCAGACAAGCCTGCCTGTCAGTAGGAAGATAACAGGAACGGATCTAGCTGAACACTGTGAGCAGGACGCACTGTACTAAATGTAAATAGTCTAGCTGCCTGACCGTGGTACTAATAGGATCAAATAGAACACCTGTAATTTTCTTCAGGTAGCTTTATATACTGTAACCAGACAAGCCTGCCTGTCAGTAGGAAGATAACAGGAATGGATCTAGCTGAACACTGTGAGCAGGACGCACTGCACTAAATGTAAATAGTCTAGAAGATAACAGGAACGGATCTAGCTGAACACTGTGAGCAGGACGCACTGCACTAAATGTAAATAGTCTAGAAGATAACAGGAACGGATCTAGCTGAACACTGTGAGCAGGACGCACTGCACTAAATGTAAATAGTCTAGAAGATAACAGGAACGGATCTAGCTGAACACTGTGAGCAGGACGCACTGCACTAACTATAAATAGTCTAGAAGATAACAGGAACGGATCTAGCTGAACACTGTGAGCAGGACGCACTGCACTAAATGTAAATAGTCTAGAAGATAACAGGAACGGATCTAGCTGAACACTGTGAGCAGGACGCACTGCACTAAATGTAAATAGTCTAGAAGATAACAGGAACGGATCTAGCTGAACACTGTGAGCAGGACGCACTGCACTAAATGTAAATAGTCTAGAAGATAACAGGAATGGATCTAGCTGAACACTGTGAGCAGGACGCACTGCACTAAATGTAAATAGTCTAGAAGATAACAGGAACGGATCTAGCTAAACTGAATACAGTGTATATATATATATGCAACACCTGGGATGCATATATATACACAATACACTGTAAGTGCAGCTAACTGACTGACTGTTCTGCCTAATCTATCTAACTCAAATCAAATGACACTGTCTCTCTCTCTCTCTATCTCTCAGCACACCGGAACACACACTACACAGGGCCGCCGAGCAGGCGGCCTTATATAGTGTGGGGCGTGTACTAAATCCCCTGAGCCATAATTGGCCAAAGCCACCCTGGCTTTGGCCAATTACAGCTCTCTCTACTGACGGCGCTGTGATTGGCCAAGCATGCGGGTCATAGTGCATGCTTGGCCAATCATCAGCCAGCAATGCACTGCGATGCCGCAGTGAATTATGGGCCGTGACGTGCCACACGAATTTGGCGCGAACGGCCCATATCGTTCGCAATTCGACGGACGGTCGAACAGCCGATGTTCGAGTCGAACATGGGTTCGACTCGAACACGAAGCTCATCCCTAGTTGTTAATGGGGTTTAGCCTTATTGCGGCATAAGTGAATAACCTTGGGTAAGGTTAATATTCCCTCCAGGTAATCTAACGTGTTCATTCATTATTGTTCTGATTCATACATTGCTTAACTTGCCTTTCCATAATATACAGTGGGGACGGAAAGTATTCAGACCCTCCTACATTTTTCACTCTTTGTTATATTGCAGCCAAGTTCATTTTTTTCCTCATTAATGTACACACAGCACCCCATATTGACAGAAAAACACAGAATTGTTGACATTTTTGCAGATTTTTAAAAAAAGAAAAACTGAAATATCACATGGTCCTAAGTATTCAGACCCTTTGCTGTGACACTCATATATTTAACTCAGGTGCTGTCCATTTCTTTTGATCATCCTTGAGATGGTTCTACACCTTCATTTGAGTCCAGATGTGTTTGATTATACTGATTGGACTTGATTAGGAAAGCCACACACCTGTCTATATAAGACCTTACAGCTCACAGTGCATGTCAGAGCAAATGAGAATCAAGAGGTCAAAGGAACTGCCTGAAGAGCTCAGAGACAGAATTGTGGCAAGGCACAGATCTGGCCAAGGTTACAAAAAAATTTCTGCTGCACCTAAGGTTCCTAAGAGCACAGTGGCCTCCATAATCCTTTAATGGAAGATGTTTGGGATGACCAGAATCAGGGCTTTTTTTCAGGGGGAACTTGGTGGAACTCAGTTCCACCACCTCTGGCTCAGACCCTTTGGTGCCTGCTCACCACAATCACTTGTAAACACAGAAGTCCGGTTTCTGTGTTTACAAGTGACAGCTCTGCACCCCCATGAACTCTGCACTCTGTATGTAATGCAATCCAGATATTTAATGTCCCTTTAAGACCCTTCTACTGGTTGTGAAATATGACCATACCCACTATTTGATGTGATCTGGAGGGTGTGTGTGGGGGAGGGGTTTTGGGGGGTCGTGATTGAGTTCCAGCACCTATTGTTTGAGAATAAAAGCCCTTACCAGAACCCTTCCTAGAGCTGGCCGTCCGGCCACATTGAGCTATTGGGGGAGAAGAGCCTTGGTGAGAGAGGTAAAGAAGAACCCAAAGATCACTGTGGCTGAGCTCCAGAGATGCAGTCGGGAGATGGGAGAAAGTTGTAGAAAGTCAACCATCACTGCAGCCCTCCACCAGTCGGGGCTTTATGGCAGAGTGGCCCGACGGAAGCCTCTCCTCAGTGCAAGACACATGAAAGCCCGCATGGAGTTTGCTAAAAAACACCTGAAGGACTCCAAGATGGTGAGAAATAAGATTCTTTGGTCTGATGAGACCAAGATAGAACTTGTTGGCCTTAATTCTAAGCAGTATGTGTGGAGAAAACCAGGCACTGCTCATCACCTGTCCAATACAGTCCCAACAGTGAAGCATGGTGGTGGCAGCATCATGCTGTGGGGGTGTTTTTCAGCTGCAGGGACAGGCGACTGGTTGCAATCGGGGGAAAGATGAATGTGGCCAAGTACAGGGATATCCTGGACGAAAACCTTCTCCAGAGTGCTCAGGACCTCAGAACCTCAGACTGGGCCGAAGGTCAACCTTCCAACAAAACAATGACCTTAACCACACAGCTAAAATAACGAAGGAGTGACTTCACAACAACCCCGTGACTGTTCTTGAATGGCCCAGCCAGAGACCTGACTTTAACCCAATTGAGCATCTCTGGAGAGACCTAAAAATGGCTGTCCACCAATGTTTACCATCCAACATGACAGAACTAGAGAGGATCTGCAAGGAGGAATGGCAGAGGATCCCTAAATCCAGGTGTGAAAAACTTGTTGCATCTTTCCCAAAAAGACTCATGGCTGTATTAGATCAAAAGGGTGCTTCTACTAAATACTGAGCAAAGGGTCTGAATACTTAGGACCGTGTGATATTTCAGTTTTTCTTTTTTAATAAATCTGCAAAAATGTCAACAATTCTGTGTTTTTCTGTCAATATGGGGTGCTGTGTGTACACTAATGAGGAAAAAAATGAACTTAAATGATATTAGCAAATGGCTGCAATATAACAAAGAGTGAAAAATTTAAGGGGGTCTGAATACTTTCCGTCCCCACTGTATCTATTCTATCCACCATCCATCAAGTTGCTTGTGTCCTATTCTCTGTATACTGTCATAGAGAGGTAGCATACTTTAACATTTAAGTTACATAGGTGTGAGAAGCCTACAATTTATGACTCAGTGTGTCAGTGGGTACTAAGCAGTTTAACCACTTCAGCCCCGGAAGGATTTACCCCCTTAATGGCCAGGCCATTTTTTGCAATATGGCACTGCGTCACTTTAACTGACAATTGTGCTGTTGTGCGACGCTGTACCCAAACAAAATTGATGTCCTTTTTTCCCACAAATAAAGCTTTCTTTTGGTGGTATTTGATAACCTCTGCGGTTTTTATTTTTTACGCTATAAACAAAAAAAGAGTGACAATTTTTAAAAAACAAAACAAACATTTTTACTTTCTGCTATAAAATTTTTTCAAAAGAAATATGTAAAAAAACAAAGTTATTCGTCAATTTAGGCCAATTTGTATTCTGCTCCATATTTTTGGTAAAAAAAATCCCAATAAGCGTATATTGATTGGTTTGCGCAAAAGTTACCACGTCTACAAAATAGAAGATAGATTAATGGCATTTTTATTATTTCTTACTTTTTTTCTAGTAATGGTGGCGACCTGCGATTTTTAGCGGGACTGCGACATTATGGTGGACAGATCAGACACCTAATGGATATTTTTGACACTTTTTTGGGAACCAGTGACATTACTACTGTAATCAGTGCTAAAAATATGCACAGTTATTGTACTAATGACACTGGCAGGGAAGGGGTTAACATCAGGGGCGATCAAGGGGTTAACTGTGTTCCCTCACTGTGTATTCTAACTGTATGGGGGAAGGGCTCACTGGGACAACATACAGATCCATCTTCCTGCACAGCAAAAAGACAGGATCTGTGTGATCTCCCCTGTCACAGAAAACAACAAAAGACCCTCTGGCGGGACATTAAAGGGCAATGACTCCAGAAAAAGGCATATGAAAAAAATTGATAAAAAGTTAAAAATGTAATAATACAAAATCTAAAAGTATAGACACAACTTTTTCTGTATTGACAATTTACAAAATTACAGTTGATATAACATGTTGTTCATCATGAGATAAAAAAAAACACTAATTTACATCACTCTTGTACAAATGAAAAGAGTGATACTCAACGCGTTTCAAGGTCATGCGTTATTCCTCTTCATCAGGAGAAAGTGGTATAAATATTTATGATATCATATAGAAGCAGGTGTCTTGGTATGTCACATCAAGATTTTTTTAAAGAATAAAAAGAAGGGAGTAAAAACAAGAAGATATGGCTGTGCTAGCCTCACAGCACCCAGAGAGGCTGGAGACGGGCACGGTCAACCCAGCATGGGCCAAAAGGGGGGGCAAAAGAGGGGAGAACCCCAACCAAAAACCAGGCAGTCCGCACCAGAATGAAGATGATGTAAATCTCACTCAATAGATATACAGCATAAAAACTGGAAAGATTCCAAAATGGGGGATCCAGAAGCAGAGAGATAAGGACTTATTATTAGTCTGTCTAATTTCGGAGTTGATGTTACAGGGGAACGATCTCCACTGAGAGTGGTGCCTGGAGGATCACCTTTTAAAGGTATATCTCTATATCTTTAGTCAGTAAGTTATACCCCATGAATGGCCTATCGTGTGGGTATCCTAAGTCTTAAAAGGATTGCTTTTATCGAGGAAGCAGCAGGCCACCTGTCAGAACGGAGATTTTCCTTGCTTACACAGGCAGATCCCCATTCTGTCACTGTGGGGAACGATCGCGGGTGGCTGGCAGACATCGAGTCCGCCAGACCCGCTTATTGGCTTCCTTGTTGGCCAATGGGAGGGCGCGCGCCCACAAATCGCCGTGTACGAGCCCAATGTACACCTATGCCGATTTGCGCAGCCGAGCCAACCTGCCGCATTATAACTGTGGTGGTTGATCAGCAAGTGGTTAAAGAGTTGTGACAGATCAGAAGACTCATCGCACCAAGCGGCTCCTTCGGGGGTAGTACTACACTTGTAATGTTTTCAAGCATACTATCCTTTGTACAAGAAGAAAATGTATTTACATTATTATGTGTAAGACCTGAGAATCAACATTTCAGGGCCACCTGTGATTCTGTTATAAAGGCAGCATAATTTGCTGACTTGATAAAGAGACCCTAAACGGTCCTGAAATATTAACCTAATCAGGTATCCAATACAATCTCATTTGGTATCCAATGCAACTATATACTACAAGCAATGTGAACTCATTATAATTGTTATGTAACTTCATCTTTAATCTGACAATCTCATTGCCAGTCTCATGTTGTGTTTGACCAATTTATTGCAGGTCTGATGCAACCTCATTTTGTACCCATTGCCACCTCATCATGCATCCACTGTTACCTCATCCAAAATCTGTTAGTATTGCATCGTACATATGACACTAACATCACAAGGCGGTATCTATCTCCCTATTTTAAACATCCTCAAATCTGGTTACCCAGGGAATATTAAACAGTAATGCCCCGTACACACCGTCGGATATTTTTCGATGGGAGCTTTTTTTTCGGAAATTCCGACCGTGTGTAAGCTCCATCGGACATTTTCCATCGGAATTTCCGTTACACAAAATTTGAGATCTGGATCTCAAATTTTCCGACAACAAAATCTGTTGTCGGAAATTCCGATCATGTGTACACAATTCCGAGGCACAAAGTTCCACGCATGCTCGGAATCAAGCAGAAGAGCTGCACTGGCTGTTGAACTTAATTTTTCTCGGCTCGTCGTACGTGTTGTACGTCACCGCGTTCTTGACGTTCGCAATTTCCGACCAACTTTGTGTGACCGTGTGTATGCAAGACAAGTTCTGGGGAATGCTTTCATAATAGATAAATATAGTGAAGAGTAAGCAAACACTTTGGCGTTTTTCAGCGTGAAGTAAAAGAATTCTAGCAGCTCTGCTACTTTCTGGGATTATCAGCATATTACATTATCATGGTGTATCACAATGTTTTGGGCTGTAGTTACCTTTTTTAAGTGCATTTAACAGCTTGCCGCCCAGCCGTCGCAGTTGTACTGCGGCAGAATGGTAAGGGCAGGCGAATTGCCATTATGTTACGTCGGTTCCTTAGGCGGCCACTAGGGGTGCGCCACCGGAGCCGATGCGAGTGCCAGGTGATCTCGATGACCACCGGGCTCCCGCGATTGCTCGTAACATGACGAGAACCATAATCTCTGTGTGTAAACACAGAGATCCCAGTTCTCTGAGGGGAGAAGTGACAGATCGTATGTTTATGCAAAGTATGAACAGCGATCTGTCATCTCCCCTAGTCAGTTCCCTCCCCCCTTCAGTTAGAACACACATTAGGGAACACAATTAACCCCTTGATTGTCCCCTAGTGTTAACCCCTTCACTGCCAGTGACATTTTTACAGTAATCAATGCATTTTTATAACACTGATCGCTGTATTAATGCCAATGGTCCCAAAAATGTGTCAAAATTGTCCGATGTGTCCATCATAATGTCGCAGTCACGATAAAAATCACAGATCGCCGCCATTACTAATAAAAAAAATAATAAAATGCTATATTATAGCAAAAAGTACAAAATAAAGGAAAATTTATTATCAAATACTTACCGTAATTTTCCTTTCCTGATGGACTCCATGGCAGCCTACGTGTGGGTTAACCCCGCCTCCTCTCCAATGCTATAGGACCCCATTCCCATAAATGAGTGCTCACCACTAGCTACTGTGTTCCGTAACTAGCCTACTCGTTGACCAATGGGTGGGAACTCCGTCTGCCATGGAGTCCATCAGGAAAGGAAAATTACGGTAAGTATTTGATAATAAATTTTCCTTTTTCCTGACAGACTCCATGGCAGCCTACGTGTGGGAAATAACTAGCCAACCACACGGGTGGGTATGCATGATCAAAACATAAATTTTAATTTGTCCTATCGGTCGATAGGATTTGTAACCCAAAGTTTACAGAGGATAGTGAGGCAGGCTCTATACAATAATGCAACATGAAGGTATTAATAGAAGCCCATGAAGCTGCCTTGCAGATGGTATCTGGAGCCACATGTCGAGCCGCTGCCCACGAGGCTGCCATTCCTCTGGTGGAATGGGCTGTCACCGCCTTTGGAGGAGCCAAGCCCTTAGCCCTATATGCCTGTTGTATGGTCTGTACGATCCAGGACGCGATAGTCCTGGTTGAGGCTTTTTTCCCTATATTGCTGCCTGAGTGAAGCACGAAGAGATGACTAGAACGTCTAAAGGGAGAAGTAACTTTGAGATATTCCTTGATAGCTTCGCCCACATCTAGAGGGTGATTCTCAGTGGACCCTGGGGTCCTAAATGTAGGTAAAACGATCTCTTGATTGACGTGGAATACTGAAGACACTTTTGGGTTGGAACCCAGCATAGGAATGAGGACTACCCGGTCCGGGAAAAACGTTAGGAAGGGTTCTTCGTGACCAAGTGATGCAATTTCAGAGACCCTTTTGGCTGAGGTAATGGCCACTAAGAAGGCCACCTTTGCTGAAAAGACCTTGATAGGGAGCGGGGAGGGCCCCGAAGTACTGAGTCCAGAGATCGAGTCAAGGACTAACGGAAGGTCCCATTTGGGGAACCTAGGCTTTCTCTGGGGCTTGAGTCTCGATGCGCCTCGGAAAAATTGTCTAACCAGAGGATGAACTGCCCATGAAGTGCCGGAGAAGGCCGAAAGTGCCGAAACTTGAACTCTCAGAGAGCTGACAGATAGATGTAAATCTAGGCCCGTTTGGAGGAAACTGAGAACATCCTGGACTTCTGGATGTCTAAAAGACCTGCCCTGAGGAGAGCAGAACTCCACGAATTTGGACCAGATCCTTCCATAGACTTTATTTGTACTGGATCTTCTCGAGCTCATGAGAGTGGATATTACTTCTGAGGCACAACCTAGGGATTCCAGCCTCTCCCTCTCAAGAACCAGACCATCAGTCTCAGCACCGCAGGACAAGGGTGCAGGACTGACCCTTGAGAAAGAAGGTCCGGTCTGAGAGGGAGAGGCACTGGGTCCCGACAGCTGAGCTGGACCAGGAGAGGGAACCAAGGCCTGTTCGGCCAGTAGGGAGCTATTGTCACCACCTCCACTGGCTCCGCTTGGAGCCTCTGCAGGAATCTCAGCATAACTGGCAGTGGCGGAAAGGCGTATGCCCGCTTGAACCTCCACTGATCCGTCAAGGCATCTGTCCCGATGGCTTGACTGCAGAGCCCCCGGGTGTAGAACTTCTTCAGCTTGCGATTGCAGGGGGAAGCAAACAGATCTACTTCGGGATCGCTCTTTAGTGACAAGATCCACCTGAACGTCTCTATGTGGAGAGACCACTCGTTGTTGTCCAACTCGGTCCGTGACAGGAAGTCTGCTTGAGTGTTTTGGACGCCTGGGACAAAGACTGCCGAGATGTTGGCAAGGTATTTCTGCGCCCACGATAGGATGGGCTCGACTTCCCGAAGGAGTGTGGGACTCCGAGTACCCCCTTGCCTCTTCACATATGATACTGCTGTGGTGTTGTCCATTCTCAACAGCACTGACTCCCCCATCAGGAGATGAGAGAAGAACTGTAGGGCACACCAGGCCGCACGAAGTTCCAAGACATTCGACCCAGGATTGGGGAGACACGTTTCCCACTTGCCCTGGGCCAGGTTCGACCCACAAAGGGCTCCCCAACCAGTACCGCTGGCATCGGTCGTGACCGTCACCCAGGAGATGGGAGCGATGGAGTGGCAAGTCAGGAGGTTCTTGCGCTGAAGCCACCAGAAGAGGCTGTTTCTCATTGTAGATGTTATGCGGATGACCTGATTCTTGTCCCCTGACTTCCATTGCCGTAGGAGGCCTGACTGGAAGGGACGCAGTCTCCATAAGGCCCATTTGACCATGGGAGTCGTAGAAACCATCGTGCCGACGACTTTCAGGCACTGAGAGGCCTTCATCTGCCGTGCATGTAGAGCCCGGGAGACTCTGTCTCGAACTGTAGGAATTTTCTGTAGTGGAAGGGAGATAGTGTTTGCCACTGTATCGAACTGGGCTCCCAGATATATTAGACGCTGAGTTGGGCTCATTTGACTCTTTTCTATGTTTAGGAGCCACCCGAAGTTGGACAGAGTGAAGATTACTTGATCCCGGTGGACCAGCAACTGCTCCCTGCTCTGGGACAGCACCAGCAGGTCGTCCAGGTAGTGGTAAAGACGTACCCCTTTGGATCTTATTAGTGCCACCGTAGCTAGGAGGACCTTTGAAAAGACCCGGGGGGACGTTGTCAGCCCGAAGGGGAGGCAAATAAATTGAAGATGATCTGACCCAATGTGAAAGCGGAGGTATTTGTGAAATTCTTTTTCCACTGGAACGTGGAAATAAGCGTCCTTCAGGTCGATTGATATCATCCAGTCGCCTGGTTGTATGGCTCTCTGAATGGTCACCGAGGTTTCCATCTTGAACCTTCCATTCTCTATGAATCCGTTGAGATATGTGAGGTCTATGACTGGGCGCCAAGAGCCCCCCTTTTTTTGAACTAGGAAGAGAGGGGAGTATATCCCCTGGAACCATTCGTCCTGTGGTACATGTACTACTGCTCCTTGAATTTTCAGGAGGTCCACATAGGACAGCAAAATTTGTTTCTGATCCTCTGCCCGAGGGAGAAGAGTGGAGACGAACCTTGGGTGCGGAGTCCTGGAAAAGGCCCATCTGTGGCCTGACGAGACCGTCCTTATGACCCAAAAGTCTGAGATCGAGGCCACCCAGACGTGCCGGAAGAGGAGCAGACGAGCCCCTACCCGGCCCGCCTGGGCGGGCGTAATCTCAAAAAGATTTAGCCTGATCACGAGCACTGGACGTTTGATTTTTAACGGGTTTGCGGAAGGATGACTGCCCTCTGCTCCAATTCTTCCTAAAGTCCCGGCCAGGCTTGTAGGAGCGTGCTTCCCTGGAGCGCTCCGGACTTCGTCTTCTGAACTGGGGCTTCTTTCGACCCAGCATGCGCCTGTCCTGGGGAAGAAAACCCGATTTGCCACCTGTGGCTCGCGTAATGGCATCGTCAAGCTTATTGCCAAACAGTGAGGACCCCTCAAACGGGATTTTACACCACGCTTGCTTAGAACCAGGGTCCGCAAGCCAGGGACGCAACCAGAGGGCTCTCTTGGCCGTAACTGAGGACAGCATAATACGAGCCAGAAGGCGGATCAGGTCAATGGACGCCTCCCCCAGGAAGACCGCTGCAAGCTTCAGCTCTGCGGCTGCTGAACTTCCAGCCAGTTCTTCTGACACGCCTTTAAGGAAGGATTCCACGTTCTCCGTCCAGGCCTCCATGGCCTTAGACATGGCCGCTAATGCCAGGGCTGGTTTACAGGCCATACCCGCGAGCCCATAGATCCTTTTTAGATCTAGGTCTATCTTCCTCTCGAGCCCATCTTTAAAAGATACTGCGTCTTCTAGAGGAAGAGTCACATGTTTGGCCAGACGCATAAGAGCTGCGTCCACAAGGGGAGTATTCTCCAAATTCTTTACTTCTTCTGACTTGAAGGGGTACAATCTGGAGGTTTTATTAGACATGGAGGATTTCTTCTCTGTTTTACTCCATTCTTCCTCAATGATTTCCTTTAGCTCTGGAAGGAGCGGAAAGTTTGCGCGTTCTCTCCCCAGGTGCTTGAAGAATTTTTTCTGCTTGGCTGGGGGAGTGGAAGGGTCTTCCCACTTCAAGGCTTCCTTGATTGCTTTGATTAAAGGGGAAACCATCGCGAAGTCGAACCCTCCAATGACCTCCTCATTAATAGACTCATCCTCTGAGGAGTCAGGAGAGGTAATATAGGGCTGCGAAGTACCCGGATCATCGCGGGCCTCTTCCGCCGGCGGGCCAGACGCGGTGGTAGACTGGCTCAATGTGCGAGGTGCTTCCCTCTCCATTAGGGATTGCTGTACCACTCGTTTCACAAGAGACTCTAAACGCTGGTTTTCCGTCTCTTTTTCCCCAACCGCACGGGCAAAACAACGGTCACATAAGGACTTGCCCTCCGGAACTCGTGTCCTACATCCCCAGCAGGCTCTGTGGTCTGAGCGGCTGTCATGGCGGTGGGAGCGGTGTCTTGAGGAGGAACGAGAGCGTCTCCTCTGGTGGGATCCGGACTGTGAGTCTCGTCTGGATGAAGATGAATTGTATTGTGGCTTGGCAAGGTCATTGGCATTCTGGACCGCATTTAGCGGGTCCGACCTAGAAGGGCTGGGAAGAGAAAAAGTAGGGGAAGGGGAGAGAAGAAAGGCAGAACATGGTATCAGCACGACAATAATGTGCATAAATCTCATCCCCTCCCCTCACGAGCACATACCTTGTGCGTGAGGGCTGGCCACTTAAAGGCGGTGAATTGTCCATACCTGGGACATGAAATGTCACTTTAATAGTCTGCAGGGATAATGGTCTAAGAAAACCTAGGCATCAAATATGAGAAGGTTTTAGAGAAAAGAAAAAAACTCTGCTTGCCTCAAAAAAAAAAATTTTTTTTTTTTTTTTTTTTATATGCACAGGCATGTATCAATGTATATTCAAGGCAAAGGAAAAACAACTTCCAGCCGCAAAAGTATATATTTAGATAGACATATATAAAGATAAAAGAAAATTTTCCATTATTTTATATATTTTTTTTTTTTTTGCAGAGGTTGCCACCACTCACCTAGAGACCAGCAGGGATCCGCTCCTCCTTTCCCTACCAAGGGAGATCCCAACTCAGCAGGACAGGAGGGCGGAATTTAAATTCCCCGCCCGTGACATCATTATCCCCTACTGCGCATGCGCAAAAGGGGAACCACCGTACGGCGCCTGCGCGGACGACGAACGAGCCGCCGTACTGCGCATGCGCGAGCCAAACCTCGCTCTCGGAGTGGCTACAGCGTAGGTGCCAGCGGCGGAGACTGCCGCAACCCGGAAGTGCCGTGGCGGGCTGGAACGCACGCGAACCAGCCGCCATGAGGGGGATAGGACACACTGGACCACCAGGGAAAATACATACAACACATAGAAACACTGCCATGGAGTATGAGAAAACATCCACAGACCTTGCCAGCCGTTGATGAGAACTGTCTGCCGGGCATACAGAGGCGACCACCCATCCACCAAGGGGGAACATTCAAGCCTCTTTAAGCTACTCGCCCGCTCATAGCTGGGCTTTTTGAGCTGCACCGCACAGGTATGCCAATCTTGGATTCAATCAATCTTGATGCGAACAGCATGTGTAGGTCCATAGAGGAGGACAAAAAAGGAACACAGTAGCTAGTGGTGAGCACTCATTTATGGGAATGGGGTCCTATAGCATTGGAGAGGAGGCGGGGTTAACCCACACGTAGGCTGCCATGCTCTTTTTTTTTATAGCGCAAAAAATAAAAACCGCAGAGGCGATCAAATACCACCAAAAGAAAGCTCTATTTGTGGGAAAAAAAGGATGTCAATTTTGTTTGGGTACAACATCGCACGACCACGCAATTGTCGCAAAAAGTGCTCTGGTCAGGAAGGGGGTAAAAATCTTCCGGGGCTGAAGCGGAATCAGATAAACTTACATTCCCCAATAATGTAAAAACGTAGCGGTAAATGTAGTAACTGCTCCACCATCTGTTCCAAACTCACACCTTCCTTACCTGAAATGCACAGCACACATATACCTAAAAAGTACTGTTACCAGGGGCGTTGCTAGGTGGCAAAAAAACCAGGGGCTTCAGCCCGAAGTCAGAGCCCAGCACCGGGGGGGCATTGATGGGGTGGTGGGCGGTGGGGTTGTATGGAGGGTAGCGTTACCTACCTGACACACACTGACCTACCTGACATACACTGACCTACCTGACACACACTGACCTACCTGACCCACACTGAGCTACCTGGTTGACATACACTGACCTACCTGACATGCACTGACCTACCTATCTGACATACACTGACCTACCTATCTGACATACACTGACCTACATGACATACACTGACCTACCTGACATACACTGACCTACCTGGCTGACACACACTGACCTACCTAACATACACTGACTTACCTATCTGACCTACCTGACACACACTGACCTACCTATCTGACCTACCTGACACACACTGACCTACCTGACATGCACTGACCTACCTGCCCTTGCCCCCTTAAAGCCTAAGTTTATTTATTTAAAATTAGCCAAGGGGCAGTCAAATGAAGCCACTGTGCCATCAATTGCAGTCGCTGTGCCCGTCAAATGAAGCCACCATGCCCATCAAATGCAGCCACTGTGTCCGTCAAATGCAGCCACTGTGCCCCATCAAATGCAGCCACTGTGCCCCATCAAATGCAGCCACTGTGTCCCATCAAATGCAGCCACTGTGAGGTAAAATGAAGCCACTATGCCCGTCAATTGCAGCCACTGTTCCCGTCAAATGAAGCCACTGTGCCCACCAATTGAAGCCACTGTGCCCGTCAAATGAAGCCACTGTGCTCGTCAATTGCAGCCACTGTTCCTGTCAATTGCAGCCACTGTGCCCGTCAATTGAAGCCACTGTGCCCGTCAATTGAAGCCACTGTGCCCGTCAAAAGAGAGAAGAGAGAGAATAGAGACAGAGAAAGAGAGAGAGAAGAGAGAGAAGGGGAGAGAGAGAAGAGAGAGAGAGAGAGGGAGAGAGAGAGAAACACAAAGACAGAGAGAGAGTGACACCTTTTTTTTTCTTTAATCTTCGTTCTGTCCCACTCCCAGTCACAGCCACAGGGGGCGCTGACAGAGAGGGGGTGGGCTGACAGAGGGGGAGGGTGCTGACAGAGATGGGGGTGCTGACAGAGAGGGGGGGTGCTGACAGAGATGGGGTGGGCTGACACAGAGGGGATGCTGACAGACGGGGTAGGCTGACACAGAAGGGTGCTGCCGGGGGGGCGCTGACAGAGAGGGGAGGGCTGACAGAGAGGGGGCACTGTCAGAGAGGTAGTGGGCTGACAGAGGGGGGCGCTGACAGAGAGGTAATGGGCTGAAAGAGAGGGGGCACTGACAGAGGAATGGGCTGACAGAGAGGGGGCGGTGACTGAGAGGTAATGGGCTCACAGAGAGGGGACGCTGACAGAGAGGGGATGGGCTGACAGAGGGGGAGTGTACTGACAGAGATGGGGGTGCTGACAGAGAGGGGGTGGGCTGACAGAGAGGGGGGTGCTGACAGAGAGAGTGTGGGCTGACAGAGAGGCGGTGCTGACAGAGGGGGTGGGCTGACACAGAGGGGTGCTGACAGAGGGGGAAGGCTGACACAGAGGGGTGTTGACGGGGGGGCGCTGACAGAGAGGGGGCACTGACAGAGAGGTAATGGGCTGACAGAGAGGGGGCGCTGACAGAGAGGTAATGGGCTGACAGGGAGGGGGCGCTGACAGAGAGGGTGTGGGCTCACAGAGGGGGCGCTGACAGAGGGGGTGGGCTGACACAGAGGGGTGCTGACAGAGGTGGGTGCTGACAGAGAGGGAGGTGCTGACAGAGGGGGTGGGCTGACACAGAGGGGTGCTGACAGAGGGGTGTTACTTACAGAAAGGGGCGGAATGACAGAGGGGGGTGGCTTACAGAGAGGGGCTGGCTTACAGAGAGCGGTACGCTGACAGACAGGCTGCTGGAAGGGCAGATAACAGAGAGACCTCAGTCAGGAGAAGACACAGTGCGCGCCAGGCAGGGACTCACCCACAGAGTCCAGCCGCGCCCCGCCTGCACATGTGACCAGTCACCAGCTCCACCGAGCCAATCACAGACCCTTATATCCGCCGCCTGCACAGCCAATCACAAAGTGCCCGCTGCCCAGCAATCGTACAGGCTGTACGATTGTAACAGTGTAACACTGATGGCAGCGGGCACGGGAATCGGGGTATGCCGCTCTAGATCTTGCGGCCAGGGCCACTGGTCACAGGACGGCTTAACATGTTATGTGCCCGGGTTTCAGGCGGCTTTAAAACCGGGCACATGTGTCCAACCCGGACAGGTGGCAACCCTACTGCAGGACCCGGCACTTAGACACTCGGGGCTATTGGCCCCACATTCGGGGCTCAAGCCTCAATAGCCCCACCTTAACGATGCTTATGACTGTTACAAATGTGCAAATCTTTACTTTTGTCTAAACTCAACAGTAAGCACTGTCCTCCAGCTCTAAATGTTCCCATTGGTCACTGATGTATGCAGAGATCACAGACACATCCAATAATGGTCACAAGAAGGGCAGGAGTGTCTGACTTGTGGGCTGTGATTGACTTCATCTTTCCTGTGTTATTTTTGAAAGCTATATGATGGCACCGGATAGGTGCCTTAGGGACAGGCTGGAGCAGAATATTTGTTTGCCCATTATGCACCAGTGAGTTGCGTATAAGCCAAATAGTCATATTTAGAAGCAATGTTGCAAAAATTTTAAAGGAAAGGGCAGCATCAGACCCAGATTTTGTGCTACACCACAAAGCTAAATTTTGGCATAACAATAATTAATGATCCTAACAACTAGTTGAGTTTAAGGGATATTGCTTCTTTAGATCAATAGATATTGACAGCACATAGATAATGAAATGTAAGAGGAGTCATGCATTATAGAGTTACTTGTTTCTTCTCATGACTTTGAAGAAGTTCTGCCCTCTATTTCAGTTTCATCTCTAAACTGGATGGTATAGGTTTTAAAGATTTTTCAGAAGCTCTTCTAGTATTTTTTCAGAAACATTGGCGACAGGTCTGTACTAGCAGTCCATGTACAGTATATACAATAGTTTGTAGAGTTTGAAAAACTCATTCCAGCTCTTATTGCCTAAAGTCACTTGGTATGCATCTGGCATTCCCAGCTCTGCTGTGGTTATCTCTTTCATATTTCTGCTGAACCTTTAATACAAAAAAGATAATCCCCTCAGTTCCAGAGCATTAAATGTCCCTCTGACGCTAATGGTTTAATTCCATGCTTGTAGTTTATTGTTCATTGCATCTTATCCCTTCCTAACAGCATAATCAAGAAGCACAATTATGCACACTGTAATATGTTTTACATTTTGATCCTATAATTCTTTTTTTAGCGACTGGAACTTTGAGGATTTTTGGTTTTATTTTTTTATTAATCTCTTGTACTTTGTTCAGGTCTGATTGAAAGGCTGTCTGTATATCTCCGTACTGTAATTGTTGAACAAATTATTTTATACAGAAATGAATAGACTTCTGAAATGTATTAAAACAGAGATAATACCCCAAAAAGAAGGAACTTTTTAACTATATTTTGGCATCTTACATTTAAAAAAGATATACAGTGTATGATTTTGAAAAACCATGATTATAGATAGAGATTATATATAACAGCTGTAACAAAGCTTTCTCACGCAGGGGTTCTTCTCCAGCAAATACACAGAACAGAAAATGTTAGCCCACCTGGCTCTCTGTAGCAGTACTTCTGCACTTTATCCTGGTCACCCAGACCACAGGACTCCTCAATGTAGACGGCTTCACTTTAGCACGCACAGCTCCACCTCTTGCAGTCACAAATGTTCTGGCTGCCTCCTGGAGACCTCCTGTCTCTCTTGGTGTGGAGCAGTCTCCAACTGGGAGCCTTGAGATCTTCCCATACCCTCATTATAAGTGCTGTAACAGCTGTAACAGCTGTAACAAAGCTTTCTCACGCAGGGGTTCTTCTCCAGCAAATACACAGAACAGAAAATGTTAGCCCACCTGGCTCTCTGTAGCAGTACTTCTGCACTTTATCCTGGTCACCCAGACCACAGGACTCCTCAATGTAGACGGCTTCACTTTAGCATGCACAGCTCCGCCTCTTGCAGTCACAAATGTTCTGGCTGCCTCCTGGAGACCACCTGTCTCTCTTGGTGTGGAGCAGTCTCCAACTGGGAGCCTTGAGATCTTCCCATACCCTCATTATAAGTGCTGTGCTCACCTGAGCACTCACCCTGCTGGTAATCTACAAAGTCTGGACACAGGGTTGGAGATTCTGTCCCACCCAAGACACTATGGAATATCCAAACTACAGAGCCCCATGCTGTATGACCAAAACTTGGAGAAAGCTGCAAAAGCAGTTTTCTCCAGTCCACATCTATGTTCTGTAGCCTTGCACCAAGCAAATGTGGATACCCTGTCCCCCCCAAACTATCAATTTTACCCTGACAGCATCTCCTAGCCCATAAAGGGCATCTTTCGGACCAGTCCAGCGCTCTTTTTTTGTCCTCGCTCCGGATGCCTTTTTTTTTGTAAAAAAAAAAGGGTAAATGAGTGAAGAATATGGGTCAAGTTGATGTTTGTCCTGTTCGGGTTCAGCCTCTGCCGGTACAGAAGACCCCCCCCCCCCCCGGATGGGCTGTAAATCTCCCAAGGAGGTGGGTTCGCTTGGTGCAGGGACATACTATACAGTATAAATGACTGTTTGTTTTGGCAGCTAGGAGCAGGCAGGACTTGTGGCACAGTATAAATTACTGTTTATGGTGATGCTAAGTGTTTACAGGCATTTCTGTTTTGTTTACCTGTCCCCTCTTTGTGTTTAGCGGTCTACTGGGTTCAGTAGTGCGCCCCTCGTGTATCTGAGCGGCGCCGAGTCGGGTGGGTGATGTCACGGCAGCAGGCCTCCTCGGTTGGTTGCCTAGCAACAGTCAGGACGCTCCTCACCGATTCGCGCTATCTTAAGGGGCGGGTTACTCAGTCTTGGGCTTCCCTGTGTTCCCCTTTAGCGGTGTCCGACTTCCTGGCTCCAGCTCATCAAGCTGTTGCTCTGCCAAAGGTAAGCTTCTCCTTCTGCTACACTCTGATATCAGCCTTTTACTATCTTATGCGGCTCTGCAAGTTCCCTGGTCTGATCCTCACTCTTACCTTATAGGTTTATCTGCCTGCCTGCTTGCACTGAAGATCCCATGGAAAGGTGTTTACCTATATTTTTCAATATATATATATATATATATATATATATATATATATATATATATATATATATATATATATATATATATATTATATATATATATATGCGTACGTGTGTATTTTTGTATGCGTATATATATATATATATATAAGACTTTTTTATTATTTTCATTTTTATTTTTAAATAAGAGAGCACCTCTTCTGTCTTTTGCAGAGAGAAAAGCCCAGTGCGAGATAAATGCCGCAAAGAGGTTCTAAATCTGCTGCGCTGTCTCAGGAAAGCAAGTCGCAGAGTGGCTTGCAGTCACATTGTCCTTCACGGTCTCAGTACTCCAGGTCTCCCTCTTCCGTGCCTCACTGTAGTCGCTTGCACCAGAGCCAAGAGAGGTCGAGCCATCGGAAAGCCTCTAAGAAGAGCAGATCCGGACACAGGAGCAGAAAGCGGCCTTCCTCTTTGACTAGGTCCTCCTCTCCAAGCCAGTTAGAAGATGTAGGCTGTTGGGCCTGTTCGGCTGAAGCCCTTCCGGGGAAGCTGGTATGCACTTCTTGCCTCAAGGAAGCTACATGGGACAACGCATCTAAGGCTTGTCAGGTGGAATCCTATATTAAGGCAGCTGTCAAGGAGGGGTTAAGAGGCACATCTAAGAAAAACGTCCGACCAGCATCTACCTCTGCGGATTCGGATTTGGAGGCTTCAGTTCGTTCTAATCTAGATGTGGATGGGGATTCCGATTCCTCGAGGTGGAGCCTAAATAGCATTCCTTCGATTCTGCGTTAGTCCCCCCCTTGGTGGAGGCGGTGAAAGAAGCATTGCAGAGGCAGGAGGAGACCCCTCCTCCGAAAAAGCAACGAAAGTACTATCCAGAGCTGAAAAAGTCCTTGCCTTCCTTTCCCCTCATTTTTGTGATTCAATAGGTTCTGGAGGATGAGTGGGCTAGGCCAAAAAAAAAGCTCAATATCCATAATAGAATTTCAAAGTTGTATCCATTCAGTTCAAAGGATGAGGAACTATGGGACACTGCGCCTAGGTTGGATGCTTCACTGCAGCGATTGGCCCGCCATATCACTCTACCGAGGATTCGGTCTCTTTCAGAGATCCCATGGATCGTAGAGTGGATATGGATTTAAAGCGTTTGTATTCAGTGACGGGGTCAGCGTGCCGGCCGGCGTTGGCCCTCACTTCTGTAGCGGCAGCCCTCAAGACATGGGTGTCCGAATTGGATGGTTGTTCAGGGGAGAAGCTTGGGGCTGGTGGTTGTTCGCCCTTTAATTAAATCATTAAAATGGCGGTCGTGAAGGGCCGAAAGAGTGTTTTGGTTAAGACACTGGGCGGCGGATAATTCTTCGAAGCAGAGCCTATGTTCGGTTCCATTCGATGGCAAGCTACTCTTCGGTAAACCCTTGGAGTCAGCGATCCAGCGTGTCTCGGGTGGTAAATCGGGCTTAATTCCGCAGGAAAGGAAAAGACAGCAGCAGTCTTTTCGCCTGGCAAGAAGGTCCAGGGAAAATTTCAGAGAAGCGACTTCCTACAGGTCTGGCAGGCCATTCTCCAGGCAATGGAGAGCAACTGGTTCATTCTTTCCGAAAGCTTCCAAGTCCAAAGTTAACCAAGCCCCTAAGGCCTCCGATAAGGCCTTCTGAAGGTTTCTCCGCCCAAGACCCTCAAGTGGGAGCGAGGCTAGCTCAGTTCAAGAGGATTTGGGCAGACGAGGTTCAGGACACATGGGTTTTGTCCATAATTTGAGATGGCTATTGTCTTGAGTTTGGGTCAAGACCCCCGCAGTCCCTGTTTATGGAAACCCGAGTTCCGGCATCTGCAGAGAAGAGGCAGTGTTTGCAAACTTATATAGAAGGATTGCTGACAGCGAGGGCCATCCTCCCAGTTCCAAAGCAAGAACAGGCTCTGGGGGTCTATTCCCCGTTGTTTTTAGTAACAAAAGCTTCAGGAGGGTTCAGGCCAGTATTAGATCTAAAGGCCCTAAATTCTTATATGAAGGTCCCACCTTTCAAAATGGAATAGTTGGAGACAATCATGTCCGTGGTAAAGGAAGGAGACTGGATGGCTAGCGGATGCCTACTTGCATGTTCCCATCCATCCAGCTCATCATCGTTTTCTCAGGTTTTCGGTAGAGAGCTCTCACTTTCAGTTTCGGTGCCTACTGTTCAGCCTCTGCACAGCGCCCAGAACCTTTTTGAAAGTGCTCTCAGCTGTCATCACAACCCTCAGGGTCAGAGACATTCAAATTTTCCACTATTTGGATGACCTGGTGGTTTCAGTGCAATTTCCTTCTCCAATGGGATCGCCACTCCCTGATTCAGAAGATCTACATTCCAATGTCTATAAGTCATTCTCTGATTTGGTGGACAATTTCTCGCAAGCTTGCCTGGGGTGTACCGCTGCGGCCTCCGGATCTGGTAGTGCTGACTACGGTTGCCAGTCTTCTGGGTTGGGAAGCTCACTGCCTGGGCCAGTAGGCTCAGGGCTGGTGGCCCCCCCACGTGTCACAAACTTCAAACTTCCTAGAGTTGGAGGCCGTCCGGCGCGCTCTTCTAGCATTCCAACCGGTTTTGAAAGATCAGATTGTCAAAATACTTTCGAACAACAAAACCACTGTCACTTAGGTGTCCCGTCAGGGGGGCACCAGGAGTCGTGCCCTTCTTCAAGTCGCATGCCAGATATTCCTGTGAGCAGAGAGGAATCTCATATCCCTGATGGCAGCCTACCTCCCAGGGCCTGAGAATGTCAGAGCTTTTTGGACCACAGTGAATGGCGCTTGAATCCAAAATACATACGAAGGATCTTCAAAGCCTGGGGTTGCCTGCAATAGACCTCATGGCATCGGGAGGGAACTCCCAGCTTCCTTGCTTCTTCTCCCGAACATACCTTCCACAAGCTTATGGCCAGGATGTTCTGTCCAAGCCATAAAACTTTCCCCTCGTGTATGTGTTCCCTCCGCTTCCTTTGATCCGCAAGGTCCTAGTGAAGATTTACAGAGAGAGGTTCACGGCCATAGCAATTCTACCATTTTGGCCCAGAAGGCCATGGTTCCTGCTGGTGTGGAGGATGAAGTTGTGCCAACCAATCCCACTGCCACCTTGTCGGGATCTCCTGCTCCAGAACGGAATGTGTCATCCAAATCCCGAGAGACTGAAGCTAATGGCATGGAAATTGAGAGGAGATCTTTGAAGGATTTGGGCCTCTCAGAACAAGTGTTGAGTACCTTATTGCAGGCTTGTAAAAAGTCTACAAATTCAACCTATTACTGGGTGTGGAAGGCTTTCGCTGAGGAGAGGGGCTGGGAGCCAGAGTCCCCTTCAGTCTCTAACATTTTGGAATTTCTCCAGCAGGGACTGGATGATGGTTTAGCCTATAACTCCTTGAAGGTCCAGGTTTTCTGCCCCTCAAATCCTACTTTTCCAAATGGGACCTGACTCTGTTCCTGAAAGATTTGCTGGCTCCTCCTTTTGATCCAACATCTTCCTGTTCATTATTTCATCTAACCTTAAGGACAGTATTCTTGACGGCCATTGCCTCCGCCAGAAGGGTCTCCGAATTATGCGCCTTTTCATCAAAAGAGCCTTTTTGTGTGATTTTTCCCGATAAAGATTGTCCTCAGACCAGTTCCTAGCTTCCTACCAAAGGTCTCTACTGCCTTTTACATGAATTGGAAGACTATCCTGCCAGCCTTCACCGTGGATCCGTTGCAAGATGATTGGAAGAGGCTAGACTTGGTCTCCTCTGTTTCGACTTACCTACAGCGGACTGAGGATTTTCGCAAACAAGACCAGCTTTTCGTCTTTCCTATGGGGCCTAAAAAGGGCATGGCAGCTCCACCTAGGATTGGCTCTTCCTGGATTGTAAAGACCATTCAGATCGCATATGAATCTCTGGGTCTTCCCTCGCCTTCAGAGATCAGAGCACATTCAACGTATGGCAGCATTATGGGCAGCCTATGCAAAGGTGTCACCTGAAATAGTGTGCAGAGCAGCAAGCTGGAGTGCACCCAACACTCTTATCCAGCACTATAAGCTCAATGTAACCTTCTCTCCTGCGGAAAGGTTTAAACGCTGGACTGGTCCGACAGCCGCCCTTTATGGGCTAGGAAAAAGTTGGTCTTGGGGGGGTCAGAGGGGGCGGACCTGACCCATAGTAGGCTGACATGGGGAGGATCCAGGAAAGGAAAATTACGGTAAGTATGCATAACAATTTTCCTTAATATATAGTATATCCACACACACATACTGTATATACAGTGCATCCGGAAAGTATTCACAGCTCTTCACTATATCCACATGTTGTTTTGTTGCAGCCTTATTCCAAAATAAATTAAATTCATTATTTTCCTCAAAATTCTATAAACAATACCCCATAATGACAATATGAAAGAAGTTTGTTTGACATCTTTGCAAATTTATAAAAAATAAAAAATGAAAAAATCACGTGTACATAAGTGTTCACAGCCTTTGCTATGACACTCAAAATTGAGCTCAGGTGCATCTTATTTCCACTGATCATCCTTGAGAAGTTTCTACAACTTGATTGGAGTCCACCTGTGGTCAATTCAGTTGATTGGACATGATTTGGAAAGGCACACACCTGTTTATATAAAGTCCCACAGTTAACAGTGCATGTCAGAGCACAAACCAAGCCATGAAGTCCAAGGAATTGTCTGTAGACCTCAGAGACAGAATTGTATCAAGGCACAGATCTTGGGAACAGTACAGAAAAATGTCTGCAGTGTTAAACGTCCCAATGAGCACAGTGGCCTCCATCATCCAAAAATGGAAAAGTTTGGAATCACCAGGACCAGGACTCTTCCTAAACTGGGCCATCCGGCCAAACTGAGTAATCGGGGGGCGAAGGGCCTTAGTTATGGATTAATTAAATCCATATTGGAATAAGGCTGTAATATAAGAAAATGTGGAAAAAGTGAAGCACTGTGAATGCTTTGCACTGTGTGTGTGTGTGTATATTGCAGCCATTTGCTAAAATCATTTAAGTTCATTTTTTTCCTCATTAATGTACACACAGCACCCCATATTGACAGAAAAACACAGAATTGTTGACATTTTTGCAGATTTAAAAAAAAAAAAAACTGAAATATCACATGGTCCTAAGTATTCAGACCCTTTGCTGTGACACTCATATATTTAACTCAGGTGCTGTCCATTTCTTCTGATCATCCTTGAGATGGTTCTCTACCTTCATTTGAGTCCAGCTGTGTTTGAATATACTGATTGGACTTGATTAGGAAAGCCACACACCTGTTTATATAAGACCTTACAGCTCACAGTGCATGTCAGAGCAAATGAGAAGCATGAGGTCAAAGGAACTGCCTGAAGAGCTCAGAGACAGAATTGTGGCAAGGCACAGATCTGGCCAAGGTTGCAAAAACATTTTTGCTGCACTTAAGGTTCCTAAGAGCACAGTGGCCTCCATAATCCTTAAATGGAAGATGTTTGGGACGACCAGAACCCTTCCTAGAGCTGGCCGTCCAGCCAAACTGAGCTATCGGGGGAGAAGAGCCTTGGTGAGAGAGGTAAAGAAGAACCCAAATATCACTGTGGCTGAGCTCCAGAGATGCAGTCGGGAGATGGGAGAAAGTTGTAGAAAGTCAACCATCACTGCAGCCCTCCACCAGTCGGGGCTTTATGGCAGAGTGGCCCGACGGAAGCCTCTCCTCAGTGCAAGACATATGAAAGCCCACATGGAGTTTGCTAAAAAAACACTTGAAGGACTCCAAGATGGTGAGAAATAAGATTCTCTGGTCTGATGAGATCAAGATAGAACTTTTTGGCCTGAATTCTAAGCGGTATGTGTGGAGAAAACCAGGCACTGCTCATCCCCTGTCCAATACAGTCCTAACAGTGAAGCATGGTGGTGACAGCATCATGCTGTGGGGGTGTTTTTCAGCTGCAGGGACAGGACGACTGGTTATAATCAAGGGAAAGATGAATACAGCCAAGTACTGGGATATCCTGGACGAAAACCTTCTCCAGAGTGCTCAGGACCTCAGACTGGCCAAAGGTTTACCTTCCAACAAGACAATGACCCTAAGCACACAGCTAAAATAACGAAGGAGTGGCTTCACAACAACTCTGTGACTGTTCTTGAATGGCCCAGCCAGAGCCCTGACTTAAACCCAATTGAGCATCTCTGTAGAGCCCTAAAAATGGCTGTCCGCCAATGTTTACCATCCAACCTGACAGAACTGGAGAGGATCTGCAAGGAGGAATGGCAGAGGATCCCCAAATCTAGGTGTGAAAAACTTGTTGCATCTTTCCCAAAAAGACTCATGGTTGTATTACATCAAAAGGGTGCTTCTACTAAATACTGAGCAAAGGGTCTGAATACTTAGGACCATGTAATATTTCCGTTTTTCTGTTTTAATAAATTCGCAAAAATGTCAACAATTCTGTGTTTTTCTGTCAATATGGGGTGCTGTGTGTACATTAATGATGAAAAAATTAACTTAAATGATTTTAGCAAGTGGCTGCAATATAACAAAGAGTGAAAAATTTAAGGGGGTCTGAATACTTTCCGTCCCCACTGTATATACAGGTGTGCTCATAAGTTTACATACCCTGGCAGAATTTATGATTTCTTGGCCATTTTTTAGCGAATATGAATGATAACACAAGAAATTTCTTTCACTCATGGTTAGTGTCTGACTGAAGCCATTTATTATCAATCAACTGTGTTTACTCTTTTTAAATCATAATGGCAACAGAAACTATCCAAATGACCCTGATCAACAGTTTACATACCCCATTTCTTAATACCGTGTATTGCCCCCTTGAACATCAATGACAGCTTAAAGTCTTTTGTGGTATTTTTGGATGAGGCTCTTTATCTTCTCAGATGGTAAAGCTGCCCATTCCTCTTGACAAAAAGCCTCCAGTTCCTGTAAATTTTTGGGCTGTCTTGCATGAACTGTATGTTTGAGATCTCCCCAGAGTGGCTCAAAGATATTGAGGTCAGGAGACTGAGATGGCCACTCCAGAACCTTCACTTTATTCTGCTGTAGCCAATGACAGGTCGACTTGGCCTTGTGTTGTGGATCATTGTCATGTTGGAATGTCCAAGTACGTCCCATGTGCAGCTTCCTGGCTGGTGAATGCAAATGTTCCTCCAGTATTTTTTGATAACATACTGCGTTCATCTTGCCAACAATTTTGACCAAATTTCCTGTGCCTTTGCAGCTCACACATCCTCAAAACAGTGATCCATCCTCTGTACCTTTCATCATAGGCCTTGTTGACTCCTTTCCAAAAGTAGCATTTATGGTTGTGGCCAAAAAGCTCAATTTTGGTCTTATCACTCCAAATTACTTTGTGCCAGAAGGTTTGGTGCTTGTCTCTGTGCTGTTTGGCGTATTGTAAGCAGGTTACTTTGTGGCATTTACGTAGTAATGGCTTTCTTCTGGCGACTCGACCATCCAGTCCACAAATAACTTCACCTGAAGTTATTTGTGGGTTTTTCTTTGCATCCCAAACAACTTTCCTGGCAGTTGTAGCTGAAACTTTAGTTGGTCTACCTGACTGTGGTTTGGTTTCAACAGAACCCCTCATTTTCCACTTCTTGATTAGAGTTTGAACACTGCTGATTGGCATTCTCAAATCCTTGGAAATCTTTTTATATCTCTTTCCTGTTTTATACAGTTCAACTACCTTTTGCTTTCCACATGACTCAGAATCCAGAAACGTCAGTGCAGCACTAAATGAAAGATACAAGGGTCTGTTAGGAGTCCAGAAATTCATTGACACACACTAATTACAAGAAAACATATCACAGGTGAGGCCTGTTACCTTTAATAGCCATTCAAACCCCTTTGTGTCAACTTGTGTGCATATTATCAGGCCAAAATCATCACCAGGGTATGTAAACTTTTGATCAGGGTCATTTGGGTAGTTTCTGTTGTCATTAGAATTTAAAAAGAGTAAACACAGTGGATTGATAATAAATGGCTTCAGTCAAACACTAACCATGAGTGAAATAAAAGTTTTTGTGTTATCATTCATACTCTCAGAAAAATAGCCAAGAAATCATAAATTCTGCCAGGGTATGTAAACTTATGAGTACAACTGTATATATATAGATATATATATACAGTATCTCACAAAAGTGAGTACACCCCTCACATTTTTGTAAATATTTTATTCTATCTTTTCATGTGACAACGCTGAAGAAATGACACTTTGCTACAATGTAAAGTAGTGAGTGTACAGCTTGTATAACAGTGTAAATTTGCTGTCCCCTCAAAATAACTCACCACACTGCCATTAATGTCTAAACTGATGGCAACAACAGTGAGTACACCCCTAAGTGAAAATGTCCAAATTGGGCCCAAAGTGTTAATATTTTGTGTGGCCACCATTATTTTCCAGCACTGCCTTAACCCTCTTGGGCATGGAGTTCATCAGAGCTCATGGGTTGCCACTGGAGTCCTCTTCCACTCCTCCATGATGACATCACAGAGCTTGTGGATGTTAGAGACCTTGCACTCCTCCACCTTCCGTTTGAGGATGCCCCACAGGGTTTAGGTCTGGAGACATATTTGGCCAGTCCATCACCTTTACCTTCAGCTTCTCTAGCAAGGCATTGGTTGTCTTGGAGGTGTGTTTGTGGTCTTTATCCTGTTGGAATACTGCCCTGCATCCCAGTCTCCGAAGGGAGGGGATCATGCTCTGCTTCAGTATGTCACAGTACATGTTGGCATTCATGGTTCCCTCAATGAACTGTAGCTCCCCAGTGCCGGTAGCACTCATGCAGCCCCAGACCATGACACTCACACCACCATGCTTGACTGTAGGCATGACACACTTGTCTATGTACTCCTCACCTGGTTGCTGCCACACACGCTTGACACCATCTGAACCAAATACATTTATCTTGTCTCATCAGACCACAGGACATGGTTCCAATAATCCATGTCCTTAGTCTGCTTGTCTTCAGCAAACTGTTTGCTGGCTTTCTTGTGCATCAACTTTAGAAGAGGCTTCCTTCTGGGACGCCATGCTGACCAATTTGATGAAGTGTGCGGCGTATGGTCTGAGCACTGACAGGCTGACCCCCCACCTCTTCAACCTCTGCAGCAATGCTGGCAGCACTCTATTTCCCAAAGACAACCTCTGGATATGACGCTGAGCACGTGCACTCAACTTTTTTGGTCGATCATGGCGAGGCCTGTTCTGAGTGGAACCTGTCCTGTTAAACCGCTTTATGGTCTTGGCCACTGTGCTTCAGCTCAGATTTAGTGCCTTGGGAAGCTTCTTATAGCCTAGGCCATCTTTATGTAGAGCAGCAATTCTTTTTTCCAGATCCTCAGAGAGTTCTTTGCCATGAGGTGTCATGTTGAACTTCCAGTGATCAGTATGACAGAGTGAGAGTGAAAACACCAAATTTAACAAACCTGCTCCCCATTCACACCTGAGACCTTGTAACACTAACGAGTCACATAACACCGGGGAGGGAAAATTGCTAACATTTTTACTTAGGGGTGTACTCACTTTTGTTACCAGTGGTTTAGACATTAATAGCTGTGTGTTATATCTTTTCATGTGACAACACTGAAGTAATGACATTTTGCTACAATGTAAAGTAGTGAGTATACAGCTTGTATAACAGTGTAAATTTGCTGTCCCCTCAAAATAACTCAACACACAGCCATTAACCCCCTCAATACAATGCACTTACACCCACTTCCTGCCCAGACCAATTTTCAGCTTTCAGCGCTCTCACACTTTGAATGACAATTACTCAGTCATGCAACACTGTACCCGTATGAAATTTTTTTCACACAAATAGAGCTTTCTTTTGGTGGTATTTAATCACTAGTGGGTTTTTTTTTGTGCTATAAATAAAAAAGACCGTAAATTTTGTGAAAAAAAATACATTTTTCCATGTTTCTGTCATAAAATGTTACAAATTAGTAAATTTTCTTCATAAATTTTGGCCAAAATTTATACTGCCACATATTTTGGTAAAAATAACCCAAATTAGTGTAAATTATTTGGTCTTTGTGGTCTTAAAAGAAATTTATCAGTGGGCGAATTTTATATAACTTGTCGTAATTTGGATGATTGTGGGAAGGGCACTGGGTGTTGTTACTAAAATGAAGAAAGCGCATTATCATCTCGTATCGGGGCCTAGACATTACGACAGAATAAATGGCCATGTGGTGGATGGAGTTGGTGGACCAATAGGCATGTCCTTCTTTTTTTTTTTGTAATCCGCATGTTTATGGGGAGGCCCATAAACAATTTGAACTCCTCCAAATTCAGATCTCTCCACTCAAACGGACGGCCATATGATGATTGGGGGTTGCTGGCAATATACTGCTGGGCTTATAAATTTGTCTGGTCCACAATGAATTGCAGCAAAGTGTCGGGCAAAAACAGATAAAAACAATCAATCGCTGTGAAATTTTGGGTGTTGGCCTGCACACCTGGCTGTGCTGTAAAAGTTGGAATAATTGGTGATCCCAATCGGTGAGTCGGAAGACAGCCATGTTGGGTTGGCAAGACCATCTGGCATGTATGTAGAGGCCCTGGCTCTTGGGGGACGTGACACACCAGTAGTTGGGGGATTTGAATTTCCTGTGCTGGTACTCAGGCGTGATGTGGCAGCACTGGTACTGGGCCTGGGCATTTGTTCCTGGGGCCTATCCCCGCCGGCAGCGCTGGTACTGGGCATTTGTTTCTGTGGCCTATCGCTGGTGGCAGCGCTGGTACTGGGCCTGGGAATTTGTTCTTGGGGCCTATTGCTCGCGGCAGCACTGGTACTGGACCTGAGAATAAAATCCTGATTGCTGGCAGCTGCCTGGTTTCCAGAGTGCCGTGTCCTTTTTAGGAGGGACCCATTCTTCCTCTGAATCATTTGCCAATTCACTATTCTCAATCGGTTCAAATGCCGAATTTGATTCGGAATCAGAATTGGAATCTGATGTGAACTCCCCGCTGCTCTTATTAGTCATGGAGAGGATCTGGAACGCCTCCTCACTAGTATAAAATCTTTTGGACATGACGCTGCTGGCTGTGTGACAGGTGGCAGGTGACGGTGTGGGCTGTGCGATGGGTGGCAAGTGACGTTCACTGATAGGTGATGAAAGTGTCACAGGCGATGGTCACTGATGACAGGCCATGGATGGTGACGGGTGATGATCACTGACGGGTGACAGGCCACGGTCACTGATAGGTGATGGGTGCACCGCTGACGGTCACTGATGGGTGACAGGGCATGTTCACTGATGGGTGATGGGTGCACCGCTGACAGTCACTGATGGGTGACGTGTGATGGATGACACGCTACATGGCTGCCTTCCGACTCACCAATTGGGATCACCAATTATTCCAACTTTCACAGCACAGCCAGATGTGCAGGCCAACACCCAAAATTTCACAGCGATTGATTGTTTTTATCTGTTTTTGCCTGACACTTTGCTGCAATTCATTGTGGACCAAACAAATTTATATGCCCAGCAGTATATTGCCAACAATCCCCAATCATCAAATCATCATATGCCCGTACGTTTGAGTGGAGAGATCTGAATTTGGAGGAGTTCAAATTGTTTATTGGCCTCCCCATAAACATGCGGATTACATCACTGAAGGGTGACAGGTGCACCGCTGACGGTCCCTGATGGGTAACGGTGATGGATGACAGGCTACGGTCACTGATGGGTGATGGCTGACAGTCACTGAGGGGTGATAGCTGACAGTCACTGATGGGTGACGGGTGATGGGTTACGGTCACTGATGGGTGACAGTTGACGGGCACTGATGAGTGATGGTCACTGATGGTAGTCTCTTATGTGACAGGTGCACTTTATGGGGTGACTGTTGGGTGACAGATGACAATGGGGGGGGGGGGCGATGGGACAAGTGTTGTGCTTGGTGCATACAATACACACAGATCGGTAACTCACTGCTCCTGGCTCTTCTCTCCTCACACTGGAAACGGTGTGTGAGGAGAGAAGAGCTGGTAACAGCTAGTTACCGCTCTGTGTTTACATTTAGTGATCAGCTGTGAAAGGATCGCAGCCGATCGCGTGGTAAACAGCCACCGGCTAATGGCTTTTTACCAGTGTCGGTGACGAGCAGTGTTCCTGGGAACAGGCCACCACCGCCGTGCACGCGCAGCGCGCTCGCACACATGCGCCGTGCACAGTGGGGCGGAACATCTGTGATCGGCCTTGACTTCATCATGGCCGATCACGTGGTAAACAGCCATGCCCAATGGCTGTTCACCCCCCTCGGTGGCGAGTGGTGTCTCCGTGACATTCCGCCACCGAAGGTACAGGGATGCGCACACACGATCGTGCGCAATCCCTGTTTAAATGGGCGGACGTCATATGACGCCCGCCCAGAGCGAGAGCCGAGCCGCCTGGCCATCATATGACGGCCGGCGGGTGGCAAGCAGTTAATGTCTAAACCGCTGGTAACAAAAATGACTACAAGCCTAAGTGAAAATGTCCAAATTGGGCTCAATTAGCCATTTTCCCTCCCCGGTATCAGGTGACTCGTTAGTGTTACAAGGTCTCAGGTGTGAATGGGGAGCAGGTGTGTTAAATTTGGTGTTATCGCTCTCACTCTCTCATACTGGTCACTGGAAGTGCAACATGGCACCTCATGGCAAAGAACTCTCTGAGGATCTGAAAAAAAGAATTTTTGCTCTCCATAAAGATGTCCTAGGCTATAAGAAGTTTGCCAAGACCCTCAAACTGAGCTGCAGCCAAGACCATACAGCGCTTTAACCGGGCAGGTTCCCCTCAGAACAGGCCTTGCTATATTCAACCAAAGAAGTTGAGTGCGTGTGCTCAGCATCATATCCAGAGGTTGTCTTTGGGAAATAGATGTATGAGTACTGCCAGCATTGCTGCAGAGGTTTAAGGGTTGGGGGCTCAGCCTGTCAGTGCTCATACTATACGCCGCACACTGCATCAAATTAGTCTGTATGGCTGTCGCCCCAAAAGGAAGCCTCTTCTAAAGATGATGCACAAGAAAGCCTGCAAACAGTTTGCTGAAGACAAGCAGACTAAGGACATGGGTTACCGGAACCATGTCCTGTGGTCTGATGAGACCAAGATAAACTTATTTGGGTTAGATTTTGTCAAGCGTGTGTGGTGGCAACCAAGTGAGGAGTACAAAGACAAGTGTGTCTTGCCTACAGTCAAGCATGGTGGTGGGAGTGTCATGGTCTGGGGCTGCATGAGTGCTGTTGGCACTGGGGATCTACGGTTCATTGAGGGAACCATGAATGCCAACATGTACTGTGTCATACTGAAGCAGAGCATAATCCCCTCCCTTCGGAGACTCGCCTGCAGGGCAATATTCCAACATGGTAACAACCACAAACACACCTTCAAGACGACCACTGCCTTGCTAAAGAAGCTGAGGGTAAAGTTGATGGATTGGCCAAGCATGTCTCCAGACATAAACCCTGTTGAGCATCTGTGGGGCATCCTCAAACAGAAGGTGGAGGAGCGCAAGGTCTCTAACATCCACCAGCTCCGTGATGTCATCATGGAGGAGTGGAAGAGGACTCCAGTGGCAACCTGTGAAGCTCTGTTGAACTCCATGCCCAAGATGGTTAAGGCAGTCCTGGAAAATAATGGTGGCCACACAAAATATTGACAGTTTGGGCCCAATTCAGACATTTTTACCTAAGGGTGTACTCACTTTTATTGCCAGCGGTTTAGACATTAATGGCTGTGTGTTGAGTTATTTTGAGGGGACAGCATATTTACACTGTTATACAAGCTGTACGCTCACTACTTTACATTGTAGCAAAGTGTAATTTCTTCAGTGTTGTCACATGAAAAGATATAATAAAATATTTAAATAAATGGGAGGGGTGTACTCACTTTTGTGAGATACTGTATACTGTATATATACATATACACTGTATACAGTATGATCAGGGGAAAAAAGGACATTGCCCCCTGTGAAAGTTGAGGAAAATGATAAGTGAGAAAAGGAGATGTTGATGGACAAAAGAGAATGATCACATAGGGCAGAAAAAAGAATGGATGGAAGAGAAAGAGAATTATCAGAAAGGAGAGTAGGCATGCAAGTGAAAGCGAATAACAGAGGAAGGAGAGAAATCATGGATATAAGTGTAAAATGACCTGAAATGAGAATGAACATGTATGGATTTGGAAGGGAAATAACATGGAGGTGAGCATGGTTGGAAATGATGAGAAATGGCCAGAAAGGACAGCTGACAGAGATGAAAGTGGAAGGAAATAATTAGACAAGAGTGCAGTCATGGATATCCAGAGAGAACAGCAGGCATTCATTCAGTGGAGGAGAATGATCACAAAGGGCAGGTACATGGTTGTTGATGGAAGTGAAGAATAATGATCACAAAGAGGAGAGCAAGCTTGATGGATGTGGAGGAAAGTGGTAAGACAGAAGAGCAGTTATATATAAAATTACAAACAAATTAAGATTACTGATATCAAAAATCAAGTGAAAATTGTGAAACCAAGCTGCAACTTCTTGTAAGATACACACAAAACATACACCTTTCAATAATTCAGTTGCTCTAGACTCCTGACACATTAACAAATAAATATAATGGAAAAATGAAGATCACAAATAAAGTCGATCCGATGAAAGATGAAAAACATTGATGTGAAGCTGACAAACGATGCACCCAAAGAATGTGAAAGGAGAGAGATGGCTTCCACCACTACACTCACTGCCGCTTACCGACTTCCAATGATCTCCTATCAAGGGAGATCACAAGCGCTTTTGGCTTAATACCCAGCCCGGGCCTTTGGTAAACACAGCAATGATCTCAGCGTCTTCCTGAATAACACCACTCAAAGGTACATATTGCCATATGATACCCATAAATAAATAAAGGCTTCCATAGTGTAAAATCTTTGTGGTAATTTAATAAGTAAAAAAGTATTGCACTCACAGTTAGGTAGAATATGTAAAGCATAAAAAAAAACAAGCCGGCCGGCTCTCCAATGCAGCCCGTCACTCCGGGACCTGCGTGAACGCAGTGTTGTCAGCACGTTGCTCCTCCCTACGCGTTTCCTCAGAACTGTCATCGTCCAGGGGCACTGGATGTGGAGGAAAGTGGTAAGACAGAAGAGCAGTTATATATAAAAGTGAAAGAGAATGATCACAGTCAGAAGAATGTAGGGCGTGGATGGAAATGGAAGAAAATAATGAGTGAGGAGAGCAGACATGGATGGTTACGAAGGGGAATGGGCATAGATAAAGCAGGTGCAGTAGCAATCAGGATGTAGAAACACAGTGCTTAATAGCGAAGTGAAAACTGCTCTCCCTTCTAACATTTTAAAAGTGCTAGTGCATATATGAAACAATGCATAAAGTGCAAAACCTTAATAAATCAATGCAATAAACATACATAAAGTGATGTACAATACATGAAATGGTGCTTATGGATAAACTGCTGTGAATTCAATTAATTATCAAAGAGTCCAATATGTGATTTCAAGTATGCTCCCAGTGAAAGATGTGCAAAACAATTCCATCTCCAGGACCTGGACATTTTTGAGGGGAAAGAAAAATCAGGTACGAGAACTTTTTTAAAAAAAATACAGATAGGAATGGCTACATCTCGAAAAAATCCCACATGGGTGACCAACATACCGAAGCGGCAACTGACCAGAATATATACGTAACTGTACCCACATAGAAGATTATGATACCCTTGCAGAAATCATTACCAATAGATTTTTGGCCAAAGGATACAAAGAATACAACAAAAGACAGCTAGAGAAAGTCAAAAGCGACATAGGGGCCATCAATAGGAACACACTATTGGAAAAAAATGATGAAAATCCTACTGATAGTGGATTCAATTTCAAATTGGCATTAAGCACAGGATTCAGCAGGCAAATTAAAAAAAAAGAAGCTATAATCTAAAAACATTGGCCCATACTGAGGAAGGTCCCTGGCCTAAGAAATGAGTTAGTTAAAAACATCCCGGATCCCCCTTGTAAAATGATCACATTCTTGAACCTCTTTGATTCTCCTGATCTTTTGCACATATTGTTTTGACTCTCTCTTATTGTCAAACTCAGGCAACATTTATCTTGGCACTAGTACAAACGGTTAAAGATCTGTAGCCTGTTGGGCTCTATGTTTGCTATTCAATGTCCCTCCCTAAGTTAAAAATGCTCCAATATATACAAGTGTATTGTGATGTTAGGGGATGTTTAGCTCAATGGTAGATGCATTTTTTAGTGAGTCCATGCCAGACAAGAACTATAGTAAGGGCCACTTTTATTAAATTAAATTAAAGCAAAGTTCATAAACATGGATTTCTCATTCAGGAGTCTTCTCCAACAAAAAATAACAAAAAAGCTAGCTCACCTGGCAATATTTCAGCAGCTCTGCCCCTGTTAGCATTGGTATTCCTGACCACAGACTCCTCAGGCTCCCTTATCCTTAGTTGCAGCACCTCACTGCTCAGGCTCCACTTGGCCCGCACCTCAAGCTTGCTCCCTCCAGAGACTTGTGGATTCACTCCAGCCCCCTGGACCTGCAATCCGCTTCCGCTTTCTCGACCTCCCAGACCTGCGTAGCTGTACCGACTCTCCTTTTCTTTGCACAAGGAATCCCCCTCACTAGGATTGCTGTCTCCAACAGGAATTCCCAGCTCTCCTGACAGGTCTCTGTCTCCATTTGTGCTGATGGACAACTGCTGGTACCCAGTGCAGTTTTGGAGCAATACACAGTCACAGGGATCAGTTTAGGGTTTTTATTCACAAGTCTCAGAACAGATACCACCTTCCAGCTTCCTCTGGCTACAGTCCAGTGAGTGAGATGGAACCTCTCTAGACCAGATCCCTTGTGTTGAGGTTCTGCAATCAGTTACAAGCAAGGTCCAGGCCCTCAGCTCTGACACTGCTGAGGTCTCTAGAACGGCAGTACAGTCCATGAGCTACCTAGGGACAGCAACCCCTCTGGTTTCTCCCCTCCTGGGGACAAGGAACCCCCCTCTCCAGAGTTTGACTATTAGTCACCATCCCAGCCACCTTCTGGACACTTCTCTACAGGGACTGGCTGGAACCTAATAAATATTCAGGCTGGTTAGTCTGAATCTCCTGCCCTAGCTATGGAAGAAATCAAACTCACAGCCTGTGAAACCCTGAACAGACCAGTCCAAACCATCACTGCTCCCTTGATTACAGAAAAAAATGACACTTTGTAAAGTAGTGTACAGCTTGTTATAACAGTGTAAATTTGCTGTCCCCTAAAAATAACTCAACACACAGCCGTTAATGTCTAAACTGCTGGCAACAAAAGTGAGTACACCCTTAGGTGAAAATGTCCAAATTGGGCCCGAAGTGTCAATATTTTGTGTGGCCACCATTATTTTCCAGCACTGCCTTAACCCTCTTGGGCATGGAGTTCACCAGAGCTTCACAGGTTGCCACTGGAGTCCTCTTCCACTCCTCCATGATGATTTAATGGAGCTGGTGGATGTTAGAAACCTTACACTCCTCCACCTTTCATTTGAAGATGCCCCACAGATGCTCAATAGGGTTTAGGTCTGGAGACATGCTTGGCCAGTCCATCACCTTTACCCTCAGCTTCTTTAGCAAGGCAGTGGTCATCTTGGAGGTGTGTTGGGGGTCGTTATATTGAAATACTGCCCTGCGGCCCAGTCTCCTAAGGGAAGGGATCACGCTCTGCTTCAGTATGTCAGTCACAGTACATGTTGGCATTCATGGTTCCACCAATGAACTGTAGCTCCCAAGTGTCGGCAGCACTCATGCAGCCCCAGACCATGATACTCCAACCACCATACTTAACTGTAGGCAAGACACACTTGTCTTTGTACTCCTCACCTTGTTGCCGCCACACACGCTTGACACCATCTGAACCGAATAAGTTTATCTTGGTCTCATCAGACCACAGGACATGGTTCACGCAATCCATGTCCTTAGTCTGCTTGTCTTCAGCAAACTGTTTCCTGGCTTTCTTGTGCATCATCTTTAGAAGAGGCTTCCTTCTGGGACGACAGCCATGCAGATCAATTTGATGCAGTGTATGGTGTATGGTCTGAGCACTGACAGGCTTACCCCCCACCACCACTTCTTCGACCTCTGCAGCAATGCTGGCAGCACTCATACGTCTATTTCCCAAAGACAACCTCTGGATAAGACGCCGAGCATGTGCACTCAACTTCTTTGATCGACCATGGTGAGGTCTGTTCTGAGTGGAACCTGTCCTGTTAAACCACTGTATGGTCCTGGCCACTGTGCTGCAGCTCAGTTTTAGGGTCTTGCCAATCTTCTTATAGCCTAGGCTATTTTTATGTAGAGCACCAATTCTTTTTTTCAGATCCTCAGAGTTATTTGCCATGAGGTGTCAAGTTGAACTTCCAGGGACCAGTATGAGAGAGTGAGAGCGATAACACCAAATTTAACACACCTGCTCCCCATTCACACCTGAGACCTTGTAACACTAATGAGTCATATGACACCGGGGAGGGAAAATGGCTAATTGGGCCAATCTGGACATTTTCACTGAGGGGTGTACTCACTTTTGTTGCCAGCAGTTTAGACATTAGTGGCTCTGTGTTGAGTTAGTTTTAGGGGACAGCAAATTTGCACTGTTATACAAGCTGCACACTCACTACTTGACATTGTGACAAAGTGTCATTTCTTCAGTGTTGACACTTGAAAAGATATAATAATATATTTTCGAAAATGTGAGGGGTGTACTCACTTTTGTGAGATACTATATATATATATATATATATATATATATATATATATATATATATATATATATATATATATATATATATATATAGTTCTGTGGATTCCTAATGATTCCTAGGGCTCCAAAAAAAATAGTAAATGTACATTGTTTTACCTGCAAAAAAATGTGCATTTACCGTATTTATTTATTTTTAAAGTGAACTTATCCCTTAAAAAAATTTTTTTTTTTAAAAATTCACTGTTTAACCACTTCCTGCCTGTCCCATTGTGGAGTGATGTCCGCAATGTGGCTCCGTTATCCTGTATGGACATCATATGACGTCCAGCAGTATAAGCTGCGATCGGTGGTGCTGTGTGTCACTCTGACACACCCTATCTCTGATCGTGGTAAAGAGCCTATGACATAGGCTCTTTACCACATGATCAGTTGTGACCAATCACAGCTGATCACAGCGGTAACTAGGAAGTGCCGATATTCGGCTTTCCTCGGTTCGCACTGACAGGGAGAGCCGATCAGTGGTTCTCCTGTCAGAGGGGGGTCCGCGCTAATATGCAGCGCATTGATTATCAGCGCAGCGCCCATCAGAGGTGCCCACCACAGCTGCCAATCAGTGCCCATCAGATGCCAGTCAGTGCTCACCAAAGTGACAGTCAGTGCCCACCAATGTGCCAATCAGTGCCCATCAGAGTGATAATCAGTGCCCATTAGTAACGCCTGTCAGTGCCCTTCACAGATGCCAATCACTGCACCACAGTAATGACTGTCAGTACCTCCTCATCAGTGCTGCCTATCAGTGTCATCAATTAGTGCCCATTATTGCTATCTATTAGTGCCCATCAGTGCCACCCATTAGTGCCCATCAGTGCCTCCTATTGGTGCTTATCAGTGCTGCATATCAGTGCCTCCTATTGGTGCCCATCAGTTCTGCATATCAGTGCCCATCAATTCTACATATTAGTGTCTCCTCATCAGTGCCACTTTATCAGTGCCAACTCATCAGTGCCGCCTCATGAGTGCCCATCCCTGAAGGAGAAAACAAAATTTTATAACTAAAACAAAGAAAAACTTTTTTTCCCCAGAAATTTCTGCCTTTTTTAGTTTGTATAGCAAAAAATAAAAAACCCAGTGGTGATCAAATACTACCAAAAGAAAGCTCTATTTGTGGGAAGAAAATTATAAAAATGTAGTTTGAGTACAGTGTTGCATGACTGCGCAATTGTCATTCAAAGTATGTCAGCACTGAAAGCTGAAAATTGTCCTGGGCAGGAAGGAGGGGAAGTACCTTGTATTGAAGTGGTTAGATTTATTTTGTGGACTGAAATTTTCCTGTAAAAAACAGACAAGTTTCAACATAAAATTTATATGCAGGTGGTGCTGCTGATGCAATATCAGACCAGCTTCATGACTATTTAGGCGAAGAAAAATTACTCTTGCGCACTGGTGTGTTGGCTAAAAAAGTCCCAAAAGTTCAAGAAGGACTATGGATTTCGGCTTTGCTGCTCTCAAAGGATGGGATTGTCCTAGTGTTGAAAGAAAAGAAGAAAAAAGAGAGCGCACCAGCCTAGTGCATTATCCTTGACAGGTTTATTTAATTAAAAACAAGAGTAGTTTTTATCCTGTCAAGGATAATGCACTAGGCTGGTGCGCTCTCTTTTTTCTTCTTTTCTTTCATGACTATTTAGGGGCTTGGAAAAAGTCAGATTTAGGACTTACCACATATGGGGCGTACACGACCGGACTGGTCTTTTCGACCGGACTGGTCTGACGGATGCCGACGGACCAAATCCGGCGAACAATCCGATCGTGTGTGGGCTTCACCAGACCTTCAACTGACTTTTCCAGTCGCAAATCTGACGGACTTTAGATTTGGAACATGCTTCAAATCTTTATCGTGTGTAGGCAAGTCCGGTCGTTAGAAAGTCCGTTGAAAGTCCGCCAAAAGTCTGGCGAAAGTCTGTCAGACGGGCTGTCGGACTTTTGTAGGTGAAAAGTCTGACCCTGTGTACACGGCAATAGAGTTGAAATGTTTCTATTGTGGGGGGTATATTTCTAGAAATCATATTTGGAGGTAATGCACAGAGGGTTAGAATTTCACCTATTAGTGATCTATGGGACATTCCCTCCATTGAGCCTTACATAAATAATGTACAGGAATAACACAATTAACTAGATCTGAACAACCTTTAAATTATTTATGTTTCAAAAATGTGCTTTCCCTAAATAAAATAATAAATCGTCAGTAGCATAACAAGTGTGAGATTGCAGCCATGCTTTTGAATATTTTATCTGATGCCATGTCAGATGTTTTGTTTTCTTAACAACATTTACCAAGAAAGAGTGGTCTATTTTTCAAAATGAACAATACAGTACAGATAGTAAAGTTTGCATTTAACTCTCTGTAGGTGAAAAGAGAAAGCTCAAAATATGTCCTATTTAAAATTTCTCGATAGAGTGGGGAAGACTAAAGCAGGGTATACATGTTCAGTTTTTTCGTTGAACGAAAAAACAAAACTGACAGATCTCCACATCAACACAAACAAAGTGAGACTCTCCCTCCATCAGTAGACACAGATCAGCGCTTGCACCAATTGGTTGAAAGTGCTGTTGAACTGAGCGGTACACATGTGCTGAAAGGTGTATGGTTTCTTTTGATTTTTGGTCCATGTATACCCCGCTTTCAATTTTTTTTTTCTGTCTCTCTCTTGGGAGAATTATCCTAATTTCCTGTCCCTGTAACCCCCCCATAGAGAGAAATTAGGGGTTTCATAGTTACCAGGGAAAGAAGCCACAGATAGCAATAAAAATGTTGTCAGAAGTTTAAGCCTTTCCCATTTTACTGAGAATTTGCTTTGTCTATATTCCTATTGGCAGTTATGTGTCCATACTGAATATGAGAAAAATATCAAATAGGAATACAAAGAGCAATACAAACCCTTACACACTTTCCCCCCCGACCAAAAAATAAAAATATGTGGCTGGAGTTGAGCTTTAATTAAGTTTGCTTAGTTCATATCAGGGCTGGTCTTATATCTTAGCAATCTTTGGGCAATGATTTTCCTGTTCCTAAAGTAGAGTTGTCACTGCATCATGAACTGTAAACTGACAGTAGGTAAAATAAGTCCATTCAAAGCAGTTACTAAGATCCAACACCAGAGTACATTTATAGCTTCCTCTCAGAGATCCAGCCACTACTTTTTATATGCAAATTCCCACATTTTCAGAAAACTGAGAGCCTACTTTTTGTGCGCTCCCCTGTGCCATTGATTAATGCAAAAAATGTAGAGTTTCCTTCCATCCCTCCTTCAACCAAAAAAAAGGGTATCACGTAAACTTTAAAGTTCCTGCTTAGTAAAGTCAAGAGTGTTTCCTCTCTTGCTCTGCCCTTTTCTGTAATATAGTCTGCATAATCTTGCAACATTTCCTATGCAGAGACACGACTATTGTTTTCTTATCTAGAACAATATTTCTTTAAAAACAATGCACTCCTAGCTTAGATAATCACCTAGCAGAGGTGATGGCAACAAGACCTTGTGAGTCAGAGTAGGCAAGGGATTATCTCTAATAGGTTCAAAAGGCAGACTTTGAAAAGCTGAGTGAATCAGGTTGAAAAAGCACATGGAGACAATGGAGGTACAATGGAGGTACATGTGGAACAATAGTATTAATGTAAAATATAAATAGTATAGAAAAGTACTCATGGCAAAATTTTGATCTAGGCCAGATTGTAGAAAGATCAGGATCTCCCTACTGAGTATTCCCTGGGAGGAAATGTTTTGACCTTGCACCATGCAAGTATGCTTTCCATGTACGATAGTAGACATTGCGTGAGGTGGATTTTTTAGGTTTCAGGAAAGACCGTGTTAAAAAGATCCCTATCTCAGGAAGGATGTACTGGGAATGGAGCGAGTACAAAGAAGGGCAACAAAGCTAATAAAGGGTCCAGAGGATATTAGTTATGAGGAAAGGTTGCGAGCACTGAACTTATTCTCTCTGGAGAAGAGATGCTTGAGAGGGGATATGATTTCAATATACAAATACCATACTGGTGACCCCACAATAGAGATAAAACTTTTTTGCGGAAGGGAGTTTAACAAGACACGTGGCTACTCATTAAAATTAGAAGAAAAGAGGTTTAACCTTAAACTACGTAGAGCAGGGATATGCAATTAGCGGACCTCCAGCTGTTGCAAAACTACAAGTCCCATCATGCCTATGCCTCTGGGTGTCATGCTTGTGGCTGTCAGAGTCTTGCTATGCCTCATGGGACTTGTAGTTCTGCAACAGCTGGAGGTCCGCTAATTACATATCCCTGACGTAGAGGGTTCTTTACTGTAAGAGCAGCAAGGATGTGGAATTCCCTTCCACAGGCGGTGGTCTCAGCGGTAGGGAATCAATAGTTTCAAGAAACTATTAGATAAGCACCTGAACGACTGCAACATACAGGAATATACAATGTAATACTGACATATAATCACACACATAGGTTGGACTTGATGGACTTGCGTCTTTTTTCGACCTCACCTACTATGTAACTATGCATGTAACTATATCTCTTAGGTACAGATCTATTTTTTCTTATATCAGCATATCTTGTGATAGTTACCTCTAAACAGCTGTGCATGATGCTTCCCTGGCATCCAAATTAGCAATTTAAATATACAGTGCTATAACCTAAACAATATTATATATCCAAAAAATATGTCTATATCTTATTGGTAAATACAAATATCCATCATGCCAGTGCGTAAAAAAACATTTTATTCCAGTGCTAAGTGACCCATAATAAAAATCAATTAATGCCCAAGAAACAAAAACTGCAGTGTTTAACCACTTTAGCCCCAGAAGGATTTACCCCCCTCCTGACCAGAGCATTTTTTGCGATACGGCACTGTGTCAATTTAACTGACAATTGCGCGGTCGTGCAAAGTTGCACCCAAACAAAATTGATGTCCTTTTTTCCCCACAAATAGAGCTTTCTTTTGATGATATTTGATCACCTCTGCGGTTTTTTTTTTTGCGCTATAAACAAAAAAAAGAGCGACAATTTTGAAAAAAAGCAATATTTTAAACTTTTTGCTATAATAAATATCCCCAAAAAATATATAAAAAAACTAATTTTTTTCTCAGTTTAGGCCGATATGTATTCTTTTACATATTTTTGGTAAAAAAAATTGCAATAAGAGTATATTGATTGGTTTGTGCAAAAGTTATATCGTCTACAAAATAGGGGATAGATTTATAGCATTTTTATTATTATTTTTTTTTTAGTAATGGCGGCGATCTGCAATTGTTGTCGTGACTGCGACATTATGGCGCACACATCGGACACTTTTGACACCATTTTGGGACCATTGTCATTTATACAGCTATCAGTGCTATAAAAATGCACTGATTATTGTGTAAATGACAATGGCAGGGAAGGGGTTAAGCACTAGGGGGCGATCAAGGGGTTAAGTGTGTCCTAGGGAGGTGTTCTAACTGTGGGGGGGATGGGCTACCACTGACATGACAGCAATCACTGCTCCTGATGACATGGAGCAGTAGATCCCTGTCATGTCACTAGGCAGAACGGGGAAATGCCTTGTTTACAAGGCATCTCCCCGTTCTTCCACTCCGTGACAGGATTGCGGGCCCCCGGAGGACATTGAGTCCGCTGGACCCGTAGCAATGGTCACGGAGCACACGGCTGGCGCAGGCGCCCACATCGCCACGATTTAAAGGGGACGTACCTGTACGCCCATTTGCCCAGGCCGTGCCATTGTGCCGCCGTACATGGTTGTGCACTGGTCGGCTAGTGGTTAACCCTTTATTTCCAAAGCACTCTTTGTAGTCTATCACTCTTATAAATATATGTCCACCAAATGAATCTTCAATCAATGCAACCTAGTTGCCAATCTTATATATTCCTTGACCCATGTGAAACACTTTCCTTCCCCCAATGTATAATATATATTAATAATGGATATTTAATTTAAATACATTTTGTTTACTATTATGCAATATGTATCTAATGTTTGCTTTATAAGGGAAAAGGAGTGGACAGACTGCATCCTTGGGAAAAGTTAAAGTGTTATTAAACCCACAACAGTAAAAATCAGTCTGTATATGCCGTAAAGTATGTTTTTTATACTTACTGTGAAACCTAGTGAGTATAATCCTCTGCATTGTGTAAAAATACTGTGTGTAAAAAAGCTGTTTGATCCTGTATGCACAGATCCTCCCCCATTGCCTCTAAAACATGTCCGGATAACACAGAGTCTATAGAGTCAGGCTGCAAATGCTCAGTTTGGTGTGTATTGCTAGAGAGTTTTTTTTTTTTTTCTTGGAAGGGAACATGTGATCAGCACAGGGACAATCAGCACTGTCCAGACAGGGTCAGGGGTCCTGCATCCTTATAGAAAAGCCAGTGCTGTATGAAAACTCCTCCTACAAGCTTTAACCAGGCACTGAGAGAAGTCATAAGACTGCTATTTACTGCTGATGAGAAAAGGTATTTAGCAGTTTAAATTTACTAAAATTATTGCATTTCCATGTTTTGTGTGCTGTAGGAGACCAGCTATATTGAATGCAGGGTCCTGGGTTTAGTAACACTTTAAACAGGTTTAAAACGTGTGACCTGTAAGTAGGACAGGCTTAACAGGAGCATCATACTCTTATTTATACAAACAGTATCTGTGTTTGAATCACATATATATTTTATATATATTTGTGTTTATAAATCATATCATACTGTATATAGGGAAGAATGATGTCATCATTTATAGACAGATCATAACAGCATTAGTTGAGTATTCATATCACTTCATATAAGTATCTTTCTTTGTCTCATTGTCTCAAATATCCCAAATCTTGACCATAAAAAAGAGTATTTATGAGAAATGAAAGATGATGGATTGTGCATGGATATAAAATCAATTTTGAGGTCTGACAGGTGTAAAATTCTATTCGGAGACTTGGCTGCTTTATAGACCAACTGAGATTCTCAATGTTACTAAAATAATATTTACTATAATGTTTCACTTCACGTTTACCCACTCATGTAGAGATTAGGAAAAGAACAGTACTTGGCTGTAAGGACAGGGTGGGTAGTTAATTTTACTAGGTGACTGGGCCTAAAGGAAATATCTAACACAAGAACCTCAAATCAGAAATAAACATAATGTTGATTAAATTTGGTAGTATAGTATCTAAATACTAACCCAGTAAGAAAGCTATAGTCATGCTAAATATTGTTACTAAGCTGCCACTACCATGCCATGGCAAGAAAAATCTGGTACCTGTGTTTGCTTCTGATTTCAATGATGCCCTTTTTTGGGCTGTTTATGTCATTGACAGGGTCTATTTTCACCTCTCCTCTTGTGTGTTTTTCGGAGCATTTTTTTTACTAGATTACAGTCTGACATTTTGAAACTCCCATTTTATTCTTTTTGTGCTCCTTGATATCTATCAACCAGGCATCCAGGATATCAATCAGCTGAAATGGTCTCACAATGGTCAGCCTTAAACTGGAGTACCAGAGGAACTGTTTCATGTGTAAATAGACAATAAAGGTGAACCATCAACTAAATCCATATAAATAGGTACTGATTTATTTCTTGTTTGAATATTATTGCTGTGGCAAATTCCATGTCCATAAAGTTCCCTCCAGTCCAGCTTAGCTAAGCAATGAATTTCATGGCCCTCAATGATAAATTCGATAGGGACAACAAAATGAGATGGAAAAATGAGTGGAAAATTAACTTCATTTTCTTCATGGATCAATGGGCAGAAAGATTGAGTAACGGAGTTTATTCGTTCAGACTCAACCGAAGTGTGGGTTCTAAGCACTAACCGGCATTCACCAGAGCTCCTGTAGGTGGAAATGGCATTTGCTGCATGTTAGTACAATGTTGCAGTCTCAGGATCTCCAAACCAGAAGGTGAGAAAGCTATGGGCTAGTAGCAGATATAGGAGGTAGGGATCAAGCAGAAGCATAGTCACTAAATAAGCCAAAGATCAGTAACAAATGGTTTCAGGTTGGGTTAAAGTGGAAGAATAGTCAGGGAACAAGGGAAAAGTCGATTATGAATGGTAGTGGAGATAAGGATAGCTGCAGGTATGCAAAGTAGCAAGATATTGGAAACAGAGAGCTCAATAATCTGACAAACAAGAAGTGCAGAGACATGGCTTAAATCAGGAAGTTCATGAGAGGAGCAAAGAGTTCAAGGTTAACCAGAAATAAGGCAAGATTGTCCTAAACGACAGGCAGCTGTCCAGCACTTTTTTTTAAATCAAATGCTTTTTATTGAAAAATAAATTCTTAATTTTACATTTTATGCATCACAAGAAGAATAATACAAAATACCATCCCCCCTTTCCTCCCCCTCCTCCAACTCCCCGCCTCCCTCCCCCCTCCCACCTCAACCCCCACCCACTTCACTCACATCCCAGCCAATTCTTCCTCATATAGACTCATACTTCCATCTCATTTATTCATTCCCTACTCACTTCCCTCCCTCCCCCCTCACTCTTCTCCGTTTTATTTATAATTGGGGTTCTTCCACCTCTAACCACCATTTCCACACTTTCTCATATTTCTTAATATTGCCCCTTTTATAGTAAGTGAATTTTTCTTTCCACAAAGTGTCTTTCATCACCATCATCCATTCTACCACTGTCGGAGGGACCTTTGCCTGCCACTTTTGTGCAATCAAATTCCTTGCTTGAAACAGACATCTAATAATTGCAATCCGTGTATATCCTAACCAGCCATTCTCTTCCACCAATCCCAAGACGCATGTCCTGGCTTCCAAGACCAGAGATGTCCCAAATACGGAATTTATTTATATCACTATTTTATTCCAATATCTATGCAACTTGGGACATCTCCAGTAGGGATGAGCTTCGAGTTCGAGTCGAACTCATGTTCGACTCGAACATTGGCTGTTCGCAAATTCGCCGAACAGCGAACAATTTGGGGTGTTCGCGGCAAATTCGAATGCCGCGGAACTCCCTTTAAAAGTCTATGGGAGAAATCAAAAGTGCTAATTTTAAAGGCTTATATGCAAGTTATTGTCATAAAAAGTGTTTGGGGACCTGCGTCCTGCCCCAGGGGACATGGATCAATGCAAAAAAAAGTTTTAAAAACGGCCGTTTTTTCAGGAGCAGTGATTTTAATAATGCTTAAAGTCAAACAATAAAAGTGTAATATCCCTTTAAATTTCGTAGCTGGGGGGTGTCTATAGTATGCCTGTAAAGGGGCGCATGTTTCCCTTTAGAACAGTCTGACAGCAAAATTACATTTCAAAGGAAAAAACCCATTTAAAACTACTCGCGGCTATTGCATTGCCGACAATACACATAGAAGTTCATTGATAAAAACGGCATGGGAATTCCCCACAGGGGAACCCCGAACCAAAATTTAAAAAAAAAATGACGTGGGAGTCCCCTTAAATTCCATACCAGGCCCTTCAGGTCTGGTATGGATATTAAGGGGAACCCCGGCCAAAATTTAAAAAAAAAATGACGTGGGGTTCCCCCTAAATTCCATACCAGACTCTTCAGGTCTGGTATGGATTTTAAGGGGAACCCCGTGCCAAAAAAAAAAAAACGGCGTGGGGTCCCCCCAAAAATCCATACCAGACCCTTATCCGAGCAGGTAGGCCGACCTGGCAGGCCGCAGGAAAAGAGGGAGGGACGAGAGTGCGGCCCCCCCCTCCTTAACCGTACCAGGCCACATGCCCTCAACATTGGGAGGGTGCTTTGGGGTAGCCCCCCAAAACACCTTGTCCCCATGTTGATGAGGACAAGGGCCTCATCCCCACAACCCTGGCCGGTGGTTGTGGGGGTCTGCGGGCGGGGGGCTTATCGAAATCTGGAAGCCCCCTTTAACAAGGGGACCCCCAGATCCCGGCCCCCCGTGTGAAATGGTAAGGGGGTACTTACCCCTACCATTTCACTAAAAAACTGTCAAAAAGTTAAAAATGACAAGAGACAGTTTTTGACAATTCCTTTATTTAAATGCTTCTTCTTTCTTCTATCTTCCTTCATCTTCTGGTTCTTCTGGTTCTTCCTCCGGCAACCAGAAGAAGAATATGAAGGAAGATAGATACCAGGACCTGAAGGGCCTGGTATGGAATTTAGGGAGACTCCCACATCATTTTTTTTTAAATTTTGGTTCGGGGTTCCCCTGTGGGGAATTCCCATGCCGTTTTTATCAATGAACTTCTATGTGTATTGTCGGCAATGCAATAGCCGCGAGTAGTTTTAAATGGGTTTTTTCCTTCGAAATGTCATTTTGCTGTCAGACTGTTCTAAACACGGGAAACATGCGCCCCTTTACAGGCATACTATAGACACCCCCCAGCTACGAAATTTAAAGGGATATTACACTTTTATTGTTTGACTTTAAACATTATTAAAATCACTGCTCCTGAAAAAACTGCAGTTTTTAAAACTTTTTTTTGCATTGATCCATGTCCCCTGGGGCAGGACCCAGGTCCCCAAACACTTTTTATGACAATAACTTGCCTATAAGCCTTTAAAATGAGCAATTTTGATTATTCATGTTCGTGTCCCATAGACTTTAACGATGTTCGGGTGTTCGAACAAACTTTTTTCCTGTTCGCATGTTCTGGTGCGAACCGAACAGGGGGGTGTTCGGCTCATCCCTAATCTCCAGACCATATGCACCAGGTCACCCGTCTCATCCCCACACCTTGGATACTTCACATCTGGCCTTCTTCCAAACTTAAACATTTTCAAAGGGGTATAGTATGCTTTATGTAACAGAAATAGATGGGATACAATCTGTGAGGGGGACAATGAAACCACTGGGCCTGATGCCAGTATTCTGCTCCATTGTTCCTCAGTTATTTGCCCAATATCCTCCTCCCATTTGTCCCCCATCACATTCCAATTCAGCCCTACTTATGCACCCATACATGTTGGAAACCAACCCCTTAGACGTCCCTGCATTAACCACCCTTTGGAGAGAGGGCATTTCACTCCACTCTAATGCCCTTTCCCCAAACTGCATGTCCCCACAAGGGGGAGAATTCAGAGAAGCCACTGTAGCCCAACATGGCCCTAACAGCTTTCCAGCTTTTTACCATCAATTGGGCCTTAGGGCACGTAGAGCCAAATGAATCTGCCTCAACTGCATCTACTACTGTATCATGACTAGTATCTGCCAACATCAAATTCCCTCCCACTTCCCTCTCTGTTGGCAGATTGCCCCCTCTCATATGCTGCATCTGTGTGGCTAAAAAATAATTTCTTGGGTTGGTCCCCCTCCTCCCTCGGCAGCTGTAACACTTGCAAAGGGATTCTGGCCACTCTATTCTTCCAGATCAGTTCTCTAAAAACACTGTCCAATTTCCTAAACCAGTGCTTTAGGATCCAAACTGGAGAGTTATGTAACACATACAGAATCTGTGGCATCCAAACCATTGAGAACACACCCGGCATTTCTGTTTTAGTTTTGTCATGAGCGGGACTAAATTACATGCTATATATTGTCTTGGATCTTTTGATATGTTAATTCCCAGATACTTCATTTGGCTTACTACCCTCACTTGGGCTATCTGATGGGTTCAGGGCTCTATAAGGGTGTCAATTGGCAACAGTACCAACTTTTCCCAGCTAATCTCCAACCCCAAGAGGTGGCCAAAATCTCTGACTATGCCCATTGCTGCCTTCAGGGATGTCTGCATGTCCCCCAGGAACAGCAATACATCATCCGCGTACATGGCGACCTTCTCTTCTCTCCACGCCCTCCTAAATGTGTGTACTTCTGATGAGGCTCTCAGGGCAATAGCAGGGGGAATAATGGGCACCCCTGTCTCGTCCCCCTCGCCAACCGAAACCACTCTGAGCTTTCCCCATTTATTCACACTTTGGCTCTAGGTCCCTCGTATAATATTTTGATCCATTTAACAAAGTTAGGCCCAAATTGAAATTCTGCCAAGACTTGCCAAAGGTAATGCCATTCAAGGCTATCAAAAGCCTTGACGGCATCCAATGACAGGATAGCCCTAGTCCCCTCGTTTTCCGTTGGTAACTGGATATTTACGTAAGCCCGCCTTATATTCACACTTGCTGCTCTATTGGGTATAAAACCTATTTGATCTGGATGTATACATTTTTATATTATTCTATTTAATCTCGCCGCTAGTGCCTTTGTTAAAAATTTGAACAGAGAAGGGATATTGGTCTATATGATGTTACTTCCAGTTGATTTTTCCCTTCCTTTGGCAGTACTATAATTGTTGCTTCCGTCATAGATGATGGTAGCTTCCCTTCTCCCACAGCCCAGTTAAGCACCTCCAAGAGTTTTGGGAGCAATATGCAGCCATACCTCTTATATATTTCTATTGGCAAGCCATCCGGACCCGGAGCCTTCTGATTTGCCATATCTGCTGTCGCCTTTTGTAGCTCTTCTAATGTCAGCGGAGCCTCCAATCCCTCTCTGTCCTCCTCTGAAAGTGACGGGATCCTCAACCCCTTAAAAAAAATCCCACATCTCCCCTTCTACATTTATATGTTATGTGCTGTATGTGCTTTTATGATAATTTTTAAATTCATTCACTATTTCTGGGACTGCCCTGGTAATCCTCCCTCCCTCAATCCTAATGGCCGGTATAGTGGAAGATGGTGCGTTTGCCCTGGCTATCAAAGCCAGTATTCAGCCTACTCGCTCCCTCTCCCCAAAAAAACTCTGTTTTTGGATTTGGATTTTTGGAATAGCCTCCTATTCTCTGCTTTAGGCAAGATCTGCTTCTTGTATTCTTCCTGTCTCTCCAACCACTCCTCGTACCTAGCCGGCATTGTGTCAGCCACGTATCGCCTTTCCACGTCTCTAGCATTCCCTCCTGCAATAGTCTCTTTTAATTTTGTTTGTTTCTTAACCTGAGAGATTTGCTGGATTAATACCCCCCCTGAAGAAACGCCTTCAGGGTGTCCCAGATTACCCCCACCGAGGCTGACCGTGCATTTAATTCTATAAACTCCTCCAGGCTGGCAGTTATTTTCCCTGAATTCTCAATCAATTCCAGCCAGAGAGGTTTATCCTCCAATCACTCCTTCTATAGCTATTCCCTATCTTTACTGAAATAAACACGGGTGAGTGATCTGAGAAACTCCTTAACTCATACCTTACTTCTTCCATCATAATCAAGGTCTCTTCATTACAGAGCACAAGATCTATCCTAGACAGGGTGGAATGCGTCTTAGAGTGGCAGAAATACTGTTTTACATCCGGGTACCACCTCCTCCAGACATCCACCAGCCCTATCTCCCCGCAAAACTGACGGAGCGGGCTGCTGGATGTACCACTGTTAGATTCAACTTTTAAATAAGTTGCTTATAGTTTATATTGCTTTGTCAAATTATTGCTTCTTATAGGAATTAAGACACAGAGTCAGGTATGTCTGTATCAAAGTTCTCAGCATAATGGACTGCTGCCTTTTTACTCTTTCAAAGGCCTTTTATAGGCAATTATACAAACAATAGCATTAGCACAACCCCCCCACAAAGGGCAAGGGTAAACAACAACAGGAGTCACCTGGGATACGAACACAAGCTTCAACACCATGGCAATATAGTTACAAGAAAACAAAAGCAGCTTCAATCGAGTTTAACAGCCAAAAAGTTACATTCATAACAGATTTACACGTAGGCATCATATTAAGTGAGAACTCTAAATTAAATCCCTGACCTTATCAATTTCCCCCTTTGACATCATCCTCTCCTTCCCCCTGGGTCCTCATGAATAAGTTCTAGTCAGTTTTTCCCCAGAGTCCTTTCCCTGACCGCGAGTTGTCAGAGGGGTAGAACCCATCCCCCTAGGTATTACCAACATCTTAAAATTCAAGAAGAGGAGTTTTATAGGAGTAGGGTGATGTCAATACACATTTATCGGTATGCCCTGTCTATTCTCCTAATTTTCCTATTTATTTTCCTGTATACACATATATTCGTGATTGTAAGTGATATTAATATTAGAGTAATAATTACCATTGGACTTAACAACCAGTGAAAGGTATTGGTTGCTGTAGAAGACATTCCACTAAATATATCCCACCAATGTGGTGCAGTATCCTGTTGTATCTGTGAGGAAAGATGTACTAGTCTACCTTTGTCAATAATTGCAGATACAAGGTTATTCTGTAGGGTATGTTCTAGTGTTTCTATGTGTTGTCTTAACAACTCTGATTGTTCCAAAACCTGTTTTAGTGGGTCTAAAGAAATTATAAAGGGTGTAGTGTCAGTGAGATTATGTACCTCATAGACTGAAGAGAATATCTTATCGGCGTCTGGTTCAAAAAGATAGGTATCGTTACCCCATTGTAATATTTTAATCTTTTTTATACATCCCGCAAACGGCGCCGATTTATTTAATGCTGACATGGTGCGGTTATCATTAGTAATGATACAAATATGCTGGGGTCCTATTTCTATGAATCTATTGTTCACATTTATCGGTGTTCTTTGCATTTTGCATATGCTAGTTTGGTATTTTAACAAGCAAGGTTCATATACTGGGGAACTTCTGCCACATACCATTCCCTTATTATGCCGCGTACACACGAGCGGACATTACGGCGGACTTTGCCCGGCGGACTGGATTTCGTCGGACAATTCGATGTGTGTGGGCTCCAGCGGACTTTGTTTTCTCAAAAGTTCGACGGAATTAGATTTGAAACTTGCTTTAAATTTATCCGACGGACTCTGCTTTCTAGCGGACAAACCGATCGTCTGTGTGCTAGTCCGACGAACTCAAACTGACGCATGCTCTGAAGCAATTACAAGACGGAAGCGCTCGTTCTGGTAAAACTAGCCTTCGTCTTGAAGCTAGCACATTCCTCTTCTGTCGTCTTTTAATACAGCCTTTTTTTAGGATTGATAATGCGAGAGGAATGAAGTTGTTTTTCTGCTTTATATTCACACAGAGTTCTCACAAACTTCTTTCTTCATGATTTATCCTCCTGCCATGACTAATATAATATTTTGTAACAGCCAGATCTCCATAACTTTTAAATTTTAAAATAGATATTTTTTTTTTTTTTTTTTTTATTTCCGCACTTTAGCTATTTTACAATGTGTGTTAAATGTTAACCACATTTTTGGTGTGTATTTTCAAGTTACCACAATTAACATTCATATTTTGTGTTGTTTTAAAGAACCTTAATGAGGTTGTTGTCCCTTGTTCATTAGACATAGGGGGGTGTATTTAACAAAGGCAAAATCATTTTTCACTCCAATTGGTAATTATACATATAATTCCACATAAAGAGCATTTTGAAGTGTGTTCGCTGTGTATCCGAGGGGCACATGCAAGGAAGCCCAAACCAAAACAATTAATTTTTATTTGACATGATTTTCGGAAAAAATCAGCAGAGCTTCCCCCGAGCTTGTTTTTGACAAAAGGCTTAAATCATTTAAGAATATCAAGTGAAACGTTCACTTGAGAAATTGCACACCAAGTGCACTTGTTGGAAGTGCAGTCGCTGAAAAACTGAGGGGAAGAGCTTAAATTCGGGGAAGCTCTGCTGATTTATTCCTAAAATCATGTAAAATCAAAATAAAATCTTTTTATTTGACAAAAACACACATAGGGGTTGATTTCATAAAGGTAAAAAGCCTGTGCATTTTGGAAATTGCATTTGCCCTCTGCAAGAGCAGTTGCTCCCAAGCTTTATTAAATGTGAAGCAGCTCTGCTGACTTCCATCATCCAATCATGTGCAAGCAAAAATGTTTTTTTTTTTCTTTTACTTGCACAGGATTGGGTACTCTTTGCAAAGTCAAGCTTTTAAATAATTTCTGATGCTCTGGAGCAATTGCACTTGCAGAGGGCAACTGCCCTCTGCAAAGTGCACAGACTATTTGCTTTTCTCAAATCAACCCCATAGTCTTTTCGACCTGTACCTGCCGACTCCCAAACAAAATGGCGTTTTTGAATCAAAAGACATAGGCAAGAATGTAAGGTAAACCAAAAAGTATTTATTTGATAAACAAAAAAATTAGGAAGGCAACACTGGACACACTTTTAGAATCTGGGAAGCCTTTCGTCCCCCAGGACACACATCAAGTTTGAGGACAAGAAAATAGGTATCTTGCGACTATAGGGAGCACAGGGAGCACAGTCAGAACAGACAGAAACCAGGCAATCACTTTCGACTCTTCCGTGTAGCCTTCCCTCCACGCTTCTCTGCAGCCTTCCCTCCACGCTTCTCTGCAGCCTTCCTCGGAGGTTGTGCCTCTGGTGGTGTACTTGGGGCAGGAGGAGGAGGAGGAGGAGGAGTAGGAGTGGCTTCATCTGCCAGATATGTGTTAGCAGTAAGCTCCCCTCTCAAGCCCTTCTGGTAAGCCTGGAAAAATAGACCCTCACAGAGGAGGCGTTGGCCCTTTTCCAACTCCTGTAATCTGCAGGCTATATAGGTGCCATACGCCTCCTCTGCATTGGGAGGTTTACTCAGGATCAGGCTTGCTTCCCGTATGAGCTCTAGGGATTCCTGCTCTGTTGCAGTCATCCTCCTGGGCCTTTTCTGTATAATGCGGAGGGGAGGCACCTGGCACTCCGTGCGGCTTCTACTTGGCCCAGCCACAGCTTCCTCCTCTCTCCCACTGGGCAAGGCCTCCTCCTCTCTCTCACTGGGCAAGGCCCAGGTCATCCTGGGTAAAAAAAAGGGACATAGTTGTAATTTTCTGTTATGCAATCACACACAATTTTCAGCTCATAACTTTCAAAGATAATTACACAAAATAGTAAAGGCTATCTATTTGACCACACCATTATTTCAGATGATCAACAAGATCTGAAGTTACGTATATATTTGGCCACTACTGTCTAGTGATATGTCTACATATTACTCTTTGTGCAGAAGTGATTTTTGATGAAGCACTTTCAAAATGAACACCTTAACATCATTAATAACATTTACACAATCCCAAAATCTTCAAAAAAAAGTATACCTGGCTGAAGCTGGGCGCATCCACTTCATCAATGGTGAAAAGGCCCAGTTCATCCTGGGACTCCTCAGCTGGGGTGGAGGTGGATGGAAGGCTGGAGGGAAGAGTGGATGGAAGGCTGGAGGGAAGGCTGGAGGGAAGGGTGGGGGGAAGGGTGGGGGGAAGAGTGGGGGGAAGGGTGGGGGGAAGGGTGGAAAGGGATTGCCTGGCTTCGGTCTGCTCATCCAGGAATCGCAGTTTGTGGTAATACCACAACTTGGGTACATAAACTTGGTCAGCTGCTGCCCCGGATCTCAGCGACTCCTGGATTTTTCTGTGTTCCCGCTTATACATATTACGCAAGATACCTATTTTCCTGTCCACAAACTTGAGGTCTGCCTGGGGGAGTCGAGTCTTCACAAACTCTAAAAGTGTGCCCAGTGTTGCCTTCCTAACATCACGATTATAATATTGGGGGTGTTTGACCTCCCAGAGGTTTTTCTTCTGCTCATATAGATCAATGAAATGGATCAAAAACTCTTCCTCTTTAAAGGGATTCATTATTTCTGCAAGACAAGACACAAGATCAAAACTTAAATGTCAGTCCCAAATCTCAGGATTAGTTTGTGTTGTAATCTAGGGGACACACACGGGGACACACACAAACACACACACACACACACACACACACACACACACACACACACACACACACACTCTTTAATCTTACCTTCGTTTGTGCCGCTCGCTACTTCCGCACGGACATACGTTGGCCATCGTACTAGCTTTATATACACTGCGCATGTGTCATGCTCCGCCTGCGTCGCCCGCCCCTGACGTTCGTGAGTACGATTTGGCCCCGCCCCTTCACTCTTCGTTGCGCAGTGGGAGTAGATAGCAAAAGATGGCGGAGCGATTAAGTGGAAGTAGCGCGGAGGAAAGCCCGGAGCCCCAAACATCCACATCCCGGAGGAGATATAAGGCCACCAACATGGCTTTTGAAGAGATGGTGGAGATGGTGTCCATATTAAGAAGGGAGGACTACGATGGCAAAAAAGGACCGTACACACGACCCAATATGAGGAAGGACAAAATAATGTCGTCAGTTGTCACCGCTCTGGAAGATAAATTTGGTACAAAACGTTCGAAAGAACAATTGCGGAAGCGGTGGTCTGACATAAAAAGTCGGGAGCCAGAACAATATTGGCGAATAAAGAAGCTGCTGAAAAAAAGTAAGTACTTGTGTTTTACTATTGAGATACAGAACTTGCATGCTGATCCTTATTTTTGGCGGTTTTTCTGCATCGTTCGTAAATACCGTTCTTTGGAATAGATCGGATACTTTAGAAAGTGACGTTATTTTTTCGCCAAATACGATGGGACAGGGTTGGACATACATTTATGGCTTGATAATTTGGCGAATTCCCACAATGAGTTGATGTGGTGTAGATGTGTTTGAAAATATAATGCTTCATCAAAAATGATTCAGTGTAATGTAGGGACAGGACACAGCAGCTGTTTCCACATCTGGACTCACGAGCACTATAGTTAGTGGGAATGATTTAGCAGTCCCACTATTGTTCTTCGATTTTATTTTTTGAAATATTTAATTGGAATATTATTCCGTACATTTTTTGGCTCTGCGTAACTTCTGCATACTTTCAGCTATTAAAACCATTCAACTATTAAAATGTTCGTCTCTTTGAGCTGATGTGTGGTCATTTTCAACTTTTTTAATACCATGTATACTTTATTAAATAATCAGTTTTTTTTCTCATTTTTAAACATTGAATTCAATGGGAGCATGCTTGAAATCCTCCAATTCTTCTTCCGCTCCCAAAAGTTTCAGCTCCTTCATACTTTCACCTAGAGACACCAAACAAACTTTACAATGTTCACTAAATATTCATCTATCTGGCTATATCTTTTCAGTTTGATATTTTTAAAATTTTTGGAGAAAAAGCTTTTTGTTTAGAGGTCATTTCGTGTAATTTTAGACATTAATCAGAGTGTACTGTGTTTGTTTTGTTGCCATGGTTACCAAAGCTTCTGTTATACACAGGGGGGGAGGTGGCCGGAGCATCTCAGCTCTGATTACAGAGCCCGGGGGAGGGGACAGACACACCATGTACTGATTTATAATAGAGGAATATGATGGGGCATTCCCCCGCATTTTGCTAAGGAAATGCATTTTCTAGTGTACTATGTGACCATAACTAAATTTTTGAGGGGTAATACACATAGGAGATCATTGAGGTGTCAGCATCTGTGAAACTTTCCCAAAAATATGCATTCTTTCTAATTGTTGTTCAGAGGTAATGTTCATCCTGTCTTCAACATTTATTATGATGCAAAATTTGCAAAAAAATCATAACCAACATTTTACTTTCTTTATTAAAAAATAAAAGATCAGTGTGTTTTAACTTGACCTTTTTTTATAATCTCATAGGGGAGAAAAGACTCAGACAACAGTCCAAGGATCTCAGGACCCCCCCAAGTCACCAGCCTGAGGCCCAAGATACCCCAAGCCCCAGCCCAAGACCACGCCCACCCGACGACCTTGAGGAAGGAGAGGTGGAGGAAGTGTGCGAGGTTTCAAGCCCACCAAGTGAGTGACTGACACCCCAGCTTGAGTTACTGTATTTTGGCGTGCATATTGTAAACATTGTTTTTATTCACTCGTTTTAGGTGAGTTTCTGGTTGTGGAAGGCCAAGCGGCAGAGCACTTCACCACAGACAGTGCGCAAAGACTAATAGGCCAGATAATGCTGTGGAATGGCCACATAGATCAAATGCGTGAACAAATTCACAGCATGAAACTTCGCCTGGACTCCATGCAACAGGAAATGAAGAACATGATTGATGTTTTGGGCAGAATATAAGCACGTTTGGGCTAAAAACATCAATCATGTTCTTCATTTCCTTGTGAAGTTATTTTGTTTTTAAAAAAAAATTTGCAAGTTTTGGGGTATACCCAAATTTACATTGTGTGATGCACACGGTGTGTCATCATGTGCTATCTTCCATCATGGGTTAGCAATGTACTTGTTTTGTGTTTGCAAACCCTTCATCCTGAAAATTCTTGGGTGGTGAGAGCAACCAAAAATGGGATTGCACACACAAAACATGTACATTGCTCTCCCATGATAGGAGATAGCACATGTTGACTTGACCCTTTAGTAAAGCTCAATTTTGAGCATCTTATAAATGACCAATTTCTGCAAGGGTGACATTACATGCACCGTTCTCGAAATATTGAACTTTGTAAGTTAATGTATTGTAAGTTTTGTTTATAAAAACACTGTTGTGTATGTAAATGTTTTGAGATAAAGGTCTATATATTTTTGAAAAAATGGCTTGAATAATTTTGTAAAAGATAATTTTTTTACACAACGTAAAATATTTTTTGACAAAAAAAAAAAAAAAATATGATAAAAAATGCACCTTTCAATGTGCACCAAGTAAAATGTTTTACCCTATACAATGTGTGTGGCTGTTTCTTGAAGTCAACATTTGGGGTTTGTTTTTGTGGGCCTGATTAACTAAAGCTAAATGCACTTGACACTACTACAAGTGCACTAGGAGACAGACATAACTTAAAGGTAAACAACAATAAAAACAAGATATTTAGATAAACAAATTTTCTTTTTTATTTTTGTAAAAAAATTAGAGATGTTGCTGAATAGCAATGGCCCCCCGACCATTAAAATAATTCACATAACGGTCACGCACTTGACGTGCGGGTCGGGGGGCCAAGCCAATACGGCCAATTTCTAGGCCTGTCAAAGTGCTACTAGCCTCTTCCAGTCTGGGCTCAGGCCCAACAGAGGATAGATATGTCACTGAATGTCTCCTTAAAAAGTTATGCAAGATGCAGCAAGCAAGGATGACGTGGTTGATTTTATAGTCCGCCAAATTAATAGCCGTAAGGAAGATACGGAACCGGCTGGCCAGAATACCAAAGGCATTCTCCACAACCCTTCTTGCTCTGGCCAGCCGGTAATTAAATACCCTCCTCTCAGGGGTGAGTGTCCTTTGGGGGAACGGCCTCATCAAGTTCTCACAGAGAGCAAATGCTTCATCAGCAATAAAAACTGAGGGGAGTCCATCCACATTATCGTCATCAGGTGGCAATTCCAGGCCACCGGTCTGGAGACGATAGCACAGCTCGGTCTGTGCAAAGACTCCTCCATCAGACATTCGGCCGTTCTTCCCCACATCCACAAACATAAACTCCAAATGTGCCGAGACCACCGCCATCAAAACTACACTATGGAACCCCTTGTAGTTAAAGAAATATGACCCCGAATGCGGTGGTGGCACAATCCGGACGTGCTTCCCGTCAATCGCCCCTACACAGTTGGGAAAGTCCCAACGGTCAGCGAACTGGGAGGCCACAGTCTGCCATTCCTGTGGACTTGTAGGAAACTGTGGAGTGGAAAAAAAATAAGATAAGGACTTTAATAACAAAAATTGTATATCAGATTACACCAAAACATTAGTGAACAACAGCAGTCAAATATTATGAATATGTGTGTTTGTAATTGAAATTTATAAAAACATAAGGCACACTTATAAGATTACTCACCCCCTATGATGGCCCATTGATACATTTGAATGTGGGGGGAGGGGCTCTAATTAGGTTAACAAACACACATGACTGGCTGAAACATTTGTGGGGTGGGGGAGGGGTTCTAATTAAGTTAACAAACACACATGACTGGCTGAAACATTTGTGGGGTGGGGGAGGGGTTCTAATTAGGTTAACAAACACACCTGACTGGCTGAAACATTTGTGGGGTGGGGGAGGGGTTCTAATTAAGTTAACAAACACACATGACTGGCTGAAACATTTGTGGGGTGGGGGAGGGGTTCTAATTAGGTTAACAAACACACCTGACTGGCTGAAACATTTGTGGGGTGGGGGAGGGGTTCTAATTAAGTTAACAAACACACATGACTGGCTGAAACATTTGTGGGGTGGGGGAGGGGTTCTAATTAGGTTAACAAACACACCTGACTGGCTGAAACATTTGTGGGGTGGGGGAGGAGTTCTAATTAAGTTAACAAACACACATGACTGGCTGAAACATTTGTGGGGTGGGGGAGGGGTTCTAATTAGGTTAACAAACACACCTGACTGGCTGAAACATTTGTGGGGTGGGGGAGGGGTTCTAATTAAGTTAACAAACACACATGACTGGCTGAAACATTTGTGGGGTGGGGGAGGGGTTCTAATTAGGTTAACAAACACACCTGACTGGCTGAAACATTTGTGGGGTGGGGGAGGGGTTCTAATTAAGTTAACAAACACACATGACTGGCTGAAACATTTGTGGGGTGGGGGAGGGGTTCTAATTAGGTTAACAAACACACCTGACTGGCTGAAACATTTGTGGGGTGGGGGAGGGACAAACAAGACAATGGAGCAGACAATATACATTGTTCAATGGACTATAGGCTAGAGATAAAAATGGACCCAGCATTGCATGGTGGGGAGGTTAATGAAAGAAATTATGCATGTATAGGGCAATAACTGATTAAAATAGGCATGCACAAAGATAAAGGGGACATTCACAGCAGATTGAAAGCATGGCAATTAGGTAAAGAGGACAGTTCTACAATACATCAAAAAACAGTTAATACATATCATGTAATGTTAAAGGATAAAACTTACCTTCATATATTCCTTCTGCAGGACCTGAATAATAGCAGAACAGGTCTCTGGGATTATGATCCCCAGAGCCTGGGGGGAGATGCCTGTCGAGAACTTTAAGTCCTGAAGACTTCTCCCTGTCGCCAAGTAACGTAAAGTGGCAACTAGCCTCTGCTCCGCACTAATGGCTTGCCTCATGCAGGTATCCTGCCTGCTGATATAGGGGGTCAGCATAGCCAAAAGACGCTCAAAGATGGGGTCCGTCATCCTGAGAAAATTCCTGAAATCCTCAGGATTATTCTCACGGAGCTCACGGAGCAAAGGCATATGACAGAACTGGTCACGCTGGCGCAACAAATTCTTGGTCCATGAACTCCTCCTCGCCCTGTTCATGGACTGGACTCGGGTCAAAGTATTAACCCCAACACCAAGTCCCCACACAGCACGAACTCGAGAACGAGTACGTCCACTCGACATGGCTTCAAAACGGTCGGCTGCTCAAACTAACAAACTTATAACAAACGCACTGAAGAACAGCAAGGCCTATGAAGAACGACCTGAAAATCAGGAACGAGCGGAGCAGAACGGCCTGCAAGGCAGGTTACGAACTGACCAACACGCACTGAAAAGCAGATACAAACCTCACAAGCACAAACTGAACCGCAGAAAACGAACGAAATAAGCTGAAGTGTGAAAAGCGCGAATCGTCTCTAACCAAACTTCTACTAACACGAGATAAACACGAGATTAGCAGAAGGAGCCCAAAGGGTGCCGGAGTGGGGCTTGGACTTCCTTTTTCTAGTCCCGTCGTACGTGCTATACGTCACCGCGTTCAAAACCAGCGGACTTTTGCAGTGACCGTGTGTGGCCAAGTCCGTCCGTTTTTAAGTCCGGCGCAAGGAGCAAACAAAGTCCGACGAAAAGTCCGCCGGGCAAAGTCCGCCGTAATGTCCGCTCGTGTGTACGCGGCATTAGTTCCTTCACATAGAGTTAAATCATGGGTTCTGTTTCTTTTATCTACATATTTCCCATATATTTCTGGATACCAAAACTCGTCTTTAATTACTAGTGGCATGACCACTATTTTACACATTTCCATTACATCTTCTACCCGGTATGCTTCAAACCTTCCTACACACCATTTCTCCTCACATTCTATCTTATCCCCTTTTACTTGGAACCATACACCATCGTCAGTTAAACCCTTAAAATATTTCATCCAGGTATGATAATTTCCCAACTGTAGTTCAGTCCTGGCCCTATTTATTTGTATATGATAGGATAAGAGGTTAAAAGAGCACTGTGTGAAATTTACAAACTGTTGATTTTGATTTCACAGCTGGAGCTCTGTTCCTATCGTGTGATTTATTAACCCTCCCAAAAATTGTAATGGGGTATTTCTTGCAATTGGGTTTCAAAAGTGGTGGGTAACCATTTGCTTGTGATAGTCAAGCTGTCAGCTATGTGTCCCCCTGCATGCTTCCATCTGTTGTTCATTTCTTCTATCTCCACCGAGTTTAAAATTCCCATCCCTGTACCTGTCAGTCCCAATAGTGTGTCGTACCATTCTCATTTATACCTACACTCCGGTATCGGGGGAAAGGTGATATTGAATTTTATTTTTGTTTTCTGTTATGATGTTGATACATTTATGCAAGTGTTTGGTACGGGTGTTAATATGGAAGATTCAATTGTTGGCGTTACTTCTTCCTCCATTTGTATGTGAAATCCATAGGCCTCTGCATTCCAATACCACCCATCATTTCTCTCTTCCCTCCACCAAGATGCACTGGATTGATTAACGGTAATATCTGTCAGATTAAACATCCCTTCGGTTATATTCCCTCCTTCTGCCATGACTGTTAATATTTGGTACATTTGTCCCACTACCCGTTCCCGGGCTTGTTTCCATGTCTGTGAAAGGGATATTTTATGACACCTATGGTTCTTACTATTGTTAAAGGGGAAACCCATATTATCATTCCACTGGAAAGTTACAGTTACTTCTGAGAGGGGGTCTGCCTGTATCCATGCTATACCTACATCTACATGAAACGGTCGCCTATGTCCTTCAACAGTATAATTACCCACAGTGTAATCCTTATTTATCTCATATCCTGATACATTTGCTACTTTAGGATCATCTATGCTCCATTAGAAAGTCATTGTTTCTTCTACCTCAAGTACATTAATACCAGGAGTCCATGCATATATTTGTAAAACAACAATTTTCAACAGAAAATATGTAAGTAGATATTTCATCATGTTGTTTTCTCGGGTTGTTTCTTGCAATGTGATGTGTGTATCCAGGTAGGTTTTCCTTCCAGATTTACTGAGGTGGCTGTGGTCAAGAGTACTTGGTAAGGACCTTCAAACCTGGGTTCCAATGTCTTTCTGGTGTCTTTCTTTACATATACATAATCCCCTGGTAGCAGCGTATGTGTACCTGTTATTGAATTAGGGTCTGGAAGAGAAGAATACACACTTTTGTGGATCTTAGTTAGACGTTGTTGTAATTGTATCACATATGCAGTCAAACTATCACATTGCAATTGCATACTCTGTGGAAAGTATAAACCCAATCTAAGTGCATTCCCAAAAAGTATCTCATATGGGGATAATCCTGTCTTTCCTGTTGGAGTGTACCTTATAGAGAACAAAGCCAAAGGCAGGCATTCTGGCCAAGGCTTGTTTAACTCTTGCATGGCTTTTTGTATTTTTAACTTTATTGTCCCATTTACTCTCTCCACTGATCCTGAACTCTGTGGGTGGTAAGGGGTGTGAAAACTTTGTTGAACCCCTAACATGGTCATCACATTCTGCATGATTTCTCCTGTAAAGTGTGTCCCCCTATCTGATTCTATGGTTTCAGGAAGACCAAACCTAGGTATTAACTCAGTGATCAGTTTCTTAGCTGTGGCTTTAGCTGTAGCCGATTTTACTGGATAACTTTCAGGCCAACCTGAGAATAAATCGATACACACGAGGACAAATTCAAAGGGGCCGCTCTTGGGCATTTGTATGTAGTCAATTTGCAGTCTCTGGAAGGGGTATTGGGCCCGGACCTGGTGTTTTCGTGGGGTTTTTACTCTCTGTCCTGGGTTATTCAGGAGACAGATTTGGCAGGCTGCACAGTAGTTTCTTGCAGTGCTACTGAATCCGGGGGCGAGCCATCCTTGGTTCACAATCCTATACATGGAATTGGAACTGACGTGTGTGGGTAGGTGAACTGCCGCTGCCATTGCTGGGTACAGAGAGGCAGGTAGGCATATTTTGCCCCCTTCCCTCCATACATTGTCAAGGTCTGGTGCTGCTCCCATTCTGACCCACTTATCTTTCTCGCTCTCCCCTGCTTGCTCCTGTAATTTACTCAGCTGCTGCCATGTTGGTTCTGGGATACTCACCTCTACCGCTGCTAAGGTCTCAGGACTTCCTTCCCCTAGAGCTGCCTGTTTTGCAGTCAAATCTGCAAATGCATTTCCTTTTGCCTCAATTGTTTTTGCGCTCGTGTGTGCCGCTATCTTCATGATGGCCACTCGTTTAACCTTTTGAAGATTGTTCAGGACTCTCTTAATCCCTTCTCCATGTTTTACAGGTGTACCTGCTGCTGTCAGATAACCTCTAGCCCTCCATATGTGGCCATAATCGTGCGCTACGCCATAAGCGTAAGCGGAGTCAGTGTAAATATTCCCTTCTCGTTCTTTTAAGTATTCTAGGGCTTGTTCTAAAGCTTTTAATTCTGCTTCTTGTGCTGACATGTGGGCTGGTAAGGGCTGTGCGTCAATCACCTGTGTATCAGTCACTACAGCATAACCTGTGTGATATTTACCCTTGTCATCAGCAAACCTACTGCCATCTATGTACAAAGTGTGCTCAGCATTTAAAATTGGTGTATCTGTAACATGTGGAAATCCCATTGTCTCCTGTTCCATGAGCTGAAAACAATCAGGTTCATCTACTTGTTTAAACTAGAGTGTCAGGTACCTCATTTCCTTTCTCACTAGTACTATTAGCACTATCATTCCCCCTTGCCAAATCTGGTGACTGAAGAGGCAAAAAGGTAGCCAAATTTAAAGTTGTACAGCGCTGAAAAGTAACATTTGGAGGTAAGAGTAAAGTACACTGTAACCTTAATTGCCTAGCCATTGAAATGTGTTTGGGCTGTACCTGGGACAAGATTGCATGTATGTCATGTGTGGTATGCACTACAACTGGATTGTCTAGAACAATCTCTGATGACTTATCTATGATAATTGACACTGCAGCTACCGCCCGTACACAAGACGGTGAACCTCTAGATACTGGATCTAATGCTGCTTAAAAGTAAGCGACTGGTCTTTGTTTTACATGTGCCTGTGTCAGAACACCTGTGGCATGTCCAGTGATCTCAGCAATGTACAGATTAAATATCTTGGTGTAATCTAAAGTGATAAACGACTCATAAGCTATTTCTGTAAGCATATACGGTACAATTTTCAAACAATCGTATAATGGCTGCATCAAAGTGCTAGCATGTGGTATCCACTGTCTACAATATGATACGATACCTAAAAACATACGCAATTGTTTGAAATTCCGTGGGGGTAACATTCCCTTTATCACTTGAACCCTCTCCTCAGTGAGATGTCTTGTACCCTGTGATATACAATGTCCCAAAAAGATAACTTTTTCCTGACACACTTGCAACTTTTCTTATTAACCTTACAACCCTTTTCTGCCAAAAACAAATTAAGGGTGGTGTGCAAGCTTTCAGTCTTTCACTTATCTGTGGAATTAATCCTTCCATAAACTGTCTATTGAAGGCTCAGATCGTGACTGGCAGCTCTAAATCCATTCCCTCATCTGCCATCATACTTTCTATAGATAAGTAAAAGTCTGATACAGTCTGTCCTGGCATTTGTTTCATGGGTGATATTGACCCCCCCTCTTGTTGTTTTGCCTGACAGAAAGCTTCTAATCTAGCAATAAAAGGGGCCCTTGAGTCTATATGTCTGACATGTCCTGTCTCCAGTATTGCCATCCCCCTCAGCTCAGTCTGCAGGTCGGTCATAAACTGGTTAAACAGGGTCAGAGTCATTTTGTGTCTGCATAAATCCTCCTCATCCTGCCAGGTTGCTTCATGTGTATTCATTAACTGTGTCACAAATCTACAGAAAACAGCTGGCTTTACTATAATGCATGTATCAGTGCGTACGGGAGCTACAGTTTCTGGATGAAATTCTTATACTCCACAAACCTGAAAAAAAAAAAACATTCTCTACCCTTAAGTACAGGATATATCTTGTGTGGTTTACGTTCTATGTCAGTATATGGGGGTGGGATGGTTGAACTAAGATTATTTAAAATTTCAACATTTTTTGTTCTTCTGTCTTTCATATCCCAACCATCACAGTCTGGATTATATTTCCACCCCTCTTCTTTTGCTCTATTTGAGACCTTAATTAAGCATTGAACCTGACGCATCCATTGCTTCTCTAACACCTCTCCTTGTCTGTCCCTTTTTATTTCACTCCATACATCCGGGTCTAAGCCCGCTGCTCCTTTCACCTTAAATTTACGAAGGACATCCTTTAAGTCCTGTGCTTCGGTTTTCCCATAAATGTTCTTAATTATCTGTGGCACCGTATAGTGCGCCACAATTCCCTGACGGGGTTTTGTGTTCCTCTGGCCCATTCTAACAGTCCTGCCTAGGTAGCGTGTGGGACACTTAGTGTACAATATAATGCGGCTACAACATATACAAGAATGAATAATTACTTTATATGCTAGCCCAATAACAAACCAGCTAAGTTACACTAGTTCCTCGTTGCCTTCCTCCTAGGGTGCTAGAATACTAGAAACCTCTTCCGGAATGAGATTTCTGAAATCGAATTACTTTATATGCTAGCCCAATAACAAATAATTACTTTATATGCTAGCCCAATAACAAACCAGAATGCGGCTACAACATATACAAAAATGCGGCTACAACATATACAAGCATTCCTTTAAGTGGCCAGGTATCCGACTAGATCTCGGGACTTTGTTGAGACCTTATCCCCCCCTCGTATCTGGGAATCCCTCTCATACACTCTTATCCCTGCTTTATGGAGCAGACAGGGCTTATACTCTCAACCCGTCTATGGTTTATGAGTTAGATGTGAGGTTAAGCATAAGCGTCAGACCCCCAAGCTCACAAGCCCTCAGGTTCCCAATCGTGTGAGGTAAGGCGCATTCCGTTGCTTAGTTCGGCAATCCCCTTCTAACTCATACCATCCTTGACAAGGCTCATTCACTTTCTCAACAAGACAGACAAGACAAACACAGATAACAAAACAAACAAATAATTCCAGCAATATAAACTAAAATATGCAGTAATTCTAGACTCACCACTACAGAGGCTGGTGTTTTAAAACCAGGAGAACCGTAACTGACAGAACGGATAGGCACAAATCAGGGGAGCACAGAATATAAGAAAAATAAAGCTTTTTCTTACCTGGCCAGGTTTTTTGATCTGTGGTTCCCGGAATGCCTGTCCTTTTGTTCCGTCAGCGTAGCTCAACCACCTCTTGTAGTATCATCGGTGAGTCCCTGTTCGGGCGCCAAATGTTAGATTCAACTTTTAAATAAGTTGCTTATAGTTTATATTGCTTTGTCAAATTATTGCTTCTTATAGGAATTAAGACACAGAGTCAGGTATGTCTGTATCAAAGTTCTCAGCATAATGGACTGCTGCCTTTTTACTCTTTCAAAGGCCTTTTATAGGCAATTATACAAACAATAGCATTAGCACAACCCCCCCACAAAGGGCAAGGGTAAACAACAACAGGAGTCACCTGGGATACGAACACAAGCTTCAACACCATGGCAATATAGTTACAAGAAAACAAAAGCAGCTTCAATCGAGTTTAACAGCCAAAAAGTTACATTCATAACAGATTTACACGTAGGCATCATATTAAGTGAGAACTCTAAATTAAATCCCTGACCTTATCACCACCAAAGGGGGCCCCGGGTGGAAACCTATCCATGTTTTTATCCATAATCATGTTAAAATCTCCCACCACTATCACCGGTATTTCTGGCTTATCCATAATAAACTAGATCAATTAGATCATTCAAAATTTCAATACCAAAGGGTGGGGGAATATAAACATTGGCCAACACACACAACCTATCCTTTATTAAGCAAAAAAGAAAAACATATCTACCCTTTATTTATTTCACTCTACCCCCAAGTCCACCAGAATACTCGCTCCCCTTGAATAGGATGTATAAGTATAATGGTATTGCACCTAATAATTCCTATGCTTTAAAGTACTTATCATCTCCCTCTCCAGGTGTGTTTCCTGCAGGCAGAGTATTTTAACCCCACCTGCCTTGGCCATCGAAAAGATTGCCCGCTTCTTAGATGAGTCCCTCATTCTCCGCACATTCCAGGGGCATATCTTTAACCCCCTGGAGTGCGTCGGGGATTTCCCTCCTCCTTCCTTAATGGCTGTTATTTACCTTTCCCCTCTTCACTAAACTAAAATAATTATCCCAAACCCTTGTGTTCGTGTGTCTTCTCTCACACCTGTAACTATGTGTTTCTTCCCCTTCCTGCGTGAATTCCAATGATGCAAAAACTCCACTCACCACTTCCTGCCCATCATACACTCACTCATACATAAACTCCATTTATTCCCCTTTTTTCCCTTCTTCCCCCTTACACTCCATCCAGTCCTTCCATTCTTCCCACCCAGCCTCCTCCCTCCCTCCTCCCTTGCCCTTCTTTGGGCCCATCCTGTGGGCTTCTAAAGTGACCGTACCCAATGGTTGAGGTGATGTGTGACATTTTTGTGATCCATTTCTCTTGTGACAAAGAAAAATAAATATAACAATAATAAAAATACATTTCACAAAAAATACACACTTGCCGTTCGCTACCCTACTGCAGCCCGCCAACCCCCCCCCCCCCCCCTAATGTACCACTTACTAATATACCAAAAAAAAAACAAGCAAAAGGGAAACCAAACAAAAAATTCACAGAGGCTTAGTTCATACTCTACTCTTATGATATTTCCTTATTCTACTGAAATTTCCCTTTATTAGTATCCAGCCGCAGTGTCACTTCTGCAGGTGACACTGGTTTCCCCCAGAGCTGTTATCCGCAACCGTGCCAGGTATAAAATTGCATACTGCATATTTTATAGTAAACTGTTGTAGGTTGCGTTTGACTTCTGTAAACCAAGATGAAGTAATCGGTGCAATATTATACAATCTAATATATCCTATATAACTATTGCACCCATGTATTAATTTGTCTAATCCCTATAGTTGATATTCTGTAAGAGTCTGATAAGCACAATGATATAACAAACACCTCTGCTTAATAAACAAGTTACATTTATTTCCCAATAAAATAGGAATGTACTAAAACAGCATATCTCTACAACATATAACAACAATGAAATATCAAAGATACTTATCACACATGGTTTCATCTGCTGGTTCTGGATGATAAAGGGGGTCTGGGCCACATGGAATTTAGGCCCAAGCCCTCAGTCAGAGCGAGGTCCCAAGATGGCATAGGGACACCCTTACGGCAGGCTTCTCAGCAACCAACAGAGAGAGCAAAAACCTGTGTGCTCCTTTCCTTCAAACATACACGCCCACTCATAGCCACCCCCATTTGCCTTCCATCCAATAGAAATCGTTGAGAGGTAATCCTTCTGCTCATTCTCCAGCAAGCTCTTATTCTCCTTGAAGAATGTAATCACACATGTCACAGCAGGTGGGCTAGAGACAAGCCCTTTTGCTATGCAGATTCTGTTTGGGGACACATTCCTCTGTGCTTTTTAAAACGGTGGGACTGTAGCATGTCTGATCTCAGTTGTAAGAACAGATGTGTGGAAACTTTCAGTCTTTCAAAAACCATGGGGGTCTGGCTTCTCTTAGGCACAGTAAGGAAATATATGTACAAACTCCCGAAATATGATATTCATGTTGAATTCCAACACAAGACCTTTGTTTCTGCAGCTCCTGGGAGAAATCCGGGTGTATGGAAATCCTTACACCATTAAACAATATATTTTTCATCTCCCTTGTTTTTTGGAGAATCGTAACTTTATTCTTGTAACATAAAAGTTTAATGAGAAGGGGCCTCGGCTGACCTCCTGGGGGCGTTGCGATAAAAGGGACTCTGCGATTGAAAAAATTTAGACAGTCCAACCAGTACTCCATGTATTCTATGGGGTTAATCCCCTCACTTTGCTCCGGGAAGCCCAAGACCCTTAAGTTTTTCCTGTGCAACCATTTCCATTTCGTCCATTTTATGTATACACGTATTCAATTGTTCCCTCATTCATTTTATCTCTTGTTTTATTGGATTCACATCATCTTCCAACAGGTTAAGTCTCTCTTCCAAAACAGATGTGCGTTCGCATACCTCCTGCACATCATGTCTTAACAAGAGCTCCTCTTTTATACTTTTAAGTTGGTCAGACATTTTAAACAAGGAGAACTTACAGTTATTGATTGCATAAAGAACATCTTTCAGGCATGGCTGTTCCTCCCCTCCTGGGGTTTATTCCAGAGTTTCACCCTCTGTCATTTTACTTAAAACTGGTGCGCTCTCCTGGGCTGTCACTGCTGCTGCTGCTGATGGTACTGGGCCCTGGCTCTTTCTTCCCACAGAAGAGCTGGTCTGGGAACGCGGTTGTTGTGCCCCCCCCCCCCGGCCTGCCCACCTTTCACGGCCCGGTTTATGGGCAAAACGTTCCTGCATTGAGGCAGCCTGGTTTCCCTTCTCCTTCACCGTGCGCTGTGCTTGCGCACCAGCGCCATCGTATGTGGCCTCCTCTTCCGTCCCCCTTCTCCTAGTCATAGGGGGGGTTTGGGGGGCACTCCGGCTTCCTCCAACCCCCTTCGCGGCTCTATCCTGGATGTATGCTGCCTCCTCACCTCTCACTGAGGAGCCACGCTGCTGATGTCCCCACGGGTGAGCTCACTGCCAGTGCCCACCGCAACGATGGAACACCCTCCGTCACCTGTCTGACACGCCAGCCAGCCACACCGCCTCTCAGCGTAGCCTCATAGCCTCAGCTCCATCTCACGCTGCATCTCCAGAGCTCCAGAGCGGGAGCGGGTATGAGGTCCGGGCTGCAACGACCTCTCACCTCAACATCCGGCCACGCCCCACCAACCTGTACACTTTTGCTGTCCAGCACTTTAGGTGGCGCAGTGAGAAGAACCACAGTCAGACACCACATAGGTTGCAGGCTCAGATCCGGACCCTGACAAGAGAAAAACATTTAAAGCGGAGCTCCAGCCCCCCTCCACCCAAAAATTAGAAGTCAGCAGCTACAAATACTGTAGCTGCTGACTTTTACCTGTCCAGGGATCGCGCAATGTCGGCACTCCAGCCGATTTTAAAGTGGAACTCCACTTTAAACCGGTTCAAAGAATTGCCATTAGAGCTCACTTTATCAGATGTTAAATTCTACCTCCAGTTTTCCTTTTATCAAAATATTTTCTGAAAACTAGAACATTTTGATAGTTTTGAATTATGCTCTAAAAAGAACATCTGGGTCATCAAATAATGCCACCAGTATTTCTCCTTGGTTGTGAACTGAGGCTTTATACTCAATTATTTTGAATCCAACTGTAATTCTTGTAATCCATCATTTTCAGGGAAGACAAATGTCTGACTAGTACTTTTTTCTGTAAAATGAGTTTGCTGTACTTAAATATCGCTTTACATTACTTAGTTTTGGGCTGCTTCTTACATCAAAAGTTAAGCGTGGACTGACACCAGAGAAAGACAAAATGCTGCTGCATAAAAGAGCTATGCAAATAATATTCTATGCAATATGCTACCAACACATTACTTATGCACAGTACTGCATATAGCATCTTTTTTTTTAAAGAAAAGAAAAAATATCCAGCAAGATCATAAATTCAACAGGAAAGGAAAAATGGCCACCAGCTTTCTATCTAAAGCAACATGGGAGGGGGAGTGGGAGGCAGTTGCTGAGGCTGTCTTCCCATATCCACAAAGAAAATGGACTATTTCGGTACCAAGAATGGGAATTGTGGTGACCCAGACATTTATTAAATTGGACATTGGTCTCCTTTGAGAGCCTCACCTATAATAAATTCTATGATATATTACCGGATTTTACTTTTACTTTCAATTATCTTAATTGTTTTTTCAACGAATGTGAAAAACCTTTCCCTTTCCTCCTATAATGGACATTCTTGGTACAGATTGGGCAGGGTTCATGACCAGCATTCAGACTTCATGTCTGACAGGTCAAAAGACGGATGAAGATGTTAAGCTATTTTTCAACAAAATGTTTAGCTTGCTCAAACGTAAATCACATTTGCACTGGCACATTGAGTATTTTAAATTATATATCACTGAAAACACCTGCCCTTCAAGAGTTCAGGTGTTCCCCACTATCAAAGATTCTTCCCCGGATTTAAAAAAACACTTACCACATGTAGCGGGGAGTTGATGAGATCACTCATCACTCAATATGCTAAGGACATGATTACACTGGATGGTGAAATTGATCGCCTCAATACACAGCATGCACACTTAAGTAGTATCTCAACCTTTTCTGCCAAATGGAAAGAGGTGAAGGACTGATTAGAATCAATGAACAAAGAAATAATTGTTAAAAAACCGGGCAAATTTATTAAGGATAAAACAGCATTTTCAGAGGGATGTGCATACAAGTGTACTGATAGAAACCTCGGTGGAAGGGGACCCTAACTAAGTAATCATGCCCATAAGCCTACTGCAGAGTATGCTGAATCTGACTCTTCTTTGTCGTCCTCGCTTTCCCAACAAACATGTTCACATTCCACTGGTGCACCAACCACAAACTCTTCACATAAAAGATTACGCTACGGTGGAACTACTCCACCTACGAATCCCCCAAAAAATCCACTAAGGCACCTAAGGCAACACGAGCACAACATGCGCCTACCCCGGCAGGGAATCAGGCTCCTTCTCATTCTACTTTGCATGGCACTATCTCCAAGATTTTGGGGTCTTCACTTTTAGCCAATAAGGCCACTAAAATGAATGATGATTTTTTTAAATTCTTCCTACACTAAAAATACCTAAAAAAGCAACAAAGCAACTTAGACACGTTTGTTCTCAAACCTCCCCTTCCCTCCCCCAACACTCCTTCACTGATACCAAGCTAAACATTATTAACCTTACCTCTTCTAAATTTTCTGATGACAAGCTTTTTGTCCTGCAACTGGGCTTAGGATTTTGCCCACTAGACCCCCTCAGTGTTACAGAAACGATTAAGGATCTCTACCTGTTCGCTCAAAACCTTACATTTAAGTTTATTTTGATAAGGAATGTAAACAAGTTAATCTTGAGCGCGAGCTCGCAGAGTGAACAAAGAACTTCTCTATCGAGGAGTTTTGGCCCTCCGTGACCTCATGCTCCGTGACCTGATGCTACTGATGACAATCCTTCATCCTCCTCTCCTCCTGATGATTTTCAGGTGGACTCCCAGACCCAGGCTCCTATGCGATCTATAAACAAACTTAAACTGAAGTCTTGTCAATTCCTGGATCCTTTTACCTGTCCTTCCACCTGGGCATTCTTACACCAATCGATTAGTGACCCTAAAAAACAAACATGGCAGGAGATCCCCTCCAATCTTAGTAATAGACATCAAAAAGCACTTAAATCTTTTCAAACGCACCAATGTTATCGTCAAACCATTGGATAAAGGCGGTAACATCATCATAATGACACACGCCCAGCATCAAACTATGTGCCATGCGGTTTTAGATAACCACAAGTGGTATAGACTCATCTCTTCTACCACTACACAAACCTTTGCTGGTGATTTACGAGATCTCTACACTGGGGCATATAAGCAAGGCCTCATTGATGGAGACACTCTACATTTCCTTGTTCCCAAATTTCCACGTGTCCCTACCATCTATGCGTTACCCAAGACTCATAAGAATGTTCAATGGGTCACTCACAGATAATGCTAGCAAATTTGTAGACGCCTTTCTGATGCCACACGTGCGTGGTCGACCTTCATTCATACGCGATACCACAGACCTTTTAAAAAATATCGAGGGGATCCAAGTCCTTCCTGATGCCCTACTCGTGGCTATAGATATCGAGGCCTTGTACTCAAGTATCCCCCATGAGCAGGGCGTCTGGGTGGCTGGATCCTTTCTGATTGAGCAGGAACAGACATCTTGCCCCCTGAATAATTTTATACTGCAGGTTTTATATTTCATACTGATGAAAAATTATTTTATAGTTAATGACCGATACTACCTGCAGACTCAAGGGGTTGTTATGGGAATGTAATGCGCCCCTTCATATGCCAATCTTTATCTGGGGGTTGGGAACGACATATAACATCTAATGAGAGTTATTCTGCATTTTTTGAACATATCCTCCTTTGGTACAGATTTTTAGATGATTTGTTCTTAGTGGGGATGGGCACTAGGGGCATGCTTTTGGAATTTATGCAATTGTTGAATACCAACGACTTTAACCTCAGTTCCACTTTTAGCTTTGACGATGGGCAGATCCCATTTTTAGATCTGCCCATCGTCAAACAGATAGATGGTACCATTAGCACGAATTTGTATCGCAAGCCCACGGCCGGCAATACCCTACTGCACACCTCTAGTGCCCACCCACAATCACTGATACATAGTATACTATACGCGCAATATTTGCACCTACGCAGGAACTGTACCCAGGGGGCAGACTTTAAGAACCAGGCTAATGTCTTACGAGATCGTCTCCTTCAAAGAAGCTATTACCCCACCAACCTAAGAAAGTCATACAATAGAGCTCTAGCACGTACTAGGAACTCATTGCTTTACAGTGCTCCTAAACTACAACAAGCTAAGACTGTAAAGCTCATTACAAGATATTCTGCCCACCATCAGCAATTAAGAAAGATTGTGTCATTGGCACTTGCTTACTGACCACCATGTGCTCAATAGACATGTAAGATCGCCCCCTGAACTCGTTTTCCGGAGAGCTTCCTCTCTTAGGGTCCACCTTATAAGTAGCCATTATATGATCCCAGAGTGATCCATAATTGGACCGTGTGGAACCTTTCTATGTGGTCAATGCCCTCGTTGCCCTTGGATTCTTGAGGGTACCAAATATCTACTACCCAATGACGAAACAATGGTTTCACGCACCCCCGCAAATTGTGGCACAACAGGGGTGGTCTACTTAATGGTTTCCAAATGCAAGGCCTTTTATGTGGGCAAAGCCATTTGTGAAATTCGCCAAAGAATAGGAGACCACCTATATTATTTCCGGTAATGACAAGCTAACTATTGTTGGCCGCTATATTGGACAACATCATAGGCTTGATTTAATGGCAGTCAGGTTCTTGGTCCTGGAGGTGGTTCATCAGACTTCAAGAGGGGGTGACTGGGATAGGGCTATATTACAAAGAGAAATTATGTGGATTGAACGTCTCAATGCCACTATTCCCCCAGGGTTAAACAAAATGATCTCCTGTAAACCATTCTTGTGAGGTCCCCTTTGTCCTCCCCCTTTTTTCTCTCTTCCACCTTTCCTCCCCCTCCCCCCTTTTCCTTCTTTTCCAACCCCCTTTTCACTACCTCTCACCCCCCCTTTTTTTCACCCCCTTCCCTCCCTGTTTTTTTCCCCTCTTCCTCCCCCCCCCTTTTTCTCCCCCCTCCCCTTTGTGCCTGTCCTTATTGGTGTAGCTATGCCCCTCCGATCTCCTGTCCTTAGGTCATCAATTGCTGACATTCTGGTCGATGGGGGTATTCCATTGTTGAAACATTGTACAACTTATTAAATTGTCTTTTTCTTTATTGAATCGTTTTTTTCCTATTTTATTCCTATATGTTATACATTGAATTTGTATAATTTGTATATAGAACTATTGTACCATTCCAATTTTATGTATATACATTGTATTGATTCCATATCCGAGCCCGCTGCTGTCTCTGGATTCCCGGGCTTTGCCCACTCTGTCATCTCTTTTTCCCAACACTGGCGGACATGTGACTCCCCTGGTGGGGGCAGACTTGTCATTGACAGACCACCCCACACTTGTATCATTGTTGTTTTGGACTCTCCGCCCATTTGACATACACGAGGCGCGCTTGCGCTTCAGCATGATTCACGCATGGGCAGTGCAGGGAGACAGACTCAGTGACATCATGTGCACCGCCATCCGGCGGCATCTGGCGTCTTCCGGGTTGGGCAATTGCCTGCTGGTGAGCAATGCGGATTCCTGTCCAAGGGGGGGCGGTCTGACTACCCACCACCAGGTATCTTTACAGACTCCAATATCTGTTATATACTGTTTCTTGATGCTGTCAGCGCTGAGCTATTGACTAATATATTGTATACTGGCTCTGTACCTTTATATTGGATTGGCTGGACTGCTACCTCTCTGTGTGTGAATGGATCAAACTGGGATCAATATTTAATCTTGATGCTAGACAGCGAGACCACCTATTTAGCATTGCTATATGGGTTACTGGTTTCTAAAGCTTCTCGCTAACTGCTATCCCTTTTTCCTTTTCTCCCCTCTTGGAGCTGTACCATTATAACCACACTTTTTAGTGTGACATTACAGGTATGTTTGTTACCTGTGTTTATTTATGCTTACCCTCTGTATACCCTAGCCTATTTTTCATGTTCCTTCCCACCAACCTTTCCTCTTCCTCCTTCAACCTCTCTCCCCTCCCCCCTTCATTCCCCTCCCCCCCTCCCCCCCCCTTTTTCTTTTTCTTTGCTAACCTTCCTTTTCTAACTTCCTCTACCTTCCTATTCCCTCTCCTTCCTTATCCCCTTCATTCCCCTTTCTTTCTTTGTTGTCTTTTTTGTCCCTTCCTCCTCCCTGTTTTTCAGGCCCCTCTATTAACATTACATATATTTAATTCATGTATTTATATATGTATATACTTACTAGATATATCATTATCCGCATACAACCCTATGTTCGCCGCAGGGGGATCCCGTGGTGACTGAAGTGTGTCTCTGGCCGTGGACCCACTGGTAAGCAGCTGCGCTCAGTTGTTGCTGTATTTATGTTGTATCTGGTTCTTATTATAGATGTATTATTGTACCTTTGTATTACTATTTGTACAGAACTTCATATACATTATATGCCTTATAGATTTACCCTCCTGAGGAAGTGGTCAATTGATTGCGAAACTGGTAGAGGAATGTAACAATCTGTGACCCATTTCCATATTCATGCATCAAAAGGGGAAACGAGAGGGAAGTGGGACTTTATATGAAACACTTGGTTGCAGCAAGGTAATTAGGTGAAAAAGTAAAAAGTTTTATTAATTGCCATCTAAAATAGACATCAATAGCATTTGATTGCAACAGTAATAACATACATTGATACATGGTATAAATTCATAAAAGCAGTATCATGTAGAATGGCAATTAATCATCCTTCCAAAGTTCACCAATATGGTCATAAGTAGAAAACAGTAGTACAACGTAAAAACTTGCAAAACCCATGGTCTTGTTGATCTTAGTGAAGATATTGAATGTAAACTTGGTACTGTGGTAATGTTAGTTGGAAGTAAGATGTATGGCAGCTCTACGCGTTTCGTGGCTAGGGGGCCACTCGTCAGGAGCAAGCACAAGATATATCTATGAATAAAGGATGAGGTATTATGATGGGATAGGTAAGTACGGTAATGGGGTATAAACCCTCAGATCAATTACCTGTTGGTATTTGGTGTAAGTGTGGTTGTGGCGCGAAAGCGGGGTACCAAACCCTCCGGATAAATGCTCGACGGCCCCTCCCCCTGTATTTGGACAGGTACGGGAGCCGTCACTGCACGTCAACGTCACGCATCCCAGACTGGACGTGCGGCGCTTACTCAGCGCGGGCCCGCCCATGTCTGTGGTGACCACGCTCGCGGGCAGAATGGGGGACTTCCGATGGCGGAGGATCGAGCGCCTGCTGGAGTCCTCCTGCCGCCGGTCCTCCCCCGCCCCCCCTGCTGCGCTGGCGTGACGACGGCGACGTCATCGTCCCGGCGCCTATATGGGTGTCCCTAGGGCGGGTGCCGGTAGTCAAGGCTTCCTTCACGTTCCTCCTCTGGACTGTACACATGGCTGCTGCAATCAGCCACCCACACCCAGGTAATTCACCCATCCCCATCACCCTCCTCCCTGTCTCCTTCACGGTAGTCACATTTGTTCCCCTTTCTTACCTTGCCACTCACCTTTCTTTTTTCCTTTGATTCGCACAATTCATCCTTGATTGGTGGTCATTACCATCACTCACCTCCCCCATCTCTCTTCACACTCACCCTCAGACCCCTGTGGCTGGTTTTTCACTCCCCTCACTGCCTTCCAATAGGCTTTATTCACAATTCTTTCCCCTTCACCCATTCCTGTTCAGTTTACCATGGCACACCCTTCATTTCCTCCCCAGGTTGCCTTGCCCTCTTGTGCCTGCTCTGGCCGACGCTTATTTGGGTATCTTGGACGATATGTCTGCCGCGGCTCCCGGTTGGGAGCATTTATCCGGAGGGTTTGGTACCCCGCTTTCGCGCCACAACCACACTTACACCAAATACCAACAGGTAATTGATCTGAGGGTTTATACCCCATTACCGTACTTACCTATCCCATCATAATACCTCATCCTTTATTCATAGATATATCTTGTGCTTGCTCCTGACGAGTGGCCCCCTAGCCACGAAACGCGTAGAGCTGCCATACATCTTACTTCCAACTAACATTACCACAGTACCAAGTTTACATTCAATATCTTCACTAAGATCAACAAGACCATGGGTTTTGCAAGTTTTTACGTTGTACTACTGTTTTCTACTTATGACCATATTGGTGAACTTTGGAAGGATGATTAATTGCCATTCTACATGATACTGCTTTTATGAATTTATACCATGTATCAATGTATGTTATTACTGTTGCAATCAAATGCTATTGATGTCTATTTTAGATGGCAATTAATAAAACTTTTTACTTTTTCACCTAATTACCTTGCTGCAACCAAGTGTTTCATATAAAGTCCCACTTCCCTCTCGTTTCCCCTTTTGATGCATGACAGGGATGGAAACTCGCAGCCTTACCAGGCTACAGTTTCATATAAAGTCCCGAGGGATGGAACAATGGTGCCTTACCAGACCATGTGTTCATTTAAAGTCCCTTTCTCTTTCCCTTCAACCCCATTTATTGCATTTCCATATTCAGTTAACCACTTGGAAGTCTACAAGTATCTGTATACTGTATTGATTTCCTGTGTTCTTTTTCTTTTTTATGCTTTTGTATTTTGTCAATCATGTAATTTTTTATGTAATAAACAAGTATTTTAGTCCATTCCCATTCTTGGTACCGAGATAGTCCATTTTCTTTGTGCACATGGGAAGATAGCCTCAGCAACTGCCTCCCACTTCGCCTCCCATGTTGCTTTGAATACATTTTGGATGATGGTACCCCTACTTTCTGGTCACTAACCTGATTTAAATATTTAAATATTGAGGAAAACTCTCAACAATTTTCAGCTTTCTATCTACATGAACTATGATTAGGAGCACTTTTGTTGCTCTGAAGAAATAGCTCTTTGTTTCACCAGGCTGATTGAATACTCATTTTGAATGGGAGTGACTGGTTCATTATCAGCTGATGCACTTTCTGTGTGCTTATGGGGAAAGCTGCAGAGCCTGCATCCCTTTAGAAGTGATTAACCATTGAGGAGTATCTCACCAATACTTACATTTCTATTTCAGGGGATGCCTAAATCTGACTAAAATCTGACATATGTCTTAGTGCAGACTTCTGAAAAAATCAGTAAACCATTTACACAAACACGAAATTACATTTTTGGAGGCATCCTTCATTCATTTTTATGTAAGATAAGAGGAAATGTATAGTAAGTAAAATATGTGTATGTATATATGTACTGAAATAAATGAATCTATGAATATACAAAATGGAAATAAAAGGGGAATATTTACACTATACTGTGTATTCTAGAATAATATTCACAGTAACACATGGACAAGTATATGAAAATGTATACTAAAGGCTATTAGATGGCCATATAAGATTGGATAATATAAATATATTGTACCTTATTCAATCCTGCATGGCCTTTTCAATGTTTTATAATATGAGATTTGTAGCTGTGAGTTTCTAATATTCCTTGTGTTCGCCAGTACACCTTCTCTTTAAACTTTTTTATGTTTCTCACAATCATAAGGTATATTTATTTTTTCCAATTTGCGTTAATTTGCATAACAATGTCATTTTGAGCCTATTGAAGGAAATCTGAAGCAGCTATGCATTGCAACCAATCAGCTTAAATTTTTAATTTTTAAAACTTGACTCAGCAAGCTGTAGTTAGAAGCCATACACAGTGGCTTCATATTCTGTCTGCTCCAGTTTTGATAAATTTGCCCCAAGGTGTATTACCTGCATAGATTCTACCAGTAGAGCAATCATCCGCATTTTTGTCATTTCTTGTAATTTCATCAGTTTAAGTGTAACTGTAATATTTTTCAACCCCATTCTTATTAATGTGGACTCATCCATTCACTTCTGGCCTCTTAGATTGTAAGCTCTAATGAGCAGGGCCCTCTGATTCCTCTTGTACCAAATTGTGTTGTAACTGTAATATCTGCCTTCATTTTGTAAATGCAGTGATGCCCTAACTTGATAAAGGGAAATAAGCCCCTGAAACGCAATCCCATAGGACTGTGAGATTTGGTAGTAAAAACTTATTCTGAGCTCTTAGGACACCAACCCAGCTCCCAGCATCTGGAAAGTCTGATTTCCTTCCTCACACAGGTTTAGCACTGGGGAGCTATCATCTGGCTACCACGGGGGGCTGCCAGATGATACATCATCTTCACAGGCTTATGACAAATTAATTCACTCACATATGACTGTGAGTGCTTATGTTATCACTTTTAGCAAAGTTTATATATTTTTTTACTCCAAGCTCGTTTGTGAAGTGTTCTCTATGCTGTGTCTCAAATAATGAAGCCCTATGTCATAAAGTAAGATTATTTGTTTGAAAAAAAAATACAATTATGCATTATACAAAATTTCTTTAGTAATTTGACTTTATCTGGGTATGTATGTGTGCTGGTTCTTGATGAACTGGTCAAAATTCACTCAGTGGGTGGTCCTGTCCACAGCCTCCTGCCCAACATCCCTCAACTGAAAAATTGGAGGAGCGGAGCAGAAAAATGTTGACCAAACAGCACCTGCATCCAATCTGCTTTAGCTATTGTATTTTGACATCCAGCCCTGCCAGCTGTCAAAATACAATAGCTAAAGCAGGGATTCGTCCATCCACTCTGTGAAGCATCAGTGGAGGAATCTGTTACCTTTTTTCCAATTAGCCTGCAGGGTCATTTGTCTATGGCCAGCCTTTGCTGTTCTGTTATTTACTGAAATATCTAATTTTAAGCTAACACACCTTTCCAAAAAAGAAAAAAAAAGAAAAGTACGTGTATTTTATATAAAGATAAATAGTCTATTTTATTTGATAAGCAATAATGCATTGCAGAATCATTCACTACGTGTCCTTAAAAGACAAGGCTATAAGATGGTGTATTAGGATAAACTGGTCTGCAGTGAAGATTGTGAGGTGACAGTATAGAGAAAGATGAGTCCTTAAACTACAACAAAGCAGGAATACAAAGAGAGGCTAATCACAAAAACATCATCAATATCAATTATGGGATTACCAGCTGAGAACATGCACGGGACTTCTTATCAATACAAGTGGCAGCTGATTAAAACAAATGGACACTTTAAATTAAATACTAAAGTGGAAAGCCCTGGAAATAGGAGAGCTGCACATGTTTAAAGATGACTGTATTTTAAATGATTAATATAAAATGGTCTGTCTGTTGAAAGATGATAGCTCTATAGGATAGGTTAGTATTACACTACAAGAGAAAAGGCCCACCGGGAAATCTCATAAAGAGTCCTGTTGCATCTAATGGATTATATAACGTATAGCACATTTTTCTGCTCTTGAGCACTAAAGTGTACATGTCAAACTACGCTTCTTTTAGCATGTTTCCATATTATTAGGTAAAGCCCCCCTGCAGAAGAAGGTGAATGTGAAAACAATGGGGTAGACTTTCAGAATCAGAATGTAGAGGTAAATACAATTATACTAATAAATCAGAAAAGTAAAGGGCAAGTGGCATTTTAAGAAAATCAGAAAATCAGGTAATAGAGAGAGACTTTAATTCAAAGAGAATTTATACACCCTTATATATTATCAGTGGTATATTTTGGTTTTGTGCTGCCCTAGGCAAGACTAAAATCATGCACCCCCAATCTAAATTGGTCCCACCCCTTCCTGTTTAAGATCCACCCATTCATCTGTAAACTCTACCCCTTCCTCTTTAGGCCCCCACCTCTCCCTTTTAGAGCTCCACCTCTTCAGAGGTGGGGGGAGAGAAAGACGGGGGGAGAGAGAGAGAGGTGGTGAGAGGGGGTAAGGGGAGGTGAGAGAGGGAGGTGGGAAAGAGGAGAATAGGTGGGTACACATAAAGTAGAAGGCCTAATCACATCTATTAGAAGACATTGGTATTAGGCTTGGCATGCTTGTTACAAAGTAGGTACCAGGCCTCTTATCCTCACCTCTGCCCGTGCATGGGCAAGCATCTCTGGCCATTCAAGTGAACATTGAAACATTTAGGATATGGTGAATGTGCAGTGTGCAGCCAGGGAGGTTCCGCATGGCCCCCCAGTGATCACAAGCTTGGTGATCAACTCATGCAATTCTGTCTGACACCAGGAACTGCACAGTACAAAGGGCTGTCAGAGAGCACATGCATGTTAAAGGGTGGGGAGAGGGAAGACAATACTTACATGGATCCAACAGGACATCAGCAAAGAAGAAGAACACAAAACTTCAGTGCCCCCCACCATACCTGAGCTAGGAAGGAGTCCAGCCACCATGCCCTTATGCACTCTGCATTACACACCCTGATCACATGACTAGGGAAAGGTGACCTGCTGCTTCCCTAATACATCTCTAATGTGTGCAGCCCGCTCCTCCCCACCCCCTCTGACTGGGCCCGGTGCTCTGGATGGCAGCTCTCTGCTGAGACCTCCATTGAGCACACCGGCTTCTGGGCAAGGGGGATGTCTAGGTGGGCAATACGGAGAGGAGGGGCAGGGCGCAGAGAGGGGCAAGCTGACAGCTCAAGAATGATGGACTATCAGTACTGGACCCGCTTACCCATCATACAGTGCTGTACTATTATATCCTCCGGAGTGGACCAGAGAGGGGACTGCCAGTCTATTCATACAGAAACATGAATTAAATGTTGTACACTGGTCTATACAGAGAAACTGCTAGTAGTGTCCCTTCTGCCTGGGGGCGGCGCCACCCACCTAAGAAATGCCGTGTCAGGTACTCACCAATGCCGAATTGCTGAGAGAGGCTCCCCTTGCAGCTGGGCTCACGATACCCTCTAGAAGTGGCACAGTGGGTATTGGGCACGAAGAAGCACGGGTCACCAGCAGGTAGCAGGGCAGCTGGAAGGTACTTCAAGTAGAGAAGTGATCCGTGCAGGGTGGCTGACACCTCACTGGAACTGGCTTAGCAGGTACTTGAGCAGAGTCTGGAGATAAGACTGAAGCCTGTTAAGAGGAGGCTGAGAGTCCCACACAAAGGTAAAAGTCCAGGAACAGGCCGAGGGTCAAACACGGGTAGGCAAGCAGGGTGATGATCAGACACTGGGATAAGGCAGAGGCAAAGTCCAGGAAGCAGGCCGAGGGTCAAACACGGGTAGGCAAGCAGGCTGAAGATCAGAAACTGGGATAAGGCAGAGGCAAAGTCCAGGAAGCAGGGGTCAAACACAGGAGAGGTTCAAGGCAAGGTCGATCTGGGTCACAACAGGCAGGCACAGGTACACAGGTTCAGGAACAGGTTACAGGAGCTGAAAAGACAAACCAGCAATGATACCATACACCAAGTTGACTTTTACAGGCCTGCCCAAGGGACTTCCGCTGTGCACATGGCGGTGTGCACGTACCCGTGCGCTATGTGCCGACCTGCAGAGCTCAGTGCTTGGAAGCACGAACCCGCCCGGATCGCGCACCCGTGCGTGCCGTAGTGCAACTCTTCTGCGCAGGCGCACAGGAAGGCGCCGATGCTGGCAGGTCATGTTTCTGCTAGTCCTCTGACAGTGTCCCCCCCCAAAGGGCAACCTTCGGATGCCCAACTGGGCTCGTATTTCTGGGTGTCTTCTGTGGAAGTCTTGCACTAAGCGAGGGGCATGAAGGTTTTTAGAAGGTTCCCAAGAATTGTCTTCTGGGGGATACCCCTTCCATTTAACTAGGTATTGGACCTGCCCCCCCCCCCCCCTTTTTCTGCAGTCTACTATAGTTTCTACCTCAAATTCCTCTTCCCCTTCAATCTCAAATGGAGGAGGAGGTAGATCTTCTCTTCCTGAAAAAGTATTAGGAGTTACTGGTTTTAGTAAAGAGGCGTGGAATATTGGGTGTATCCTATAAGAATTGGGTAGAACTAGTTCGAAAGCCACAGGGTTTACTGCTCTCTTAATCTCAAAAGGACCAATAAATTTTGGGCCTAGTTTATGTGAAGGATAGGGAAGTTTGAGATTAACAGCGGATAACCACACTTTATCTCCGGCCTTGAAATTCGGGTTACTGCTTCTCCCTCTGTTGTAGTATTTCTCATAGTTATCTTAGGCTCTTTTCATGGCTTCCTGAATCTGTAAAAAATTTGTTTGAATAGCGTTTATCCGATCCTGTACTGCAGGGGTTGATACTTCAGGGATGGCGTCTGGTAGGAAAGAAGGGTGGAATCCATAATTTGCCCAGAACAGTGTTTGGTTGATGGCAGAATGTATGGCATTGTTATAGGCAATTTCTGCATAGGGCAGAAGGGTAGACCAGTCATCTTGGGAATAGGAGCAAAAACATCGAAGATATTGCTCTAAAGATTGGTTGGTCCTCTCCGTCTGACCATTACTCTGTGGATGGTATGCAGACGAGAGGGAGATCTTGATTTCCAGGGACTTGCACAGATCCTTCCAGAATTTGGACGTAAACTGGACTCCCCTATCAGAAACTATGTTGAAAGGAACACCATGAAGCCTTACGATTTCTTTTAGGAAGATATCTGCAGTAGCTGAAGCCGAGGGGGTGCCCATCATGGGCAAGAAGTGAGCCATCTTTGAGAGACGGTCAGCCACCACTAGAATGGTGGTAAATTTCTCAGAGGGGGGTAGATCCACGATGAAGTCCATGGAGACATCTTTCCAGGGGCTTTCAGGGACAGGTAAGGATGTAAGAAGTCCCCAGGCTTTGGTGTTTGATCCTTTATTGCGCTGGCAAGTGATACATGATTGTACATAACTCTTGCAGTCTTGCCTCCAATTTGGCCACCAGAAGGAACGATTAACGAGTTCAGAGGTTTTTTGTATTCCAAAGTGCCCTGCTAGTTTGTGATCGTGAAAAGTCTGCATAATTTGGAGTCTCACTGAGGGAGGAACGAATACCTTGTCCTGGGCCCATAACAATCCATCCCTCCTTTCTAAAGAGGATATTTCGGATCCGGTGCATTGACTGGTAGCCTCTCTGATTGTTGACTTGAGATTGGGCTGAATGAGGCAGAGGAAGTTATGTGGGGACAGGATGGTCCCAGGTTCTGTTGGTTCACATGCTTCAGGGAACATACGGGAGAGTGTATCTGCCTTCCCATTCTTGGTGCCTGGTCGATAAGAGATGTGGAAGTTGAATCTTGGGAAAAATAAGGCCCAACGAGCTTGTCGAGGTCTAAGACGCTTGGCAGTACAGAGATACTCCAAATTACGATGATCCGTGAAAATCATGATGGGTTGCGAAGCCCCCTCCAGCAGGTATCTCCATTCCTCTAAGGCAAATTTTATAGCTAGTAGTTCTCGGTCCCCGAGGTCATAATTCTTCTCCGGGGGGCTGAGCTTCCGTGAGGAAAAGGCCACTGGATGAAGCAGTGCTTTTTGGCCACTTCTTTGGGAGAGGACAGCCCCTAATGCAGATTCTGAGGCATCCACTTCTAATACATAGGGCAACACTGGATTGGGATGTTGAAGAACAGGAGCTGATATAAAAAGTCTGTTTAATTCATCAAAAGTTTCCTGGGCTTCCGGTGACCACTGGAATTTAACTTGCTGGCGGGTAAGCTGCGTGATTGGAGAGATTATTAAAGAGAAGTCTTTAATGAACCTGCAATAAAAATTGGCAAAGCCAACAAATCGCTGAACCCCCTTTTTGTCAGAAGGCGCTGGCCACTCCTGGATGGCTTTAACTTTTTGTGGGTCCATTGCGACCCCTCCTGTGGAAATGATGAACCCAAGGAACTGGATAGTGTCCTTCTCAAATTCACATTTTTCTCCTTTTAGGTAAAGGCCATGTTTTCTGAGGATCGACAGCACCTTCTTCACATGAGTTTGGTGTAGCTCTGCTGTAGTGGAAAAAATCAAGATGTCATCAAGATACACGATCACAAAATTATCTAGATACTCATGAAAAATGTCATTGACCAGATGTTGAAAGGTCGCATTGCACAGCCCGAACGGCATCACTAAATACTCGAAATGCCCAAATCTGGACCTAAAGGCTGTCTTCCACTCATCAACGTCACGTATCCGAACCAGATTGTATGCTCCCCGAAGATCTAGCTTGGTATATATTTGAGCGGTTCGGAGGCACTGAAAAAGTTCAGGGATGAGAGGGAGTGGATATCTATTTTTAATAGTGATTCTATTAAGTTCTCTATAGTCCACACAAGGTCTTAGGGATCCGTCCTTCTTCTCCACGAAAAAGATTCCTGCCCCGGCTGGGCATGAGGAGGGACGGATGAATCCCTTTTCAAGGTTCTCGTCGAGAGCTTCTAGTTCAGTTTCAGACAGAGGAAAAATATGGACGAAAGGGATTTCAGAGCCAGGGAGGAGATCAATAGGACAATCATAAGGTAAAGCAGTTGACCTGATTGGGACCCCACAATTACCATAACCATGTCTCCATCCCTGTATATACATTAAAAAGCAAAAGAGAGGGGCAGTGGGACTTTAGATGAGGCATGGGTAGGTCTTTGAAAAAGTCTAGGATACCTTATGTTAAATTAACTATCACCACCCCTTAAGGGGCTTAAAAGCTGTATAGCCATAGAGAAATGCTAATCAAAGAAATGCATAGACATCAATTCATGAGTAATAATAATAATAATATAATGCATCATAATATACAATACATAAATCATGCACATCGAGGCACAATAAAAATAGTAGTCATGTTGATAGAAACGTTGTTTATAAACGCTGTTTGAAAATAATTGATACAAGCAATCACAGTTCTGAAATGGGTATACAAAAAAGGTGAACAAGGTATTCCGAATAACAATGTTAGTAAGTATAAATGGTATACGATAGAATTCATAGATGAACCAAACTTGAAATGGCAACCCTGAGTGTAGACTCTACGCGTTTCATGGCGTTTAAAGCCAATCATCAGGAGTGGGATGCATCAAGAGATGACTAGAAAAATAAATAAAACAAATCAATAAATAGATCATTGAAGTCTCAATTAGAATCATGCTTACACAAGGTAAAGCAGGTATTTTAGAATATATAAATACACATTACCTTTTGGCAACAACCCAGTACATAACCCAACAGTCCAATTGTGGAATAATGAAGGTGGCCCTGAGAGAGCTGTCTCCCCCGGGGTTGAGGCCAAGGACACACAAGGGTAACCCCCAAACCGAAAGTCTCCATGGGGGCTGGAGAATCGGAGAGGGGGTAGAGAGGAACAGCAGCCAGGGAGAGAGCCAGACAGCCAAAACACACTTCCCAAGTAGGAGGCATACATGTATGGGCCACAGATGAAGTTCTGCAATAAATGAAAGAAAAAAGAATAATGAGGAGGAGATGTGTAACAAAGAGATGGGGATGAGTGTGTCAAAAAAAATAATAAAAATAAAAATAAAATAAAAATAAAATATAGAACAATGTTGTGAATGAAGGAAAGTAAAATGTAAAACCAAGCTGGCACTAGAGTGTATGTCTGACACCTGCCCCAAAAATAACTGGGTGGTGAGAACCAACAAGCAAAAGATATATATAAATAATGTATACTAGCATGTTGCCAATGTGTTGGTATTTAAATGAAAGGCATAAAAATAAATAAATAAATAATGCACACCTGTGTAAAGAGAAATCAAGCATGATGTGAATAGATGTGTGATAATGAAGAGAAACAGCCTGATTACCTGAGGTGTGGATGAAGACCCATATATCCTCTCCTCCTGAGAAAAAAGTGTGGAATGAACTGCCAGCTCATCCCGACCTTTGTATCCTCAGCCTGGGGGCGTGTCCCAGCCAACGTCATGCAATCACGTTTGGCCAAAGAAATAGACGGGGCAGACAACCAACTGAGGCACAGAGATCTCAGCAGCAGTTCATCCCCGCCCATCAAGCCTAAGTGAGATGGAGGGAGCATAAACGCAGGTCGGCGTCGGAAGGACACCGCACCAGCGGCATGCTGGGCATGACGCCGATGCGCCAAGATCCAGCCCCGCCCCCATCGCTGAAGAGATGGGTGGGGGGAGAAGGAGCTGGGCGCATCGCAACCCCGGGGGAAGAGAGATCAATCAAAAAGGACCACCCACCCTGTGGGTGGGGCGTGCCAAACAGGCAATGGAAAAAACAAAAGGAAGAGATAAAGAGTGGACTGTATCTCTGAACTAACAGAGGGTAGAGACTAAATTGAAATAGCCAGTGATCCAGAGAACGAGTAGGTTACTGAATGGACCAAATGAAGAGGAAGTAAGAAAGCGGATGCCAGCGTAAAAATAGCTCTTGGGACTAAAAGCCCAGATTAAGTAGTTGCGTTAGTGAAGTGGGGCATGACAGGTCAAAGAGGGAAACGGGTGTCTTCCACCCAAATAAACATATTGTAAAGCAGTTGACCTGATTGGGACCCCACAATTACCATAACCATGTCTCCATCCCTGTATATACATTAAAAAGCAAAAGAGAGGGGCAGTGGGACTTTAGATGAGGCATGGGTAGGTCTTTGAAAAAGTCTAGGATACCTTATGTTAAATTAACTATCACCACCCCTTAAGGGGCTTAAAAGCTGTATAGCCATAGAGAAATGCTAATCAAAGAAATGCATAGACATCAATTCATGAGTAATAATAATAATAATATAATGCATCATAATATACAATACATAAATCATGCACATCGAGGCACAATAAAAATAGTAGTCATGTTGATAGAAACGTTGTTTATAAACGCTGTTTGAAAATAATTGATACAAGCAATCACAGTTCTGAAATGGGTATACAAAAAAGGTGAACAAGGTATTCCGAATAACAATGTTAGTAAGTATAAATGGTATACGATAGAATTCATAGATGAACCAAACTTGAAATGGCAACCCTGAGTGTAGACTCTACGCGTTTCATGGCGTTTAAAGCCAATCATCAGGAGTGGGATGCATCAAGAGATGACTAGAAAAATAAATAAAACAAATCAATAAATAGATCATTGAAGTCTCAATTAGAATCATGCTTACACAAGGTAAAGCAGGTATTTTAGAATATATAAATACACATTACCTTTTGGCAACAACCCAGTACATAACCCAACAGTCCAATTGTGGAATAATGAAGGTGGCCCTGAGAGAGCTGTCTCCCCCGGGGTTTGCATTTCTTTGATTAGCATTTCTCTATGGCTATACAGCTTTTAAGCCCCTTAAGGGGTGGTGATAGTTAATTTAACATAAGGTATCCTAGACTTTTTCAAAGACCTACCCATGCCTCATCTAAAGTCCCACTGCCCCTCTCTTTTGCTTTTTAAGGACAATCATAAGGTCGATGGGGTGGCAAACTGTCAGCCTTTTTCTTGTCGAAGATGCCCAGGAATTCATGGTATGCTGGAGGGACATGTTGGAGAACTTCCGGCTTGAGCTGTATGGTTGAACAGGTGGCCGTTCTGTCATAGCTTGGCAAAAGACAATGCTGAGAACAATACTGGGAAGAGAAGAGAATTTCTTTTTTGCTCCATTTGATCTGGGTCATGGGCCTGCAACCAGGGGAATCCCAAGATAATTGGGAACATAGGGGAGCTAATAATGTCAAAGCGAAGAAATTCTCTGTGGCCAGAGTCAGTGGAGATGAGGATGGGCTTAGTTTCTTGGGTGACTGGCCCTGAGCAGGGTAGAGACCCATCTGCCAGATGTATTTGCAGGTGTTGTTTCTTGATTTGGAGAGGATTATGCAGACTTTGTGCAAGGGATGCGTCTAGGAAACAACTGCAGGCTCCTGAATCAACGATGGCTAGCAGCTGAACTTCCTCTTCCGCCACCTGAAAAGAGACCGGGAGGACAAGATGAGACTGACTAGCACCAACAACCTGAAAGTTCATGGAAAATTGTAAATGGGACTTACTGGGTCTTACGTGGCAGTTGCGTAAGAAGTGGCCCGCTTCTCCGCAATACAGACAAAGGTTGGCTTGGCGTCGGTGGAGTCTTTTATCGGGAGTGAGTGGAGAACGAAGAAGACCTAGTTGCATAGGCTCACTGTCAGAAGAAGCAGAGGGGACCATGGAAGGAGCGGGAACAGGAGGAACCCGAGGTAACATCCAGACTGGTTTGGACGACTAAAAACGCTCGGAGCGTCTTTCCCGGAAACGTCTGTCAAGTTTGGTGGCAAGTTGGATTAGATCTTCCAGGGAGGCTGGGGTATCCACCCGAGCTAACTCATCTTTTAAAATTTCTGAAAGACCCTGGCGATACTGGTATTTGAGAGCGGCCTCATTCCAGTCCATGTCTCCTGCTCATTTTTGGAATTCCACTGTATAGTCTTCCACGGGTCTCTTCCCCTGGGTCAGGGAGTGCAAAAAAGATTCAGCAATGGCAGTGCGTTGCGGATCATCATACAACTGTCCCATTGCGTCAAAGAAAATGTCCACTGAGTTGAGAAGGGGACTCTTCTGCTCAAGGAGATTATGGGCCCAAGATTGTGGCTCGTCAGATAGCAGAGAGATGATGAATCCCATTTTTATGGATTTGGCGTGAAAAGTCCTGGGTTGGAGGGTGAGGTATAACTGACAGGCATTTTTAAACGCCCTGAACTTCTTCCGGTTCCCAGAGAATCGTTCCGGAGTGGGGACCCTGGGTTCAGGAAGTGTCATTACTACTGCGGGAGCAGGGTTAGGTTGACCTTGCTGAGGAGAGGTTTCACTGGCAGATGCTGACGTGGTATCCGAGAGACCAGGGGTAGTGGTCAGGTGCTGAAGGCGTCCCTCAATCTGAAATTAGCCATCTAGAAGCCTCTGGACAGCCTGGGTAAGGGCTGAAACTTGCTGACAAAGCGCCTCAGGGGGAGAACCAGCTCTGTCGGCCTCGCTCATGGCTGGTTTGTACTGTCAGGTACTCACCAAGGCTGAGCTGCTGAGAGAGGCTCCCCTTGCAGCTGGGTACACGATACCCTCTGGAAGTGGCACAGTGGGTATTGGGCACGAAGAAGCACGGGTCACCAGCAGGTAGCAGGGCAGCTGGAAGGTACTTCAAGTAGAATAGTGATCCGTACAGGGTGGCTGACACCTCACTGGAACTGGCTTTGCAGGTACTTGAGCAGAGTCTGGAGATAAGACTGAAGCCGGTTAAGAGGAGGCTGAGAGTCCCACACAAAGGTAAAAGTCCAGGAACAGGCCGAGGGTCAAACACGGGTAGGCAAGCAGGCTGATGATCAGACACTGGGATAAGGCAGAGGCAAAGTCCAGGAAGCAGGCCGAGGGTCAAACACGGGTAGTCAAGCAGGCTGAAGATCAGACACTGGGATAAGGCAGAGGCAAAGTCCAGGAAGCAGGCCGAGGGTCAAACATGGGTAGTCAAGCAGGCTGAAGATCAGACACTGGGATAAGGCAGAGGCAAAGTCCAGGAAGCAGGCCGGGGGTCAAACATAGGAGAGGTTCAAGGCAAGGTCAAGGTCAATCCGGGTCACAACAGGCAGGCACAGGTACACAGGTTCAGGAACAGGTTACAGGAACTGAAAAGACAAACCAGCAATGATACCATACACCAAGTTGACTTTTATAGGCCTGCCCAAGGGACTTCTGCTGTGCGCATGGCAGCGTGCACGTACCCGTGCGCTATGATAGATCGCGCACCCGCATGTGCCGACCCGCAGAGCTCAGTGTTTGGAAGCGCGAACCCGCCGGATCGCGCACCTGTGCATGCCGTAGCGCAACTCTTCTGCGCAGGCGCAGAGTAAGGCACTGATGCTGGCAGGTCAAGTTTCTGCTAGTCCTCTGACATGCCGCGCAAGGCAAATGCCTTGTTTGCCCCACAATAGATATGCCCCTGCACATTATGGTATATTTTAATAGAAGAAAGAATAGGTCAGTGACAGAAAGTCATAAGCACCTCTTGTGTAGGTCGAGGTAGCAAGGCTTCAGTGACAGAAAGTCTTAAACATGTTTTCTGACCTTGGCATAAAGAACAATAGGTCCAGTGCCAAGACGGCTGTCTTCTAACCTTGATATGAGGGTGTCTAATCAAGACAAGAGTTGTCTAGTGTTCATAGCAATGTCTAATACAAGTACTGGGTGGCATCATCACCTGATTTATGGAAATAATTCAAGGTAACACATATGGTTTAATTGTTCAGTTTATTTAAAATAGGGCCTGCAAGCCCATGCTCTTTGGATTTGCCTGAAGTGGTTGTTCCTGGCTGGCTAAATAAATCTACATCATTGGAGCTCCTGCCTCGCGTCGATCCCTTGTGTATTCACTTGCCGCCAAATAACGTACATGTATATGATTGACTACAAATGGTTATACCAGAGTTATGGCTGCAGCTGTTAGCCATAACCCTGGTATCATTTTCTTCAGCTGGCGTTGCTCTACATAATAAAAGCAATCCTACTGGCTAATTAGCCAGGGTCCCCTTCCGCCCTCCGGTGCCTCTCCAGGCTCTTCAGTCACCGGCAGGGAGCCTGAGGTCAGATCTGGCAGCTGTGCTGGCTTATTATAGAGGTGTTCAGAGAATGAATCATCTCTGATCAGTTCTATGGTCTAGGAGACTGTAAGCGACAAGCATTTTTGTTACTTCCGGTTAGGGCAGATGTAAACTGAGATCAATATGTTTTTTTTAATCTCACAATTTCAAGGGTAGAGGAGAGATCTGGGGTCTTATAGACCCCAGATGTCTCCATAAAGAGGACCTGTAAAAGATTTATTTCTATCACAACGGATGTTTACATTTCTTGTGACAGGATTAAAAGCGATAAAAAAAAAAAAAGAAGAAAGACACAGTGTAAAAATATTTAAAACGGCCCGCCTCCCTAGGCTTGCTCGAAAGGAGACACACAAACATATGTAGCACTAACTCTCGGTGGAGCTGCTAGTTTAAAGCGGGCTGCTACCTTCACTCTCGATACCTCTGCTTCACCAGCACCGGGTCTAGGGTCCCGTTGAGTATAACTCTGGACGATGTAGACACCAAACACTTGAATATATTTTCCAATGCTTTAATGAGCAAACAATGAAGGAAGAAGCAGCAAAGAGGCAGAATGAAAGTTGCAGGGAAGCTCAAATACCTTTCCTTAGTATTCTTTAGAACATTCTTTGGAATTGAACACTTGTAATTGAATGCACTCCCCTTGTGGTATTCAATCTTTGCCCGCCTGGATAGGTTTCTCTCACTAACCTAGCAGCCAGTACGCAGCACGAACAAAAGTCTCTGCCACAGACTTGTTTGGAATAAAACCCGTACGATCCTCTGCCACAGGATGTATTGGTTTGCGATGAATGTCAGACACAGTACTTGAACCTTTAAGCCAACCCGGCAGTACTATGCAGTAAGATTACTTTAGGATACGTCCTCCAACCGAGTCACCAGGCCCCTCTCCAGACCAGCACTCTGCATGATCCTTCCATGACGGGTCCTCCCCTGGGATCTCCTCGGTTGTCCAGCTTCTTCACTCAGGATAGACAGCTCAGGACCATTCCTCTGCTGCTGTGGTAGGCCCCAGACAGGCTTCTGGGCCCACCCACACGCCACAGCGACGTGGGCCTCCGGAACGGAGGACCACGAGGTGGTACTCTTAATGCATACCCGTCGGCCAGGAGGGCCAGCAGGTGGCTGAAAACGAACCCCTAATCATGACGTCTGTCCCATAAATACGTTCTCCCAGAATGCAACTCGGAGGACCACCTCCACCGAGTTGTCTCCGGGAAAGAGGAGCACTCATACGCTTCAACACGTTGCTTTTCCAACACCAGCCCATGGTGACGACACCCACGGGCACAGTGTGGAACTACACGCAACTCAGCCAAGCTGGAACAGAGGCAAATCTAACTTCACCTAACAAGTAACCCACAAGATTTACCTATCAGCGGTAGATTAAAAATCTACCAGCGCTACACATAGGTCAAGCATGCATAAGTAAACAGTGTTTACCAGGGCTTTTTTTCAGGGGGAACTTGGTGGAACTCAGTTCCACCACCTCTGGCTCAGACCCTTTGGTGCCTGCTCACCACAATCACTTGTAAACACAGAAGTCTGGTCTCTGTGTTTATAAGTAACAGCTATTAACTCTGTGTGTAACCCTTATGAACTCTGCACTCTGTATGTAATGCAATCCTGATATTTAATGCCCCTTTAAGACCCTTTTACTGTTTGTGAAATATGACCACACACACTATTTGATGGGGTTTTGGGGGGTCGTGGTTGAGTTCCAGCACCTATTGTTTGAGAAAAAAAGCCCTGGTGTTTACACCCTACGTGTGAGGTATCACCACCAAAGTTATAGTGAGAACAATAAATCTAGCGCTAGACCTCTTTTGTAACTCTAAACTTGTAACCTGTAAAAATATTAAAGTGTAGCTTATGGAGATTTTGAAGTATCATAGTTTGTTGCCATTCCTCGAGCAGGCGCAATTTTAAATTGTGATGTGCCGCACGAGTTTACTCAGCGTAACATCATCTTTCATGTTTTACCAAAAATTGGGTTATATATTATGTTTTTTATTGCATTCAAATTTATTAAACTGTATTTTTTTCCAAAACTATTGTGTTTGAAAAACTGCTGTGCAAATGCCATGTGACATAAAAAGTTGCAACGTCCACCATTTTATTCTCTAGGGCCTCTGCTAAAAACAAATATAAAATGTGGGTTCTAAGTAACTTTCTAGCAAAAAAGTACAGATTTTTACATATAATTAAGAAGTGTCAGAATAGGCCTGGTCTTCCAGTGGTTATTTTACTTCAGAACCTCGTGTTTTGGTCCTAAACATTGTGTCATAAAGCAAAAATCGAATAGCAACATACCTGGTATCAAGTACATATTTATAGTTAAATATAGCAATAACTAAACTTATGTCAAGTAATGACACTGACTGGCTGTTGTGGTATAAGTAGCCAATCAAGGTCGCTGCTCCACACAGAACACATCCCCCATTTGGTGGATAATCAGGAAGAGATGAATCTGGGAACATTTTTTTTTTCGCTGCGCCAATTAGCTTTTTTTGTAGTAGTCAGCCTAGTGGTTGCAAGCAGATGTAAAGTCCATTTTTAACTTCAGGTAGCTTACAGTGTGAGGACAAAAGACGATGTATTCGAATTGGTAGCTACAAGTTGTTTTGTATCACAAACATTTCCTGTTAATTAAAGTATGCCCACTGGCATGAAGTATCAGCTAGTATTGATACTATAGTTACATCCTATGGTATAATTGGAAGCATTGTACACAGGGACCTGAGTTTATTAAAAGGAATGACGTATAACCTCTGTGTGTGGAAACAAAATTCCTGGTTCCTGTGAGAAACCACAGGTGTGTGCAACTGCTAGTGGTAGTAATCGTAAATCTGAAAGCCTATGTTTTTTACCTGTGTGGTGATCATACACACACTAAACATTTGTAGATGCCTTACCAGTACATATGGTGAGTGTGGAATATATTTGATTGGTCTGACATAACACAAGAAAGGTTAGTAAACACTTATGTAAAAAAGGGGCCCCGGCAGTGACTCCAAGGTGATGTCATTGACAATATATGGACATAACCAAATTTGGTCAATCATGTTACAGGGTTCCCTGAGACAACATTGACCAAATATGATAATGTCAAAAGTTGAATTACCTTAGATTGTAGGGGCAATAAATATTTTAGATTTTACTTGTATGGAGTTGTTTTGAAAGAAAAATATAGCAAATCTTATGAAAAGCTCACAGTTGTACCCTAACAGCCCAGACTGACCCAATTGGCTCTGTCATAGAAGAAGTATGGTTACTGTCATTGCTTGCCTCCAAAAATTACAGTAGATCTAGGTCACTAATTATACAGCATTGCTGCTAAAGCATCAGAACAAAAACAGGTATGAAGCTGTTACAAAAAGGAATGCAGTAATCATGGCAGCCTCTTAATGCCTCGAGTTCAGCGCCTTAAGAATATGTCCGTGCGAGCTACCACTGCACGAGTGAGCCAAAAACCAATGCAAGATCACTGCCTTGCTACCATGCCGCACGTGGCCATGATTTTATCTTGCTTTTGCTCAGTAGATTGTGGTCTGTTAATCATGTTTTCAGACTAAAAAATACTGTCATTTGCACTTAATGTATATAGCACTTTGCTTATTATATACAATAGCTAACAAACTTATGCTTGAAAATTAACAGGTTCACGTCAAAAAGTGGACTGCCATATACCTAACTGGCAGATCTTAGGAAGCTGCAGGCACACTCCAAACTACTGTCATGAATCTGGCAATCCTATGCAGATCTCCTATGTCAGATTAGTGCATGACATCTAGAACTTTATAAGTTCGGCAACACGTCCATTTAGGTCTCTGCACTACCTGGCAGATTTACAACAGCGTTTATTCAAAACACCACAGGACGCCTGCACAAAAGCTTGAAGTAATTCTAAAGTCTCCTTTAAAAAAACAAATAACAAACATGTTATACTTACCTCTATGCAGTTGGTTTTGCACAGAGCAGCCTGGATTCTCCTCTTCTCAGGTCCCTCTTTGCTGCTCCTGGCCCCCCTCTCCTATCAAGTGCGCCCACAGTCAGCAACTTCCTATGGGGGCACTGGAGCCAAGTCACAGCTCTGTGTATTTATTCAGACATGGAGCCTGACCCGGCCCCACACCCTCTCTCCCCTGATTGGCTGACTGACTTTGATTGACAGCCGTGGGAGCCAATAGCGCTGCTGCTGTGTCTCTGCCAATCAGGAGGAGTGTTCCGGACGACTTAGACATTTGTGGAAATTGCTGGACAGAGATGGGGCTCAGGTAAGTAATTAGGGGGTGCTGGGGAGGCTGCTACACACAGAAGGTTTTTTTGTTTTAATGCATAGAATGCATTAAGGTAAAAAAAACTTCTGACTTTACAACTGCTTTAAGTCAGATTTCAAGCACCACATTCATTAGGGGTTTCATTTTTGGTTAAACACTTTTATAGGACTCTTTCTTTGCCCCTGTTAACATCACAAAACTACTGCTATTGCTACAACTCCTTTGTAATGTGGACTTTCCTTTGGAATATTTGGAGATCACTGCGTTTATGTGTAGGAGGAGCAGGCCTCAGTGGTGAAGATCTTGAAGAATCTGTACAATGCAGAGCAGGCCACACAGTAAAGATCTTTAAACCAACAGAAAAGTGTGCATATCTCTTAGATCTCATAAATAAATACAAACTGTACATACAGTATTCCTAAACAATGAATAAATATATTAAATATATCCAATTCATGGGATATACATATAATTAAATAAATATGGACCTTTAAAAATGTACCCCCAATCCCTATGTCAATACTAATATAAACCAGTGATGTAACCTTTATAATCAAATAAGTATAAATATCACAAAAGTTCATGTATATATGTAAAGCAGTCTAGAGTTATTCACGCCTCTTACTGGACAGGGTTGATCTCAAATTATAGAGATTAAATATGCTCATGTATAGAGAACCGATGCTCTCACCATCGGACTTCCATGAAGGTATATGGCCCCGCCAGTAAATTGCAGCACTAGTGTCCCCACCTAGCGGATCACAGACCAGTTCCATCCAGCTTAAGTCTCATAGGGAGGCAGAGAATAAAAGAAACTTCATAGAATATAGCGTTAGATCAATAAAAGGATTTTATTAAAAAGTATTGCACTTACATGATTTAAAACATCTACCAGCAATTTAGAGCTCCACAAGCACAGCCGCGGGACTTGCCAGTAGACCCGTATATGATGACATAGATGCGGCTCCATCCAACAGATTTTCCCATAACAGGCATCCTCTGGGAACAGAGACTTGGTCTCTGTTCCCAGAGGATGCCTGTTACAGGGAAACTTGTCAGCTGGAGCGGCATCTGTGACATCATCATGCACGGGTCCTTGGTGAGTCCTGTGGCCATGCTGTGGAGTTGTCTTTATGTGAAATGACATGAAAATAAAGTGACTAATTAAAGGTGAAATAGTCCACTATATAAAAGTGAATCAGTAAAATGATTAAAAGACCTTTTGAATCCAATGTGTCCTTGTGTGACTTCCACCATCTGGATAATTTCCACTCCACTTGTGACTGAGAACAATTCTGCACTCACCAGCTCCAAAGCTACCAGTGCATCAACCAATCGTGATTTTCCTATATGATCCCTTTATTTCATTTATTTTAACATTATGAATCCAATGTGTCCTTGTGTGACTTCCACCATCTGGATAATTTCCACTCCACTTGTGATTGAGAACAATTCTGCACTCACCAGCTCCAAAGCTACCAGTGCATCAACCAATCGTGATTTTCCTATATGATCCCTTTATTTCATTTATTTTAACATTATACTTCATGTATTTTTAAAAATGTTTCACTTACTGTTGCATTGAGGTGCTGCACTTTGATGTATTGATGAATAATATGATATTAACCTACTTGCAAGCATGAGATAATTTGGTTTTCTAATAGTTCTTATGATTTGATCCAGGCTCCACAAACTTTCTATGCACACCATTACTAATTATATCTCGGACCATATATGTGTAAAATTAACGATTTAAATATTTTTACCCTAGATGTTCATTATAAAGTAATTAATGTTTATCTAAACCCAAAAACAAAATTTATTATATTGCAGCCTACTAGTCTTTAGATGTGGTGGCTACATTTGTTTTATTTTTTTCCCATTATTTTCACCTGTTGATTTCTGTCCTAGTATAACAGTTCTCACTCACACCCTCCATAGTTACTACTGTAACTATGGAGGGAAGGTAGACAATAGGAGATGATCTGAGTGTCTCTTGAATATCGTGCACCTCATCCCGTTTAGTGAAGATCAAGAAAGAGGAGGATTGGAATTATTGTGGTGCTTGTAATGAATAATACATAAAGAGTTAAATAAAAAAATATAATTTCTTTAGTGATACAAAATGAAGAGAAAGAGCAAGAATTTCAATTAAAACCAATATAGGGCATATACATAGTACATGTACTGGGTTGCTGGTGTCCCAAGAAAGAAATGTGGTCACAGATAGATGTTAAGTCCCAACATGTTTCTCCAATGATGGCTTCCTCAGGGGATAATATGGGACCACCATAAATTATCCAGCTCTAACACAAAATACAAGGCAAAATATCAATGATTATACAAATAATGACCATAAATGTAAGAGAAACAAACTTTTGTCATGACTTCAGGAAAATATATAGCACATACCGTATATACTCGAGTATAAGTCGATCCGAGTATAAGTCGAGGCCCTAATTTACCACAAAAAAGTGGGAAAAATGTATTGCCCCGAGTATAAGACGAGGGTGAGAAATGCAGCATCTACTGTAAGTGGAAAAAGAGGGTCAACAATGCCCATCTGCAGCTGTATACCTCCCTGTGCATGTGTCATGTGTCCTGTGCATGTGTCATGTGTCCTGTGCATATGTGCTTGTGTCATGTGTCCTGTGTATATGTGCATGTGTCTATGTGCATGCGTCATGTGTCCTGTGTATATGTGCATGTGTCATGTGTCCAGTGTATATGTGCATGTGTCATGTTGCTGTGTCCTGTGTATATGTGCATGTGTCATGTGTCCTGTGGATATGTGCATGTGTTATGTGTCCTGTGGATATGTGCATGTGTCATGTACTTGTGTCCTGTGTATATGTGCATATGTCATGTGTATATGTGCATGTGTCCTGTACCTGTGTCCTGTGTATATGTGCATGTGTCATGTGTATATGTACCTGTGTACTGTGTATATGTGTATGTGTCATGTGTATATGTACCTGTGTATGTGTCCTGTGTATGTGTGCATGTGTCATGTGTATATGTACCTGTGTACTGTGTATATGTGTATGTGTCATGTGTATATGTACCTGTGTATGTGTCCTGTGTATGTGTGCATGTGTCATGTGTATATGTACCTGTGTCCTGTGTATGTGTGTATGTGTCATGTGTATATGTACCTGTGTATGTGTCCTGTGTATGTGTGCATGTGTCTGTGTGCATGTGTCTGTGTGCATCCTACCTGTTTCCTGTGCATGCCTCCGTGTGCTGCTCTGCACCGATCAGCCTGTGATATTACTATTCGGTGGCCATTCACTGTTCAAAAGCCGCGCCTCCTCCCCGTCCATGATAGGTAGAAAACTCCATTTCCCAGCAGTCAGCGGTCAGCCTATCACAGACATTCTCTCATCCTCATACCACGGATGAGGATGAGAGAATGTCCGTGATAGGCTGTACACTGACTGCCTATCACAGACGAGGAGGAGGCGCGGCTTTGGAACAGTGAGAGGCTGCCGAGTGGTATGTAGCACACGCTGGCCGCCGTCTTACTGCATGACACGCTGATCATGTAGGCAGACGGCGGTGACTCGAGTATAAGTCGAGGGGGCACTTTCAGCCCCAAAAAAGGGGCTGAAAATTTTGACTTATACTCGAGTATATATGGTACCTAGATCAATCCCACACCAGGAGATGGATAAATTTGGGGGACCCCCCCAGGGGAAAATAGGGGGGTTTTTGGGTGTCAAAAAAGGCTCCAGCCAAGGATAGCCCAAGGGAGACCATGCACGGTCACAGGAGAGAGATAAGAATCCAGCTAAAGTGTGGAAAGACAGACCAAAGAATTAATTAATATATATACATTCAGGATAGAGAACAAAAGTCCAGTTATATGGGCCAATAAGAGGGGACCCAAAAAAGACATGTACTCACTATGCTCGGAACCACAAAACAAGTGGGTTCAAGGGCGCCAATGTGCTAATATGGTGTAGAGATGAGACCAAGAATTGTCCCAAAACGTAAGCACAGAACATTTTGGAGGGAAGGTGTTGTTACCCTAAGACAGGAAGTGTGTCTGGACAAAAGAACACCTTCCCCTTTTATCTCCATAATAGGGTGGAGGTGTTCTTTAGTCAACAGAGAGAAATAGGAACAATGTTAACTGAAAACAGTGCAGCACAGACAGAGCACAGGTTATTAGCGCACTTTTTTTTCTCAAAAAGACATTTTTTCCATTATAGAACAGATGTACCAAGCTTCAGAAAATGGTTATGTAATACAGAAAATGATATGCCAAGAATTTAAGGTGGTTCGGAACAATTGGAAAAGCTTTTTGACTGCCATATTTGCTGGATCACAAACAAAACTCTTGAAATGCAACCAGTACCAAGAAAGAGGAAACAGGATCAGGTTAAAGCACCTATATAAATCTACAAATTTATTATTTTAGCTGTGATATCCCTAGAAATATATCCCCTTCCTTTAAATATACAAACAAGCTATTGGTATGTCACTGTCCTAAGTCCCAAAGGATTCGTCACTGTGCGATCGGAGCGTGTTGTCGGAAATTCCGACCATGTGTGGTCTCCATTGGACTTTTTCCATCGGATTTTCTGACACACAAAGTTTGAGAGCAGGCTATAAAATTTTAGGACAACAAAATCCGGTGGCCTGAGGAGTCCATATGTAAGGGAGTGCAGTCTGGTCCAGAAGTCCCAGAGATCCTGAAAGCAGCAGATAACATGTATGTTCCCAGGCTGTGGTACTACAAGAGGCTGTATATTTTGCCAGACCAGACTGAACCCAGGGCCATCACTCTCTGGTCTTTCTTCCACGCTTCCTTCCCGGCTGTGGCTCTGGTGTTGGAGATGTGGCAGGAGGAGGAGTAGGACCTGGAGGAGGAGGAGGAGTTGGACCTGGAGGAGGAGGAGGAGGACTATGGGTGAGGTGACAAATGTGGGTTGCACATGTGATTTGGCCCATCAACCCCTTATTTAGAGCTTCCAAAATTAAGAACTCACATAGGAGTCGTTGGCCCTCCTCCATCTACATCATTTTGCATGCAGTTATGGCAGCAAAGTCCTCCTCCACACTGTGGGGTGTTCTGAGGGCCTCAGTAGCCTTCTAAAAGAGGCCTATGGCAGCCTCCTCCAGGTTACTCCTCTTCCTGCCACTTTGTCTTTGAAGGTGTAGGGGAGGGACCTGGATATCAGGCAGCCTGCTTGGCCCGGCCACCTCCTGGCTGAGACTTCCCTGTGTATGAAAAAGGGACCTTGTTTTAGTTTTTGCATCATCAATCACAATCCTAAATTAGTACTCCAAACTAACATCTAGTTAACATAATTGATTGAACAACCAGAAATATTTAGAAGAATGCTATACCTGACTCAAGCTGGGCTCCTCCACATGTTGCTGCCTGGAAGGCCCAGGTTGGGCGTCAGAAGTCTCAGCTGGGGGGGAAGGAAGCGTGGAAGGAAGACTGGAGAGTGCTGGCCTGTGTTCAGTCTGACCTGCCAGAAAATGCAGCCTGTCATAGTACCACAGCCTGGAGACATAAATGTCATCTGCAGCTCCTGATCTCTGGGAATCGTGGACCTTCTTGTGCTCCCTTAGATAAGTGCTCCTCAGGCCACCAATTAGGATCTTCAAATAGATGATGTCTGCCGTGGGGATCACTGTCTTCACAAATTGCAGCAAATTATCCAGCGCTGCCTTCCTCTTTGTTTGGTTCTTATATTCAGGGTGGTTTATCTGCCACAGACAGGGCAGCTCCCTGAACATATCTATGAAGATTGGCATAAATTCATGATCCTTCAAGATATCCATTTTAACTGCAAGACACAACACAAGACAAACCCTAATGTCAGCCTAAAGTCTTCTAAACTTGTCCAAATACAGGCCTCAATATAGAAGCAGTATAGGCCCGATGTTAAATCTTACCTTCGCTATCACGAACGGCGCCTCCGTTACTCCTTTCTCCGCTCACAGATCATACGTACTACGCACGCATGTTACGCTTTATATACACTGCGTATGCGTGAAACTCTGCCCGCCCCTGACGTTCATTCTAGTCTATTCCCTGCCCCTTCTCGTTCTTTGCAGTGGGGGAAGAGCACATGGCGGAGACACAGCGGGTGTCAGATAATTACACCAACGAGGAGGAGGAGGAAAGCCCGGAGCCTGAAATGTCCCGATCCAGAAGGAGACGATTTAAGGCATCAAATATGTCCTTTGGGGAGATGTTGGAGATGGTCGACATCCTGAAGAAGGCCGACTATGACGGGAAGTATGGACCTTAGCCCAACCCCAATGTCCGAAAGGCCAAGATCATGGCGAAAGTGGTCAAGAGTCTGCACCGGAATTTCGGGGTACGAAAATCGAAAGATCAGCTAAGGAAGCGGTGGTCGGACCTCAAAATCAGGGAGCATGAGCAGTACAGAAGGATCAGGAGAGTGCTGCCAAAAAGTAAGTAGTTGTCCTGTGTTCTTATTGTTTATGTTTATTACTTATTATTCGTGCTTCTCCATGTGCTTTTCTTTACTGTTGTACACTTTAAAATGGCAACTTACATGTTCATGGGCACATTATTCGTTCGTATGAAACATTGTTCGTTCGGACTAGAAAACACCATTGTTTTGGCCATATGCATTTGACTAGTTTTTTGATGGCCTACTTCTCTTAAAATAAGTTGGTTGTCTATATGGGTTTGTAACTAGAATGAAATGCAAACTAGATTCTGTGTAAGGAGAGGACACTCAGCAGCTGTTTACACATCTGGATGCTGGAGCACTAGTATGGGACACCAGAACACCCTTTTTATTAGGGGGTCCCACACAGGTGCTCCAGTGTATACTATAGGGGTGACTCCATCTGTGAAGCTTCTACAAAACAGGTAAGTATTCAAGCTTGACCAAGGACAAAATATGTCTTCATCTTGGAACTCTGCCAAAACAGACAATTGTACCCCACTTCTAAACAATGATTCATATTCCTAGTTCTGCCATCACATATCTGTGTGCTAATGTATTTTTATTTACATAGGGGAGAAAAGACTTGGAGGACACCCCTCATCCGAGGAGACCACAGACCCCACACCTCTGGAAGAAGTGGAGACCCACCAAAGACAACAGGAGGAGGAGGAGGAAGGAGATGTGGTGGAAATTGTCACCACAACAGGTGAGTGTCTGCGACCACAGGCTCAGGTAAGAGATGGATGCCAGCAGATTTATAATACATGGTGTGTTTTTGTTTCTATCTTTTTAGGTGATCGTGATGTTGTGGATCCAGATCATTTCACCTCTGAAAGTGCACAGATCCTGATTGGGGAGATCATGGGGTGTAATAGGGACTTCGAAAACATCCATAAAAACATCAATGATGTTCAAAAAAAAATGAAGAACATCATTGATGTTTTAGGGAGAGTTTAAAACCCATCCAAATCCCTTAGTTTTTTTGTGCTTTTTGTGATCTAAAAATTTATACAATTTTTTGACAGATTTGCGAAAAGCCAAATTTTGAAGATGCACACAGTGTGTTAACATGTGCTATCTGCCATCACGGGAGATCAATGTAGGCGTTTTGGGGGTGCAACCCCTTCCTCAATAATAAAGTAGCTGTGAGGAAGGGGTTTCACCCACAAAACATGTCTCTTGATCCCCCGCAATGGCAGCTAGCACATGTTGACATTCGACAATTTGTGTGCATCTTCAAAATTTGGCTTTTCCTGGGGTGACTTCACCCCATCTGAACGCAATATCAAACACACTTTGTAAATACTCATGTCTGATATTGCCTTCAAGTTCTACCTAATGTGAACTTTCTAAGTTCAAGATTCATGTCTTTCTTGTTCGTTTTAAACATGCCTGTTTTATCCTAAATGGACATTTCTAATTTTTCTAATGTGACCCCAAAAATTGTTATACAACAAACATGTTGGTTTGTTTTAAAAAACCTTTTACAAATGCACATGTGATTGTGCTGGGATTAAAAAGATTGATAATCAAGAATGTGTTGATTAATGTTTCAAAGCTCCAAAACTTTTGTTGTGCTCTAATTGGTGTTTTCTGTGACAATGGGTGTTATTTCCTAATCCACTTTGCACTACAAGTGCAGTTTCAAGTGCAATTGTAGTGCAAAGTGTCTTTGCCTTTAGTAAATAACACCCAACAGTGCTTTGTAATGTTACACAATCATGCCATTTTCAGGACTCACCACATTTCTGTCAGGGTCAGCTAAAAGAAACACAAGCAGTAAATGTCACCAAAGATTTTAGTAGTTAAAATGTTTTTTTTTATTTGAAAAAGGTTTCAGACATTGTCTGGCATATTGATGGCCCCCCTACCCGCAAAGTATTCAAGGTATCTTAGACGGACCTCACGGGCACTCAGGGGGGGCAAGCCAGGATGGACACTTTCAAGCGCCGTCAGGGTTCGTTCATTCGGAATTTCGGCCTCAGTCCCAACTGAGTCAGCATAGTTGGCAGAATGTTGCCGTAAAAAGTTGTGTAGAACACAGCACGCCAGGATGATATGATTTAGTTTGTACTCCGCCATGTGTATGGGTGTAAGAAATAGGCGGAACCGGCTGGCCATGATTCCAAACGTGTTCTCCACCACTCTTCTGGCTCTGGCCAGCTGGTAATTAAAAACCCTCTGGTCCGAGGTGAGGGTCCTCACAGGGAATGGCCGCATAAGATGGTCCCCCAGCGCAAATGCTTCATCCGCAACAAAGACGAATGGGAGTCCTTCCGCATTGTCTTCTGGAGGTGGCAAGTCCAAGCTGCCATTCTGGAGACGCCTGTAGAACTCCGTCTGGGTGATGACTCCACCATCAGACATCCGGCCATTCTTCCTCACATCCACATACAGGAACTCATAAGTAGTCGACACCACCGCCAACATCACACTACTATTGAACCCCTTATAGTTGAAATAGTATGACTCTGAGTTGGGTGGTGGGACGATGTGGATGTGTTTCCCATCAATTGCCCCTCTGCAGTTAGGAAAGTCCCACCGCTGGGCAAAGTGGGAGGCCACAGTCTGCCATTCCTGTGGGTTGGAAGTAAACTGTGGAGTCAAACAAGAAAAAAAATGTATCATTTTGCACATAAACAGGGAAAGCAGATTAGACACAAACATTCTTGGCCAACATCAAGATAACATTTATTTGAGGGAGTTTTTAAAGACCAAGGTATAAGGTACATCTATCAGATTCCCCCTCCCCTCCCCTCTCATGGGCCATTTCTAACATTATAGGGGGGGAGCTCTTGGACAGGTAACCCTCTCCACTTCATTGAGAGATGAATGCCTAAATAATGTGTGTTACTATGGTCAGCCCCTCCTTACTTACACTATTGACAGCCCGCTGGACAGGTAAGAAGTGTCATAATACAAAGATATAAATACACATTGTACACATTTTAGCACATTTGGACATTCTGCTATTACCTATCAAGATAAGAATAGTATACCAAAACTTTAAACATTACCATTTGAAAGTATACAGGCAGGCCCTTGCACTACATGCTTTGGGGAATTCATCCATACATCTGACCACAAAAGAGATGGGTATAGTGTGTATGGGTTTAGCAAAGTCAGCAGATAGATGATTGAAGATAGATAGAGAATTGGTATCAGCTGACTTAGCAGTTGGGGGGAGGGAGGGTTCCAACTGATTTGGGGACCCCCCAAAAAAAGCCTCTGGCACTCTGCCTGAATTTTAAGCACAAATCACATTTTTACACATTTTAGGGGGTGTTTGGGGTAAAGCACTACTATGGAGCTGATAAAATACATTGTTAAGTGACTACATGAGGTGAATATAGGGCCAGGAGAGCATGCTGTGGAGGTAAGTGAAGGGAAATATGCATGAAGGACAAAAAAAATTACATAAAAATCCAGCATGCATGAGGACAAAGGGGACATTCACAGCATATTACAATCACGGTAATTAGGGAATGAGGAAAGATATACAATATATTATCAAACATTAAATACAATAAAATGTGATATGAGAGGATAAAAATCTTACCTTAATATACTCCTTCTGCAGGACCTGGATGATGGCAGAACAGGTCTCTGGGATAATGATCCCCAGAGCCTGGGGGGAGATGCCTATCGAGAACTTCAAGTCCTGCAGACTTCTCCCCGTCGCCAAGTACCGCAGGGTGGCGACGAGCCTCTGCTCCAGAGTGATGGCTTGCCTCATGCAGGTATCCTGCCTGCTAATATAAGGGGTCAGCAAAGCCAACAAACGGTGAAATATGGGATCCGTCATCCGGAGAAAGTTCCTGAAATCATCAGGATTATTCTCACGGATCTCACGGAGCAAAGGCATATGACAGAACTGGTCACGCTGAAGCAACCAATTCTTGGTCCATGAACTCCTCCCCACCCTGTTCATGGACTGGGCTTGTGTCAAGGTAAGGACCCCAACACCAAGCCCCCGTACAGCACGAACTCTACAAGGAGTACGTATACGCAACATGGCTAGAAAACGGTCTGCTGCTCAGAACGAAGTAACAGAACGCACTGAAGAACAGCAAGTCCTGTGAAGAGCGACCTGAAAAACAGTAACGAACGAACAAGAACACAATGACAGAGTCACACATAACTCGCTGCACGCACTGAAGACCAGATACAAACCCACAAGCACAAACTGAACAGCAGAAAACAATCTGAAAGCCACGAGTCTGAAAAAGCACAAATTGTCTCTCACCAAACTTTTACTAACATTAGATTAGCAAAAGGAGCCCAAAGGGTGCCGCGCTTGGTTCAGACCTGCCCTTTTCTAGTCTCGTCGTACGTGGTGTACGTCACCGCGTTCTTGGCGATCGGAAATTCCGACAACTTTGTGCGACCATGTGTATGCAAAACAAGTTTGAGCCAACATCCGTCGGAAAAAATCCATGGATTTTGTTGTCGGAATGTCCGATCAATGTCCGACCGTGTGTACGGGGCATAAGTGTTTCTAAAACGATCAATAAGGTCAACTGGATTTGTCTCTGTGAAAAGATGTTTGCAGCTGTAAGCAATTCAGTAGATCACAAATTGATGCAAACTCAGAGAGATACTGTAGATATAGAATTTATGAAGATATATGCATATATAGGTGTCTCATTGTAATTTAGGATCATATAAATATGTGTGTCATTGCTCACAAATCCTTTGGCATGTGGCACCTTTTCTGTTATTATAATATAGATATTGTTTACATGGGTTGGCATGCATGTCTAGAGAAAAAAACAAGGCCTGGAGCTGTAAGTACAGCTAGGTGAAGGCTAAAATGTCTGGGGCTTGCAGAAGTGGAGTTATCAGTTTAAATTATGTTTGGTTTTAAATGAAGAAAGAAGGCACCTCATTGGAGGGGTGGGAGTTAAGGGGGCAGGGCCTGATTGCAATGTTTGGGATTTCCTGCCCTATACAAGTGATGATCTGCTAAGTACCTAGACTCAAGTGACCACCAGCACACCTGGGAATATTCAAATGGGCTTTATAAACAGGTTCAAGCCCTGAAAAGGAAAAGGTTAGGCACAAGAAATGCAATGCCTTGTCAGCACAACAATACCCATGTCTTAAAGATGGCCTACTTACAATGAAAAGGCCCTAACTACTTCACTGGCCAATGGGACAATATCTATAACCTTGTTCTGTTAGAGTTGGGGCCCTTAGTCTCTGGTGGAACACTTATCCCTCCCTTCTGAGGGTATTTGTAATTCCAAAGGCTTAGAAAACAAACAGAACAAACAGCCTAAAGTCTCTCACCACAGTGCAGCCCTTGGTTGCTGATGGTTCTTAAAAAATAACGAAAGGTCACAGCAGCATCTTCAGGCAGTCCTCACTCAGGCAACAGCCAAAGTCTCCTACAAAATCAAGAAAGGTCACCAGCACACTGTAGTAAAACAAAGTAGTAGAACAAAGGTTCTTTGTAGCATTTTTCCTGCAATTGGCTTGAGTCCTTTTCCAGGTAGCATGGTCTCTGCAGCAAAAAATCACAAGTTCTCTCCCCAGGCAAACCTCTGTGCAGCAGCCGTAGCATGTAGTCTGGACTCTTTAGCACACAACATTTAGAAGCAGCTCTGATCTTTCTTACAAAGCTTCCAGTAGCAACAGGCTCAGCAGCCATTTTGGTCTTTTCTCCAGGCTCCCAGCAGCAGTCTCTGAGCATTACAACTGTCCTGCAGCACCAGGCTATTCAGCAGCAATGAAAACTCACAGGCCACCTCTTTCCTTTTCACTTCTCTAGGCACTTCTGTGCAGTCTCTCTTGGACATACCTGCTACAGTAATACCCGCTGGAACCCCCTACTCTCAACATCTCCTGGACACACCTGCTGTCAGGGCCTGGACTTGAACCTGGGACCTCTACTATGTCTGGCAATGACTCTTCTCACTGAGCTACCTGAGATGCTGGACAACACCCTCTCTGATCCATTGTGATCCTTGAAAGCCTTGTGCCTTGACGTCTGCTGAACCTTGAACTCTTTGCTCCTCCTATGAACTTCCTGATTTAAGCCATGTCTCTGCACCTCCTGTTTGCCAGATAATTGTGCTCTCTCCAGCCAATATCTTGCTCTTGTCTTCCCTGCTGCCGTCCATATTTTTGCTACACTCATTACCAACCTTTGGCTTGTTCCTTGACTAGGCTTCTGCCTGATCCCAACCTGCAACCACTCTTTACTGACCCTTGGCTTGTTCACTGGCTACACTTCTGTCTGATCCTTACCTGCTATATCGCTACTGGACCTTGGCTTGCTCAGCTCCTGGCGGGAGGATCCTGAGGTCCGCGACCTGATACTAACACACAGTAAAACCCATCTCCACCATCAGGAGCTCTGGTCGACACACACTCTGGTTGACTTTTTACCACGCATTTACTAGAGACACATTTGCATTGTGTCCTGGGATAACAAATTTTCCACCAGCACGATTTATATACAGGGGTTGCTACAACAGCATATTAAACATACTTCAGAAGGCAAAAGTGTGTTTACTGCTATCAAGCTAACTGTTGGCTATCTAGAGGATGTGATTACTCCCCCCCTGGTAACTACCCTTGCCATTAGGGATGAGCTTCGAGTTCGAGTTGAAACTCAAGTTCGACTCGAACATCAGCTGTTCGACGAACAGCAAACAATTTGAGGTGTTCGCGGCAAATTCGAAAGCCACAGAACACCCTTTAAAAGTCTATGGGAGAAATCAAAAGTGCTAATTTTAAAGGCTTATATGCATGGTATTGTCATAAAAAGTGTTTGGGGACCTGGGTCCTGCCCCAGGGGACATGGATCAATGCAAAAAAAAGTTTTAAAAATGGACGTTTTTTCGGGAGCAGTGATTTTAATAATGCTTAAAGTGAAACAATAAAAGTGTAATATTCCTTTAAATTTCGTACCTGGCGGGTGTCTATAGTATGCCTGTAAAGGGGTGCAGTTGTTCCCGTGTTTAGAACAGTCTGACAGCAAAATGACATTTCAAAGGAAAAAAAGTAATTTAAAACTACTTGCGGCTATTAATGAATTGCCGGTCTGACAACACATAAAAGTTCATTGATAAAAACGGCATGGGATTCCCCCACAGGGGAACCCCGAACCAAAATTTAAAAAAAAATGGCGTGGGGGGTCCCCCTAAATTCCATACCAGGCCCTGCAGGTCTGGTATGGCTATTAAGGGTAACCCCGGCCAAAATTGAAAAAAAAAATGGCGTGGGGTCCCCCCAAAAATCCATACCAGACCCTTGTCCGAGCACGCAACCTGGCAGGCCACAGGAAAAGAGGGGGAACGAGAGAGCACCCCCCTCCTGAACCATACCAGGCCACATGCCCTCAACATTGGGGGGCTACCCCAAAGCACCCTCCCAATGTTGAGGGCATGTGGCCTGGTACGGTTCAGGGGGGGCGTTCTCTCGTCCCCCCCTCTTTTCCTGCGGCCTGCCAGGTTGCGTGCTCGGATAAGGGTCTGGTATGGATTTTTAGGGGAACCCCACGCCATTTTTTTATTTTGGCGCGGGGTTCTCTTTAAAATCCATACCAGATCTGAAGGGTCTGGTATAGATTTTGAGGGGGACCCCACGCCATTTTTTTTTATTTTGGCCGGGGTTCCCCTTAATATTCATATCAGACCTGAAGGGCCTGGTATGGAATGTAGGGGGACCCCCATGCCATTTTTTTTTTAAATTTTGGTTCAGGGTTCCCCTGTGGGGAATTACCATGCCGTTTTTACCAATGAACTTTTATGTGTATTGTCGGACCGGCAATTCATTAATAGCCACAAGTAGTTTTAAATGACTTTTTTTCCTTTGAAATGTCATTTTGCTGTCAGACTGTTCTAAACACGGGAAACATGCACCCCTTTACAGGCATACTATAGACAGACACCCCCCAGGTATGAAATTTAAAGGAATATTACACTTTTATTGTTTCACTTTAAGCATTATTAAAATCACTGTTCCCGAAAAAACGTCCGTTTTTAAAACTTTTTTTTGCATTGATCCACGTCCCCTGGGGCAGGACCCAGGTCCCCAAACACTTTTTATGACAATAACTTGCATATAAGCCTTTAAAATTAGCACTTTTGATTATTCATGTTAGTGTCCCATAGACTTTAACGGTGTTCACATGTTCGAACAAATTTTTTGCCTGTTCGCATGTTCTGGTGCGAACCAAACAGGGGGGTGTTCGGCTCATCCCTACTTGCCATGTATCCCATGTGTTGCTGGATGGAACAGAGAGAGATGATGCAGTCAGCGGGTGCTGGTGAAACTGGTCAGGCTGCTGTGTTACTGGGTCAACATTAGCATCATTGATGGATAAGTATATCCTATATTTCCTGACTACTTTGCGTTTGAGCTGAACATCATATAGTTTGATACAAGTGCAGCAAATGTGTTTCATCCTTATTTTGGCTAGCTTTGTTTGGTAGCCAAAATAAGGATGAAACACATTTGTTGCACTTACACATTTGCTGCGCATACCCTGGGTCAGCCCAGCTGGGGAGGAGTTGTAGGGTGGAAGAGCTGGAGTGAGAGAGTGTGGAGGCTGTTGGGGCCCACAGGGAGCTCCCCAGTCAGGTGACCCTGGGCCGGGGCTCGGGTGCATCTAGGAGGAGAGAAGAGACCCTGGAAGGAGAGGCACATGAGAGAGCAAGGAGAGGACAGCGGGTGAGAACACTGCTAAGAGAATCCAGGGAGGACAACTGATCGCAGCCAGGAGGGCTGGTGAGTGGAGCACAGTTGGTAGGACTGGGGAGGCACGCCTGAGAGAACTGGGAGATTGCAGTTTGAGATTGGTGCAGAGCCAGAAGAGAGGACTGTGGGAAGGGCATTGCATCCAGGCTGGTTGGCAGGGCCTGAAGAGAGCTATCTAGGATTGGTAGCTGAGCGAGGACAGTTAGCACCTGAACTATTTCTACACCACAGGAGCCAGAGATCCCTGCCCTGCAAAAGGCAGTCCATTGAGGCCTGGCTGAGTCATTGTCAGGCCTAACTACGCGGTTTAGCTAGTCTGGAGGAGTAATGCCGCATACACACGGTCGGACTTTTCGCCTACAAAAGTCCGACGGACGCCGACGGACTAAAGCTGGCTGACAATCCGATCGTGTGTGGGCTTCCCCGGACTTTCAGCGGATTTTTCCAGCCGCAAATCTGACGGACTTTAGATTTGAAACATGCTTCAAATCTTTACGTCGTAACTACGCCGGACCCAGAAATCCGCTCGTCTGTATGCTAGTCCGAAGGACAAAAACCGACGCTAGGGCAGCTATTGGCTACTGGCTATCAACTTCCTTATTTTAGTCCGGTGTACGTCATCACGTACGAATCCGTCGGACTTTTGTGTGATCGTATGTAGGCAAGTCCGTTCGTTAGAAAGTCTGCCGCAAGTCCGCCGAAAGTCTGTCGGACGGGCTGTCGGACTTTTGTAGCCGAAAAGTCCGACCGTGTGTACGTGGCATAACAGTCTGCAGCAAGGAAAGTGCTGTTGGAGTAAAAGTCTGCAGCAAGTGAAGTGCTGGAGGAGGAACGGTATACAGCAAGTAAAGTGCTGGAGGAGTGAAAGATAAGAGGTCTTAAGCAAGTGTTGTGCTGGAGAGAAGACTGGAGTGTATATACTGGAGTGTATATAGAAGTCCCAAACAAGTTGCATTGAATATTCCTGGGCATCCCATTTCCCATCCAAGTTCAATCCCCTCAGTAAAAACAAAAAAATAAAGCTTATGGACTGTTCTATGTCTCTATGTCTCTGAGTGCCTGAGAAATAAATGTCAGGTTGGGCAGGGTGACAGGTGAACCACTATATTCAACAACCCCTACGGGACATGGCCACATGTGCTTTAGTCTTTTTAATGTATATTAAAGAGGAAGTAAACTCTCCCACTCTGATGCTGCTTTTCATTTAGTCCATTATAATAAGTAATTATCAATCTATAGCCACTGTAATCCAGCCCAAATCGCATATTACTTAATGTTTAAAGAAACTTTAAAAATCTTGTTTCCAGGGGTTAGGCAGCATCATCTTAAAGCGGATCTTCACCCATTTTTTAATCAGCATCTCGGTGGCTTCTAAAAGCAGCACCGAGTGCCATATGGAGCTTTTTTTTTTTTTTTACCTACCTTACGTTATATGTTTTTCCTTTCTTCTGTCCCTGCGGCTGTGGGCGTGGACTTTGCGGGTATTGTCGTCATATCCTTCGTTCCCCGCAATGTCTCCCGGGATCTCATTGTCTTTCATCCCAGGAGACATTGCGGATAACCTCCGCCAAATCTCGTGAGACTTTTTGGTTGCCATCACAACGGGCGGGAACTTCCGACGACGACGCCCGTTGTCATGGCAACCCAGAATCAGACGGCGATGACACTGGGCATGCGCGGGAACGAGCGGTGAATGCTGGGAGGACAGCATTCACCGCATCCCGGAAATTCATGCTTGTGGGTTTCAAATGCCCACAACGAAGATGGGAACCGCTGTCTGTGATTTTTAAAAGTTATTCTTTGCAACGAAATCGCCCACAGTCGGACTTACTTCACAGAACATGTGAGTAAATTATCATGATTAGAAAAGTTTCTGAATGAAGTCCTAAAAAAAAAAAAAACTTTAGATGGGTGAAGATCCGCTTTAAGTATTGTTTTCTGAGTCCACAGTAGAGTGTATTTCTGCCCTTCCATTGAGCACTTCCTCTACTGTTAACCAAGCCTCCTTCTCAATCCAACGTTTCTATGGCAACCCTGTTTCCCTGCTCATAGCTGAATTGTTTTATCTCATAGTATTTACTTGTGCTGATTAACTAGTGTTTGCCTGTGTCAGTCTTATCAGCTTCAGCTGATAAGGGTGCAGTAATGCTGTCCATTGTCCAAGTTTACACTGCCTGTGGTGTCACATGGTCACATGGGGTGTAGTATGAAGCTCTGAGTGATTATGCAGTCTCCTGGGATTTCAGTGTTGTGCTGTAGGAAGTACTGATAATAGACAGACAAGTAAACACAGTGTGCCGTAAATCAGTGGAGATCTGGGCATGCTCAGTGAAGTCATTCTAAAGAACAAAAAGGATTACAACAATACTAAGCAAGTAAGGAGATATCTACAAGCAGTGTTCATTAGGGTTTTTTATGCTGATTTACATGGGACAAAGTTGTCGGGGAGAGTTTACAACCACTTTAATAAAACTGAGATTTTAGGCTAACTTATTTGAGATGTTATATACAGTTTGGCTGAATTAGAGAGGTAGCAGTCAAAGTCCGGAGTTTTTATTGATTGTGTATAGATTCAAGTCGTACTGACGACTCCCTCCGTATTATTATGTCACTACATTATAGACGGTCCCTTGTTTAATAATACTTGAGCAATTTACATAATAGGACCTGGCTGAAGAAAAAGTTGTTTTTAGTATATTCAGATAGAATAATAAACATTCATTCTCTGATTTCCCCTCTGGTGGCTGAACACAGGAGTAACATATATTACATTACTTCCAGGTTCAGAGTTATCATCCTCCAGCTGCTGTGGCCAGGGAATAACTAGGGAACAACCTGTGCTTGATCAGCTTCAATAGGGTCCATAGGTGACATTGGTAGTCTAATAATCCTTAAGAAGGAACTGTCATATACAGTATAGCTACTTTAAGTCCCCTGTGTGATAGTAAGTTTAGTGTAAAAAAAAAAAGAAGCAAATAACAAAAACATTTTTAAAGTCCCCCACCCCCATGTACATACAAGAATACACATGCATTGTATGCGTTACATATGAATGTGACAACTGTCATACACATTTTAGGTATTGCCAGGCACAACATAGCGCAATCAATTTAGAGCCATCAGTTACAGTTACCTCTAAACTGATAACCTGAATATTCTTTTAAAGCATCACCTATAGACAATTTTGGTTACTGAAGTTTGTCGCCTCTTCATGGGTGTGTACAAGTTAAAAGCTTGACATGTGTTTGGCATCTCTTTTATGTTTTACAGAAATATATTGTGTTTTATGCACTAAAATTTACTTTAGTGTATTTTTTACAAAAAATATGGGTTTGCTAAATATGTGACATGTGACATAAAAATGAAAAGCACTGCTAATTTATTCTCCAGGATTTCTGCATTTAGAAAATAAATATTTAGGGGTTTAACTAATCTTTAGGCCTAAAATGTGTATTTTATTGTGTGAGCAAGAAAAAAAAAAATCTCTGGTAAAAAGGTGTTTAAATATCTTTCAAGGACATCTGACAACATCTGTTTTTCAATAGAAAAAACAATGCACAGCCCCAAATATTGTCATATGGGGATGGGGACATCATTCAACTGGGTAAGTTCCAACAGCAAAGTGAATGCAGTAGTGTGCTGGCAAGGAAACATGGGCCGGCAACTTGGTTTTTAGCTTCTTGCAGTCCCCATACATCATAGGCCGGATTGTAGGAGGGGAAGCTGCACAAAGATCCAGTCAGGTCGGCTGTAGTGAAAGCAGCATGCTGATAGGAGAGCGCAGAGAGCAGAGAGAGATGAGCTTACCAGCATGCTGCATCTTTTTTTACTGTTCCAACATGGACAGAGGGTGGGAGGAGATCTATATGTAAGAGTGGAAATGCAGTAGAGAAATATAAGATACCTTCCCCCCTGCCAGATGGGGCTGTGCTGTGTGGCAAAACTGTGTAAATCAAAATAATGGACAAACAGAAATACAAATTGCTTGGAAGGTAAAATGGCTCCCATATACAGTGCCTTGAAAAAGTATCCATACTCCTTGAGATTTTCCACATTTTGTCATGTTACAACCAAAAACGTAAATGTATTTTATTGGGATTTTATGTAATAGACCAACAGAAAGTGGCATATAATTGTGAAGTGGAAGGAAAATGATAAATGGTTTTCCTAATGTTCTACAAATAAATATCTGAAAAGTGTGGTGTGCATTTATATTCAGTCCCCTTTACTCTGAGACCCCTAACTAAAATCTAGTGGAACCAATTGCCTTTAGAAGTCACCTAATTGGTAAATAGAGTCCACCTGTGTGTAATTTAATCTCAGTATAAATACAGCTGTCCCGTGAAGCCCTCAGAGGTTTGTTAGAGAACCTTTGTGAACAAACAGCATCATGAAAGCCAAGGAACACACCAGACAGGTCAGGAATAAAGATGTGGAAAAGTTTAAAGCAGGTTTAGGTTATAAAAAAATATCCAAAGCAAATCACAAATCTGGCCTTTATTGGCAAGAAGAAAGCCATTGTTGAAAGAAAGTCCCGTTTGCAGTTTGCAAGAATCCATGTGGGGGAAACAGCAAACGTGTGGAAGAAGGCGCTCTGGTCATTTGAGACCAAAATTTAACTTTTTCGCCTAAAAGCAAAACCCTATCTGTGATGGAAAACTAACACTGCACATCACCCTGAACACACCATCCCCACTGTGAAACATAGTGGTGGCAGCATCATGTTGTGAGGATGCTTCTCTTTAGCAGGGACAGGGAAGCTGGTCAGAGTTGATGGGAAGATGGCTGGAGCCAAATACAGGGCAATCTTAGAAAAAAACCTGTTAGAGTCCGCAAAAGACTTTGGACTGGGGCGGAGCTTCACCTTCCAGCAGGACAACGACCCTAAACATACAGCCAGAGCTACAATGGAATGATTTGAATCAAAGCATATTCATGTTTTAGAATGGCCCAGTCAGAGCTTAGACTTAAATTCAATTGAGAATCTGTGGCAAGACTTGAAAATTGCTATTCACAGACGCTCTCCTTCCAATCTGACAGAACGTGAGCTATTTTGCAAAGAAGAATGGGCAAAAATGTCACTCTCTAGATGTGCAAAGCTGGTAGAGACATACCTAAAAAGACGTGCAGCTGTAATTGCGGTGAAAGGTGGTTTTACAAAGGGGCTGAATACAAATGCCACACTTTCAGATATTTATTTGTAAAAAATTTTAAAAACCAGTTATCATTTCCCCTCCACTTCACAATTATGTGCCACTTTGTGTTGGTCTATCACATAAAATCCCATATATATATATATATATATATATATATATATATATATATATATATATATATATATATATATATATATATATTTACAGTATCTCACAAAAGTGAGTACACCCTTCACATTTTTGTAAATATTTTATTATATCTTTTCATGTGACAACACTGAAGAAATAACACTTTGATACAATGTAAAGTAGTGAGTGTACAGCTTGTATAACAGTGTAAATTTGCTGTACCCTCAAAATAACTCAACACACAGCCTATAATGTCTAAACTGCTGGCAACAAAAGTGAGTACATTTACAAGAATGTGAGGGGTGTACTCACTTTTGTGAGATACTGTATATATATATATATATATATATATATATATATATATATATATATATATATATATATATATATATATATATATATATTATTATAGATAGAATACCATTGTGTCCAAAAATGGATTTCCACAAAAAATATAGATAAGGCAATGTGAGAATTTTTCTTAACCTTCAAAGAACACTCCTAGCTTGCCTTGTAACCAAAGAGGTATAAAGTAGGCTACAATTTAAAGTGTTTAAGACAGTACTTTAGGATACAATTAAATAAATGTGATGTTCTTAAAAATACATATGCCAAGCAGCAGTACCACAATAAAATACACAAATTTGCCTAGATACCGAAACTTCTAAAGTGGTAAAAGTAATTCATTCTCCAGAGTTCACCTGCATGCACAGGCCTGTCAACCTGAGTATTTCATCTCTCAGTGTGATATACAGAACAGACCTGACACACTAGTAGGCACTTCTAGGCACATTTAAATGGCATCCTACAGCAAGGAGGATATATTTAGTAAAAACAAAAGGTGCCTCTCATGCATGCTGTGTTAAAAGCAATATGTTTAGCGCTAAGCACATTAATACTTTCTGTGTGAAGGTGGATAATTTTAATGGGGATGGGGGTGGTGATGATAACTAGAATCTCCAACAGTGCTCTTGCAATGCTTTCCTCTGTGCCAGCATTCTTTGGTAATTCTAGTGTTCAAGTTGTATTGCGTTCCAGGTAAGGAGAGACCCAGGCCAGGGCCTTCCCCTTTAACAAGGAAATTACAAAAGTCACTTTGGCAGATGAAGTGCTAAAAGTCCCAGGGTTGTTGGGAAAATGCAAACGGCAAACATTTAAAAAACCTCTGCAGTCCTCAGTGTCACCACCAAATTTTTCAGGCAAGGGAAGTTTGGGTGGCACAGAAGAGGCAGGTTGAATTGGAGCAAGAGTAGGAGCTGGAGTCTGAACCAGTGCAAAGGGACCAAGCAACCAAGATTTAAGCATAGCACAAAGTTCATCTAACTTGGCGTCCAGAGAAGAAAGATGCTGTTCATGAGTTCCAATCAGTTGTCCCTGACACAAAATCGCCTTAACAATCTCAGCAGGGTCCACTGCCATTGTGGCACATTTGTAATGTAAGGTACCTGTGGTAGGTAGTGTCCGAAGTGGAGCTTGTATGCTGAGGATTCAGACGAAAACGTAGTCAGGCAGGTCAAGTCGCCAACAGATCAGGCAAAGTGGTACAAAATGTAAATCCAAAGAATGGTCAGGCAGGCAGAGGTCATACACGAGCTTGTGGTGAAGTACCAAATCAGCAGGCTGGAAAGTGTTCATGAATTCAGGCAGAGGTTCAATACACGGTAGTCCAAATCACAGTGCTGTAAATACACCCAGGGAGCAAGTCCAAACAAACTGGCACTGAGTAACAGGAAGTGCTGCTATTTATGGGCTGCTTAATTGTACATTGTCTGCAGCTGGCGGCAGGTGGGGCTAGTGAGTCCAAGGCAATGCATCAAGCTGGGAGAACATTGCAATAACTCCAGAGCTCCTCCGTGGCACAGAAGGTAAGACTGCAGCTATGGGACCAGGAACATCCTGATTCGAAGACACCCAGGTACATGACACAATCTTCTGTCATGTGTTTTGGATGCGGGGAAACCTGCATCCAATTTGCACTAGTGTGAACCCAGCCTAAATGTTGACTTAGGTTGGTTTTAGTTGGTTATTCTAAGTTAAGGAGATTATATGTTGTGAGACTATGCCCTTTCTTTGGGGACCAAGGATTTCTGGCATGGGGGAATGTGTAGCCAGGTGCTTGGCTAGAGACAGAGAGGGATTTAGGACATTGTGCTGCAGTGGCCTCTGTGCTGGGTTAAAAAGTGGCTGTAACCCTAAAAAAAAATGCTGCTATTCCTTTAAAGCATGATCAATACCACAGTGCTTTTGCAGTGTCATTTGTCCAATTCTATGTTCTAAAATACCTAGTTGATCCTGCCTCTTCCTGTGTTGCCACTTGACACAGCAGAGGGGTGAATGCTTGCAGAGCAAATGTGTTACTGGCCACAGGTTAACATCTTGGGAAAAAAGCTACGCAAATGAACTGCAAAGGGGTCTAAAGGATCCATATAGGACCCATTTACATCTTTGTGTTGGTAATACCATGTGTTACTGGCCCATGCATTGCACCTCAATACAACAAGGCAATACACAGCATCAAACCATTGTGTGTTACAGTGCGTTACACATTTTGTGACATGTCCAATTCCAGGGATGATTTGATGAATTTGCAGTGCATTATTTTCAATAACAAATTACTGTGCCACGAATATGTATGATCCCTCACTACTTTACGATACATGCCAGGTAAATTGTGAATGTCCATCCTGCAGAACAAATCTTAGCCCAGCTTTTCAAAACACCAGCAGAGTTACATTTTCTGAGATTTGCTTGCTATGAATTGTAAGCAATATAACCTCTGATAGTGGCTTAAATCTGATAATACTATCATGTGCAATGCATACTTATCACTGGAACCAATTGCATCTGTAAGACTGCTTCATATTAACCTCAGCACCTGTCAGTATAATTATTTTTCTCTGTGAGCTGAACTCGCTGTGTAATGAGCTTCTCTCACAGGGTGGCCACATGACAAAGCCCCCAGCTGTGTGTCAAACTGTGGGGTCAGATAACTTGACAGGATAACAAATACATGCTATTAAATATATCTGTAACATACACACTTGGCATACTTTCAGAGGGAGAGAGGCATGCACCTCGAAGCAAATACTGCAGATATCTACTTAGAAGCAATTTGAAAGTTATGGATAAACACACCAAACTAACAACTGTAAATTAACCATGACCCATATTTTTACATATCCCTACTGCTTTAAAATATATTTGTTTAATAACTTCACATTTATTAAAAACTTTGTGAATCAGTTCTGCATGCAGGGAGGGGGTGCAGTGTTGGCAGAGGTTTGGGTTGGTGAAGGGAGTGCAGGGGTGGCCGAGGTGTGCATGAAGGGGGTGCAATGATTATAGATGCATTTGTAGCAGAGGGTGCGGGAGGTGTAGTGGTGGCAGAGGAATGTGGGAGTGCATAGGTGAGGAGTGGTGGAGATGTCAGCAGTAGACAGGAAGGTGCAAAAGTGGCTGAGGGTTAAGGGTTAGGAGAGAAGGGGTACAGAGCTTAGTGGTGAGCAGAGGTGTAGAGGTGATCAGTTGCGAAGTGGGCTTTGGGTAAAGTGTTGAGTGGGAGATTTTCCTTATAAAGGGGATGATTTTAGCTTGGGGAGGTGTTTTTTTTTGGCTTGGTGTGATAATGAGGTCTGATGAACCTCAAACTAAGTGATAGGAATAAAGGAAGTGAGGGCTGAGCCCAATGCCACCCTAATTTTGCCCAAAATTCAAAAGTCGGTAAGAAGATTTTCATGCTGTCTATGCTAGGCAGTCATGGAAGATGACACAATTGACAAGGAGCAATTACGTTAGAGGGCACGCAAAAGCATAATATATCTTACTTAGTCCAGGGTCTAAAACCATCAAAAAGGCTTCTGATGGGGCCCTGTTGTAAATGGTCCCATTATAAATGCAGTTTAAGAATACATATGTGTAAAGCTGGGTTGTTGACCTATAAATAAACTCCCCATAGTTAAATTTCTTACTGTTTCCATAATTTCCACTGTAATGGAGTTACCTTCCTAAAAAATTGGTTACTGCCCCGGTCAAGGGTCAGGCTCAGAGACCAGTAGCTATAGCAGGGACCAGTAGTTATAGCAGGGACTCCCACTGACCAACAGGACTGGTGTACAAGCAGGTCACCATGGCAAATAATGCAGATGAGGAATCAGGTACTAACCAGTGTTTACCAGAGCTCCTGATGGTGGAGATGGGTTTAGCTGCGTGTTAGCCCCACCAGGAGGTGGGCAAGCCAGGGTCCAGTACCAGATATAGCACGTAAGGATCAAACATAAGCATTTAAGTAAGTCTAGTTATGTAAAGATTTTGGCAAAACCGAGTCTTTCCAACATTTCAGAGATCAAGGGGAGTGGGTAACGATTTTTAATAGTGATTTTATTCAAGTCCCTGTAATCGATGCATGGACACAAAGTGGGGTCTTTCTTTTCAACAAAGAAAAAGACTGTTCCTGCAGAAGATGTTGAGTGGCTAATAAAACATTCTCCAAATTCTCATCAAGCCTCTCCCTGAGCACCTTTAATTCAGGTTCTTACAGGTTAAATAGGCGGCCGAAGGGTATTTCTGCCTCTGGGAGCAGCTCAATGGTACAATCATATGGGCAAATGGGCGATGATTGATCGGCATTCTTCTTATCACAGACATTCCGGAACTTATGGTATTGTGGAAGCAAGTTGTCATATGACTGGGTAGTTATCACAACAACTTGTGATTCTTTGATCAGTGGAGAACTCGTTTTATGAGATAGTCTACAATGTTCCTCGCAATGGGGGATATAAAATTTATAGTCTGTGTTCAGCAATTGATGGAGGGATTGTGAATAGAAAACCAAGGAATGCCCAGGATGACAGGAAAATTGGGTGAGGTAATCAGCTGGAATGGTCAGCCTCAAATTGGAGTACCAGAGGAACTTTTTCATGGGTAAAAGGTCCTGACGATAAAGGTGAACCATCAACAGTCTCCATATCAATAGGGGCAGTTTTATTTCTTGTTTGAATATTATTGCTTTGGGCAAATTCTATGTCCATAAAGTCCCCCCCAGCCCCAGAGTCCAGCAGAGCAAAGGAATTTCATTGCATTGATAACTATAACATTAGTTGCAGCAACTGTTCTTTTAACTTTGATTGGGACAAATAACTGCTTAATGCCCATAGTCCCCACAATATAGACACAAGTCTCTGATCAATTTGGATACATAATTGGATGAAAGTCTCAAGATCATTAGAAGTCTCCATTCTGGCAAGCTCATCTTTTACCTGTTCAGAGAGCCCTTGGAGGAACTGACTCTTTTGTGCTGCTGTGTTCCAGGTGGTATCTGCAATCCAATGTCTGAATTCAGCTGTGTACTCAGCAACAGAGCGCTTACCCTGTCGCAAACTATGCAACTGTGCTTCAGCAGTAGCACAGCGGTTAGGATCGTCAAAAACCTGGTTCTTCGTGGACACAAAAGTCTTAAAATTATTCATAGTGACACTGTCTTGTTCTATATATGGGAGGTCCAAGCTAGAGCTTCCTCAGTCAGGAGGTTGATAGCAAACATTACTTTCCTTTTCTCAGAAGGAAATGCAACAGTTTGCATTTGGAAATAAATGCAACATTGGTTAAGGAAACCTCTGTAATGGCTGAAGTCACCATTGAACTTGAGTGGTAGAGGCATACGTATGTTAGCATCATCTCGAGAACTTATGTCTAGCAACTGTCTCTGCAGGACAGGAATTTCCTCCTGTGGCCCTTTTACCATACTTTGCAGTTTGGAAATTTTTTCTTGGTAGGTAACACTGAACTCTTGAAGCTCTGCAATTTTCTGCCTGTATTGGGACTGAGTAGATGCCGCTTTGATATTTTTTACATTTTAAACCCATTTCATTTTACCTAAACTCACTTAGGAAAAAGGACACATTAGGTTAGATGAATGATATGGGTCTCCAGACAAGGTTATTGCTGTGAGGGGATAAGAAAAGGCTTCTTGAAAGATAAGGCAGCCAGTTTTGAGAGTGTTCTAACTGACTCATTTGCAACAAGCAAGGCCACCTGTTGAGATAAGGAAAAAACGGGGAAATGGAGAGTTCTCAGATCCACATGAAGAAGGCCTACTGTAGAGCTGCTGCTAAATAATGATCTCACAGGAAGGGGCCAAGGCAGGGTCCTGAATTAAGGCAGATGCTTCAGATCAATTGCTGTTAAAAAAAAAGGGTTTAAAAGGGTTTTTGCATATGTTAACCCCAATCGCATCACCATAAAGACCACAGCTTGTGTGTGCATCCTCCATGAGGAGGGGTCAAGTGACAAGTTACGGAGGAAAGCACCCGGGAGAGCAGTCTGTGGTAGGAGCCATTTGCATGTCCCGAGAAGATAGTAGTGGTAATAGAGCGGATGCACACACAAGCTGCAGTCTTCCTGGTGATGTGATTGAAGTTAGCATATGCAAAAAACAAGCTCAGTATACAGGGGGGCACTAGGTGAAGTACACAAGATAATGTAAGTGTTTTTTGTTCTTCCTTTTCTCAATGAAGCAGTTATTTTATTGAAAAAGATGTGGTGGTAGTGAAATAAAGATCACTTTAAAAAACATGAATTGCGCACCACTTGCACGTGGTGCGCAGTTCATGTTTTTTAATGGACATACAGTGCCTTGAAAAAGTATTCATACATTCTTGAAATTTTCCATATTTCGTCATATTACGACCAAAAACATAAATGTATTCTATTGGAATTTTATGTGATAGACCAATACAAAGTGGCACATAATGGTGAAGTGGAAGGAAAATGATAAATGGTTTTCAAAATGTTTTACAAATAAATATCTGAAAAGTGTGGCGTGCATTTTTATTCAGCCCACCTGAGTCAATACTTTGTAGAACCACCTTTCTCTGCAAAGACAGCTGCAAGTCTTTTTGGGGATGTCTCTACCAGCTTTGCACATCTAGAGAGTGACATTTTTGCCCATTCTTCTGTGCAAAATAGCTCAAACTCTGTCAGATTGGATAGAGAGCATCTGTGAACAGCAATTTTCAAGTCTTCCACAGATTCTCAATTGGATTTAGGTCTGGACTTTGACTGGGTCATTCTAATACTTGAATATGCCACTTAACCATTCCATTGTAGCTCTGGCTGTATGTTTAGGGTCATTGTCCTGCTGGAAGGTGAAGCTCTGCTCAAATCTTTTGCAGACTCTAACAGGTTTTCATCTAAGATTGCCGTGGGTACAGAGTGATGTGCAGTGTTAGTTTTCCGCCACACATAGCATTTTGCTTTTAGGCCAAAAAGTAAAATGTTAGTCTCATCTGACCAGAACACCTTCTTGCACATGTTTGCTGTGGCTTCTCGCAAACTGCAAATGGGACTTCCTTTGGATTTCTTTCAACAATAGCTTTCTTCTTGCTACTCTTTTATAAAGGCCAGATTTGTGGAGTGCACAACTAATAGTTGTCCTGTGGACAGTTTCCCACACCTGAGCTGTGGATCTCTGCAGCTCCTCCAGAGTTACCATGGGTCTCTTGGCTGCTTCTCTGATTAATGCTCTCCTTGCCTGGCCTGTCAGTTTAGGTGGACGGCCATGTCTTGGTAGGTTTGCAGTTGTGCCATACAATCTATTTTCAGATGATGGATTGAACAGAGATGTTCAAAACTTGGCATTTTTTTTAGAACCTAACCCTACTTTAAACTTCTCCACAACTTTATCCCTGACCTGCCTGGTGTGTTCCTTGGCCTTCATGATGCTGTTTGTTCACTAAAGTTCTCTAACAAACCTCTGAGGGCTGTACAGAACAGCTGTATTTCTACTGAGATTAAATTACACACATGTGGACTCTATTTGCTAATTAAGTGACTTCTGAAGGCAATTGGTTCCACTAGATTTTAGTTAGGGGTATCAGAGTAAAGGTGGCTTAATACAAATGCATGCCACACTTTTCAGATATTTATTTGTAAAAGGTTTGAAAACCATTTATCATTTTCCTTCCACTTCACAATTATGTGCCACTTTGTGTTGGTCTATCACATAAAATCCCAGTAAAATACAATTAAGTTTTTGGTTGCAACATGACAAAATGTGGAACATTTCAAAGGGTATGAATAATTTTTTAAGGCACTGTATAATTGCTGTATGGGATATTTTTATATATGGTATTAATTCAGTATTTTTATTCTTGTGTAGCGCAGGATTCTATATTTAAATTAAAACTTAAAGCTGAACTTCAGTCATTTTTTCATCTTTCTATCTGCCCTTGTTATTTTAACTTTGGATAGTAAAACTTTTTTTTCTTCCTGTATCTTGTCTGGAAAAATTCCTAGGCGTTTGACATCAAGCACAGCTCTCTCTCTCACTCTAGTGAGAGTTTGCCAGGAAGGGAGAGGGGATGAGTCATAAGAGAGCCAATCAGAGCTGAAGAGCTGGAGGTGTGCCTCTGTGTGTCTGTGTAAATCCAGGAAGTGAACAGGCAGCAGCTTCAGCTGCCCACATTCAAAATGATTGCAGCCACAATCAGTGGAGGGAGATTTCTGCAGCGTATTTGGCAAGTACAAAATCACAGTATTTATAAAATAATTTCCAAAGTGGTTGGAGGGAAGCTCCAGAATGGCAAAGATATTTTTATTACAAATTATGTGAGCAGACTGCAGTTCCTCTTTAAGCCTTTTAATATGTAATGTTATTGCAATTAATTATTGTAATAAATAATATTTTATATATGTAAAAGAAAGCAGAGTTTGAATTTGTTTATTGTGCTTTAACTACTTTTACACTATAAAATATACTGAGATTGCCTTGGCCACTGTGGTGACCGGGGTCACCACAATACCAAATTTGACCATTGGCTGCTGGGTGAATATTCAAGACCTGGTTTCCGACCTGATGCTGTCAGAAGCTGTTTGGTAGAAGAATCTTCAGTAACTAAAGCTAGATGCAGAGTTGGAGCTAGATGTAGTACTTTGGCTTGTATACAGATGCAAGGGTATAGCCAGCGATGCCTAATTTGATTTCTTTTTTATTTGACTGCACAGTGTACAAACCTCCTAGAGAGGGGAGGTATACAACACATTGAACAACATGTGTGCTCCAATGAATGTGGAGCGGAAATTATATTTGTTGTCAAGCAAATCAGCCAAGGTTAAATGCAGACACAATAAGTTTTTTTTTTATATAGCTTACAATTGGAGATGTGAGTGGCTCATTTTGTTTGACATATCTTTCGTCATGAAACAAACAAAAATAAGCTTCTGCAGTAAAACATTGAATCATCTTCAAGAAAGAGTGATAGTGACTATATTATTTAGCAAGAAAGACTTTTAAAACAAATGTATTCGATAATTCTTCCTTAGGCCGCACACATAGATACAGACTGCAAATCATCCTTCATTTTTAAGAATCTGTGTTTAAATATTGCAATATTATATCTCCTGAAATTTAACATTACCTACAAAGACAGGAAAATGCCACTGCTAGAAAAGAGGTAAGCAAAAAACAACTGTTTATTGCATGTTGATAAATAGTATTACATTGATTTTTTTTTCAACTGACAAACAGTGCGGATGCAATAAATCTTAGCTAGACAGGAAATTGGCAACGTTTCTTGTGATACAAAAATTATTAATGGAACACCAAAAGAGACAATGATGAATTCACCCTTTAAAGCCAATTACTCTGAATGGGCTGTGTATATTCCCATACTGTAAGGTGTCTGGTGGTAGGCTTAATAAGTGTTGTCTATAGCAGTACTATGCTGCACGTATCAAGTTTTTTTTTCTTTTCTTTTTGAAACCTAAGATTGGAAAAAGCCACAGGGAAAACCAGGGCAATCTGTTTTGAAAGCACATGTACAGGAACATTTGTGAAACATATTTTTTCTGCAGTCCCAGGTGACTTCTGGAGCTTTAGATACTGAAATGGATATGTCAGTATAATAAACAGAAGTAGACAGCAGAGCCAGTGGAGGCAGATAGAATAGCTTCTAGAGCAGCCAAGCACTCCTTCAGCTGTCACACTGACATGGATTGAAGATGTTGTTTCCAATTTAAACGTAAGACATAGTTACGCATTTTACCTTACCTAGTAAAGTCTTCCATGTGTCTCATGACTTTGACAGTGAAAACATCCTGAAAACATTTTTTTTTCCCTCAAGAAAAACACGGTATTATATAACAGTAATGACATCAAGCAAGAGTACAGAGTTAGGTCACATCAAGTTACTGTCTCACCTAGTACACAGATCCAGTATGAGGTATAATGCCAATTTTCTGTGACCGGACCTCTTCCTGAAAGATTAAGTTTGCAGCTACAATAAACAGGGGTGTGAAGTTATAAAAAAGTTGTTTTTTCCAATTTTTTCTCTCTCTACATGCAGTGTATAAATACTTACCATTATGTTACTTTTTATGGTGATCGGATTCATAGTGGATATGTACTCTAATATATTTATTATTATTATTATACAGGATTTATATAGCGCCGACAGTTTACGCAGCACTTTACAACATTAGGGCAGACAGTACAAGTACAATACAATTCAATACAGGAGGAATCAGAGGGCCCTGCTCGTTAGAGCTTACAATCTAGGATACAGTATATGTAGGGCTACCTGCATAGGAGCTGCTGGATGGGATAGCTCCTCTGTTCTTTGCCTCAACCTTCTCAAGAACCTCAGCCCCTTTGGCGTACCAGGTTGAGTGTACAAACATACAATACCCCAGAAATCACTGAAGGTAATACTTACTACTCAATAGTAGTGATATATCAGAAGGGAAGATGACGTGAGACGTCGGACGGGAAGGGAGGAGCGGGAGGTGTGTCATCCTGCAGGCGCCCTGGCGGGCTCTCTCACCATACCGCCCGAAAGAACAAGCAGACGAGACCGACCGAAGGACGTGAGAAAGCGGCCCCGTCGTGACAACTGCGCGGCCGCCAGCGAAACAAGTGCCTGAGAATCCCTAGGCGGTACATGGTGAGCTGAAGGGAACAAACGCAGTGACGGTCTTGGACACCCGCTCGGAATTCCCGTCTCCCTACACTCTCCCCCACACTGAGCGTTACCAGCACGGAGACAGGACGAGCATCGGATGCCGATGTGAACGGCGTAAGCTGAGTGATATAGAGCCCTGACACACCACGGGAACCAAACTCAGGACTTCATCTTTTAAAAAACGAAGAGGAAGATGGTTCAAGGAGGGGGGTAAGAAATACACTAAGTCATCCAGCCGAAAGGTAAGAGTGTATTAGAGATATGCCAGGAAGTGCAAGCCTGTGAATGGTGAAGTGAGAAACCTTGCAGGGCTACTGATCTATGGTAACATCGGTCATATATGCAGAGCTGAGGAGATGATGGAGGGTCGATGAGGTTGCTGGCTCTTTACTGCATATCTTACACCCCAGGCAATTGCATTAAAGTCAATGGTAAATAGATACTTGAACATTTAAACATCGCAATTATTCATTGTAATTGGCCACATGGTATACGGCAGGGAGCCATGGGACATTACAACCTGTTAAAGAGTAAAGTGCTAAAGACAAACGCTGCTATTTAAACCTATAGACTGGGATACCTGCACCGCATAAGGGAGGGAGGGTTGGGACATAGTTAAAAATACCAATACAGCCCCAATTATAGGTGTGTCTACCTCCCCTAACCCAGAGACAGACTCAAATATAGGGGAAGCAGGACCGGTAGATCCCTATATATGGGGTAGAGCTGGGTAGCCCCCCAGGAAAATTCAGAGTAACGCGCAACAGAGACCTTGGACCTGTTGATACACCTGGAAGCCGATAGGGGGACAGTCTTTAGACGTAGTGGTCTCGAGAGGTCGGTCGTCACACATTCAGTCTACAGCATCGTATCTACCCATTACATCACCTGTGCCACTACTTTGCATCTAAAACTTTGGATAATAGACAGAGGACCCTTTTCCCTTCTCCTGACAGATTGATCAATATTCAATTAAACAGGGGACACAGGAAGATAGTATGAGCCGGAACACATCCAAAACCGGTAAAGGGGGACCACCAAAAACCCCAAAAGATAATCAACCAGGGAGTGCAACTGGAAGCTCAATAAAGCAATACTTGGCCAAAGGGGGGAGCCCGGGGAGTGCCCATCAAGAGACACAAAAATCAAATATGGCAGATAAAAAGAAGAAGGGATCCAATGCGAGGGAAGAACAGACCCCTGACCATTCAAGGGAGGATTTATTAGTAGACAACACCCTGGAAGCATCTAGGATAGACGAACACAGACAGGACCTACACCTTCCCTCAAAAAACGAACTGGCAGACATGCTTAAAACACTGGAGACCTCAATAAAAGCTGAGATTAAAGCCGAGATCAATATGCTGAGGTTAGATCTAGGCAATCTCTTGACTAGAGTAGAAGGTACTGAGGATAAGTTAGATAAACAAGAGCGGGGGATCTCTGAATTAAAAGAACAACTTAAGACATCCCAACAAAATCAGATAAAAATATGCTACAGGATGGAAGATCAAGAAAATAGAGATCGTAGACAAAACTTGCGACTCCGAGGGGTCCCAGAAATTAGGGGGGAAGATCTGAGGAGGACTGTGGCGGCTATTTTCAACCCACTCCTAGAGTTGGAAGGAGAGACCTTTCCAAAAATTAAGCGTGTGCACAGGGTGGGTAGGTTAGACACTAGACGGGCAGAAAGCAGCCGCGATATCATCGTGAGGTTTAGATTCTATGAAGACAAGGAAAATATATGGGTCAAATTGAAGGGACATTCCCCACTGCAATATGAAGAAGCAAGAATTAAAGTGTTTGCGGACCTGGCCAATAGCACATTGGCGAGAAGACGACATCTGAAACCCCTATTGGAACAAATGATAAATCAAAATATAAAATATACATGGGGATTTCCAGCCTGCCTGGTAGGCAGTAAAGATGGGAGATCTGCTAGACTAAGATTCCCGGGCGAACTAGAAGAGTTTTGTGAGAAATTGGGCATGCAAGTGCCCCCGATGCTGGACTGGTCCGTGGAACGTTGGTTAGAAATGAGTGTGGGTTAGGGGAGAGGTATAGGGGAGGTGGGGGGGGATCCGAGGGAGGAGGAAGCGGGTCAGGACCAAAAATTAAGCTCATAACATCAGTAAGGAAGACCCGTTAGGAGATGCCTAGCGTACCCGGTCACTAAGATAATATGGACTGGAGGGATGGCTCACCTAGAGCGCCACCTTTAGAGAGGGAGACCAATGGTGGGGCACAATACAAGTGACCCTCACTGGTCTAAGGGTCCTGACGGGACCAATGGAGGGGGGTGGTGGGGAGGGGGGAGGTGGGAAGGGAGGTGGGGGATTGGAGGGGGGAGGTGGGGGGGAAGAGGGGGAGAGAGGGAGGGGGAGTAGGGGAAAGGGGTCCTGTCCAATCTCAATACCAAGAAAGAACTAAAACTCTCCAAGGTCTAAGGAAAAGGGAGAATTTAGGAGAAGGGGAAAAGGCTCATGGTCACAATAAAATTTACAACATATAATGTCAAAGGTTTAAATGCCCCCAAGAAAAGATTGGATATTTTCAATGAGTTAAAACTATTGGGGCCAGACGTGGTGTTCCTGCAAGAGACACATATCTCAATTCAATCGAGACTTAGACTGTTCTCAAATGAATACCCAGTCTGGTACCAAGGAGATACCATCACTAATAGGGCACGGGGAGTAGCCATTGGCTTTGCAAAGAAAATAAGGTTTGTGCTGGAGGATAGACTAGTAGACCCAGAAGGTAGATACCTATGCATTAGAGGTAGACTAAATGAAGTGGAATATACACTAGTCAACATCTATGCCCCAAACAAGAATCAGACGAAGTACTTGGCAAACATTCTGGGGAAAATAATGGAGTTTACGAGAGGATATCTGATAATAATGGGGGACTTTAATTTTTGCCTTAATCCAGATTTAGACAGTACGGCCCGAACACAGGGGAGAAACTGCACCTACTTGAAAGAGTTAAAGCAAAAATTCTCCACCTACCAATTGGTGGATATTTGGAGAGTTCAACATCCAACCAAAAGAGATTATACGTATTTCTCCCCCCGTACACGGGTCATACTCCCGGATTGATTGGGGATTGGTCGAGCATCGGGCGATTGACAAGGTAGTAGAGTCCAAGATTGGAAATATAACCTACTCAGATCATGCACCCATGACCATTGAAGTGACAACTGGAAGAGGCCAGTCTGATAGGGGGCAGTGGAGGCTCAATGAGGAGTTGATAAAGGAGGAGGAGGGTGCCAGTAGAATCAGAAAGGAATTAGAGAACTATTTTGAGGTAAATGACACAGGGGAAGTATCGGAAGCTACACTTTGGGAGGCTCATAAAGCCTATATCAGGGGGGTCTTGATTGAAATGGGGGCGAGGAAGAAAAAGGATAGAGGGACAAAATTCAAAAATTAAGGATTGATCTGGCGGAGTTAGAACAAAAACATAAAAAACAAAGGGACCAGCTACCCCAAGAGATACATAAGCAGATGGTTATTAAAAGATCGGAGCTGAGGGGGCGTGACCGGAAGCCGACCTTAATGGACGCTTGATCTCCTAGCTCCAGCAGCCCGCAGCAATATAAGCAATTTGGGGGTCGAAAAATCATCCCCACATGGGCAGATCGCGGACCACCCGATCCTCAAGGTACAGGGGTACATCCCAGCCCCCTCCGGGGACCTCTACGGACCTCAGTTCCTTCTTTCTCCAACCAGAGAGCATTCCGGCCGGAGGATCCAAGATGGCGCCGATCACACAGGCACAGGGAGGACAGATCTCTCCACGAGACCAACAGCCGCAGCCCACACAGCAGCGAGCGCACGCCGAGACCTCTCCAGCGATGACAGGCTCGGTGTCTCCAGCTACACACATAGGACCGGTGAGTCCATCTACCTCCCCTGACCCCCAGGCCTGGCAGACACGTGCGCCGCAGCCATCCGGACCACCCACCTCCTCACAGCACTATACTCAGTGCTCGGCGGCATTTCCACGGCTGCTACGCGCGGCATCAGACCCCTACCTTCAGGACCAGTCTCCTCTATCCCCAACACCGTCAGCTCTCTCCCAGGACTTTCCACCCCTCCCAGGCCCCGCTCGTCCATCAGCGGAGCTGCATCTCACACCAGGGGGAGAGGGTGGGACACTATGGGCCATGGCAGCGTCTTCCCCCCCACCCAAGACGCAGAGACTTTCCAGATCCGGAGACAATGGTGTCTCTAAACAGCTGCCCTCTAACATCCTCACATACGCTCAAAAGGCCAGCACCCCCCCATGCTCCTCAACAGCTACCCACCATGAAGGACCCCCCCAACTGCCGCAGGCCCTGATGTGGACTGAACCGTGGGATCCCCCTGTTCCAGGATCCCATCGGTCACCCGAGGCGGGTTCATTTAGCCCACGCTCCCCCCCTCCGGCACCAGCCTCACCAGACCACCGAGTGGGCCATATGCATGACCAATATATACCACCCCCTTGGCACGCTTTTTTCCAAGCGATGCCCACCAAACAGGACTTCAAACAACTTATAGAGGATGTCAAATCAACCTGCCGTTCTGAAATCCAGGTCCTCCAAACGGGACTTAAACATTTAGCAGATAGAGTAGAAATGGCGGAGGAGGAGATCCAGGAAACCAAGTTAGCAGTCCACAGAACACAGCTCCAGGGAACGGAGCACCGTTCTCTCCTTAGAGATATGCAAAGGCACATAGAAGACCTGGACAACAGGGGGCGCCGCAACAACATCCGAATAAGAGGTGTCCCGGAGCCAGAGGGCAGCGAAGACCTGCAAACCACCTTGCAAACCATTTTCAACAACCTATTGGGAGACCCCCCTACGAAACATATAGAAATGGACAGAGCCCACCGAGCACTGCGACCTAAAGGCCCTGCATCAAAACCAAGGGATATCATTTGCAGAATCACCTCTTACCCCCTCAAAGAATCCATCATGAGACAAGCACGAATAACACGCAAAATCACCTTTGCTGGGACACAAATTCAGCTCTACCCTGACCTGTCCTGGATCACCCTACAGAAACGAAGACTTCTTCAACCACTGTTACATGAGCTGCAAAACAAGGCAATCCCCTATAGATGGGGTTTCCCCTTCACTCTCACAGCAAAGCTACAGGGAACCTCCGCAGTTCTGCGATACCCCGAAGATCTCCGAGTATTCTGCAACACCCTGGAAATACAACCTCCACAGCTACCGGAATGGGACTTAGTAACCATCTCCGCATCACCGCCCACAGTCTGGCAGAAAGTATCTTCCTCTAACCGGCCTCGAAACCCAGAAGTACCCCGCAAGCCTGCCAAACCCAGAAGCTGATCAACATCACTGTTCTACCACAGTCCACACCAAGCTACAAGACGTGATTAACTTAACGTACTGTCTTATCATGCCCAGGACTAAACATTTGGTCAAACATACTAGCTCAGTACCCCCCAAATTGCCCCTACGCCACAGTTCACATAAATACCAAGGGCTTGCTGTGATCAGGCTCCGAGAGAGTAGACGCATTACCGTTCGTCTCCTCCCCCCCCACTCCTGATTTTTAGTTCAGGAAGTTATATAAGTGTTTTATATTTCTACATTGGTTACGGATCCCCTGGTGGCCCCCCCCCCGGCCGCCCCAATAGAGCGACCGGCGGACGGACACTTGGGATTCCGTGTTACTTAGGCCTATTGGCCACTTATAGTTTGCTAATGTGTGCGTTCTATCACCACTTGGTCTTACTTAACCTTCTTCCTCTTTCCCAGCCCTCTCCCTCCTCTTCCCCTTACTGTAGGAATCAACTTCGCGCAGCGGTGCGGGTGAACGGTCCTGGTTTCCTCCCGGATGGTGTCGGCTCCTGGTCCTCTGTCCTCAGACCTTGGTGCTCCATCACTAGGTAAGCAAACGCACACCTACCCACATGTAATTAGATGGCAAAGTTACTATCCCTAAATGTACATGGCCTGAACTCTAACAGAAAAAGGCATCTAGCACTGCGGGAGTTCAGACAGTCGGGAGCTGATATCATAATGGTACAGGAGACACATTTCAATAAGGAAAGCTCGTTCGCATTCGCCTCCAAATACTTCCCGCAGGTGTACCTCTCATCTAGCACCCAAAAAAAAGCAGGAGTGGCTATATTATTCAAAAAGGGAACCCCCTTCACTTGCACAAACCATTACTCCGACCCTAGGGGCCACTTTATCATTCTACAGGGGCACTGGCATACACAACCTATCACGCTGTGCGTGGTATACGCGCCTAACACTAAACAACATAATCTCCTCTCTAAAATATATAAGTGTATTTTCAAGTCAGCCCCCGGGATCTTAGTGGTGGGGGGAGATTTCAATCTTGTACAATCAGCAACTGTCGATCGCCAGGTGGTGGGCTCCAGGGTATCTCCACCAGGTGTCCTTCGGGGCTCTAGACTATTTCAACAAATCTCCAGACGCTATGCGCTCTTTGATGCCTGGAGGGCCCTTCACCCAGGAGATCGGCAGTATACATTTTACTCCGCCCCCCACCATACACACTCCCGAATAGATTACTTCTTTGTTAACAACCACACACTCAGACTTACACGAAAAGCCCAAATACTCCCCATCTCGTGGTCGGATCATGCCCCGATTCTACTAGAGCTAGAACTAGACAATCCCAACCGTAAACCCTATAACTGGAGGCTTAACACATTTCTCCTTCAACACCTCCCTTCCCAAGTCGAACTAAATACCACCTTAAAACACTACTTCACTGAAAACAACACGCCGGATATATCACCAACCACCCTCTGGGAGGCCCACAAGGCAGTCCTGCGAGGTAAATGCATAGCCTTGTCCTCCGCAATGAAAAAAGATTCCCTAGCCGCAAAGCTAAAAACTGAGCAGGACCTTAGAATGTTTGAACGCAAACTTCAAGCCACCCCTTCCATACCCTTGCTTCGGAAAGTCATTAGCCTTCGCTCAACCCTGAAGGAATTCGCTCTAGGCCAGGTAGAAAAAGCACTGACAAGACTAAAGCAATTATTCTACGATAAAGGTAACAAAGCGCACTCCCTTTTAGCTAACAAACTGCGGGACAAATTCCACATGCAGACACCACATCAGATTAAAAATAAGTCGGGGCATATAGTCTCCCACCCTAAAGAAATAGCTCAGGTTTTTGCGGACTTCTATAAACACTTATACAATAACCCAGACATACCTAGCAATCCCCCCTCCCCCGACCTGTCTTACAAAATGCGAGAATACTTCCCCATTTAACATCCTCCGACCTACTGACCTTGAACACACAGATTACAGATGAGGAAATAGAGATGACCATTAAATCCCTCCCGTCCCATAAAGCCCCGGGACCCGACGGATTCCCATATGAATATTACAAGACATTTCTCCCCATACTGCTCCCGCATATGAGCAAGGTCTTCCATGCCTTTCTTCACAAGGCCGATATACCACCGGACATGCACCGTTCTTTTATCACCTTTGTCACGGAACGCCCCACACTCCGCTTGAGTGCTTCCGTCATATACTGCTTCCTAAGTTCTGGAACACGAGTCCAATGGATCTGGCTATAGGAACCCCAAGAACTAGACAACACCAGTCTTGGAGTACATCAGAACTACCTTTATTTTGAGATCTCACAGACCTTTATACAGCAGGGATGACTCAAAGCTAACCTAATTAACATGACCTTATTTACTACAAAATGTACCCAGACCAGATGACAGTCTTGTGGGCACCGAGCTTCACACTTCACACATTAATACAATTAACAATACAAACAACAATCTCCCCCCTCCTCAGCCTAGACCATTTGTCTATTAGCCAGGGCTGGTGGCTAATGTGATCAGCTCTCTCAATTAACATAAACACATGTTGATAACACCAGCATCTCCTCACAGGATGTGTCCCAGCAGAATGAATCAGTCTTATCAGCAGGGGGCTGCTGGAGGAATCCCCCCTCCCTCTTCAGGGACACAAATATACAGTAAGGAGTCCCCATACAATATATACATGACTGAGTCCGATTAATACAGTTCAGACTGGATTTCTCATTCACCTCAAATGCTAGGGCCCATAATCGGTGGGCAACAGGCTTGCACACAGTCCTCTCCAACAGCCTCCTCTCTGGCCATGCCCGTGACATTTCTCCCCTTTCGGCAGGAGACTAACACAGGAGGAGACCCCAGACGGGTTGACTCCGAAGTTAGTCCACAGCTCCAGTCCTCTACTGCCTGTACCCACACAGTACCCCAAACAAATTATCCCAAACAGTGCATTACTCACCCAGTCATCCTCTGCCTCTCTCAGAGAACATATCTGCTGCTGGGGAGAGGCCCGGACTGGACCTTCTCCCTGGAATCCTTTCTGCCGCTGGAGAGAAGACAGGGTGACTGGGCTCACTCTGTCATGCTCTTGGGGATCTGGGCCCACTGCCCAGCATCCCTGGGGTATACAGGTGGAGACTGAAGTCCCATCCACCTTCACAGGAAATCCATCCTCTGTTAGTTGAGGGCAGAGTCCAGCAGTCCTCGGCCCTGTTGCCAGCCCTTCTGCTGGAAACCCCACACCATCTGTTCCGGCTAACTGTTGGAGAGGGAGGCCGACTGCCCCGCCTCCCTGGAACTCTGTAGTTGTTGCCGGTGCTGGGCAGAGGTTGGTAGCACTCTGCCCTGTTGCCAGCACTTCTGCTGGGGACTCCACATCCTCTGCTCCGGCTAACTGTTGGGGCAGGCAGCTGGCTTCCTCCACTCCCAAACTGTGTAGCTGCCATTGGGGAGGTGAGCCGGCTGCTTCCTTTTCCATTCCCTCATCTGGCTGCTGGGACGACATGTCGATGGTACTGTCTCCCAGGTACACGGATCTTTGCTGGGGAGGAAAGCCCACTTCCTCCACCCTGGCCAACTGTTGGGGAGGGACAACACACACCTCCTCTCCCTTCTCCCCCTGTATCTGCTGCTGGGAAGTGATTGCCATCTTCTCACACTGAGCCTCCACAATTGCTGCAGGTGTGGGGCAGAGGTCTTGGACCCTCTGTCCGGTTGCCAGCACTTCTGCTGGGGGTTTGCTAGGTGGTTCCTCCTCTACAGAAATGTCTATTAAATCCCCAGTCTCTGGAAGTGGTAAAAGTGTGGGATAGAGGTCTTGGACCCTCTGTTCAGTTACCAGATCTTCAGCTGGAGAAGTTTGTTTTAACTCCATAGATGCTGCTGGCAGAAAATCACATGTCCCTGTCAGTGTTGTGGGAGAAAGGCCGACTACCTCTTCTCTCAGGAAGGCCGAAGCCACTGTTGGTGCTGGGCAGAACACAGTGAACTTTGGCCCTGATAGCAGCTCTTCTGCTGGAGGCTCATCAGGTTGTTCTTCCTCAGCAGAAAAGTCTATCAAATCCCATGTCTCTGCAACTGATGTCGGGGAATAGGGGTTCACCATCTCCTGTCCATGGAACCCAGAAGATGTTATCATTTCTGGACAGAGGTTAGCAGAGCTCTGCCCTGTTGTCAGCACTTCAGGTTTGGGGACGGCAATCTCCGGATTTTCCACTGCCGATTCTCTGGCATGCTGCTGAACTTGTTCTAGCAGTTTCCTGTATGCCCTTTCCAGATGCTGTTCCTTCCTTAGCAAATGGTCCAGATCAGGTTTGAGCTCTGAGACCCCTGCAAGACCGAGCATAGACTCTCTATAGTCTCTCATGTCCTCAAGGTCAGGTTCCCCTTCATCGCCAAACATAAAAAGATCTGAAAGGTTCTCCCACAGCAATCCAGGGCCGCCAAAGTCATATCCCTCCGGAGAGCATTCTGTTGTCTCCCCTAAATATCCCTCCTCTGCGTGCCATTGCAGAGCCCGATAACAATTGTCCAGCTCTATCTCCTGCTGGACCAACCTGTCCAACTCAGTCACCCATTGCTCCTGGGGCTGCTCTCCCAGGAATGCCATCCGCAATGCCCGTTGGTCACCAGCCCGTTGCTCTTGGGTTGGAAAGCACTTGCCCTGTTTTATACCAGCGAGACGGAGGGCTGCAATCCAGAGCTCCACCCGAATCAGCTGCCTGAGCTCCAGGTATTCATCCTCAGACACAGTCCTGGTGTACGTTGAAAGGATGATCCGCAGCAGCCCCGGGAATTCTGATGCCAGGTCCATATCTCCGCTGGGGTGACTGAATTCTGCTATGCTGATCTTGGATCCAGTTGGAGGTTTGGATGTCCCAGACTTCAGACTTCAGGAAGCTATCCCACTGCTGCCACCAATGTCACGGAACGCCCCACACTCCGCTTGAGTGCTTCCGTCATATACTGCTTCCTAAGTTCTGGAACACGAGTCCAATGGATCTGGCTATAGGAACCCCAAGAACTAGACAACACCAGTCTTGGAGTACATCAGAACTACCTTTATTTTGAGATCTCACAGACCTTTATACAGCAGGGATGACTCAAAGCTAACCTAATTAACATGACCTTATTTACTACAAAATGTACCCAGACCAGATGACAGTCTTGTGGGCACCGAGCTTCACACTTCACACATTAATACAATTAACAATACAAACAACAATCTCCCCCCTCCTCAGCCTAGACCATTTGTCTATTAGCCAGGGCTGGTGGCTAATGTGATCAGCTCTCTCAATTAACATAAACACATGTTGATAACACCAGCATCTCCTCACAGGATGTGTCCCAGCAGAATGAATCAGTCTTATCAGCAGGGGGCTGCTGGAGGAATCCCCCCTCCCTCTTCAGGGACACAAATATACAGTAAGGAGTCCCCATACAATATATACATGACTGAGTCCGATTAATACAGTTCAGACTGGATTTCTCATTCACCTCAAATGCTAGGGCCCATAATCGGTGGGCAACAGGCTTGCACACAGTCCTCTCCAACAGCCTCCTCTCTGGCCATGCCCGTGACAACCTTAATTCCTAAACCAGACAAAGACCCTTCCCTCTGCACCAATTACAGACCCATTGCATTACTGAATTCCGATCTTAAAATTTTCACCAAACTACTTTCCAATCGCCTAAACCAGATTCTCCCCTCACTGGTCCATAAAGACCAGGTAGGGTTCGTCCCGATGCGTCAGGCTGGCGACAATGCCAGAAAAATTATAGACCTGGTGGAGGTGGTGAATAGAGAACACCAGGCGGCATTGTTGCTCAGTCTAGACGCAGAAAAAGCGTTTGACCGCTTGGGATGGCCCTTTCTATTTGCCACACTACAATTCATGGGCTTTCGAGGCCCCTTCCTACAAGCGATCAGACATTTATACACAGGCCCAACATCCAAGTCAGGACCCCCTTTGCATTATCCCCTACATTCTCAGTGGCGAACGGGACCAGGCAGGGATGCCCACTCTCGCCCCTGCTATTTGCACTCTGCGTCGAACCCCTAGCCGCATCCATTAGGAGAAACCCAGACATACGGGGAATATCAGTTAGAGGGAGGGAGTTTAAAATCTCCCTCTTTGCAGATGATATCATACTCTCATTGACTCAACCCCATATCACTCTTCCAATCCTGCAAACAGAACTAGATCGCTTTCGCGCGCTCTCAGGGTATAAGATAAATGCATCAAAATCGGAGGCCCTCCCAATTAATATCCCTCCTAACGAGGTCTCACTTTTAAAATCTAACTTTCCATTCACATGGAAAATAAACTCCCTGAAATATCTAGGCATATTTATTACACCCAAATTTAGTACCATATACCAAGAAAATTTCCCATCACTGTTCCGATCTATAAGATCCTCACTGACCCAATGGAAAAAACACCACATCTCTCTATTAGGTCGAATAGCCTCAATTAAAATGACTATCCTCCCAAGGCTCTTATATCTCTTCCAAACACTACCCATACCAATCCCGATTGCCCATCTGAAAAAACTCCAATCCGATCTATTACATTTCACATGGAATTACAAAAGGCACAGGGTCCCGAGGTCGGTGCTGATGGCATCCCGCAATGAAGGGGGATTGGCGTTCCCTAATATTATTAAATATTATTACGCAGCTCAATTGCGAGCGATAGCCTCCTGGTATACCCACAAATCTTATAATAAATGGACCGAAATCGAAAAACTATGGCTTGCTCCCATACATCCAAATAACCTGCTGTGGAGTGCGAATGCGGACGTAGCCCCTGAGCGTATGCTGGGTCCCATGTCCCACTTGAGACGGCTGTGGCACACTCTGGCCCCCAAACATAGTCTCTCCTCAGATAGATCGCTCCTGACCTCTTTTATCTGTAACCCCAAAGTGCCGGATAGTCTAACCTACCAAATGTCACATCATTGGACAGCCCGGAACTTGTTCCACTATGGGAACCTGGTGGACCCCAGAACAAGGAAACTGCTGCCATTCGGTGAACTACAAACTAAACATGACCTCCCCAAACAGGCACTCTACGGGTATCTACAAATTCGGCACTATGCACTCACTATTACACCCACCCTACAATTTTCACCACCATCAGCGTTTGAAACAACAATCTTGGCGGGCAATAATCAGAGAGGGCTTATATCGAGCATATACAAGATCTTGAACGTCTTCTCAGAGGACAGCCAGGGTAAACACTTGTATATGACTAAATGGGAAGGGATCCTTGGGGAGGAACTCCCTATCTCGCAATGGCAGATAATCTGGAATCAAACAGCGAAGAGTTCAATGTGTTCTTTATACAAAGAAAACTCCTATAAAATCCTCTTGCTGTGGTATATGACCCCAGATGTTCTCCATGCCATATTTCCCAATAGTTCCGATAGATGCTGGAGATGCCAGGGAGCAAGGGGCACCTTCCTACATATATACTGGAGCTGCCCATTGTTGACTCCTTACTGGTCCACAGTCCAGCAACTACTGGAACGCCTCCTGGACATACAGATCCAGGCTTCCCCAAAATTCTTCCTACTGGGCCTACCGCCGCCTAAACTCCCCACCCCATATAAAAAACTGGTACGTCACATACTGACGGCGGCAAGATGCCTTATAGCACTACATTGGAAGCGTTCTTCACCCCCTTCTGCTGAGGACCTGTACACTAGAATAAAGGACATAGAAGTGATGGAAAAGATGACAGCTAGAATACAAGATACATTGGAAGCACATAACAGGGTCTGGGAGCTATGGCACCTCCGGGAGGACCCACCATGACCAGGTAACACCACCGTTGATATACCTACTATACCCCCCCCCTCTAACCCCCTCTCTCTCTACTACCCACCTCTTCTTCTTTATGTTATACATACCTGTGACTTCATAGCCATAGATAATTAAGTTATGATTCTGCTATTACAGTAAGATTATAAACTTGCCAGTAAATATAGTAAATGGAAGACGATGACACGTAGCTGGCATTTTGCAAAACTTTAATATTGGAATATGGCATTTGATTATTAACACTGTATACAAGAATTCAACATTATTGTACTACTGATACAAACGCCAACTGTTACTGCATAATGTACTGCAAAAACGGAAAATAATAAAAATGTTACTTGAAAAAAAAAAAGATCGGAGCTGAAAACCGCGATGGAACAGGAGTCAAGAGTGACATTTAATAAGATAGCCTGGGAGAGATTTAGATGGGGTAATAAACCCAGCAAACAGCTAGCTAAAATGGTACAAAAGAAGAAAACCAGGAATTTTATAGAAAAAATTCAGACTAAAGAGGGACATTTGGAACATTCAACCAGGAGTATGGCGGAGATCTTTAAGAATTATTACAAAGACTTATACTCAGTCCCCAAACAAGACACCTCTTTAAAAAATAGGAGATTAAGATATAATAACTTTCTAAAGAAGGCAGCGCTTCCCAAGATTTCGGAAGAAGGTAGAGAAATACTAGAAAGACCAATCTCAGAAGAAGAAATCAGGAAAGCCTTAGCAGCTACGGCATCCGGAAAAAGCCCTGGCCCGGACGGCCTAACAATACTTTATTATAAAACATTCAAAGAAATATTAGTACCTAGGCTATGTTCTTACATGAACGGTCTGGGTGACAGTTATGAGATGAGTAGGGAGGCACTAAAAGCATCTATTACAATCATATTGAAAGAAGGTAAAGAGAAATCATTATGTTCGAGTTATCGCCCAATCTCTCTGCTCAACAATGACACAAAGCTATATGCAAAAGTGTTGGCAGAGAGATTAAAGGAATTTATGAATTCGTTAGTCAACCCAGACCAAGTAGGCTTCGTCCCTAATAGGGAGGGGAGGGATAATGGGATCAGGACCCTTCTTCTGTTGGGAAAAATAAAGGAGAGTGGGCCCCCAGGACTACTTCTGTCAATTGATGCCGAAAAGGCATTTGACAGAGTAGACTGGGGGTTCATGATTCAGACCTTGGAGACTATGGGACTGGGACATAAAATGATCCGGAGGATTAAAACTCTATACCATCATCCAACTGCCGTAGTGAAAATTAATGGGGTATTATCTCAACCATTTGAGATGGAAAATGGCACGAGACAGGGGTGTCCCCTGTCTCCGTTGCTTTTTGTCTTAGCTATGGAACCCCTGCTGGCAACGATACGAAGAGATCCCAATATTAGAGGTGTGAAAGTGGGAGAGGAGGAACACAAGGTCGCAGCATTTGCTGACGACGTGCTGTTTTATGTAACGGACCCGATCTCCACCATGCCCAATTTAGTAAAAGCAGTGAGGAAATACGGTGAGGTATCTAACTTCCAAATAAATATGAATAAATCAGAAATATTAAATATAAACATAAGTATGGCAGAGGAAGCGACCTTGAAAAAAGAATTTAGTTTTAAATGGACTAAGGAACTAAAGTATCTGGGTATCAAGCTAACTAACTCACTCCAAAAGATATTTACTGTTAATTATATGCCCCTACTTGATGCTGTCAGACTAGACTGTAAGAGATTCTCCGGTAAAGCCCTCTCATGGATCGGACGCATTCATGTTATTAAAATGATTTTAGTACCCAAAATTATATATTACTTCCAGATGTTACCAGTCCCACTCCCCCATTATTATTTGAGGAAGTTAAGAAAAATAATTATGACCTTTATCTGGGAAAATAAAAGACCTAGAGTCTCCCTTCAGACACTGAAACAAAAGAAAATAGATGGAGGTTTGGCAGTTCCCGATGTACAGACTTATTACAAAGCGGTTGTACTATCAAGGGTGGTTGAATGGGCAAGGAAGGAAAATTCTAAAAAATGGGTGAAAATATAGGAAAATATAAGTAATGCACAATTAGGCACTATTATTTGGAATCCCCCACACTTTAGATTTTTAGATAAAAGCACACATGTCATAACATGAAATGTTCTTAGAATATGGGATGGGGTATATAAGAAAGTTAACGGGAAATATAATTCACCACTGATTACACTTATAGATAATAATTTTTTTGCACCAGGTATGGAGAATATTAAAGGAAAAGAAGCACTTTGGGGGAAATCACAACTAAGAGAAATTATGAAAGAAGGGAAAATTATACCACTCCAACAACTTATACACGGAAGGGAATCACGGGGATTAGAGAGATGGCGATATCTCCAATTAAGTCACTTTATTAATACGCTACCACACCCGATCAGGTCCGGGGAACAATTGACAGACTTCGAGAGGCTGTGTGACAAGGGAATTCCAAGAAACACAATATCTCAAATATATAAAATTTTGATGACCTCAGAAAAATCGGAGATACCGCCATTTATGGCCAAATGGGAAAGAGATTTTGGTACTAAGAAGGATTTAGTCACAATTAAAAGAATCTTGAAAATGACCGCTCATTCAGCAATAGACACCCGAACGGTAGAAATGAACTACAAATGCATTAGTAGAAGCTACCTCACTCCAGAGATAACTAGTAAATACCAGAAAGGGTCAGCCAATTGTTGGAGAGGATGCCAAGAAGTAGGTACAATGGGACACCTGTGGTGGAACTGCCCCAAAATTAAAAACTTCTGGAGTAAAATACTAGTTTTAATTAAGAAGATCACGGGAATAGAAGTAGCAGAAGATCCATGGGAGGTCCTGTTCCATGGGGGGTCAGGTGACCCAAAAAACTATAAACAGTCACTGGTACCGCAGCTACTGAATGCTGCCAAAAGAACGATACCGAGGAATTGGCAGAAGAAAGAGACCCCAGAGATATGGGAGTGGTTTGATGCTGTAGAGGAGACTTGTAACATGGAGACCCTGGGGAGTATGCTCGAGGAAATAGGAAGCATGAATAGGGGCAGGTAGGATCACTGGAAAGAATTCAAAAAAACATGGAGTTATGCCAAAGAAGTTAAAGCCTTAGACTAAAGGAGGAGAATAGAAGAAAATAGACCTTGGAGAGGAGGGAGGAGGAGGACCCGGGGAGGGGATGGGAGGAGATTGGGGGGGGATTAGAAGTAAAAGAAACGGGAGAAAAATTTAGAAATAGAGGTATGGTTAAGTATATCAATGGGAGAACTACGAAAAAGCATTTTTGATACTACGTTTATACTATTCTTGTCTTCCCTTTTCTGTTATAGCAAAAGGCCACGATGATGAGACTCTGGTGGGCTTTCTTTTTAAAAAAAAGAAAATGATCTGCAAAGTTGATTTAAGCCCCCTGAAAAGGTTATCTGAAGTGGCAAGAAAAAAAAAATAGTAGTGATATATCAAAGAAAACAGGAACCAAACCAGATAGTAAAGGCAAACTTAATATATTGTCACCCAATATGGTTGGTAGCTAGGCAAACATTAAATAGAGTAATAATAGTTATAACACAATTTAGCATACAACGTGTTTAACAGTAAGTACTGGTTAGAAGACTACATTTACCATCCAGATCATCATAAGCAGTAGCAAGGCCACCTCAACTGCAAAGTGAGCAGTAGTAAAGTTTAGTGTACCGAGAGCTGGAACTATACTGCCAGAGCACATTTATGACAGTGATCCTAGTCCTAGACAGTCTGGGTATGCACTGTCCAAAAGAAAAAAAGGGTGGTAGCGGAGGGGGCAGGAGAACAAAGGGAGTTTGCAGAATAATTATTACAGGAGGGGCAGTCCTTTGAGATGTTCTTCTGCCAGCTGTAATTGGGGAACTTTCTTTGCACTTAATGATAGTCCCAGTTAACCTGCATGCAGTATAGGTGTAGCGGTACCCCCCATAAGGGCTGCTGGATATTGTGGTCCACCTGTCACCTTGTCCTAGCCCGGCATTCACTTCCCAGACACTCTTGAGACAATGAACAGTCTGTATGTTTGTTTAGTATTTTATTGAGTGATGCCCTGGCAACAGACACCCGGTCTCAGTAAATAGACCTCCCAAACCGCCATTCTCCCCCGAATGTCCTGAAAACTGGCCCAGATCTCACTCTCTGGCACCCATAGTGGCTTGGTAACATGTAGGTAGTCCCAGACTAGGTCATCCTCCCACTCTCCCTGGGAGTTCTCAACGATGTCCATAATCTGGGGAGGGACATACGTAAAGTCCAGACCCCACTCCAGCGCTACCCTGCCCTGCACCTCTCTCTGAAAGCGGGAGAATCTAGGCCACTCCCTAGGATTTCCTTTTCCTTGTAGAATGCAGGCATCCTGGGCCCTCATGACCCACTGATGGTAGGCGGGTGCCAGAGTCTGAGTGGTGGAAGGCCTGCTCAGAAAGATCTGCCTGCTGCTTATCAGGGTTCCTTCGGTTGGCTCAGATCCCACTGCTGACTCTGGTCCATCCCCACCTTCAAGGACATGAGATTCCTTGGTCTCCCATTCCTCTTCCAAATCTTCACTAGGGGATGACCACTCCAACAACCTCTCAAAGGACCCAAACTCAGCCTTGGGGAACTCCAATCAATGACCTGGCCCTCACTTTCCCTGTACAGCTCACCTGAAGGTGCACGTTCTTTGGGTAATGGCTTCCTCTGGACTGGGATAACAAGGGGCTTGGAGTTGGCTGGCTCTTTAGGGGTTGCATCTGGCTCCTGCACGGCAGTATTTACAGTCGCCAGGTTCCTGGCCAGGCCACAGGTAACGGCAGTCTCTTTTCCGCTAATGCCTTCTGCTTTATGGGGGAGTCGCCAGGCTGCAACTCCATTCTGCCTTTAGGGGGTGACGGTCAGCTCTTTCCTGTCTGCTGTGATTTTTTGAATTTGATGTGCACCCTTTAAATAAATATACAAGGCTAATCTATGAGTGCGGCTATCCAGAATTTATTCATGTTCACCTCCCGTATGACATCACAGTCTCTCCTGGTGGCTCTACACCCATCTCAGACTGCACACCCCCAGTCCGCTCCGGCATGCCTCCCCAGCTCTCCCAACTGTGCCTGTCGCTCACCAGCCCTCGTGGCTGTACTCCGGTGGATCCCTCCTGGAGACTTGCCTGGCAACACTAGCTCCCGCTGTCTTTCCCGGTTCCTCTTTGTGCCTCCTGTCCAGATCCTCCTTTGTTACTCAGGTAGGTTTTTGACTTGCCCCCGAACCCCTCAGGCCCAAGGTCACCCCCCAGACTGGGGAGTGCCTCAAAGGACCCGACAACCCAGTGCTTCATCTCCAGCATTTTCCGCCCAACAACTCCTCCCCAGCTGGGCTGACTCTAGGTATTTAAGGAGGCCTGCCCCCTGCCATTCCATATTGGGGTTTGATCAGGGCTCCTTAGAACACTCCAGACAGCCCCACCTCTCTTCCCCTCCTTCCTTCTATAATCCTGTAGAAGCTGAAGGGAGGTAACCGAAAGAGGATCCTATCTGTGAGTCCCCAACCTACTTTGAGCCACTCCCAACCCACGCAGATCAAAACAAACAGGCCAAGCTTACACTGGTACAGTACAGGTACGGTATAGTCTTAGTACAGGTGCAAGGAAGAAGTGGTTCAGATAAAGGTAATGTATAATGCGGTAATGGGTTGGTATAGGTGCAGTCTAGTTTTTGAATAAGTGTGGTATAGAGTGCAGTATGGGTGCGGTATAGATTGGGTACACTTGGTGTCCTGCTCTCAGTGGCTCAGTCCCTGCTAGCAGTATCAGTAATAGGGGAATAGCCCTATAACCAGTCCCTGGGATGCGGGAGTGACCTCTCGATGTAGAAGGGGGACCCCTTTGGTGTCTCCCTGAAAGCCTCTGGTGATCAGCAGTGGGAAGCAGAGACTGTGTGGATGCTCCAATCGTTCTGCTGCAGCAGTGCAGGCGCTGCAACATGGGTGGAGCTGCATCGCCCCAGGTGTCTTGATTCTCAGGCTCGGATCTCCACTGGTTTGGTCTCCATCTGGCAGGTGAATATCCAGACAGAGGTGCTCTCCCTCTAATTTTCTTTGTGCTAAAAGGAAGAACTTTCCTAAGCAGTTTAATGAAAAATCCTCTCTCCACTCTTCCTTCTGCACAGTGCATATTGAGATCTGTGGTGTAACCATCATAGTGTAGCCACTATATGGCTGCTGTCTCAAACTACCACTCTCAGCATTTTCAGCCCTCTGCATAAAATTCTATGGGCTTGCTTGGCTTTAGTTCTCCCCCTGCTGGCCAGAGGAGGATTGTGCAGCAAAACATTAAAGTGATTGTAGAGCTTCATTTTTTTTTTGAATAATAAACATGTTATACTTACCTCCTCTGTGCAAGGGTTTTGCACAGAGTGGCCCCGATCCTCCTTTTCTGGGGCCCCTCCTTTTCGGCGAGTACCCCCACAGAGAGCCACTTTCCATGGGGGCACTTGTGCGGGCGCACTCTCGAGTCCTGCTGCTGTGCCCATTGACAAAGACAGCAGGACTCGGCCCCACCCCCGGCTCCCATGTCACAGGATTTAATTGACAGCAGCGGAAGCCAATGGTTCCTGTTGCTATCAATCTATCCAATGAGGACCAGAGACAGCGGATGGAGCTGCTATGCTCACCCCTGTCGGTGGAACTATCAGGCTCAGGTAAGAAAAAGGGGGGGGTCTGGGGAGGTGCTGCAGCACAGAAGGTTTTTCAGAAGGACGTAGGTGACTCTAGACCATCCCCACCATGCAATCCAGCTTCCTGTAAATTACATCTCTGTACTTTCTACCATCACTGCACTGACCTGAACTAGTCTGCTGTGCTAGGACCTTTTTGAGACCTTGGAGCCACCGTAGCTGAACATTTCAAACAGCTGAACAAACAACTCCCAAACTAAGCAGAGAAACCACTCATTGCTTTACACAGCGGGACACTGCAATTTGTTTCCCACATCTGTATTATCACTGCAGGAGGAAGAAAGCATTGTGAAAGCTTACAGAGGCAATGGAGATCACGGCAAAGGGTGAGAGCCTCTGGGCTGTAATTTCATATTTACCGCACTTCCCATTCTCCACTCAAGTTCCTCCACCCTAAACTCACTCATCCATGTCTTTATGGACCTTGTTTGTGCACTGATGCACAGTCATGTTGGAACAGGAAAGTGCGATTCCAAACTATTGCCACAAAGTTGGGAGCATGATATTGTCCAAAATGTCTTGGTATGCTCACGTCTTAAGAATTCCCTTCATTGGAACTAATGGGCCAAGCCCAACCCCTGAAAAACAACCCCACACCATAATCCCCCCTCCACCAAATGATTTGGATCAGTAAACAAAGCAAGACATTAAGACATGGATGAGCGAGTTTGGGGTAGAGGAACTTGACTGGCCTGCACCTGACCACAACCTGATAGAACGCCTTTGGGTTGAATTAGAGTAGAGACTGCAAGCCAGGCCTTCTCGTCCACATCAGTGCCTGACCTCACAAATGTGCTTATGAGAGAATGGTCAAACATTCCCATAGACACACTACTAAACCTTGTGGACAGCCTTCCCAGAAGAGTTGAAGCTGTTATAGATGCAAAGGGTGAGCCAACTCAATATTGAACCGTACAGAATAAGACTGGGGTGCTATTAAAGTTTATGTGTGTGCAAAGGCAGGTGTCCCAATACTTTTGGTAATATAGTGTATAAGCACATCCGCATTGAGCTATTTAGTTAAAATTATTATTTAACTTTGTGTCATATTTAAAAAAAAGCATACTCATATTGTAAGTGTTTCGCTTCAGTTATGCATGGCATAGGGTCAAACATAGGAATGTATGGTAATTCAACATCACAATGTTGCCCTGGTTACATGCATAAAGACAGGGTGTGTGACTTAAACAGTGAATAGGTCCCCTGGGAAAGAGACCCATGGAAGATTGGTGGCCAGCAAATAGCTTATTGTTCAAACCTAGTCCATTAGTATTGTCAGAGTATTTATACTGAAATATTAAAACAATATTATATTTATGGAATTATGCAAATATCTGTGGTTTAGGAGATTTTCACATTTTTCCACAAATACAACCAATTAATTTAAGTTTGTTTATCCGTGCTATTTTAAAGACAAGAGATTACAATGATGTGCTATATATATATATATATATATATATATATATATATATATATATATATATATATATATATATATATATATATATATATATATATATATATATATATATATATATATATATATATATATATATATATATATATATATATATATATATATATATATATATATATATATATATTTTAACTAAAAATTCAGTGTAAAATAATATCAGAAATATTTGTTGATAATACAAAAAAAAAACAATATAACTCACATATCAAATATATATTGGAATACAGATCATAATACATTTTTACCACATGCTCTTATTACAAAATACCATATTTCAATACTTCAATGATGACTTGGTAAATTTTGACTTGGCAACACTTAGTAATTAGCTTTCCGTGACTCTACAGACTTATGTATACAAGCTAGGTGTTGACTTTAACTCTTGTTATTCCTTCCCAAAACAAAGAGACCTCCAAGCTTACACTTTAAAAATGCACGAACAAAATGTTATACTGTGTTACAACACGGTCAAGTTTGAGAAATTGTGGCAAATATGGATCAGTCACCTTAGAGCTTCTACCTCACTCAAAAACAAGAGCTGCAGTTCTTAAACCATATTTCAGTATTATTCCATAAGTAATATCAAGGCTTCACAGTTCTCTCTTTTTCTAATTTCTTGAATTGTCCATGATAATGTTGTCAATATATTAGTTAGCGCCTGTTTACAGTTGGAACCCAATGGGGTAAACAGGAGTGTTACTATACTGTTTATGTATGCTTTAATTGATCATTTGTATGACTATTGTCCATTACTTTGATTGAGATTAGGATATAAATGTTTTACTGCTGTACCCGATTGTTATATACCAAAACCAGCTGCCTGTAATTTTTCTGTTATTTGTATGGAAATTTCAATAAAAATTCTTTAATGATTAAAGATCAAAAAAAATGTTATACTGTGCACAGAGCTTGATAATTTAATCACTTATTTATGGTAAAATGAATTCTCTAATGAATTTTATGTTTAAACATATATCATCACAAAACCATTGATAAGACTATTAAAGTCAGTTTTTGTTGAGATATACAACCATGTGTATTTCTCTATGTTTAAAAAATAATAATTTCGTACTGCAGTTAGAAACCAAAACAATTCCAAATATATGACTATGGTTTTAGTAATATACAGTATCTCACAAAAGTGAGTACACTCCTCACATTTTTGTAAATATTTTATTATATCTTTTCAAGTGACAACACTGAAGAAATTACACTTTGCTACAATGTAATGTAGTTAGTGTACAGCTTGTTTAACATAAAGTTGTCCATTTATACAATATTTTTAACACGTAGCATGTACATACCAAAAATTACACCCCAAAATAGATTCTCCTACTGCTCCAGAGTACGACATGTGTGAGACTTCCACAGCCTGGCCACATACAGAGGCCGAGTACAGCCGAGTATGGCTGAGCATGGCTGGGTATGGCTGGGTATGGCAAAGTATGGCTGGGTATCACCGAGTATTGCAGAGTATGGCTGGGTATGGCAGAGTATGGCTGGGTATGGCAGAGTATGGCTGGGTATGGCAGAGTATGGCTGGGTTTTGCAGGGTATGGCTGGGTTTTGCAGAGTATGGCTGGGTATGGCAGAGTATGGCTGGTTATGGCAGAGTATGGCTGGGTATTGCAGAGTATTGCGGGGTATTGCGAAGTATTGCGGGGTATTGCAGAGTATTGCAGGGAATTGCAGAGCATTGCAGGGTATTGCAGAGTATTGTGAAGTATTGCAGGGTATTGGAGGACATTGCAGGGCATTGCAGGGTATTGCGGAGTATTTCAGAGTATTGCAGGGTATTGCAGAGTATTGCAGGGTATAGCAGAGTATTGCGGGGTATTGCAGAGTATTGCAGGGTATTGCAGGGTATTGCGGGGTATTGCAGGGTATTTCAGAGTATTGCAGGGTATTGCAGAGTATTGCAGGGTATTGTAGAGTATTGTGGGGTATTGCAGAGTATTGCGGGGTATTGCGGGGTATTGCAGAGTATTGCAGGGTATTGCAGAGTATTGCGGGGTATTGCAGAGTATTGCAGAGTATTTCAGAGTATTGCAGGGTATTGCAGAGTATTGCGGGGTATTACAGAGTATTGGAGGGTATTGCAGAGTATTGCACAGGGTATTGCACAGGGAATTGCAGAGTAGTGCAGGGTAATGCTGAGCATGGAGGGATGGCTGAGCATGGATGGATGGATCCATGGCTGTGACTGCACATGTCACAGAGCAGCGCTGTGGGCACTACACATCCAGCCCACAGCGCTGCTGCCATCTGATCCCTCCCCCTCTGTACCGATCGGTACAGAGAGGGGAGGGAGGAACCAGCATCATGACATGAGGCCGCTTTGTTTACATGTGATCGCTCCGTCACATGGCGGCCATTTACTGTGATCCGTGATGCAGGACCCGGCGGTCACGGTGTTCCCGTGTGCACGCCCCAGGGGGCGCATGGGAGCATTTTTCTGGGATCACGTCATAGTACGTGCTCCCAGAGTTATCCAACCACCCTGCAGCCGTCATTTGGCTATGGGCCGGTTGGTAACTGGTTTAATAAAGACAGAGCATCCTAATGAAGGGAATCGCTGGCAATAGATAGGATTTATTTTGATATTTTGTAAATAATGGCAAAAGCTTGTTTTTTTTTAAATGTGGTAAAAAAAATGGTGCTCTCCTTTTCTCTTTACTTTAGGCCTGGATCACACTTCAATGAGAGAACACATTCCGGCAGTGCATGAAAACATGCTATGTTCTGGCAGGTAGGATGCCATTCATTCTGATGCCACACCAAACGCATTCAATAAATCATGCCGTAGTGCAGGAGTACTTACTGCTACACTTTGTAAAGTGATGCTTAAAAAAAATGCACTTTCTTGCAACTGTTGTGTGTAGGGAAATCCATTGAAAAGAATAGTCTGCCCAGACTGCAACACACCTTTTGTGCAAAAATGCGCATGCACCATTCACTGTATAGGTGTGAACGGAGCTTTACTTTGTATCAGGTGAACAAGCAAGGGGTCATTTACTCTTTCCCATTAAGATAAAACCAGTGATGGCAATTTATCGACTGTGGCCCTGCCACTGATAAGGTAGTACAGCTGGTTCTCCTATACCAGGCTCGGGCCCCATCTGTTTAAAATGGGGGACCAGCAGGCACCTGGCAAGCAGGATGGCCAGTTATACTGTCTTATTGCTAACACCGATCCTCTTGTGGCTCCCCATGCAGTGCTTCCGGCTTCCTATCCTCTCCCTCCCTACAGCTGTGCTGCAGGGGCATTGATTCTAGTATCTGCACCCCCTCTTCCACCACTCAGCTCACCCCCACCCCCTGCTGTCTGGGCCCCCCTGTGTAACCTTTCCCTTGCAGAGCTGTGGCTTCCCTCCTCTCCTCTCCCTCCTTCTGGCAGCTTCTGAGGGCACATGGGGGTTTAACGTAACGCCCCACACTCCGCTTGAGTGCTTTTGTCATATACCGCTTCCTCCCAGTCTGAATATAGATATCAGATATTCCAACCGCTCACAAGCACAAAACAAGACGATACTTGTTTAGTTGCTGAACATGGACTCTTTTATTAGAACCAAACTACAAGTCTTATATACAGTAGAAGAGGAGGTCCCCCTCCTGCTCATATTACTCTAACAATAAATATAAAATCTGAAGAAATAGGGGATTGGCGCTGTTCACTAGTGTAAAATAAATAAATAAACTATAAACAAACTACTAACACAAGGGAAGCATTATACCCCAATTATAGATGGGTGAGAAGTGTAACACAGTGTAAATAGTGTTTGAAAATAAATATACGTGCTGAAAATGGTCACAAAAATGTGCAGACTGTCCAAGGTGAAAAATTAAAAATAATACATGAAATAGTAAATAGAACTCCAAGCAATAATAAAAGTGAATGATCAATCAGGTGTATATAAAAAGTTATTTTCAAAATTCACAAAAAATAATATATATTCAATGAAAGGTATAAGTGAGTTATACCTAGGAAGGAGGACAAACACAATGTTGCCCACTATAAATTAGTGTATATACTGGTGAAGCTGAATGGTGTTGGATGAAATATGAAAAAATATATATAAGCTGAAAAAAGGACTACTGCATGTAGTGTGCATAACAATCTTAGTGCACAAAGAAAATCAAAAAAGTGAAAAAAATGAATGATTGTATACTGTCCTGTGTGGAGTCCCCTCTAGTGCCCCCACTCACCGGAGCGTCCAACCCCTGCAGGGGTAATGAGCATGTAGATGTGAATCCGATGATCCAATCGGTCGGTGTCCCCCTCACCACCTATTTTCCACCTGTGTCACCAGATCGCTTTCAAAAGGCATCCATCCGGACCAATTACCATGTGCAGGGAGAAGAGAAGAGCCTCATAGTGTGATTCCGAATATAAATTTATTAAGCTCAAGCTTACAACAAATGAAAGAAATGAATAAAATAAAAAACTCAAAAGCTAAAAACAAACAGCACTCTGCCGGCTGGCTCCACGTGAGAAGCCGCAGACAGTGCAGTGTAAGCGGCGTGCGTTCCACAGCCGTCTGCCGAAACCGGAAGTGCAGGACAAAAACAGAAGGAAAAAAAGGACGTATGCGTACCAAGAGGCCACGCCTTACGCGTTTCATCATCAAGACGTCATCTGAGGCGCGGCCATCTTGGTACACCATACATCTATAAATACTGCACGGAGGCACCACGGAAGCCAATCGAAAAGGCGGTGTATGACGAACACATCCGCCCTGCTGATGAGAAAATGGGAGGATCGATGTGGTGTAAAGGGGGAGGATATGCTATCAGACACCCCCTAGTGAAAGTTTAAAAAATTGGTATTAGATTCCAGGTAAAATAAGAAAGAGCGCCTCCGTGTGTACCAATAACATAATGCCACCATTTCTGCAGAACAATCCATACTACAACGAAATGTATATATAATATATAATACAGAAATGCTAAACACCATTGTAGCAGAAGGGAAATACAAAAAAGGAAGGGCCTTATCGATACGAACAATATAATGTCATATACACTAGATCATTTATAATAAGGATATAATATCGAGACTAGCCTAATAATAAAATACCTATATATAAATACTAGGGATGAGCTTCGTGTTCGAGTCGAACCCATGTTCGACTCGAACATCGGCTGTTCGACCGTCCGTCGAATTGCGAACGTTATGGGCCGTTCGCGCCAAATTCGTGTGGCGCGTCACGGCCCATAATTCACTGCGGCATCGCAGTGCATTGCTGGCTGATGATTGGCCAAGCATGCACTATGACCCGCATGCTTGGCCAATCACAGCGCCGTCAGTAGAGAGAGCTGTAATTGGCCAAAGCCAGGGTGGCTTTGGCCAATTATGGCTCAGGGGATTTAGTACACGCCCCACACTATATAAGGCCGCCTGCACGGCGGCCCTGTGTTGTGTGTCGGTGTGCTGATAGAGAGAGAGACAGACAGTGTCATTTGATTTTAGTTAGCTAGATTAGGCTAGATCTGTTCCTGCTATTTACATTTAGTGCAGTGCGTCCTGCTCACAGTGTTCAGCTAGATCCGTTCCTGCTATTTACATTTAGTGCAGTGCGTCCTGCTCACAGTGTTCAGCTAGATCCGTTCCTGCTATTTACATTTAGTGCAGTCAGTGCGTCCTGCTCACAGTGTTCAGCTAGATCTGTTCCTGCTATTTACATTTAGTGCAGTCAGTGCGTCCTGCTCACAGTGTTCAGCTAGATCTGTTCCTGCTATTTACATTTAGTGCAGTGCGTCCTGCTCACAGTGTTCAGCTAGATCCGTTCCTGCTATTTACATTTAGTGCAGTGCGTCCTGCTCACAGTGTTCAGCTAGATCCGTTCCTGCTATTTACATTTAGTGCAGTGCGTCCTGCTCACAGTGTTCAGCTAGATCTGTTCCTGCTATTTACATTTAGTGCAGTGCGTCCTGCTCACAGTGTTCAGCTAGATCTGTTCCTGCTATTTACATTTAGTGCAGTCAGTGCGTCCTGCTCACAGTGTTCAGCTAGATCCGTTCCTGCTATTTACATTTAGTGCAGTGCGTCCTGCTCACAGTGTTCAGCTAGATCTGTTCCTGCTATTTACATTTAGTGCAGTGCGTCCTGCTCACAGTGTTCAGCTAGATCCGTTCCTGCTATTTACATTTAGTGCAGTCAGTGCGTCCTGCTCACAGTGTTCAGCTAGATCCGTTCCTGCTATTTACATTTAGTGCAGTCAGTGCGTCCTGCTCACAGTGTTCAGCTAGATCCGTTCCTGCTATTTACATTTAGTGCAGTGCGTCCTGCTCACAGTGTTCAGCTAGATCCGTTCCTGCTATTTACATTTAGTGCAGTCAGTGCGTCCTGCTCACAGTGTTCAGCTAGATCCGTTCCTGCTATTTACATTTAGTGCAGTGCGTCCTGCTCACAGTGTTCAGCTAGATCTGTTCCTGCTATTTACATTTAGTGCAGTGCGTCCTGCTCACAGTGTTCAGCTAGATCCGTTCCTGCTATTTACATTTAGTGCAGTCAGTGCGTCCTGCTCACAGTGTTCAGCTAGATCCGTTCCTGCTATTTACATTTAGTGCAGTCAGTGCGTCCTGCTCACAGTGTTCAGCTAGATCTGTTCCTGCTATTTACATTTAGTGCAGTCAGTGCGTCCTGCTCACAGTGTTCAGCTAGATCCGTTCCTGCTATTTACATTTAGTGCAGTGCGTCCTGCTCACAGTGTTCAGCTAGATCTGTTCCTGCTATTTACATTTAGTGCAGTGCGTCCTGCTCACAGTGTTCAGCTAGATCCGTTCCTGCTATTTACATTTAGTGCAGTCAGTGCGTCCTGCTCACAGTGTTCAGCTAGATCCGTTCCTGCTATTTACATTTAGTGCAGTGCGTCCTGCTCACAGTGTTCAGCTAGATCTGTTCCTGCTATTTACATTTAGTGCAGTGCGTCCTGCTCACAGTGTTCAGCTAGATCCGTTCCTGCTATTTACATTTAGTGCAGTCAGTGCGTCCTGCTCACAGTGTTCAGCTAGATCCGTTCCTGCTATTTACATTTAGTGCAGTCAGTGCGTCCTGCTCACAGTGTTCAGCTAGATCTGTTCCTGCTATTTACATTTAGTGCAGTCAGTGCGTCCTGCTCACAGTGTTCAGCTAGATCCGTTCCTGCTATTTACATTTAGTGCAGTGCGTCCTGCTCACAGTGTTCAGCTAGATCTGTTCCTGCTATTTACATTTAGTGCAGTGCGTCCTGCTCACAGTGTTCAGCTAGATCCGTTCCTGCTATTTACATTTAGTGCAGTCAGTGCGTCCTGCTCACAGTGTTCAGCTAGATCCGTTCCTGCTATTTACATTTAGTGCAGTCAGTGCGTCCTGCTCACAGTGTTCAGCTAGATCTGTTCCTGCTATTTACATTTAGTGCAGTCAGTGCGTCCTGCTCACAGTGTTCAGCTAGATCTGTTCCTGCTATTTACATTTAGTGCAGTGCGTCCTGCTCACAGTGTTCAGCTAGACCCGTTCCTGCTATTTACATTTAGTGCAGTGCGTCCTGCTCACAGTGTTCAGCTAGATCCGTTCCTGCTATTTACATTTAGTGCAGTGCGTCCTGCTCACAGTGTTCAGCTAGATCCGTTCCTGCTATTTACATTTAGTGCAGTGCGTCCTGCTCACAGTGTTCAGCTAGATCTGTTCCTGCTATTTACATTTAGTGCAGTGCGTCCTGCTCACAGTGTTCAGCTAGATCTGTTCCTGCTATTTACATTTAGTGCAGTCAGTGCGTCCTGCTCACAGTGTTCAGCTAGATCCGTTCCTGCTATTTACATTTAGTGCAGTGCGTCCTGCTCACAGTGTTCAGCTAGATCTGTTCCTGCTATTTACATTTAGTGCAGTGCGTCCTGCTCACAGTGTTCAGCTAGATCCGTTCCTGCTATTTACATTTAGTGCAGTCAGTGCGTCCTGCTCACAGTGTTCAGCTAGATCCGTTCCTGCTATTTACATTTAGTGCAGTCAGTGCGTCCTGCTCACAGTGTTCAGCTAGATCCGTTCCTGCTATTTACATTTAGTGCAGTGCGTCCTGCTCACAGTGTTCAGCTAGATCAGTTCCTGTTATCTTCCTACTGACAGGCAGGCTTGTCTGGTTACAGTATATAAAGCTACCTGAAGAAAATTACAGGTGTTCTATCCCAGCTTAGTGCAGCTACAGGCCATTAGTATGTCTGGAAGGCCAAGAAGGAGAGGCAGACAGTCACAAGCCAATAAGAGAGGGCAAGCAGGCTCTGTGTCTAGTGCTGGTCGTGGAGACGGTGCATCCTCATCAGCACGTGGCCATGGGACACGCTTGGCCTTTTTTTCGGCAGCTGGCCGTGTTGAGCCGCAACATGCAGAAAACTTGGTCGAGTGGATGACCAAGCCGTCCTCATCCTCCTCATCCTCTCTCACCCATGCCCAGGGTGCTTTGTCTGGCAAAGCAGCGGCCTCTTCCCTCAGCTCAATGTCATCAGTGACTCCTTCCCTAGCTCCACCATGTCCTCATGAGGATTCCCTCGAACTGTTTGACCACAGTGTTGGGTACATGCTCCAGGAGGATGCCCAGCGTTTGGAAGGCTCTGATGATGATACTGAGCTCGATGAAGGCAGTAACATGAGCACGGACAGAGGGGGTGCCCAAGAAGGACAGCAATCTGGCAGTCATGCTCCCCCTGCTGCAGCATACTGCCAGGTTTGCTCCAGTGATGAGGAGGGAGGGGATGATGAGGTCACTGACTCAACGTGGGTGCCTGATAGGAGAGAGGAGGAGGAGGAGGAGGCGGCACATCACCAACGAGGCAGGATGCCCTCCAGGGGCCAGCCTAAGGGCAGCACATTGACTGCATCACACCCCAAAGCTCCACATGTGCAGGGCGCTGCAGTCTCTGCGCGTTATTCAAAAAGTTCTTTGGTGTGGGCCTTTTTTGAGACGAGTGCATCAGATCGCACCGCTGCTATTTGCAACATATGTCTCAAGCGTATCTCGCGTGGCCAAAACATCTCCCGCTTGGGTACCACATGCTTGACCAGACATATGTTGACCTGCCATGCAGTTCGTTGGCAAGCATATCTAAAAGACCCACACCAAAGAACAAAGAGGATCTCTCCTTGCTCCTCATCAGCTGAGATTTCCAACCCCACTAGACCTTCAGTCCTCTCTGAGACCTGCAGTGAGAGGAATGAAGGTGTAGAATTAGGTGTGTCACAGCCAAGTACTTGTGGGCAATCTGCTTTTGGTACACCGACGCCAGATTGTACCAGGCAAATTTCCCTGCCCCAGCTGCTGCACCGCCGAAAGAAGTTTGCTCCCAGCCATCCACATGCCCAGCGGTTGAATGCTAGCTTGGCAAAATTGCTAGCACTTCAACTGCTGCCTTTTCAGTTGGTAGACTCTGCCCCCTTCCGTGAGTTTGTGGAATGTGCGGTTCCTCAGTGGCAGGTACCCAAACGCCACTTTTTCTCACGGAAGGCGATTCCAGCTCTCTACCGGCATGTGGAAGGCAATGTCCATGCCTCGCTGGACAGGGCGGTCAGCGGTAAGGTGCATATTACCGCTGACTCATGGTCCAGCAGGCATGGACAGGGACGTTACTTAAGTTTCACGGCGAATTGGGTGACTCTGCTGGCAGCTGGGAAGGATGCAGGACAAGGTGCAGTAGTGTTGGAGGTTGTTCCGCCACCACGCCTCCAAAATGCTGATTGTGACACACCTCTCTCCTCCACCCCCTCCTCTTCTTCTTCCTCCATGGCCTCTTCCTCGGAACCAGCGGTGCTCCGTAGGCGTTCAAGGGGCTACGCAAGTACGCAGGCCAAAAGATGCCATGCGGTGCTTGAGCTGGTGTGCTTGGGGGACAGGAGCCACACTGGGGCAGAGGTTCTGTCAGCTCTGCAGGGGCAGGTTCAGAGGTGGTTGACGCCACGCCAACTTAAGGCAGGAATGGTGGTTTGCGACAATGGCACCAACCTCCTCTCTGCCCTCCGACAGGGACAACTGACCCATGTGCCCTGTTTGGCTCACGTCCTTAACTTGGTGGTGCAGCGGTTCTTGGGCAGGTACCCGGGCTTACAGGATGTCCTGAGGCAGGCCAGGAAAGTCTGTGTGCATTTCCGCCGGTCATATAATGCCAGTGCTCGGCTGACAGACCTCCAAAAGGAGTTTAACCTGCCCAAGAACCGCCTAATCTGTGACATGCCCACCAGGTGGAACTCAACATTGGCCATGCTGCAGCGGCTGCACACGCAGCAGAGGGCCATCAATGAGTACCTGTGCGACTATGGCACCAGGACAGGGTCAGGGGACCTTGGTTTTTTTTCCCCACGCCAGTGGGCCATGATCAGGGATGCATGCACTGTCCTGTCACCATTCGAGGAGGCCACGAGGATGGTGAGCACTGACAGTGCATGCATCAGTGACACTGTCCCCCTTGTCCACCTGTTGGAGCACACGCTGCGTGGAATAATGGACAGGGCACTTGAGGCAGAACAGAGGCAGGAAGAGGAGGACTTCCTTAGCTCTCAAGGCCCCCTTTATCCAGACAGTGTTCCTGCGTGCCCGCCGATCACACAGGAAGAGGACGAGGAGGAGGAGGAGGAGGAGGAGGAAGATTGTGTCAGTATGGAGGTGGAGCCTGGCACTCAGCATCAGCAGTCTTTAAGGGATCAGTCCCAAGGAACACATGGACTTGTACGTGGCTGGGAGGAGGTGGCTGCGGACGTTGTTGTCCTTAGTGACCCAGAGGACTCCGGACCGAATGCCTCAGCAAACCTACGCTGCATGGCCTCCCTGATCCTGCAAAGCCTGCGTAAGGATCCTCGTATTCGTGGTATCAAGGAGAAGGACCAATACTGGCTGGCAACCCTCCTTGATCCACGTTACAAGGGTAAGGTTGCGGACCTTATCTTGCCATCGCAGAGGGAGCAGAGGATGAAACATCTTTGGGAGGCCTTGCAGAAAGGTCTGTGCAACGCGTTCCCAGAGACTGGGAGGTTACAAACTCCTGTTTCTGGACAACGTGTTGCTGAGGCTTCGGTCAGTCAAAGAAGGAGCGGTGGAGAAGGTGGCCGTCTGACCGATGCGTTCAGACAATTTTTTGGTCCGCAGCCCCAAGGTATGATCGGTTCCAGCAACCATCGCCAGCGTCTGTTTTACATGGTGCAGGAATACCTAGGGGCAAGATCAGACTTGGACACCTTTCCCACCGAAAATCCTCTGGGTTACTGGGTCTTGAGGATGGATCACTGGCCAGAGCTTGCACAGTATGCAATTGAGCTACTGGCCTGTCCTGCATCCAGCGTTCTTTCGGAACGCACATTCAGTGCTGCTGGAGGCATGGTAACCGATCACAGGGTGCGTCTGTCCACTGACTCGGTCGATCGGCTGACCTTCATAAAAATGAATCAGTCTTGGATCACCACCAGCTACCAAGCACCTGATGCTGATGTAACTGAATAATTTTTTTCAGATCCCTTCAAAGACTGCCTATGCTGATGCTGAGTGACTATCCCTGAGTAATTATCCTCTTCCTCCTCAATCATCACGCTGATAGCTTGTAAGAACATTTTTGGTTCTGGGCGCCACCACCAGTGCCTAAGGCACAATTTTTCAGCCCCTGTATAACAGGGGCGTGTAATTACAATTTTTGATGTAATACTTTGCAGCAGGGCTCGTTCCTGCATTCCAACTAGAGTGTCTGTGAGGGGTTGCAGTGTTGTGGCACCAGCACCAGTGCCTAAGGCCCAATTTTTCTGCCCCTGTCTAACAGGGGCGTGTAATTACAATTTTTGATGCAATACTTTGCAGCAGGGCTCGTTCCTGCGTTCCAACTAGAGTGTTTGTGAGGGGTTGCAGTGTTGTGGCACCAGCACCAGTGCCTAAGGCCTAATTTTTCAGCTCCTGTTCAACAGGGGCATGTAATTACAATTCTTGATCTAATATTTCACAGCAGGGCCCTGTGAGGGCTTACAGTGTTTTGGCCACAGCAACACCTAAGGCCCAAATTTCTGCTGAGTATATAGGGCAGGACCCTACTTTCAAACATCTAACTTACAAACCACTCCTACTTGCAAACGGAAGGAGACAACAGGAAGTGAGATGAAATCTACCCCTAGGAAGGGAAATTCTCTCATGTAAGAGTTAATATGGGAAAACAATTTCTCCTTTCCACTGATGCTTTCCAATCCTTGTTCCACAAAAAAACCCAAATTTTCAAAAAACATTTTTCATTGGGACAAAAAAGTGAGGTGAAATCTTCTGAAGAGGAGGAAAGACGCAAAACAAAAGTCACAGGGGTGATAACCCTTCCCTATGTTTTCAACATAGGGAAGGGTTAGAAAAGATTTTTTGGCTGGAGCTAAACACGTTAAAAATGTTCAAAATTACAAACAGATTCTACTTAACAACAAACCTACAGTCCCTGTCTTGTTTGCACCGCCTGTATACTGCTGTTCAGAGTATATAGGGCCTGGTGGCCCCACACCTTTCCTTATTTTAAATTGGGTGCGGGGTTCCCCTTAATATCCATACAAGACCCAAAGGGCCTGGTAATGGACTGGGGGGTACCCATGCCGTTTGTCTCACTGATTTTCATCCATATTGCCAGGACCCGACATGACATTAAACCCGCAAGCAGTTTTAAATGAGATTTTTTCCTTTAAAAATGACATTTGGTGCAGGGACTGTTCTAAACATGGGAAACACGCGTCACTTTACAGGCATACTATAGACACCCCCCCAGGTACGATATTTAAAGGAATATTTCACTTTTTTTTTTTTACTTTAAGCATCATTAAAATCACTGCTCCCGAAAAAACGGCCGTTTTTAAAAGTTTTTTTTGCATTGATACATGTCCCCTGGGGTAGGACCCGGGTCCCCACACCCTTTTTAGGACAATACCATGCAAATTAGCCTTTAAAATGAGCACTTTTGATTTCGAACGTTCGAGTCCCATAGACGTCAATGGGGTTCTAACGTTCGTGCGAACTTGCGGTCCGTTCGCGGGTTCTGGTGCGAACCGAACCGGGGGGTGTTCGGCTCATCCCTAATAAATACTCATGAAAAAATACATATACATAAATACTCATGAAAAAAATGTGTAAAAAATTTTTTGTATAAAAAAGATTATTATAAATATCCTTAGTTACGTGATATGTTAGACAATTAAGTAAAATATAAAAAATTTGAGTTAAAAAATGGATAAACATGTGAGATAAAAATCCAAAAATGGATAAAGAATGTAAGATAAAAATACGCAATGAATATGGTCAAGAGCAATTGTAATATTTTAAGTGTGAGGCCTGGGACGTGCCATGTAGAAAGTGTGCATCCAGGCTCCGGATATCAAGGGGTGAGCCCTTAGATCAAAGTCTAGGATCATAAGGACAGCAACATTACTATCCACATCCAAAAAAAACGCTGTGTGTGAGCAAAGGAGAGATACTATAGCTTAAAGGAATCGATAGGGTACACCATAGAGTAAAAATTAGTTGGGAAGGGGGAACATAGGTGCCCAAAGTACACTAGCTTTCTCACGTAACATCTATTGTGCTGTAATACAAGGGTGCAAAAAACCAGAAGGGGAGAATAGTCATGAACCCTATATGATTGTATACATGTCATACTGTGTGCCATAAACAGAAGGGATGAAGTCGAGTCCCTACATGCATGTAGATATTAAAAATTAGATAAAAAACAGTTAAGATCGATGTCCACATTAAGTCCTCTAGGGACCAGACTGTCCAGGCGGTATATACATCTGGTTTCGTTTTGGGATATCAATACCTTCTTACTCCCCCCCTCCAGTTATCCTTGATCGTATCTATACTGTAGAACACCAAACCCGATGGATCTCTATGATGAAACTCATCAAAGTGTCTGGAAAGATTATGCTTGGGAAACCCCTTTCTTATATTAGTAATGTGCTCCCTAATACGCACACGTAGGGGTCTCGTGGTTCTACCCACATATTGCTTCCGACACGGACACTCAATGACGTAGGTCACATGGGTGGTGTTACAGGTGATTAATTCTCTGATGTCAAACTCTGTACCTCTTCTAGAAAAGAAAGAGGATCTTTTCTTTGGTTGCTTTTTGCTGACTCGACATGCCAGACATTTCTGGCATCTATAAAAGCCTTTAAGGCCTGAGAACAGCTTAATGTTTTTTGGAGGGTCTATGACATTATGTACCAATTGGTTCCTGAGGGTAGGGGCCCTTCTATAAATAAACTGTGGTTTTCTGGTGAGAATGTTCCCCAACGTTCTGTCAGATTTTAAAATGGGCCAATATTTCCTCACTATATGTTCTATATTCCTGTATTGAGTGTTAAAACCCGTAATAAAAGCTACATCCCCTGGCGAGTCCCTTTGTGTGTTGTTTCCCTTGGTGTTTAAGAGAGAATCCCGGTCCAAATTCATTATCTCATTTTTCAGTTGCAATAGGGATTCGTTATGGTAACCCTTATCAGTGAATTTTTTAATCAACATATCAGATTGTTCACAATAATCCTCAACATTCCGACAGTTCCTCCTTATTCTCAACAGCTGTCCCTTGGGGATGTTATCTTTCCACTTAGGGTGGTGACAGCTGGAGATGGGTATATACCCATTGCGATCGATGGTTTTGAAGTATGTTTTCGTGAACAATTCATCACCTTCCTTAAAGATTTGAAGGTCCAGATAATCAATCGTGTGAAAATACAATTTTCCAGTAAGCGAGATGCCATAAATATTCTGGTTAAGTTCATCAAGAAATTTTTGAAATGTGTCCGGGTTGCCCTCCCATAGAATGATGACATCATCGATGTAGCGACAGTAAAACTTGATTTCTGGTCTCGAAGTCCCATATATGTAGCGTTCTTCCAACATGTCCATAAATAAATTCGCCACACTGGGGGCGTATTTAGCCCCCATGGCTACCCCTTTCTTCTGAACATAGAACTCTCTCTTATACCAAAAATAGTTGCTCTCCATGGCCAACTCCAGTCCTTCCAGAATAAATTTAATCTGTTCATGTCTTAATTTGGATCTTTCATGTAAAGCTTTTTTTACCCCTCTCAATCCGTCCTTCTGGGAAATACTCGTATACAGGGAATTGACATCTATGGTGGCCAATAGCCATTGGCCACTCCCTGAGATGGTTTTTAATTCATTAATCAACTGGGTGCTGTCCCTAAGATAAGACTTCCCTTCCACCACTAGGGGTTTCAGGAATTGGTCGATATATTCCCCTAGTCTGGAGAATAGGGAATCCACTCCACTTATAATAGGCCTCCCCGGTGGCCTATTATAAAACGAAAGAGGAGGGAGGAAGAAAAAGGAGAAGGGAATACTAGGCCAGGGCATCTTTAATCTTAGTGAGGTAGTTTTTTCAAGGGAGGAACTCAAGATATTGGACCTTGGACTCAAGTACGCACCCGAGAAAAGCATTGATAAATTTGAAGTATACATTGACCTACAGAAATTTATCAGAAAATTGAAGATAAAAAAGCATTTCGCTCTGAACAAAAAGCCCATCCCCCCATCCGAACCCGAAGTTTATAGCCACACCAACCTCAAAAATAATTCAATTTTTAACCCCAAAGTTCCAGGGGATCAGTGTATAGGGGCTTTTAAGCGTATGGTGGAGAGTGACCTGGCCAAAATGAAGACTAAGAAGTCAAGAAGCACCCACATTTGGAAAACCATTAAAGAAATTGGTCAAAAGAAGCAAGTGGTGATACAACCTGCCGATAAGGGGGGTGGATTAGTCATTTTGAAGAAAGAAGATTACGAGGAAGAGATGGAGAACCTATTGAAAGTAGAAAATACCTATAACAAACTGAAGCATAACCCTAAGTTACAATACAAGAAGAAACTGAGGAAACTCGTAAAGAAAGGGGTGGAAGCAGGTATTCTTAATAAAAAAGAGGCTCAATATTTGATTCCCGAATCCACCAAAACCCCGGTCATATACCATCTGCCCAAAATACATAAAAGACTGAATAAACCACCGGGGAGGCCTATTATAAGTGGAGTGGATTCCCTATTCTCCAGACTAGGGGAATATATCGACCAATTCCTGAAACCCCTAGTGGTGGAAGGGAAGTCTTATCTTAGGGACAGCACCCAGTTGATTAATGAATTAAAAACCATCTCAGGGAGTGGCCAATCGCTATTGGCCACCATAGATGTCAATTCCCTGTATACAAGTATTTCCCAGAAGGACGGATTGAGAGGGGTAAAAAAAGCTTTACATGAAAGATCCAAATTAAGACATGAACAGATTAAATTTATTCTGGAAGGACTGGAGTTGGCCATGGAAAGCAACTATTTTTGGTATAAGAGAGAGTTCTATGTTCAGAAGAAAGGGGTAGCCATGGGGGCTAAATACGCCCCCAGTGTGGCGAATTTATTTATGGACATGTTGGAAGAACGCTACATATATGGGACTTTGAGACCAGAAATCAAGTTTTACTGTCGCTACATCGATGATGTCATCATTCTATGGGAAGGCAACCCGGACACATTTCAAAAATTTCTTGATGAACTTAACCAGAATATTTATGGCATCTCGCTTACTGGAAAATCGGATTTTCACACGATTGATTATCTGGACCTTCAAATCTTTAAGGAAGGTGATGAATTGTTCACAAAAACATACTTCAAAACCACCGATCGCAATGGGTATATACCCATCTCCAGCTGTCACCACCCTAAGTGGAAAGATAACATCCCCAAGGGACAGCTGTTGAGAATAAGGAGGAACTGTCGGAATGTTGAGGATTATTGTGAACAATCTGATATGTTGATTAAAAAATTCACTGATAAGGGTTACCATATCGAATCCCTATTGCAACTGAAAAATGAGATAATGAATTTGGACCGGGATTCTCTCTTAACCACCAAGGGAAACAACACACAAAGGGACTCGCCAGGGGATGTAGCTTTTATTACGGGTTTTAACACTCAATACAGGAATATAGAACATATAGTGAGGAAATATTGGCCCATTTTAAAATCTGACAGAACGTTGGGGAACATTCTCACCAGAAAACCACGGTTTATTTATAGAAGGGCCCCTACCCTCAGGAACCAATTGGTACATAATGTCATAGACCCTCCAAAAAACATTAAGCTGTTCTCAGGCCTTAAAGGCTTTTATAGATGCCAGAAATGTCTGGCATGTCGGGTCAGCAAAAAGCAACCAAAGAAAAGATCCTCTTTCTTTTCTAGAAGAGGTACAGAGTTTGACATCAGAGAATTGATCACCTGTAACACCACCCATGTGACCTACGTCATTGAGTGTCCGTGTCGGAAGCAATATGTGGGTAGAACCACGAGACCCCTACGTGTGCGTATTAGGGAGCACATTACTAATATAAGAAAGGGGTTTCCCAAGCATAATCTTTCCAGACACTTTGATGAGTTTTATCATAGAAATCCATCGGGTTTGGTGTTCTACGGTATAGATACGATCAAGGATAACTGGAGGGGGGGGAGTAAGAAGGTATTGATATCCCAAAACTAAACCAGATGGATATACCGCCTGGACAGTCTGGTCCCTAGAGGACTTAATGTGGACATCGATCTTAACTGTTTTTTATCTAATTTTTAATATCTACATGCATGTAGGGACTCGACTTCATCCCTTCTGTTTATGGCACACAGTATGACATGTATACAATCATATAGGGTTCATGACTATTCTCCCCTTCTGGTTTTTTGCACCCTTGTATTACAGCACAATAGATGTTACGTGAGAAAGCTAGTGTACTTTGGGCACCTATGTTCCCCCTTCCCAACTAATTTTTACTCTATGGTGTACCCTATCGATTCCTTTAAGCTATAGTATCTCTCCTTTGCTCACACACAGCATTTTTTTTTGGATGTGGATAGTAATGTTGCTGTCCTTATGATCCCAGACTTTGATCTAAGGGCTCACCCCTTGGTATCCGGAGCCTGGATGCACACTTTCTACATGGCACGTCCCAGGCCTCACACTTAAAATATTACAATTGCTCTTGACCATATTCATTGCGTATTTTTATCTTACATTCTTTATCCATTTTTGGATTTTTATCTCACATGTTTATCCATTTTTTAACTCATATTTTTTATATTTTACTTAATTGTCTAACATATCACGTAACTAAGGATATTTATAATAATCTTTTTTATACAAAAAATTTTTTACACATTTTTTTCATGAGTATTTATGTATATGTATTTTTTCATGAGTATTTATATATAGGTATTTTATTATTAGGCTAGTCTCGATATTATATCCTTATTATAAATGATCTAGTGTATATGACATTATATTGTTCGTATCGATAAGGGTTTTTTATTTTATTCATTTCTTTCATTTGTTGTAAGCTTGAGCTTAATAAATTTATATTCGGAATCACACTATGAGGCTCTTCTCTTCTCCCTGCACATGGTAATTGGTCCGGATGGATGCCTTTTGAAAGCGATCTGGTGACACAGGTGGAAAATAGGTGGTGAGGGGGACACCGACCGATTGGATCATCGGATTCACATCTACATGCTTATTACCCCTGCAGGGGTTGGGCGCTCCGGTGAGTGGGGGCACTAGAGGGGACTCCACACAGGACAGTATACAATCATTGGGACGGACTTACCTGCAACCTTTGAAGATGCACTAGCTTGTTGCACAAGAACTGTTTACTTACACTGAACGATAGATTTAATATTCACGGCATTTTCTGTTTTTGTTGTGTTTTTTTGAAAAAAATTTTTTGGTTGCTTGGACTTTACATTCTTTCTTTTTTTATTTTTTATTTTTGGCTCTTTTTCATTTTTTTCACTTTTTTGATTTTCTTTGTGCACTAAGATTGTTATGCACACTACATGCCAGTAGTCCTTTTTTCAGCTAATATATATTTTTTCATATTTCATCCAACACCATTCAGCTTCACCAGTATATACACTAATTTATAGTGGGCAACATTGTGTTTGTCCTCCTTCCTAGGTTTAACTCACTTATACCTTTCATTGAATATATATTATTTTTTGTGGATTTTGAAAATAACTTTTTATATACACCTGATTGATCATTCACTTTTATTATTGCTTGGAGTTCTATTTACTATTTCATGTATTATTTTTAATTTTTCACCTTGGGCAGTCTGCACATTTTTGTGACCATTTTCAGCACGTATATTTATTTTCAAACACTATTTACACTGTGTTACACTTCTCACCCATCTATAATTGGGGTATAATGCTTCCCTTGTGTTAGTAGTTTGTTTATAGTTTATTTATTTATTTTACACTAGTGAACAGCGCCAATCCCCTATTTCTTCAGATTTTATAATTATTGGATCGCACCTTTGGTGCTTTCTTTATCTGGGGGGCTGCAGTTCGGTCACAAGCCTGTCCTAAGCGCGGAACACCACTATATACATTACTCTAACAATACACCTGTATCCAGAAACAGAATTAACAAGAGCTAATTAACTAATCCCTTAAAGCAGCCGATGTGACTCTGTGCCCTCCTGAGTATTGTTATGATTAATCAGGATTTCACTATAGGTCATACATTATCATAAACATCAACACAGAACTCCTTCATACAATTGCAGGGTTAATTTGCACAAACAACAATGGGTGAAATACTCTTAGAAGCTGTGTCAAGCCAGACTAGACTCATTTACATTATAGAAGACAACAGACAGGTGGCTGGAGTTGATGACATTAGCATCTAACAGTATGTGTCCCAACAGTATGAATCAGTCACTATTTATAATATGGCATATACAGGGTTCCCAGAGTCTGTGGGTCTTGGGGGACATGGACCTGAATCTAAAGTAACACCACCTCAAGGGTCCCCAGGCATACAGCTCACAAAGAGCACCGTTCCCCCAAATGCCAGAGCCCATATTCGGTAGGCAGGAGGCTAGCATTCAGTCCACTCCAAAAGCCTCTGTCCCGGGTGAGTCTGTCACATTTCTCCCCATCAAAAGTTGACTAACAAGGTCCCAGACCTCCACCTGGTCTGGACATGCGTTAGTCAGGCAAAATGAACTCACATGATCTCCTTTCTTGGCTGCAAGGAATAGTTGACACCAGTAGGTGCGGGGCAGAGGTCATTTACTCTCTGTCCGGCTGCCAGCGCTTCAGCTGTGTGGTTTTTAGCATTCCGGGGCTCAGTCTACTGCTGGGCAGAGGGGCCGATCACCCCAGCTTCCTGAAGCTGTAGAGACACTTTAGGTGCCAGGTAGAGGCCAGCGGCGGGGAGTAGCAGCTTCACTACATCAGCTTGTCACCAGAGAGAGGGGCCGACTGCCCCGGCTCCCTGGATCTCCACAGTTGTTGCCGGTGCTGGGCAGAGGTTGGTAGCACTCTGCCCTGTTGCCAGCACTTCTGCTGGGGACTCCACATCATCCGCTTTGGCTAACCTTTGAGGCAGGAGGCTGGATTCCTCCACTCCCAAACTGTGTAGCTGCCATTGGGGAGGTGAGCTGGCTGCTTCCTTTTCCATTCCCTCATCTGGCTGCTGGGGCGACATGTCTATGGTACTGTCTCCCAGGTGCACGGATCTTTGCTGGGGAGGAAAGACCACTTCCTCCACCCTGGCCAACTGTTGGGGAGGAACGACGAACACCTCCTCTCCCTTCTCCCCCTGTATCTGCTGCTGGGAAGTGATTGCCACCTTCTCACCCTGAGCCTCTGGAACTGCCACAGGTGTGGGGCAGAGGTCTTGGACCCTCTGTCCGGTGACCAGCGCTTCAGCTGGGGAAGTTTCTTGCAACTCCACAGATACTGCTGTTGGTGCTGGGCAGAGCACAGTGAAGTTTGGCCCTAATACTAGCTCTTCTGCTGGAAGCTCATCAGGTTGTTCTTCCTCAGCAGAAAAGTCTATCAAATCCCCTGTCTCTGCAACTGGTGTCTGGGGATAGAGGTTCACCATCTCCTGTCCGTGGAACCCAGAAGATGCTATCGGTGCTGGACAGAGGTTAGCAGAGCTCTGCCCTGTTGTTAGCACTTCAGCTTTGGGGATGGCAATCTCCAAATTTTCCACTGCCGATTCTCTGGCATGCTGTTGGACAGGCACATTCCTCCATCCAAGATCATCCCATGCAGAAACAGGATCCTCAAAGTCAGTCAGCACTTACTGCATCCTCCATAAGACCTCCGCGTCCATAGCTGCGGGGGCAGGTTGGCAAAGCACACTGTTACTCTGCCACATTTCCGACTCTTCAGCCAGGATTTCAGAGTTGTCAACTGGTATTTCCTGATAGTCCCAGGCAAAGGGAGCCCAGCCCTGGCGCTGAGCAGAGTCTAGCAGCTGTCTGTAGGTGATCTCCAGCTCCCATTCCTGAATGGCCAGAAACTCTATATCTTCAAGTGCCCAGTGCATTTTCAAGACTTTCAGTAGCCCTTCTCTGAAATCCATGATTTCGTCCCACCGCCACTCCAAATCACTCCCAAAGTTAGGGTTCCCTGTCAGTTTCACATACAACAGTCCCAGGCCTGCGTAGCCAAAGCCTTCCGTTGGGCTGTCTTCCGCTGTCCAAGGGCATGCTTGGGATACATGCCACCGGAGGGCTCTGTAGCTCTCATCCAGCCGCATCTCTGCCCAGACCAGCCTGCTTAATTCAGCTGCCTGCTCCTTGTGCGGTTTTTCTACCAAAAACAGCACCCGCAATCCATACTGCGACCAGTACCTTTCCTGGATGGTGGGGAGAACTTTTCCCTGGTGTCGCTGCTCACGGGCTAGCGTTTCCTTCCAGAGTTCGCAGCGGATAAATTCAAACCATCCCAGTAGGACCTGCTATGACACTGGTCCTCTGTGCTGTATCTGCATCTCTCGCAACCTCCTTCTGAATTCCTCTTCCATGGCGGCTGGTATCTGTACCTCTCCTCTCCTCTGCTGCTACCCGGACCTTGGATCCAGGTGGAAGTTTGGATATCCCAGACTGCAGGAAGCGTCCCACTGCTTGCCACCAATGTAACGTAATGCCCCACACTCTGCTTGAGTGCTTTTGTCATATACCGATTCCTCCCAGTCTGAATATAGATATCAGATATTCCAACCGCTCGCAAGCACAAAACAAGACGATACTTGTTTAGTTGCTGAACATGGACTCTTTTATTAGAACCAAAATACAAGTCTTAAATACAGCAGAAGAGGAGGTCCCCCCTCCTGCTCATATTTTTCTAACAATACACCTGTTACCAGAAACAGAATTACAAGAGCTAATTAACTAATCCCTTAAAGCAGCCGATGTGACTGTGCCCTATTGAGCATTGTTATGATTAATCAGGATTTCACTACAGGTCAAACTTGTTGTCACCGAGCTTCACACAGTAGATTATAAATTATCATATATTATGTGAAGGAAGCAGCGCTAGCGACAAATAAACTAAAATAAATGTTATCGCTGCTGTAATAAAGTATTAGTACTTGAAAAATGTAAAACAAATGAATACAGCGCTGATAAAAATGAACTACACCATCAGAAAACTAACAATAAATGTGAATGATGATAATACGTGCAAATACACAAATCAACTCAATAATTGCCAATATACTACATAACTAGTACACTTTGCAACATTGATATATGCAATTATTAATTGCTAAAACACAAATACCATAATTGGTGAATAATGATAAGTGATGGGTGTAATACACAAATCAGCTACTCCTCACCAAAATCCTATATAAGTGAAATAAAAATTTCAAGAAAAATAACTATAGCCGTTGGTGTTACCCAATTGCTGGAAAGGAGAGAGATAGAATACTACCTTAATAAATAAAAAATATACTTCTAGAGAATCCACAGTACCACCGACAGGGCTTGCACAGTGAAAATAGTAACTGCTTGCAAATAGTCCCAAAGTAAATACCACCAGCTAGGCTGATCCCAAAGCTCTTAGATAGGCAGCTTTACCAGAACACAGACAGCGACTCTCCAACCTGTACTGTCAGTCAATCCCCATAGGTATTTACAAAGCGGTACCTCTGACGTGGATAAATGGATGGAATTGCTGGTGTTCAAATGAGGCTTGTAGATATCCACCCAAAAATAAAGAAAAGGTAATATGGTGAAGTATTGCGGAGCTATAGAATCACTTGCGCTACAAGGTTCTACTCACAAATCCTCGGTTGCAAACAGGCATGTCAGAGAGCTTCCGCGATCACCACTGGTAGCGTGCATTCCACAGAGCCAGGAAGAAAACGTCACTTGGTTTAGGCGTCAGCCGGATGTTACGTTGACGCGTTTCGCCCCTCCCCCAGGGCGTCATCAAAGGACTTCTTTTTTGTTTCGCCCCTCCCCCAGGGCGTCATCAAAGGACTCCTTGTACTAGTTAGGTAGTATATTGGTAATTATTGAGTTGATTTGTGTATTTGCACAAGGAGTCCTTTGATGACGCCCTGGGGGAGGGGCGAAACGCGTTGACGTAACATTCGGCTGATGCCTAAACCAAGTGACGTGTTCTTCCTGGCTCTGTGGAACGCACGCTACCAGTGGCGATCGCGGAAGCTCTCTGACATGCCTGTTTGCAACCGAGGATTTGTGAGTAGAGCCTTGTAGCACAAGTGATTCTATAGCTCCGCAATACTTCACCATATTACCTTTTCTTTATTTTTGGGTGGATATCTACAAGCCTCATTTGAACACCAGCAATTCCATCCATTTATCCACATCAGAGGTACCGCTTTGTAAATACCTATGGGGATTGACTGACAGTACAGGTTGGAGAGTCGCTTTCTGTGTTCCGGTAAAGCTGCCTATCTAAGAGCTTTGGGATCAGCCTAGCTGGTGGTATTTACTTTGGGACTATTTGCAAGCAGTTACTATTTTCACTGTGCAAGCCCTGTCGGTGGTACTGTGGATTCTCTAGAAGTATATTTTTTATTTATTGAGGTAGTATTCTATCTCTCACCTTTCCAGCAATTGGGTAACACCAACGGCTATAGTTATTTTTCTTGAAATTTTTATTTCACTTATATAGGATTTTGGTGAGGAGTAGCTGATTTGTGTATTACACCCATTACTTATCATTATTCACCAATTATGTTAATTGTGTTTTAGCAATTAATAATTGCATATATCAATGTTGCAAAGTGTACTAGTTATGTAGTATATTGGCAATTATTGAGTTGATTTGTGTATTTGCACGTATTATCATCATTCACATTTATTGTTAGCACGCAGCACTTTTTTTAGTTTTCTGATGGTGTAGTTCATTTTTATCAGCGCTGTATTCATTTGTTTTATAAATTATCATAAATATCAACACAGAACTTCTTCATACAATTGCAGGGTTAATTTGCACAAACAACAATGGGTGAAATACTCTTATGCCGCGTACACACGGTCGGACTTTTCGGCTACAAAAGTCCGACAGCCTGTCCGACAGACTTTCGATGGACTTTTGTCAGACTTTTGGCGGACTTTTGGCGGACTTGCGGCAGGCTTTCTTACGAACGGACTTGCCTACATACGATCACAAAAAAGTCAGATGGATTCGTACATGATGACGTACACCGGACTAAAATAAGGAAGTTGATAGCCAGTAGCCAATAGCTGCCCTAGTGTGGGTTTTTGTCCGTCGGACTAGCACACAGACGAGCGGATTTCTGGGTCCGGCGTAGTTACGACGTAAAGATTTGAAGCATGTTTCAAATCTAAAGTCCGTCAGATTTGAGGCTTGAAAAGTCCGCTGAAAGTCCGCTGAAAGTCCGGGGAAGCCCACACACGATCGGATTGTCAGCCGGCTTTAGTCCGTCGGCATCCGTCTGACTTTTGTAGACGAAAAGTCCGACCGTGTGTACGCGGCATTAGAAGCTGTGGCAAGCCAGACTAGACTCATTTACATTATAGAAGACAACAGACAGGTGGATGGAGTTGATGACATTAGCATCTAACAGTATGTGTCCCAACAGTATGAATCAGTCAGTATTTCTAATATGGCATATACAGGGTTCCCAGAGTCTGTGCGTCTTGGGGGACATGGACCTTAATCTAAAGTAACACCACCTCAGGGGTCCCCAGGCATACAGCTCACAAAGAGCACTGTTCCCCCAAATGCCAGAGCCCATAATCGGTAGGCAAGAGGCTAGCATTCAGTCTCCTCCAAAAGCCTCTGTCCCGGGTGAGTCTGTTACAGTGGGGGTCATTTCAAGATGGAGGGGGGCTACTCCTTACTGGCTCCTCCTTTCCTGAAGAAACAAAGTGAGCAATCTGTACCAATAACTCCCGTGCTCACTCATCACTGAAGCATAGTAAACAGTGTTTACTATGCTTCAGTTTGTGAATTAACAAAAAGCCTCTGAACGCTTTCTATTAATTCATCTGTGCAGTTGAGGATGTAGAGAAGGGGATGGAGGAATTTGTGTCCTCATTCCCTTTCTCTCTCCCAAAAGTGAGACATTAGGGGTCTGTTTGGCTCGTTCACATGCTCTTTGATCTCTGAAGAGCGGTCAGCATTTGGATCGCCTTTCAGAGAGAAATTGACAGGTGGTGAGGAGGCATACTGCCTCCTCACTGCCTACTTTAATCCCCCATTAGTGTGCTGTGGTTGTGGGATGCCTGCAGAGCAACACACTTCACTTGAATGAGTCTTGTATGATGGGGGTATAATTTCTATTATGGCTGTGATGCATAGCATCTCAGCAGTGGCATGTGTACACCCCTATCCACTGCCTCTGTTGCTAAAGGGGTAGCGATTGTTGGGTGGTAAAAGAACAGCTCAGCTGTGGGGTTTTACTGCCCCTCAACCTCACATTTTTAATGAGCCCTAAGGAGTCATTCAAATGGGTACTCTGGTCTTGTGAATGTGTGGATTGTTCATGCCTTTGGAGCCGCCTGTTACTCGACAGTAAGGCAAAAGCAGTATGGACACAGCCGTAGGTCCTAATTTTACAAGTGTGCAGCTGTGGGTGAGTAGCACCGAATGCACACTGTCTATGTTAGCTGCCGCACACCTGAACCCACACCCCTGTTGCATCCCCATAGCATAGCATATGCTGCCGGCACACAGCTCCAGGCAGCTCCTGCCATATAAACAAACTGCTGATTCATACTGTACAGGAAACAGTGCCCATGTGAATGAGCCCCAAGACCTCATTCACACACAGAACTTTATTTATTAAATCAATACAGTTATCTTTCAGGTTTAGCAGCAATTTTGTTGTGTTTGTGTCCACTAATAATAATTTTATTGTATTTTTAACCCCTTACAGACCAACCCACGCACATATACTGCAGCAGGGTGGCTGATCACGTGATCTGACACTTCCAGGTCTGGGGCGCGCGTCGGCAGCGACCCACTCCCACTATGTTTCAATATAGCGAGAGTCAATCAGCGCGGCCAGCGGACCTAAGCAGGAACACAGATCTTTGCCTTCCCCCAGTCAAAGCACCTCCCCCACGGTCAGTAAGCACTTCCCAGGAACACATTAAACCTTTTGATCGCCCCTGATGTTAACCCCTTCCCAGTGTCATTAGTACAGTGACAGTGCATATTTTTTTAACACTGATCACTGTATTAGTGTCACTGGTCCCCAAAAAGTGTCAAAAGTGTCAGTTAGTGTCCGATTTGTCCACCGCAGTTCCACTATAAGTCGCTGATTACTAGTCGCCATTACTAGTAAAAAATAAATAAAATAAAATAAATAATAAAATATCCCATAGTTTGTAGACACTATAACTTTTAATAATATATAAAATCAATAAATAAATCAATCAATATACATATATTGGGATTTTTTTTCTACCAAAAATATGTAGCCAAATACATATTGGCCTAAATTGATGAAGAAATTAGATTTTTTACATTTTTTAATTGGATGTATTTTTTAGCAGAAAGTAAAAAAAAAATGTTTTGTTATTTTCAAAATTGTCTGTCTTATTTTGTTTATAGCGCAAAAAATAAAAACCGCAGAGGTGATCAAATACTACCCCTATTTTTGGGAAAAGAGCACAAACATTTTATTTGGATACAGCATCGCACGACCACGCAATTGTCAGTTAAAGTAATGCAATGCCGTATCGCAAAAAAAATTAAAAAATGGCCTGGTCATGAAGGGGGGTAAACCTTCTGGAACTGAAGTGGTTACGAAACTAAAATTTTCTATATTCCAGGTAGGATGTGCGCGGCCTGTGATTTCTAACAGCAGCCCTGCCCAGGAGGCAGATAAGTTGCAAATATGCATATCGCTGTTAGTGTGGACTTTAATTATGCCCATCTTCGTTTGCAATCAACAGTTTTACAGGGCTGTTTGCTGAGATGTTCTGAGCTATTTCAGTAAACACGGAGATTGTTTAGAATGAGTGACAGAGCTAAGCCATAAGACTTTATTGTATGCCGTTCTATGTTCTCCTTTGTTACTGATGGAGATAAATCGAAATGTTTCCTCAGTCCCCATAAAACGAAAGTCTGCATCTATCCGTGATGGCAATATTCTGCTGTGCACATCTGCCAGACCCTTTTCTCTTGCTTTAGAGAAATCTACCCAACTGTTTCTTGAGATTTGTCTCGGTTTTTTTCCTACTGCCTATAAATAACCTGAAGCAACATGATGATTGCTGCCTGTTAGTGTCGATCTGTTTCATGAGTGCAAGGGTACATCGTTATCACTTGTGTGATAAAATAGATCATTTTTCTTTTCATCATATACATTATGATACAAATGACCAGCACACCTCCTTCTGTTCCAGCTCATATTTAACCTCAGGCAACAGAAAGCAGAATAGCTGCACTGAGTAACAGGTTATGTAGAATGATGTACAAAACAGATCATTTAATACATTATGCCAAACTGCTACGCTTTTCCTTACTTTAAATGCCATGCAGAAGGGCTTTCTGTGCCCAGACAATATGGACTTTAGATTCTTCATTCAGAATGATCTGAAATTTGGATGAAAGCTGTAAAGGGCCAAAAAAACAGAAATCAGAATATTGCACTCTGGGTCATCTATTTCAAATAATACATTTTCTGGAAGCTCAAGGTGTTTGTGGTCAGATATATTCCTCAAGAATGAGGGCAATCAAATACAGAATGAATATATTTTCTTAGTAATATATGGTATATTGTTGGAATGATATCAAGCCTGTCAAATGACCATTTTTTTTACAATGTAAGTAATTGAGGAAAGCTAGTTTTAATTTTAGGTGTATACATACTCCCAATCTGTAGATTGGTGTTCCTCTGCAGGGTGCCTAATTCTTATATTATGTTAATCTATGTCATTCCTTTGAAGCTGACGTTTAGCTAAAATCTTTCTTTTCCCTACAGGTTTAGTGAACTAACTTACGTACCTGTAATTAATGATGTCCCCAGTTGTGCAGGCTGCTGGATCCTGTGGAAATCTTCTGTGCAGAGTGCCCAGTCCTCTTCCTGGCACTGAAACTCTGCTGCTGTGGGGGGTTACTAAGGTCAGCATTTACATTTAAAAAAAAAATAAAAATATATATATATATATATATATATATATATATATATATATATATATATATATATATATATATATATATATATATATATATATATATATATATTGTATATACTTAGGACTTTTTTTCTGCCGGAACTTCTGTTCTTGAGCAGATTTCTTTTTCCTTTTATATAGCATGTTTTATGCATCTGCAGTCCCGCAGAGTGAGCTGGCAGCCACATAAGCCGAAACAGCTCTTATAGTTTCGGCTGCAGCCTTAAGAGAGTGGAGAGCGGAGTGATATCAGCTGCACTCCGCCTCTCCCTGTAGCACAGTGGATGTTCCTGTGAGAGAGAGTTGTCATGTGGTGTCCTGTCCTGAGACTCCTAGCTTTCACTGCCTAAAGTACATTACATACCCACCTGAGGTGCATTACATACCTGCCTGAAATACATTACATTACTGCCTGAGATACATTACATACCTGCCTGAGGTTCATTACATACCTGCCTGAGATACATTACATACCTGCCTGAGATACATTACATACCTACCTGAGGTGCATTACATACCTGCCTGAGATACATTACATTACTGCCTGAGATACATTACATACCTGCCTGAGGTTCATTACATACCTGCCTGAGATACATTACATACCTGCCTGAGATACATTACATACCTGCCTGAGGTACATTACATACCTGCCTGAGGTACATTACATATCTGCCGGAGATACATTACATACCTGCCTGAGATACATTACATACCTGCCTGAGATACATTACATACCTGCCTGAGGTACATTACATACCTGCCTGCCTGAGGTACATTACATACCTGCCTGCCTGAGGTACATTACATACCTGCCTGAGATACATTACATACCTGCCTGCCTGAGGTACATTACATACCTGCCTGAGGTACATTACATACCTGCCTGAGGTGCATTACATACCTGCCTGAGATACATTACATACCTGCCTGAGATACATTACATACCTGCCTGAGGTGCATTACATACCTGTCTGAGATACATTACATACCTGCCTGAGATACATTACATACCTGCCTGAGGTACATTACATACCTGCCTGAGATACATTACATACCTGCCTGAGGTGCATTACATACCTGCCTGAGATACATTACATACCTGCCTAAAGTACATTACATACCTGCCTGAGATACATTACATACCTGCCTGAGGTACATTACATACCTGCCTGAGGTACATTACATACCTGCCTGCCTGAGGTACATTACATACCTGCCTGCCTGAGGTACATTACATACCTGCCTGCCTGAGGTACATTACATACCTGCCTGAGGTACATTACATACCTGCCTGAGGTGCATTACATACCTGCCTGAGATACATTACATACCTGCCTGAGATACATTACATACCTGCCTGTGATACATTACATACCTGCCTGAGATACATTACATACCTTCCTGAGATACATTACATACCTGCCTGAGGTACATTACATACCTGCCTGAGATACATTACATACCTGCCTGAGGTGCATTACATACCTGCCTGAGATACATTACATACCTGCCTAAGGTACATTACATACCTGCCTGAGGTGCATTACATACCTGCCTGCCTGAGGTACATTACATACCTGCCTGCCTGAGGTACATTACATACCTGCCTGCCTGAGGTACATTACATACCTGCCTGCCTGAGGTAAGTAAATTGATTTTGGTAATTATTTAAACTGTCAGTGTTGCTGCTGGCTGAATATAGGAGCTGCCTGGCTGTCTAATAATGCTGCCTAGATATGGGGACTGTCTCTTGCTGGGTATAGGGACTGTCTCCTGTTGGGTATGGGAACTGTATTTTGCTGGGTATGGGAATTGTCTCTTGCTGGTTATGGGAACTGTCTCTTGCTTGTTATGGGGACTGTCTCTTGCTGGATTTGTGGACTGTCTCTTGCTGGGTACGGGAACTGTCTCTTGCTGGGTATGGGGACTGTCTCTTGCTGGGTATGGGAACTGTCTCTTGCTGGATATGGGAACTGTCTCTTGCTGGGTACGGGAACTGTCTCTTGCTGGGTATGGGAACTGTCTCTTGCTGGGTATGTTAACTGTCTCTTGCTGGGTATGGGGACTGTCTCTTGCTGGGTATGGGAACTGTCTCTTGCTGGGTACGGGAACTGTCTCTTGCTGGGTATGGGGACTGTCTCTTGCTGGGTATGGGAACTGTCTCTTGCGGGGTATGGGGACTGTCTCTTGCTGGGTATGGGAACTGTCTCTTGCTGGGTACGGGAACTGTCTCTTGCTGGGTACGGGAACTGTCTCTTGCTGGGTACAGGAACTGTCTCTTGCTGGGTACGGGAACTGTCTCTTGCTGGGTATGGGGACTGTCTCTTGCTGCGTATGGGGACTGTCTCTTGCTGGGTACGGGAACTGTCTCTTGCTGGGTATGGGAATTGTCTCTTGCTGGGTATGGGAACTGTCTCTTGCTGGGTACGGGAACTGTCTCTTGCTGGGTATGGGGACTGTCTCTTGCTGGGTACGGGAACTGTCTCTTGCTGGGTACGGGAACTGTCTCTTGCTGGGTACGGGAACTGTCTCTTGCTGGGTATGGGGACTGTCTCTTGCTGGGTATGGGAACTGTCTCTTGCTGGGTACGGGAACTGTCTCTTGCTGGGTACGGGAACTGTCTCTTGCTGGGTACGGGGCCTGCCTCTTGCTGGGAACGGGAACTGTCTCTTGCTGGGTACGGGAACTGTCTCTTGCTGGGTATGGGGACTGTCTCTTGCTGGGTACTGGAACTGTCTCTTGCTGGGTACTGGAACTGTCTCTTGCTGGGTACGGGAACTGTCTCTTGCTGGGTATGGGGACTGTCTCTTGCTGGGTACGGGAACTGTCTCTTGCTGGGTATGGGGACTGTCTCTTGCTGGGTATGGGGACTGTATCTTGCTGGGTATGGGGACTGTCTCTTGCTGGGTATGGGGACTGTCTTTTGCTGGATATGGGGACTGTCTCTTGCTGGGTATGGGAACTGTTTCTTGCTGGATATGGGGGACTGTCTCTTGCTGGGTATGGGAACTGTATTTTGCTGGATATGGGGGACTGTCTCTTGCTGGGTATGGGAACTGTATTTTGCTGGATATGGGGGACTGTCTCTTGCTGGGTATGGGAACTGTCTCTTGCTGGATATGCAGCCTGTATCTTTCTGAATATGGGGCCTGTATCTGGAAGTGTCTCTGAGCTTACTTTGGTAAGCACTGGCTATTTCTAATGTTTTGTACATTTTACTGAATTGCTTTTTGTTAACAAATTCCATACAAAATACCTTGTATATCCCCCCAAATTATACTTGCTTCCCTGTTCTAAGAAGGGGGTGGTGCTAGTAGGTGTGTAGGGTAGAGACAAGGGGTGGTACTAGGGGCGGTACTAGGGGGTGGAGATAGGCATGGCCTAGGGGAGGTGAGTTCCTGCACCTTTTCTCTGAGAAAAAAGCCCTGTATATACTATATTGCCAAAAGTAATGGTATGCCTGCCTTTACATGCACATGAACTTTAATGGAATCCCAATCTTAGTCCGTAGGGTTCAATATTGAGTTGGCCCACCCTTTGCAGTTATATTAGCTTCAACTCTTCTGGGATGGCTGTCCACAAGGTTTAGGAGTGTGTCTATGGGAATGTTGGACCATTCTTCCACAAGTGCATTTGTGAGGTCAGGTACTGATGTTGGACGAGAAGGCCTGGCTCGCAGTCTCCACTCTAATTCATCCCAAAGTTGTTCTATCGTGTTGAGGCCAGGACTCTGTGCAAGTCAGCCAAGTTCCTCCACCCCAAACTCGCTTTGAAATGTTGCTGTTGCAGTATAACTACTTTAGGTCTTGTTTATGTGCTCAGTCTTGCCATGGTGTGTGACCTGTGATATGACACTGTCTTGACAACCTCACCTTAGTAGTAGAGTTTGACTGTTCCTCCCCCAATTTTAACCACTTCAATACTGGGCACTTTCACTCCCTTCCTTCCCAGGCCAATTTTCAGCTTTCAGCACTCTTGCACTTTCGATAAGAATTGCGCGGTCATGCAACACTGTACCCAAATTAAATTTTTATGATTTTGTTCACATAAATAGAGCTTTCTTTTGGTGGTATTTATTCACAAATCAATTTTTTATTTTTTGCACTATAAGCAAAAAAAAGAGCGGAAATTTTGAAAAAAAATATTTTTTTCTACTTTCTGTTTTTAAAGAAATCCAATAAAATTGAATTTTGTCATAAATTTAAGCCAAAGCGTATTCTGCTACATGGTTACCACATGGTCTTTGGTAAAAAAAATCCCGTTAAGTGTATAATAATTGGTTTGTGTGATCACGGACATATGTACGCAGATGATCATGTACAGATGTGTGCAGATGATCACTGACATATGTGTGCAGATGATCATTGGGACATATGATTTTAGTGTTACATATGTGCGGGACAGGTGTTTTTACTGTGTGGGGACATGTGTGTGGGCATAGTGTTTTGGGGACACTATTTAGGGGACACTGTGTGTGTTTACATTGTGTGTTTACATGTGTGGGGACACTGTGCCGGTAATCAGTGTGTAAAAAGCTGTAAGAAACAGCTCATACTCACTGATCACCGGCTGGCTGCAGCGATCTGCTCTCCTCTCCTCACTGACAACTTCCGTGTGAGGAGAGGTGAGCCGATCGCCTAGCAACCAGCTCTCTGTTTACATCACATGACGGCTCTGATTGGACACAGCTGTCATGTGATCAGGGGGGCCAATCACAGAGCCCTCCTGCCGATCGGAGATAAGCTGTGTCCGGGTGACAGGAGCGCATCGGGATCGCGCCGCTGCAAGGGCATGCGCATGTGCGATCCCCCTCCTTCTGAGGGACGTTCCTGAACGTCCACTCAGAAGGAGGAAGCGCTCATCCGGCCATATATGTGCAGTGGCTGGGTGGGAGGTAGTTAAGCCTTCTACACAGCTGTTTCAGTTTATGACTGCGTTTCAACCTACAAATGAAATTGATCATTAGCACCTTCTTGGCATAATTGATTAATCACACACTTGACTCGAATCTTACAAATGCCTACAAAATCTCTTCTGCTCATTTACTTTGCATTTTGTTGATTTATAAAAAAGAAACTATTAACACTTCTATTTCTGAAAGCATTCTTAATTTACAGCATTTTTCACACTTGCCTTAAACTTGTGCACAGTAGTGTAGATGTGCTCAATAGAGTTGATGGTAAAGGTGTATTTGCTGGGACATTATAAAATACACCACATCTTTCGGACCCTTAAATCAGTTGGAGTGAGCTCTGCAACATCCTTTCTAGGAACAAGACAGTATGGCTACAATTGGCAGCTAGAGCTTTTATTTCACATTGAAACTATAGAGGATACAGAGAGAGTGCATTTATGAAAGTCAGTGCATCTGCTATATCAGATTGGACTTACTTTGCAAGGGATCAAAACGCTGCTCTGAACCAAAGACCAGATGGAGGTAAAGAACATGTACCGTAAACCCAACATTTCATATTCTTGATACTTGCCTGTTGTACCATGTACTTGTATGAAAAAGTATACTGTTTTCTTTGTATTGGTTCCTTTGTGTAAAATATCAAAAACTGACCACACAGGCATAAGAGCACAGCATAGTCAGTTCTCTAGCTGTGCTGAGAACTCAGCCTGCTCTCCTCCAATGATCAGACTTGTCCAGACACACCCCTCCTGCACAGCCAGTGTGCTGCTGTTTCTCTTCCCCCAGCTCTCTGAGCTCCTTATGCAGCTGAGAAAGAAATCACTTATAAAAAGGGGAAAAAGTATTTATCTTTTATATATAATATTTTATATATATATATATATATATATATATATATATATATATATATATATATATATATATATATTTACACAAATGTTTTGCCTTTCTTTTTTATTTTCAAACTGAATGGGTTCCTTCAAGGTGAGGGTTTACATATACTTTACGTATTTTTCACTTATATCTTTTTTGTAATATATTTTCTATAAATATTCCTTGCACCATGTTTTTTCATTTAAAATTTACTTGGAAATCGTTAAGCTTAATCTCTGACTGCTCTAATTAGAAATTAAGAACTTTGCCTCTATGAAGAGCTACCATAGTGTAAACTCTGTTGCATTCCTGTCAGAGTGTGGCAGTAAGTGATAGACATTTTAAAGGTCAGAGTTGCAACAGTGGGTGGCGTAAATTGTGTGCGTTTACTTTACCAAACATGTGAGTGGCTACTATGTGTGTTTTAAGGATTAACAGCTCAGTTAACCTGTCACAGTTGATGATCACTCTCATTCTGGTGGCGCCTATATCATTGACCCACAAGATGGATATGTCTGCACAGGAAAAGATTGTGTAATTGTCACAATATTAGGATTTTTGTACTTACCATCAAATCCTTCTTGGAGTTCATTGAGGGACACAGCTTGATGGCATTAACCACTTGCTGACCGGCTCACGCCGATATACGTTGGCAAAGTAAAACGTGTGTGCAAAATCCTGTGTGGTTACATCTGCCCTTTAAAAGCCGCCAGAGGGCTTACGCGTGGTGCCGGAGGCACATGTGTGATTATGTGCACGAGCCCCAGCACGGGGATGTGTGTGTGTGTACACACACAAATCCCTACGCTGTCAGGGGAGAACAGACATGTTGTTTGTTCCTAGTAAATAGGAACAATTTTATGTCTCCTCTCTTACTTAGTCCTATCCCCATACAGTTAGAACACACTGAGGGAACACTCATTTAACCCCTTGATCGCCCCCTAGTGTTAACCCCTTTCCTACCAGTGACATTTACACAGTAATCAGTGCATTTTTATAGCACTGATCACTCTATAAATGTCAATGGTTCCAAAAATGTGTCAAAAATGTCCGATCTGTCCACCGTTATTACTAGTTAAAAAAATTTTTTTTATAAAAATGCCATAAATCTTTCCCATAGTTTGCAGACGCTATAACTTTTGTGCAAACCAATCAATATACGTTTTTTTGCGATTTTTTTTTTTTACCAAGAATATGTAGAAGAATATATATTGGCCTAAACTGATAAAGAAATTTGTTTTTTAAAAACATTTTTGGGCATATTGATTATACCAAAAAGTAAAAAATATTGTTTCTTTTTCAAAATTGTTGCTGTTTTTTTGTTTATAGCGCAAAAAAAAAACCGCAGAGGTGATCAAATACCACCAAAAGAAAGCTCTATTTGTGGGGAAAAAAGGATGCAATTTTCATTTGACCGCACAATTACCAGTTAAAATGACACAGTGCCAAATTGTAAAAAGTGCTCTGGTCAGGAAGGGGGTAAAATCTTCCGGGCTGAAGTGGTTAAGCAAAGGGGTTTACTGCTACCTACAAGAGAAATGGACACTGGGGACAAAAAAACTGAATGCCAGCACCTTTTAAGTCTATAACCCCTCCCACCTCACACCATCAGCTGTAGCAAATAGGGGAAGAGACAGCAAAGGAGAGGAGGGAACTCTGTCCTATCCCCAAATCCTAGTTCCTCTACCATCCATTGAGGGGTGCTGCTTGCCAGCTTTAAATTGACTGTAAATGATCACCTTGTAAACCATTTGTGTATAGACATTAGGGATGAGGTTCGTGTTCGAGTCGAACCCATGTTCGACTCGAACATCGGCTGTTCGACCGTCCGTCGAACTGCGAACGATATGGACCGTTCGCGCCAAATTCGTGTGGCGCGTCACGGCCCATAATTCACTGCGGCATCGCAGTGCATTGCTGGCTGATGATTGGCCAAGCATGCACTATGACCCGCATGCTTGGCCAATCACAGCGCCGCCTGAACAGAGAGCCGTAATTGGCCAAAGCCAAGGAGGCTTTGGCCAATTATGGCTCAGGGGATTTAGTACACGGCCCACACTATATAAGGCCGCCTGCACAGCGGCCCTGTGTAGTGTGTGTTCCGGTGTGCTGAGAGATAGAGAGAGAGAGAGACAGTGTCATTTGATTTGAGTTAGATAGATTAGGCAGAACAGTCAGTCAGTTAGCTGCACTTACAGTGTATTGTGTATATATATGCATCCCAGGTGTTGCATATATATATATACACTGTATTCAGTTTAGCTAGATCCATTCCTGTTATCTTCTAGACTATTTACATTTAGTGCAGTGCGTCCTGCTCACAGTGTTCAGCTAGATCCGTTCCTGTTATCTTCTAGACTATTTACATTTAGTGCAGTGCGTCCTGCTCACAGTGTTCAGCTAGATCCGTTCCTGTTATCTTCCTACTGACAGGCAGGCTTGTCTGGTTACAGTATATAAAGCTACCTGAAGAAAATTACTGGTGTTCTATTTGATCCTATTAGTACCACGGTCAGGCAGCTAGACTATTTACATTTAGTACAGTGCGTCCTGCTCACAGTGTTCAGCTAGATCCGTTCCTGTTATCTTCTAGACTATTTACATTTAGTGCAGTGCGTCCTGCTCACAGTGTTCAGCTAGATCCGTTCCTGTTATCTTCTAGACTATTTACATTTAGTGCAGTGCGTCCTGCTCACAGTGTTCAGCTAGATCCGTTCCTGTTATCTTCTAGACTATTTACATTTAGTGCAGTGCGTCCTGCTCACAGTGTTCAGCTAGATCCGTTCCTGTTATCTTCCTACTGACAGGCAGGCTTGTCTGGTTACAGTATATAAAGCTACCTGAAGAAAATTACTGGTGTTCTATTTGATCCTATTAGTACCACGGTCAGGCAGCTAGACTATTTACATTTAGTACAGTGCGTCCTGCTCACAGTGTTCAGCTAGATCCGTTCCTGTTATCTTCCTACTGACAGGCAGGCTTGTCTGGTTACAGTATATAAAGCTACCTGAAGAAAATTACTGGTGTTCTATTTGATCCTATTAGTACCACGGTCAGGCAGCTAGACTATTTACATTTAGTACAGTGCGTCCTGCTCACAGTGTTCAGCTAGACCTGTTCCTGTTATCTTCCTACTGATAGGCAGGCTTGTCTGGTTACAGTATATAAAGCTACCTGAAGAAAATTACTGGTGTTCTATTTGATCCTATTAGTACCACGGTCAGGCAGCTAGACTATTTACATTTAGTACAGTGCGTTCTGCTCACAGTGTTCAGCTAGATCCGTTCCTGTTATCTTCCTACTGACAGGCAGGCTTGTCTGGTTACAGTATATAAAGCTACCTGAAGAAAATTACTGGTGTTCTATCCCAGCTTAGTGCAGCTACAGGCCATTAGTATGTCTGGAAGGCCAAGAAGGAGAGGCAGACAGTCACAAGCCAATAAGAGAGGGCAAGCAGGCTCTGTGTCTAGTGCTGGTCGTGGAGACGGTGCATCCTCATCAGCATGTGGCCATGGGACACGCTTGGCCTTTTTTTCGGCAGCTGGCCGTGTTGAGCCGCAACATGCGGAAGACTTGGTCGAGTGGATGACCAAGCCGTCCTCATCCTCCTCATCCTCTCTCACCCATGCCCAGGGTGCTTTGTCTGGCAAAGCAGCGGCCTCTTCCCTCAGCTCAATGTCATCAGTGACTCCTTCCCTAGCTCCACCATGTCCTCCTGAGGAGTCCCTCGAACTGTTTGACCACAGTGTTGGGTACATGCTCCAGGAGGATGCCCAGCGTTTGGAAGGCTCTGATGATGATACTGAGCTTGATGAAGGCAGTAACATGAGCACGGACAGAGGGGGTGCCCAAGAAGGACAGCAAACTGGCAGTCATGCTCCCCCTGCTGCAGCATACTGCCAGGTTTGCTCCAGTGATGAGGAGGGAGGGGATGATGAGGTCACTGACTCAACGTGGGTGCCTGATAGGAGAGAGGAGGAGGAGGAGGAGGAGGCGGCACATCACCAACGAGGCAGGATGCCCTCCAGGGGCCAGCCTAAGGGCAGCACATTGACTGCATCACACCCCAAAGCTCCACATGTGCAGGGCGCTGCAGTCTCTGCGCGTTATTCAAAAAGTTCTTTGGTGTGGGCCTTTTTTGAGACGAGTGCATCAGATCGCACCGCTGCTATTTGCAACATATGTCTCAAGCGTATCTCACGTGGCCAAAACATCTCCCGCTTGGGTACCACATGCTTGACCAGACATATGTTGACCTGCCATGCAGTTCGTTGGCAAGCGTATCTAAAAGACCCACACCAAAGAACAAAGAGGATCTCTCCTTGCTCCTCATCAGCTGAGATTTCCAACCCCACTAGACCTCCAGTCCTCTCTGAGACCTGCAGTGAGAGGAATGAAGGTGTAGAATTAGGTGTGTCACAGCCAAGTACTTGTGGGAAATCTGCTTTTGGTACACCAACGTCAGATTGTACCAGGCAAATTTCCCTGCCCCAGCTGCTGCACCGCCAAAAGAAGTTTGCTCCCAGCCATCCACATGCCCAGCGGTTGAATGCTAGCTTGGCAAAATTGCTAGCACTTCAACTTCTGCCTTTTCAGTTGGTAGACTCTGCCCCCTTCCGTGAGTTTGTGGAATGTGCGGTTCCTCAGTGGCAGGTACCCAAACGCCACTTTTTCTCACGGAAGGCGATTCCGGCTCTCTACCGGCATGTGGAAGGCAATGTCCATGCCTCGCTGGACAGGGCGGTCAGCGGTAGGGTGCATATTACCGCTGACTCATGGTCCAGCAGGCATGGACAGGGACGTTACCTAAGTTTCACGGTGCATTGGGTGACTCTGCTGGCAGCTGGGAAGGATGCAGGACAAGGTGCAGTAGTGTTGGAGGTTGTTCCGCCACCACGCCTCCAAAATGCTGATTGTGACACACCTCTCTCCTCCACCCCCTCCTCTTCTTCTTCCTCCATGGCCTCTTCCTCGGAACCAGCGGTGCTCCGTAGTCGTTCAAGGGGCTACGCAAGTACGCAGGCCAAAAGATTCCATGCGGTGCTTGAGCTGGTGTGCTTGGGGGACAGGAGCCACACTGGGGCAGAGGTTCTGTCAGCTCTGCAGGGGCAGGTTCAGAGGTGGATGACGCCACGCCAACTTAAGGCAGGAATGGTGGTTTGCGACAATGGCACCAACCTCCTCTCTGCCCTCCGACAGGGACAAATGACCCATGTGCCCTGTTTGGCTCACGTCCTTAACTTGGTGGTGCAGCGGTTCTTGGGCAGGTACCCGGGCTTACAGGATGTCCTGAGGCAGGCCAGGAAAGTCTGTGTGCATTTCCGCCGGTCATATAATGCCAGTGCTCGGCTGACGGACCTCCAAAAAGAGTTTAACCTGCCCAAGAACCGCCTAATCTGTGACATGCCCACCAGGTGGAACTCAACGTTGGCCATGCTGCAGCCGCTGCACACGCAGCAGAGGGCCATCAATGAGTACCTGTGCGACTATGGCACCAGGACAGGGTCAGGGGAGCTTGGTTTTTTTTCCCCACGCCAGTGGGCCATGATCAGGGATGCATGCACTGTCCTGTCACCATTCGAGGAGGCCACGAGGATGGTGAGCAGTGACAGTGCATGCATCAGTGACACTGTCCCCCTTGTCCACCTGTTGGAGCGCACGCTGCGTGGAATAATGGACAGGGCACTTGAGGCAGAACAGAGGCAGGAAGAGGAGGACTTCCTTAGCTCTCAAGGCCCCCTTTATCCAGACAGTGTTCCTGCGTGCCCGCCGATCACACAGGAAGAGGACGAGGAGGAGGAGGAGGAAGATTGTGTCAGTATGGAGGTGGAGCCTGGCACTCAGCATCAGCAGCAGTCTTTAAGGGATCAGTCCCAAGAAACACATGGACTTGTACGTGGCTGGGAGGAGGTGGCTGCGGACGTTGTCGTCCTTAGTGACCGAGAGGACTCCGGACCGAATGCCTCAGCAAACCTACGCTGCATGTCCTCCCTGATCCTGCAAAGCCTGCGTAAGGATCCTCGTATTCGTGGTATCAAGGAGAAGGACCAATACTGGCTGGCAACCCTCCTTGATCCACGTTACAAGGGTAAGGTTGCGGACCTTATCTTGCCATCGCAGAGGGAGCAGAGGATGAAACATCTTCGGGAGGCCTTGCAGAAAGGTCTATGCAATGCATTCCCAGAGACTGGGAGGTTACAAACTCCTGTTTCTGGACAACGTGTTGCTGAGGCTTCGGTCAGTCAAAGAAGGAGCGGTGGAGAAGGTGGCCGTCTGACCGATGCGTTCAGACAATTTTTTAGTCCGCAGCCCCAAGGTATGATCGGTTCCAGCAACCATCGCCAGCGTCTGTTTTACATGGTGCAGGAATACCTAGGGGCAAGATCAGACTTGGACACCTTTCCCACCGAAAATCCTCTGGGTTACTGGGTCTTGAGGATGGATCACTGGCCAGAGCTTGCACAGTATGCAATTGAGCTACTGGCCTGTCCTGCATCCAGCGTTCTTTCGGAACGCACATTCAGTGCTGCTGGAGGCGTGGTAACCGATCACAGGGTGCGTCTGTCCACCGACTCGGTCGATCGGCTGACCTTCATAAAAATGAATCAGTCTTGGATCACCACCAGCTACCAAGCACCTGATGCTGATGTAACCGAATAATTTTTTTTGAAATCTCAGATCCCTTCAAAGACTGCCTATGCTGATGCTGAGTGACTATCCCTGAGTAATTATCCTCTTCCTCCTCAATCATCACGCTGATAGCTTGTAAGAACATTTTTGGTTCTGGGCGCCACCACCAGTGCCTAAGGCACAATTTTTCAGTCCCTGTTTAACAGGGGCGTGTAATTACAATTTTTGATGTAATACTTTGCAGCAGGGCTCGTTCCTGCATTCCAACTAGAGTGTCTGTGAGGGGTTGCAGTGTTGTGGCACCAGCACCAGTGCCTAAGGCCCAATTTTTCTGCCCCTGTCTAACAGGGGCGTGTAATTACAATTTTTGATGCAATACTTTGCAGCAGGGCTCGTTCCTGCATTCCAACTAGAGTGTCTGTGAGGGGTTGCAGTGTTGTGGCACCAGCACCAGTGCCTAAGGCCCAATTTTTCTGCCCCTGTCTAACAGGGGCGTGTAATTACAATTTTTGATGCAATACTTTGCAGCAGGGCTCGTTCCTGCGTTCCAACTAGAGTGTCTGTGAGGGGTTGCAGTGTTGTGGCACCAGCACCAGTGCCTAAGGCCTAATTTTTCAGCTCCTGTTCAACAGGGGCATGTAATTACAATTCTTGATCTAATATTTCACAGCAGGGCCCTGTGAGGGCTTACAGTGTTGTGGCCACAGCAACACCTAAGGCCCAAATTTCTGCTGAGTATATAGGGCAGGACCCTACTTTCAAACATCTAACTTACAAACGACTCCTACTTGCAAACGGAAGGAGACAACAGGAAGTGAGATGAAATCTACCCCTAGGAAGGGAAATTCTCTCCTGTAAGAGTTAATATGGGAAAACAATTTCTCCTTTCCACTGATGCTTTCCAATCCTTGTTCCACAAAAAAACCCAAATTTTCAAAAAACATTTTTCATTGGGACAAAAAAGTGAGGTGAAATCTTCTGAAGAGGAGGAAAGACAGCAAAACAAATGTCACAGGGGTGATAACCCTTCCCTATGTTTTCCAAAAAGCTTAAAAAAGATTTTTTGGCTGGAGCTAAACACGTTAAAAATGTACCCGTTCAAAATTACAAAGAGATTCTACTTAACAACAAACCTACAGTCCCTGTCTTGTTTGCACCGCCTGTATACTGCTGTTCAGAGTATATAGGGCCTTTCCTTATTTTAATTTGGGTGCGGGGTTCCCCTTAATATCCATACAAGACCCAAAGGGCCTGGTAATGGACTGGGGGGGTACCCATGCCGTTTGTCTCACTGATTTTCATCCATATTTCCATGACCCGACATGACATTAAACCCGCAAGCAGTTTTAAATGAGATTTTTTCCTTTAAAAATGTCATTTGGTGCAGGGACTGTTCTAAACACGGGAAACACGCGTCACTTTACAGGCATACTATAGACACCCCCCAGGTACGATATTTAAAGGAATATTTCACTTTTTTTTTTTACTTTAAGCATCATTAAAATCACTGCTCCCGAAAAAACGGCCGTTTTTAAAAGTTTTTTTTGCATTGATACATGTCCCCTGGGGTAGGACCCGGGTCCCCAAACCCTTTTTAGGACAATACCATGCAAATTAGCCTTTAAAATGAGCACTTTTGATTTCGAACGTTCGAGTCCCATAGACGTCAATGGGGTTCTAACGTTCGTGCGAACTTTCGGTCCGTTCGCAGGTTCTGGTGCGAACCGAACCGGGGGGTGTTCGGCTCATCCCTAATAGACATATATGAAAAAAAAAAAAAACATTATAAATACCCTTTTTCCTTTTTTATAAGTGATCACATTCCCTCTGTTCTCAGCTACATAAGAGCTGGGGGAGGAGAAGCAGCAGCACACTGAACTCTCCAGTGAATGGCTATGCATGGGGGTGTGTCGGGACAGGTCTGATCATTGGAGGAGAGCAGACTGAGTTCCCAGCATAGCTAGAGAACTGACCATGGTGTGTTCTCCTGCTTAGTGTGGTCAGTTTTTAATCCGAAAGCAGAGGGACTGGCAGGAACACCAGGGATTTCACACAAAGGAAGCAATACAAAGAGAACAGGATACTTTCTTATACAAGTATATGGTACAGCAGCCACATATCAGGAATATGAAATGCTGGGGTAACAAACACTTAAAGCAATGCACACATTTCCAAAGCAGTCCAAGCAGAGGGGTGGATACTCAAAAATAGGTAAAACAGAACAAGAAAAAACCCAAAGCAAGGGAAAACAAGGGCATTGAACAGCTACTTGTAGAACCTTCATCAAAAACTATCTGAAGAACCTCTTTTAGGATGCTATGAAATAACAAACAGGGATTATGTTTACTTAAAAGAAGCAGTGGCCAAGAGGTAAACCCTGATCGTTGTCAAGATCGCTCACTCTCCAAGGGCAGCATATCAGGTAGAGGCTCGTCGGCTGTGTGATTGAGGACATGCATGCTGGATTCTAGTAGATTTGGTTGGGCACACCAACACTATTAAACAAAGGAGAAATATTGACATCTGCATTATCAGTAAGGAAGAGTGACAGCAATCTGGTGATTTTTATGTGATTGCCAGCTCCCATCTCTCTCTACAGTTACTCAGCTTGTCAGTCCTGCCTACTTATGCCGTCCAATCCAGATGATTTCTGCCTTTGCCTTGGTAAACATCACAGAGACAATCTCCTGTGTTCCTGTTTAAAGACTTGCTTTGCTGACATTCCTTCTGGCTTGTTGGTAATATTTTTTCCAGATTCGATGAACTAGATCACCACATGGATTAGTTCGCCATTGCGTTACAAACGCTCCTGTGTCGCACGGCTCACCTGGAATCTCCCACTGTGGCCGCCCCAGTACAAGCTATGTTGCAGGCTGACCCTGCTGCTGCTCCAGTCTCTGTGCAGGCACCCGCCTCGAGTATTACCTCTAAAGGGGTATGTCTGGTTTCGCTCTGCTTCCCCAGCGATTTGGAGGTGATCCAGTCCAAAGCAGAGGGTTTCTCAACCAAGTTGAGATGCTGGCTCAGCGATATCTTTGCTTTCTGAGAGAGCCTTGGCCTGGGCAAACCCTCAATGGGAGACGCAAAAACCTGTTGTCTTGAGCTACCCTCCCGCACGCTCCGCTTCTGCTGCCAAGTGCCTCATGTCCATCAAACAGAGTACGAGAACTGTTGCTGACTACGCCATTGAATTCCGTACTCTGGCAGCAGAGGGTGCGAGGAACAATAAGGCCCTCATGGCTGCTTTTTCTCATGGTCTGTCGGATACCATCAAGGATGAGATAGCAGCCCGAGATATATCCACTGAGCTGGAGAAGTTGATCATGTTTGCCATCCTCATTAACTCCAGACTCAGAGAAAGACTCTCTTTTAAGGAGCGCTTGCGGAAGCCCCCTTTACGTTTGTCTCCGAGCTTTGCAGTCCCACCCGTGCCTCCCTCACCTCTCATGCCTCCTGGTACCGAATCAGTCAGTGAAGGTGAACCCATGCACTTGGGTTTCACGCGTCTCTCTACGGATGAGAGAACCTTTAAGAGGAGGGAGAGATTGTGCCTTTATTGTGGCCAGGCAGGTCAATTTTTGAAGTCTTGTCCTACCCGCCCAGGGAATGCCCGAACCTTGAGGTCCGGTCACGGACAGACCTTAGGTGACATTGCTTCATCTCCAGTTATCCAGAAGGATAAGCCCCTGGTTTCATTTACCCTTTCTTGGGCTGAATCGTCCGTCGAGATACAGGCTCTAATCGACTCTGGGGCTGCAGGCCTGTTTATTGATGCTGTCTTTGTGTCAAAGCACTCGATTCCGCTGCAACTGAGTGACACTCCACTTGCCATTGAGGCTCTTGATGGGAGACCTCTACAGCCTGCCCATGTGACTCATGAGACGGTTCCTTTGTCCATGGCCGTAGGGGCTCTTCACCATGAGATAATCCAATTATAAGTTATTTCCTTACCTAAGTTTCCGCTGGTATTGTTTATCCTTGGTTACAGAGGCACAACCCCTCTTTTGACTGGCTCCGTGCTGAGGTTTTCTCCTGGTCACCATACAGTGAGACATGCTTTCAGAAGGCAGCCAAAGATTTGTTGCAGTTATGTGTGGTGGTTTATCTCGATGATATCCTCATATTTTCCAAGTCCTTGGAGAGCCACCACACAGATGTCTGTCGTGTGCTTCAGAAACCAAGAAAGAACAATCTCTATTGTAAACTGGAGAAGTGCAAGTTCCATCGTTAACAGATCAAATTCCATGTCATTTCCACTGCTGGTTTTTCAATGAACCTAGAGCAACTTTCGGCAGTCCTACAGTGGCCCCACCGTGGGTTTATGTCCTCTGCAGCATTTCCGGGGCTTTGCCAACTATTATCGGAAGTTTATTCGTAACTTCTCGTCTTTGGTCAAGCCCCTGACTGATATAAACAGAAAGGATGGTAACCCACAAAGTTGGTCTCCGGAGTCCATTCAGGCCTTTCAGAGTCTCAAGGCTGCTTTTGTTTCTGCTCCTGTGTTGGCACATCCTGATCCTACGTTACCTTTTATCCTTGGGGTTGATGCTTCTGAGAGTGGTGTTGGCGCCCTTCTGTCCTACCTCTGAGAGCGCTATGCATCCTTGTGGCTACTTTTCCAAGAAATTGTTACCTGTGGAGTGCAATTACGAGATTGGTGACAGAGAGCTGTTGGCGATCATTTTAGCCCTGAAAAAATGGAGACATCACCTCGAAGGTACCACTGTGCCGGTTCTTATTCTTAATGACCATAAGAATCTCACATTCTTGTCTGAGGCTAAACGCCTCTCTCCCAGAAGGGCGTGATGGGCTCTTTTCTTGTCAAGTTTCAATTACATTGTCTCATTCTTACCCGGTACTAAGAATGTAAGGGCTGATGCCTTGTCACGACAATTTTCCTCCACTTCCAAGTTGGAGTCGGTTCGGGTTCCTGTGATTCCTCCTGATCGTATTCTGGCTCTCATCAGTCTCACTTCTCCTTTGGGTGACAAAATTCTTGCTGCTCAGGTCCATGCTCCTCCTGAGAAACCTTGTGACCGCTGCTTTGTCCCAGAGAGTCTCTGTACTGCCGTGCTCCAGACTTACCATTCTCTAATGGCTGCTGTTCACCCTGGGAAGAATCAACTCGTTTGGGCCATTTCCTCACAATTCTGGTGGCCTAGTCTACGTGCTGATGTAACTACCTTAATAGTTGCCTGTTCCGTGTGTGCTCCGAGTAAGATTCCGCAACACCTTCCAATGGGCCTCCTAAAACCCATACCCAATGGAGAGAGGCCCTGGACCCACCTGTCTATGAATTTCATTGTGGAGTTACCCAACTCCCAGGGCAGCACAATTATCCTTATGGTGGTTGACCGGTTCTCAAAGATGTGTCATTGTATTCCACTTAAGAAGTTGCCCACTTCTAAGGAACTGGCTTCCATTTTTGCTTGGGAGATCTTTTGCTTACATGGGCTACCCAAGGTGATTGTCTCGGACAGAGGTAGTCAGTTTGTGTCCCGGTCCTGGCGAGCCTTTTGTGCACAGTTGGGAATTCAGCTTGCTTTCTCCTATGCGTATCACCCGCAGTTTAATGGGGCCGCAGAATGAGCCAATCAGTCCTTGGAGCAATTCCTACATTGCTATATTTCTGACCATCATAACAACTGGTCAGATCTATTACCGTGGGCAGAGTTTGCTCACAACAGTGCCTTGAATTCTGCTTCCCGATCGTCCCCGTTTATGGCAAATTATGGTTTACAACCTTCCATGTTGCCTGACTCGTTTGTTTGGCAGAGTATTCTTGCGTTAGAGGAGCATCTCCATGGTCTTCGTTCCACTTGGGCACAAGTCCAGGAGGCTTTACGTCATGCTACTGATAGACACAGACTCCATGCTGACCGCAGACACATGTCTGTGCCTTCCTACCTGGTTTGGGGCAGGGTCTGGTTGTCATCTCGCAACCTCTGACTTCGTGTTCCCTCACTGAAGTTCGCATCTTGGTTTTTTGGGCCTTTCCTTATTCTTCGCAGGATTAACCCAGTTGCGTACGCATTAGACCTTCCTTCTAATATGCAAATTTCAAATGTAATTCATGTCTCCTTATTAAAACCTTTGGTCTGCAACCGCTTTACCACCTTGGCGCCACGTCCTCACCTTGTACAGGTTGAGAACCATGAGGAGTATGAAGTACTGTACAGTCCATTGTTGACTCCCGTAGGTTCCGTGGGCACATGCAGTACCTGGTGGGTCTCATAAGACCCTCTTGGGTCTCATCTTTGGACATACAAGCCCCTGTCCTCCTCCGTGATTTCCATAGATGTTTTCCCCTCAAGCCTGGTGGTCCTCCGAGGGGGAGGGGTCGTTGAGGAGGGAGTACTGTCAGGGCTGGGCCCAGCCCTTCCTTCTCTGAGCTGGCTGCTCAGCTGTCGGCTAATTGCCAGCTGCCATCTCTCTCCACAGTTACTCAGCTGTTGATGATATCCTGCTTGTCAGTCCTGCCTACTTAAGCCGCCCAGTCCAGAGGATCTCTGCCTTCGCCTTGGTCAACATCACAGGGGCGATCTCCTGCGTTCCTGTTTAAAGACTTGCTTTGCTGACATCCCTTCTGGCTCCAGATCCTGCTTGCTGTTTCACTCGTTGATCCCTGACTTCTGGCTTGGCTGGCTATCTGTTACGGTTACTGAACTTTGGCTATGTTTTGACTACGTTTGTTCTTTTTACTTTTATTATTAAACAAGTGTGATTTAACTGTACTTCTGTCTCGGTCTGATTTCATGGTTTCTGACAGTTCCATACGGTATAATGCTGTTTGTAGTATCCTTCTTTCTCTTTTGAGTTTAATTATGAATAGTGAGATATCTTTGAAGATATATTAAAGTGCCTGTAATTAAGGGCAATGCCTATTTAGACCTTATTGCAGATAACATCAACACAGCTTGTGAATTTATTCTGGCAGAACAGTTTATGGAAGAGTATCACAGTGATGTTATCGCTTTTGGAAGTAAGAAGAAAAGGATTGTTTCTAAGGAATGTGGATTCACACTGGTGAAAAAGAAGATAAGACATATTTGTTCTGATTTATATTGAAACTTTAATTTTTCTTCTGGACACAAGATCTCAAGGTTTTGGATACTTTGGGGGTTATGTACTAAAAATGGAGGCTGCAAAATCTGGTGCAGCTCTGTATAGAAACCAGTCAGCTTCCAGGTTTTATTGTCAAAGCTTAAAGTACAACTAAAGGCAAAACTTTTTTTTCCAGTTTTGGACAGAGTGGAGATGAATTAGAACACAAGTCAGTTATATTTGCTATCTGTGCCCCCATCAAGGAAATTCGCCCTCTCTATTGGTCCTGTTAACTATTATCATTAGAAGTGAAAGTAAAAGAAAATCCCAATTTTTGGGTTGCCCCAGAAAAGTGATAGAAGGGAAATATTCCAATGGGGACAAAAGTTCTGGGAAGTGAAGGGAAATCTCTGCAATGGGACACAGATGGGGAGAAAAAATCTGAAAGGTGTTATAACCCTCCTTTACTATATCCAAAATGAAAAAAAACACCTTCAAAAGTACAGGAACCTTCCCATGTGGTCATTGTGGATACCAGGCCCGGATTGGCCATAGGGCAAACCGGGCATTTGCCCGGTGGGCCGCGGCCGCTGGGGCCGCCAGGCTGCAAGTCCTTGCATGGCCCAAGGCTTGAGCTTGTGCCGCTCATCCAGCCTCTCCGCGGCCGCCCGGCTGCCAGTTAAGCTCAGCCATCGGCGCCGGGGGGAGGAGCTAAATGAGACGCCTTCGGCCTCACCACGGCCGCACGTATAGGTCAGCCGTCAGTGCCAGGGGGAGGAGCCAGAGCAGACACATTGGAGCCGGTGTTATGTCGAGAGGTGCCGGAACAGAAAACGTAAGTTCAGCCTCCCCTGTGAACTGGATAGGAGGATCGGTGGGGGTGGCTGCATATAGAACAATTATTTTCTCCATCTTCCTCCTGCAGTATCGGAATGCCTGTGAGAGGTAGAGGAGAAGCAGGCATTCCGAGACTGCAGGAGGAAGATGGAGAAAATGATTCTTCTATATGCAGCCACCCCCCACCAATCCTCCTATCCTGCTTCTCTCTGCTGCTCCCGCAGGGCTCTCCACCGCACCCATACTCTCTGCCAACCCCGTGCTCTCCACATCACCCCCATGCTCTCCGCTGCCCCCCATGCTCTCTGCCACCCCCCATACTCTCCACCCCCCCATACTCTCCACCAGGCCCGGACTGGGACAAAAAATAGGCCTGGGCATTTTGGATTGAGCAGCCCATGACATGTTAACCGGCCCCTTCCCCACTCTCCACCCTGACAGATCCCCTGAGAGTGGGGAGGGGGGAACCCAGCAGAGGTGTGGAGGGGGGGGTGCGACCAGGAAAGAGCATGGGGGTTGGAGAGCACAGGGAAGAACCTTGAGAACATGGGATGGGGCGAGAGCACAGGGGAGAGGCAGAGAACACAGGGAGTAAGAGGAGAGCACAGGGGGGCAGCGGAGAGCATGGGGGGAGGTGGAGAGCCCAGGGAGGACAACGGAGAGCATGGGGGATGTGGACAGCACAGGAGGGCTGGCGGAGAGCATGGGGTGATGGGAAGACCGGAAGAGCACAGGGGGGAGTGGCGGAGAGCATAGGGGGAGGTGGAGAGCATAGGGGGAGGTGGAGAGCATGGGGGGAGGTGGAGAGCATGGGGGGAGGTGGAGAGCATGGGGAATGTGAAGAGCACAGGGGGAAGCGGAGAGCGTGGGGGCAATGTGGAGAGCACGGGGGGGTGGCAGAGAGCACGGGGGGTGGCAGAGAGCATTGGGGAGGTGGAGAGCATGGGGGGGAGGTGGAGAGCATGGGGGGGAGGTGGAGAGCATGGGGGGGAGGTGGAGAGCATGGGGGGGGTGGAGCGTATGGGGGGGGGTGGAGCGTATGGGGGGGTGGAGCGTATGGGGGGGGGTGGAGCGTATGGGGGGGAGGTGGAGAGTATGGGGGGGAGGTGGAGAGTATGGGGGGAGGTGGAGAGTTTGAAGGGGTGGCAGAGAGCATGGGGGGGGGTGGAGCGTATGGGGGGAAGGTGGAGAGTATGGGGGGGTGGCAGAGAGCATGGAGGGAAGTAGAGAGCATGGGGGAAGGTGGAGAGCATGGGAGAAGGTGGAGAGCATGGGGGAAGGTGGAGAGCATGGGGGAAGGTGGAGAGCATGGGGGAAGGTGGAGAGCATGGGGGGTGGCAGAGAGCATGGGGGGTAGCAGAGAGCATGGGGGGTGGCAGAGAGCATGGGGGGGAGGTGGAGAGTATGAGAGGGGGGGAGGTGGAGAGTATGAGAGGGAGGGTGGCAGAGAGCATGGAGGGAGGTGGAGAGTATGAGGGGGTGGCAGAGAGCATGGGGGGAGGCGGAGAGTATGGGGGTGGCAGAGAGTATGGGGGTGGCAGAGAGCATGGGGGGTGGCAGAGAGCATGGGGGGTGGCAGAGAGCATGGGGGGGGTGGCAGAGAGCATGGGGGGAGGTGGAGACTATGAGGGGGTGGCAGAGAGCATGGGGGGGAGGTGGAGCGTATGGGGGGAGGTGGAGAGTATGGGGGGTGGCGGAGAGCATGGGGGGAGGTGGAGCGTATGGGGGAGGTGGAGAGTATGGGGGGAGGTGGAGAGTATGGGGGGAGGTGGAGAGCATGGGGGAAGGTGGAGAGCATGGGGGGTGGCAGAGAGCATGGGGGGAGGCGGAGAGTATGGGGGTGGCGGAGAGCATGGGGGGTGGCGGAGAGCATGGGGGGTGGCAGAGAGCATGGGGGGTGGCAGAGAGCATGGGGGGTGCGGAGAGCATGGGGGGGGCGGTGGAGAGTATGGGGGGGTGGAGAGTATGGGGGGTGGCAAACAGCATGGGGGGTGGCAGACAGCATGGGGGGTGGCAGACAGCATGGGGGGTGGCAGACAGCATGGGGGGAGGCAGACAGCATGGGGGGAGGCAGAGAGTATGGGGGGGAGGTGGAGAGTATGGGGGGGTGGAGAGTATGGGGGGTGGCAGAGAGCATGGGGGGCAGCGGAGAGCATGGGGGTGATGTGGAGAGCACGGGGTTGGCAGAGAGTATGGGTGCGGTGGAGAGCCCTGCGGGAGCAGCAGAGAGAAGCAGGATAGGAGGATCGGTGGGGGCGGCTGCATATAGAAGAATCATTTTCTCCATCTTCCTCCTGCAGTCTCGGAATGCCTGCTTCTCCTCTACCTCTCACAGGCATTCCGATACTGCAGGAGGAAGATGGAGAAAATAATTGTTCTATATGCAGCCACCCCCACCGATCCTCCTATCCAGTTCACAGGGGAGGCTGAACTTACGTTTTCTGTTCCGGCACCTCTCGACATAACACCGTCTCCAATGTGTCTGCTCTGGCTCCTCCCCCCGGCACTGACGGCTGACCTATACGTGCGGCCGTGGTGAGGCCGAAGGCGTCTCATTTAGCTCCTCCCCCCGGCGCCGATGGCTGAGCTTAACTGGCAGCCGGGCGGCCGCGGAGAGGCTGGATGAGCGGCACAAGCTCAAGCCTTGGGCCATGCAAGGGCTTGCAGCCTGGCGGCCCCAGCGGCCGCGGCGCACTGGGCAAATGCCCGGTTTGCCCTATGGCCAATCCGGGCCTGCTCTCCACCTCCCCCCCATACTCTCTGCCACCCCCCATGCTGTCTGCCTCCCCCCATGCTCTCTGCCACCCCCCATGCTGTCTGCCACCCCCCATGCTGTCTGCCACCCCCCATGCTGTCTGCCACCCCCCATACTCTCCACCCCCCCCATACTCTCCACCCCCCCATGCTCTCCGCACCCCCCATGCTCTCTGCCACCCCCCATGCTCTCCACCTTCCCCCATGCTCTCCACCTTCCCCCATACTCTCCACCTCCCCCCATACTCTCCACCTCCCCCCATACGCTCCACCTCCCCCCCATGCTCTCCGCCACCCCCCATACTCTCCACCTCCCCCCATACGCTCCACCTACCCCCCATACTCTCCACCTCCCCCCATACGCTCCACCTCCCCCCCATGCTCTCTGCCACCCCCTCATAGTCTCCACCTCCCCCCAGGCTCTCTGCCACCCCCCCATGCTCTCTGCCACCCCCCATGCTCTCTGCCACCCCCCATGCTCTCTGCCACCCCCATGCTCTCTGCCACCCCCATACTCTCTGCCACCCCCATACTCTCCGCCTCCCCCCATGCTCTCTGCCACCCCCTCATACTCTCCACCTCCCTCCATGCTCTCTGCCACCCTCCCTCTCATACTCTCCACCTCCCCCCCTCTCATACTCTCCACCTCCCCCCCATGCTCTCTGCCACCCCCCATGCTCTCTGCCACCCCCCATGCTCTCTGCCACCCCCCATGCTCTCTGCCACCCCCCATGCTCTCTGCCACCCCCCATGCTCTCCACCTTCCCCCATGCTCTCCACCTTCCCCCATGCTCTCCACCTTCCCCCATGCTCTCCACCTTCTCCCATGCTCTCCACCTTCCCCCATGCTCTCCACCTCCCTCCATGCTCTCTGCCACCCCCCCCATACTCTCCACCTTCCCCCCATACGCTCCACCTCCCCCCCATGCTCTCTGCCACCCCTTCAAACTCTCCACCTCCCCCCATACTCTCCACCTCCCCCCCATACTCTCCACCTCCCCCCCCATACTCTCCAACTTCCCCCTCATACGCTCCACCTCCCCCCCATGCTCTCCACCTCCCCCCATGCTCTCCACCTCCCCCCCATGCTCTCCACCTCCCCCCCATGCTCTCCACCTCCCCCCCATGCTCTCCATCTCCCCCCATGCTCTCCACCTCCCCAATGCTCTCTGCCACCCCCCGTGCTCTCTGCCACCCCCCGTGCTCTCCACATTACCCCCATGCTCTCCGCTTCCCCCTGTGCTCTTCACATTCCCCATGCTCTCCACCTCCCCCCATGCTCTCCACCTCCCCCCATGCTCTCCACCTCCCCCTATGCTCTCCGCCACTCCCCTCTGTGCTCTTCCGGTCTTCCCATCACCCCATGCTCTCCGCCAGCCCTCCTGTGCTATCCACATCCCCCATGCTCTCCGTTGTCCTCCCTGGGCTCTCCACCTCCCCCCATGCTCTCCGCTGCCCCCCTGTGCTCTCCTCTTACTCCCTGTGTTCTCTGCCTCTCCCCTGTGCTCTCGCCCCATCCCATGTTCTCAAGGTTCTTCCCTGTGCTCTCCAACCCCCATGCTCTTTCCTGGTCGCACCCCCCCCTCCACACCTCTGCTGGGTTCCCCCCTCCCCTCTCTCAGGGGATCTGTCAGGGTGGAGAGTGGGGAAGGGGCCGGTTAACATGTCATGGGCTGCTCAATCCAAAATGCCCGGGCCTATTTTTTGTCCCAGTCCGGGCCTGGTGGATACTGTAAATATATAGATACCCGCAGACAGATTACACTACCCAACGGTGAGAAATTTAAAGCCCAACATTATGTTAACTGCCGCACCCCTGGCATTGTGTATCTCATGTCTTGTGAGTGCGGTTGTTACTATGTCAGAAAGACAAAACTAGAGTTCTGGCAACACATTTATCATAATCTCACAAGCATCAACAAAAAGGATCCTAATCTCCCTTTGGGGAGACAGTTTGTTGGTCCATGGTGAAGCTACCCCAAAAATTAAATTCCTGGCATTAGAACACATCAATATAGATAACCGTGGGGTGATTTTAATAAATCGCTATTACAAAATGAATTAATTCGATATTTTGTTTACAAGACACCAAACCACCAGACCTTAATGAGATATTTAAATTCTCACCCTATTTGCCAGGTTTTAAATCAGGGGTTTGTGAATTGAACTAATAGTTGTTCCTAAATATGACCATACTGTACTTGGTGAGATCAACAAGTGAAACAATCTTTGTAAATCTGACTGTTACCATTCACAGGAGGGTTTTTAACAATTTTTTTATGATTTGTTTGATCATATTTTCAATGCCCCGTTCATGTGTAAGGAACATGTCTCCTTGTTTGTATTTACTCCTGTAATATCAATGTGTAAATATTGAGCTTTATTCGGTCGGACTGTTCCCTGGCTTGCTATGGTTTCCTATCTCAGTGATGGCTAGACACCACTGGCTGGCTCATATGGTGGGTATGAGTGCGGCACCTAGTGCGGACCACCGTGTGGCCTTGGTGGGGTGATGCCTATTGTTCTGCCCGACACGTGTTGGCCCTTGACAGGTCCCTGTCTGCGGACGCAGATCCTGACCTGGGCACTTTTTGGTGTTAGGTCTGCAGCCCCCTCACTCTCCTCTTCCTGTTTGCGATCCAGTTTGGAGCACAAAGAAGTGACCTCACGGTTGGCGGTGCTGTGATGTGGGATGCTGCCCCACCCCTTCGCGCCACGCATCATGGTTCCCGGGGGGGTCCCTAGATGGATGCTTGGGCAGTGCCTTATGACACATGCCAGGTAATCCATCTCCAGCAAACCATCTGCTTCCGGTCACCTTCATGGTGATTGGACACAGTGCATGGAGAGGACAAGTACTTATACCACAGTGAGCACTGATCAGTGCTATCTGACACATGCCAGGTAATCTATCTCGAGCACATCAGCTGCTTCCAATCTCCCCATTAGGTGATTGGACACAGCACATGGAAATACAAGTACTTATACTGCAGTGAGCATTCATCAGTGTCAGAAAGCAGTCTGGAGGTGAAGCAGGGGCTTCTTATATACACTAGGAGAGGTATGTAATTACAGGCAATTACTTTGTGGTGGTATTTGCACAGGGATGGCTGGGCTCAAGGGCCACACTGTAGCCTCTGTGTTGTAATATTACCACCTATGCTATACACACACTGATTTTGTTCTACTCCCCTGCCTCCCTTAAATGTCTCCTTTATTTATATACACAGATCCTACACCATAGTGTTTCCCTGAACACATCATGTGCTGCTGAGTTGCTGGAGTCATTTGTTTCCTAACTGGGGGATCCTTGTCTGTGCATGTGTGCTCCTCTGCTTCTGTCACTCTGGGGTTCCGCTGGTTGCTGGCACTGTGGATCCCAACCAGGATACTGGCCACCTGCTGTACAGACAACAATCTGACTATAGGAAACCTTTCAGCTTTTTCAACCGGGTATATTTCTCTGCTTATGCAATTTTGTAAGTATGCACTTTACATGCCTTCCCAACTTTTTTGAAGTAACCATATATTGAAATGTAATACTGCAAAGATAAGTGGTTTTGACATATTAATTGTACACTCTTACTTTATAGAATGTGATACCCAACTGACTTAAATATACCTCTGAAGAAGGACCCCTTGAGGTCCAAAACATGTAAGGCGTCCACTTCTGGAATGTACAGTGGTTAGCCCTATCAACATGTTCCCCTGGGCAACCACCATCTTTTATCCATGACGTGCATGTTGGGTACCTTACTGAGTTTATACAATTTTTTGTCATTTTGTATACTTTTTTCTATGTGATATTCATGTTTGTTACATATTTCACAATAAAATATTTTGTATCTTTTTTTTACCTACCTGGTCTGTCCCTTGTCAAATCTGTGAGGGTTTTGGGTTTGTGCCCTGGGGCCCTACTAGTTCTATTTTTTTATGAGACTGCACTGATATGCAGCACTGATAGGCGGCACTGATGTGGTGGCAATGACGGGCACTGATTGGCGGCACTTATGGGTACTGTGGGGGCTGCACTGATTATCAGGACACTGATGATCAGTGCCCTGATTATCAGTGTAGATATCCCCTGTGTGGACTGCTGCTTACCGGCTCTCCTCTCCTCACGTGCTGTCAGTATGAGGAGAGGACAATAACCGGCAAATCCTGTTTACACTGTGATCAGCTGTGATTGGACACAGCTGGTCACATGGTAAAGAGCCGCTGTGATTTGCTCTTTACCTCTGAAGGACACAGCAATCAGAGATCACTGCCGATGCGCGCCGCATGGAACGAGCGGAAAGCATAATCACTATTGACGTCCTCCCGGAAATGTGCGACCACACTGTAGCCGTCATTCAGTTATAGCATGGCTGTGAAGAGGTTAATTGAACAAGCTGAAGTTAAAAGCTGACTATGCTGACTACCATGCACAACTGCACCAGATTCTGAGTGCACCGGTTTTAGTAAGTTTCCCACTTTTTGTGCATTTGTGCACAGCCAGTTTATCTAAATGTTTTTTGTATGTGTAATATGGATTTTACACTATTTTACACTTTATTAATGTGTCATTGGTGTTGCCAAGAGGACAAATGGCACAGCATCAGTGTGTAGGGAAGAAAATGCCCATGTTGCTAGTCTAGCGCCACTCCCAAAGGAGCCGCTGGTTAAATTTTGGGTTCTCTGTTCTGCGTCTCGACTTCAAGAACATCAGCCCCCTTAGTACAGCTGGTTGAATAAAATTACTGCAAGCACAATTTACTACACAAGTTGCACCTTTTGCCTGGCTGTGGGATATGGCAATAAATACACACACACCTGTTTACTGGTAAATACACTTAATCTATTGATTGACTATTATAGTGTAAGTAAGAGTTAAACCGAATTGAACACACTCAGTAGGCAGGTTAGCAACAAACAATGCATATAAACTTTAAATGCAACAAGGGTACTTATAAATCCACACTAGGTTTTCAGTGCACTCAAACGAATAGACAGATGTATAGTACCCCTTTAAACTGGCCAGCAGATAGAGCTTCAAGGTAGTTACAATTAGAGGCAGTCCTTAGTCCTAAGTTTCGTTGGAGCTCGTTGGCGAGCGTTGCGGCCGTCAGTAAGGCCTGCAGGCAGTATTAGGCAGTATTAGAGCTATGGGGTCACTGGTTAATTAGCTCTTAGTGACTTAGAGCTACAAGACCTGCTCACCAGTCCCGATAACACTGATTTAGTCCCTCTGATCAGTCGTCAACTCACTTAACTTGCCTAGGGTGACTCTGGCAGGCAGCACTGCAAAGACAGCATCCCGGGAGTGTCTCTGTCTCTCCACGATCCAGTCCCAGAACTGCTTCCCCACACTGTAGTAGCTTCCAATGGCGCCTCATCCTCTCTCCACACTGACCCCGATAACTCGCTGCAGACTTCGGAGTTTCCCCAAATGGCTGTGGATTTCTGCCAACTCAGGCTCTCTCTTTCTCTGGCTCACAATCTTGGGCACAGTTGTTCTCTCCTCACTGTCTCTGCACTGTCATGTCAGAGCCTTTTCTTTTCCTGGGCTCCTAGACTCTCTCTCTCCCTTCCTCTCAAATCACCTCACCTCAGCCTCTCTAGCTCTTCCTGAAACTCCTTTTTCCCAGTGTCCTCTCCATCCTCTCTCTGAGTTTTCTGGAAGGACAAGTCAGCATCTCCCTATCTCCATCTTGTGGCCAAAAGGAGAAATTGCATGACAGTAGTCTTTCATTGGTCCATGACAATATGCCTGCTACAAGTGTCAACCTGAGGAGGACTGATTCGCATCTATATCAGTAGGATGAAGGAGAGGAGGGGATTTGGGAGGTGTGCTCTGAGGGGAACAGGAAAATACAGGTCTCTGGGTGGGCTCTGAGGGAGGAAGGGGCTGAAAAGAGCTCTAAGGGCTCATTCATTGCTGCCTCCTCACCACCTGAGGGCCAAACCATTACAGCAACCAAACAAGTAAAGAGCACGGAAGAGATACAGTTAAGCCCCGTACACACGATCGGAAATCCAGACAGCTAAAGTCCGATGAGAGCTTTTAGTCAGATATTCCAACCGTGTGTATGCTCCATCAGACTTTTGCTGGCGGATTTCCTGCCAGCAAAAGATTGAGAGCAGGTCCTCAATTTTTCGGTCGGAAAAAGTTCTGATCGGAAATCCTGATCGTCTGTAGCAATTCTGACGCGCACCTACGCTTGCTTGAAAACAATTCAACGCATGCTCAGAAGCATTGAACTTAATTTTCTCGGCTCGTCGTAGTGTTGTACGTCACAGCGTTCTTGACAGTCGAAAGTTCAGAAAACTTTTGTGTGACCGTGTATATGCAAGAAATGTAACTTCTTAAAACAAAAAAGAAACCAGTACTATTACAAGAAGCCTAATGGGGGATGTACTGGTTTATACCTTTATTAAAAACTAGTAGACTTCCTTTATAAATGACCCCTACAAAATTATAATCAATGGATCGTGTTTATTAAAAAGTACCTGAAAGCAAAGGTATGTGTTACCTAAAGCAGTAAGACAACTGTAACTGCCTACATTAAATAAAAAAGTGACAGCTGAAATCTGATTGGCATCTATGAGCAGTGCAAACACATTTTCTTTTAGACAGGTTTTGGTATAAAATGTAAATTTTTCTGTCCTCTCCATTTTTATTCTTACGTTTATCTCACACTAAACAGAAATTTACGATAGATTTTTCACAATAGAACTTGATTATTTGATTCAGAGCACTGGACAGTTTAAAAATGACAGTTTTCAAAAGTCTTGACCTTTGAGACTAAATAACTAATTAATCTTTCTTCCCATCAAGGAAAGTGTGAACATGAATAGGCTGTCACCAAAAAGTAAAGTGGTGTTAAATAAGTAACAAAAATCTATAATAAAATAGTGGTTTTATCTATGGGGAAAAGAAAAGCACAGATGATCTCCCACTGTCATAAGTGTAATTTCCTCCAAACAAACATGGCAAAGGCAGCATACTCAATCATCTTACACCAAATAGGGTACCAAGTCTTCATTGTTATGTATAAAAAAGCTTCAAAGTCTCTGCCATCATCCCATTAGGAGGTTAAGAATCCTGAAACTCAGTCTAGCCTTTATACAAAATCTGACAGGAAAAAACACAATTAGACATAATTGTAGCTAACCTTTCCAAATGTGCATTAATAAACAATAACTTTCTACCAGAAAACTAAGTAATTAATTGCAGTTTTAATGCTTACTATAGTACATTTTGCTAATTTAAGAAAAAGGAATTCAGTCAGTAGTAAAGGGCTAAGAAACAGGTACACTTGGGCCAAAAAAACAGATCGAAAAATGCACTTAAAGTTTTTGCCACCAGAGACCTCTTCTTCATTTCTACACACATGTATAATACACATTTTAGGCCTGAAGACTACTCAACTTCCCTGGCGGTCTGATTATCTCAGTATTTTTGAATGTCAAAGCGGTACATTGTTTAGCATGGAAATTTGCTGTTTTATATTGTAGGCCTGTAATTTTTAGGAATAAGTCGCTTAAATCTGTCCAAACAAGAGTCTAGTAGACATCCCAGGCATGATAAAGTTTGAAACACAAAATCATAAATTATAATATAACAAATAATTATAAATAATTATTAAAAAAAATAATATAATAATAATACATTTTATTCAGTAATGTAATCAAAACAAAAATAATTAAATGTGTCCAAACAAAACAAAGGTGCAATATTACTAGTCACTGTAATACTAGACACTGCATATTGGTTTAGTAAACATCCCGGGTATGAAAAATTTTGAAACATGGGGCTGCACAACGTCCAACGTCACAATCAGGACAGTGGAACCTGGTTTCCTTTCTGATTTTCTTTCTACTGTCATCTCGCTTTGAGCCACAAACCACACACACATCTTTGTAGGTACTGACTAGGGATGAGCCCAATGTTTGAGTCGAACGTAAGTTCGACTCGAACATCGGGTGTTCACCTGTTCACCAAACAGCGAACAATATGCGGTGTTCGCGGCAAATTCGAAAGCTGCCAGAACACTGGGGGGACACTAACATGAAAAATCAAAAGTGCTAGTTTTAAAGTCTTATATGCAAAGTCATTGTCATAAAAAGTGTTTGGGGACCTGGGTCCTGTCCCAGGGGACATGTATCAATGCAATTTTTTTTTTTTAAACGGCCGTTTTTTCGTGAGCAGTGATTTTTTTAATGCTTGAAGTGAAACAATAAAAATGAAATGTTCCTTTAAATTTTGTGCCTGGGGGTGTCGATAGTATGCTTGTAAAGTGGCACATTTTTCCCGTGTTTAGAACAGTACCACAGCAAAATGACATTTCTAAAGGAAAAATTGTCATTTAAAACTGATCGTGGCTGTAATGAATTGTCGGGTCTCAGCAAAAAAGATACAAATAATTGAAAAAAAGTGCATGGGATCCCCCCCCATCCATTATCAGGCCCTTTGGGTCTGGTATGAATATTAAGGGGAACCCCAAATCAAAATTAAAAAAAAATTGCATGGGGGTCCCCCTAAAATCCTTACCAGGCCCTTCGGGTCTGGTATGGATTTAAGGAGAACCCTGCGCCAAAATGAAAAAAAAAATGGCCTAGGGGTCCCCCCCAAAATCCATACCCAACCCTTATCCGAGTATGCAACCTGGCAGGCAGCAGGAAAAGAGGGGGGACGAGAGAGTGCCCCAACCTCCTGAACCGTACCAGGCCACATATCCTCAACATATATTTTCTGAATGCAGATACTCCATAGAATAAAACGTTGACTGTTTCTTTTTTTTACGTCCCACGATAATTGCGGCACAGTTTTTCAAATCTATAGTTTAAGTAATACATACATTCAACTTAATTTTAGTGCACGTGAACACAATATAGTACCCCATTTTTGGTAAAATGTAAAATAAAAAGTTGCATTGAGTAAAAAGAAAACAAATACCAAATCATGCGTCAAAATTATGCACCCGTGAACTGATAAACTACTGTACACCAAAACAAAGTATATACAGATTTGACACCAGCTATAGGCTAATACAAAAATATTTATTTATTTCAAAGAACATATATAAATGTTGAACAATTTCAGTGCAACACCCCCCCACCAAAAGCCCTCCTCCAAACCAATTTGGGTTCAGGCTTGCAACTTTTATTTAGTTATTCTCTGGAATATATACAGCTTTTGTAATCTGATAAACGACTGTACCCAGAGTTATCCATAGGTGGTGTCTTAAAAGTCTTACAGCTTAACAATTTAAGGTAAACAGTGAATGATAGCCCTTAAATTATTGCTCACACTCCAATGTGTGCGTAATACTTGATATGCATGGTGCAATTGTTGTTTTCAAACACGTGAACACTTGTGCATGTTTGCATTTGTATGTGCCTTTTCCTTTGGGAGGAGAGAAAAACAATTGGGTTTTTAGAGGTGATCAATTCTCTTCTAAAGGAGACATCAGAGGTCTAATAGACTCTTAATACTACCTCTGCACTCTGTTGAAGGTGATCAACCACAGACTGTGCTTGATCAGTTTCTTCCCGGCCATAGAGGCCAGGGGTTGACCACTCTGAATCCAGAAGTGCTGAAAATTGAGCACTTCCAGTTACATACTACCTAGGGGAGATCAGCAAATAGATGAATCTACATTTAGAAGGGATTGAGCAAAAACACTTCATCAAAAGAACGGGCAGTTGGGGAAAAGACGTAAACAAACTCCCAACTATTATAGCAACTGGTATCCTGTTTATATGCTGCCAATGTGATGGTTATGTTGGTGGCAGGGAAAGGTTTAAAACCCAGCTTTAGCCAAATCTTATTTTCTTTTGTATAGATCAGTAAGGCTGTATAGAGCAAAAAGGATTAGAGCCTCAATCATGTTTTTCACATCTCTGTGCCTATTATTGAAATCTCTTTAACATGGTGTGGCCACTTTAGCACGGTGTGGTGAACACAGAAGTTTTGAAGCACGTGGAATAAGGAACATATGATTATTGGACTTTCTGTTATTTTACTGTGATTTGTGGACAGTTGTATTTAACACTTATGGAGCTGCTTTTATAGCACAGAAAGTGTGGCTTCAATTCCCATATAGAATACATTTGCAATTATAACTATTGATCACGCATCTATTAGGTGCACTCACTTCACAGCACTAAAATTGTGGTATCAACCCCCTACAAGGTTGATATTAGAAGGTGTTATTGTACATTTCTTATAGAGTACTTATATCTGCACAAGCACTTTATATTTATAGTATTTAATAATTAAGTTATAAGTGTGAATTAATGATACATTTTGCACCTATTAACCACTAGTAATCTTTCTCACATAATTTATTTATTGATCAATTTAGGAAATATGATTAGGAGCAAGCGCTACATTTCATTGATTAATTCTTAGTATATGTAGGGACACATGATCAATGTGAGTAGCTGCTGGAGAAATCTTTTATTTTTGTACACATTCTATTTTGTTTACAACAAACAAATGGTTGTGCATAGGACAATACTTATACTAAATAAAGGTTGATATCTCTTTGATATAAAGCAGCACTCTTGGCATAATAAACACAAACTCACTTTTAAATTACATAGCAGCAACCTTTAGATACCTGCACATAGGTATATTGCCCTGGGAGTCCCAAAACCCAGAAAGGAAAAAAAAATCAATAATGTGTTAACACTCTTCTGGTCGTATGGCCCCTTTAACAAGGCATGTGCCTAATTCATAAAAACTGTGCACCAGCTTACTACTGCCACTTCTGGTATCCATCACTATAGCTGTGACAGATTCTTAAACAATTATTGCAAGTTCGCAGATAAGCAAACTGGTGGTAATTAAAACAACTATGTGAAGGTCTACAGACAGATGACAGTGCTCTGTGTAGGTCATATGTGCTCCGTCATTAAGTGACGGATTTCCAGAAAGGGATTGTGAGTTGCTAGGACAGCATTGACTGCCAGCTTCCAATAACATTCCCTGGGCCAGATCCAGCTCATCTGATCTGGGGGTGCAATATACAAAGTAAGAGGTCTTATTGTCCACAGTGTGAGGTAGATACAGGGATCTCGTATTCTCCATTCACTCAGCGTGCTTCTGTACCACGAGTCACAACCTGGAAATTATGTCTGACAATGAGTACAGAGGCAGTGCAAGAGTGAACAGGGTACGCCAGTATGTATTAAGCTGTCATTAGAACCTCTGCCTCCTTGTATCATGTGTCCCTATCAGAGTCCTTCCTTACAGTATATCAGGAGTCCTCATCAGAGTCCCTCTTTACAATAAGGGACCTTATCAGAATGCCCCCTTGCATCAGGTGTCCCCATCAGCGTGCCCCCTTTCATCAACTATCTGCATCAGAGTACCTCCTTACATCAACTATCTGTCAGTGCTGGGCTCAGCCCTTCCTTCTCAAAGCTGGCCGTTCAGCTGTCGGCTAATTGCCAGCTCCTTTCTCTCCTCAGTGACTCACCTGTTGATGATATCCTGCTCATTAGTCCTGCCTACTTAAGCCGTCCAGCCAAGATGATCTCTGCCTTCGCCTTGGTCACATCTCTAGAGACGCTCTCCTGTGTTCCTGTTAAAGACTTGCTTGGCTGACATTCCTTCTGGCTCCAGATTCTGCTTGCTGTTCTACTACGCTCATATCTGGCTCCCTGACGTTTTGGCTTGTCTGACTATCCGTTCCAGTTCCTGAACTCTGGCTATGTTTTGACTACATTTACTCTGTTTACCTTTTTATTATTATTATTATTATTATTATTATTAAACAAGTGTGATTTAACTGTACTTCTGTCTCAGTCTAATTCATGGTTTCTGACACTATCCACATCAGAGTGCCCCCCGTACATCAACTGTCCGATCAGAATGTCCCCTTACATCAACTTTCCCCATCAGAGCCCCCCCTTAGATCAATTTTCCCTATCAAAGTGCTCTTTATATCAGTTGTCCCTATAAGAGTGCCTTATGTATCAGTGAATGCACTCTTAGAGACCTGGGGAGGGGGGCAACTAAAATCTGGGGGTAAACAGCCCAATCCTGCACCCGTCTAGATCTGGCCTGGTTGGAAGTAATCAAAAGGGCAGGGATGTTGGCTTGGGTAATGACATCAAGCAGAATCCTCACAGTTTTGTTTTTACTTTCAGCTATCTGCTTGGGAATCTCTTGGCTGGCAGCTGAATGAGGCTATGAATGAATCATCTATGATAACTTTGGCTGCAAAGTCCTAGGTAGCATGAGGTTAAAAATGCACTGAGGATGGAGTCAGTGCCAACACCCCCCCTCCGTGTGACAGATTCAGGTACCTGTTACTGACACATCTGTTGTGCGGTGGAGCAAGGGAATTCTAAAGAGTGTCCAAAACATACTTAATGAATTCCCCAGAAGGTGGTTTTAGTGATGACCTCTGTTCAGCTCCCTCCTGTGATCCATTATTAGGATGTCATTGTGGTAAGTGGCCTAACACAGTGTTTCTCAACCTTTTTTCAGTGGAGGCACCCTTTAAAATTATAGACAATCCCGAGGCACCCTTTAAAATTATGGACAGTCTCAAGGCACCCCATTCTAAAATGTAAAACAAAACTATTTTAATAGCTTTACATAATGTAGCAACAGCCACACAAGTTGGACACCCAACGTTAGAGTTGATTTATCAGTATAATGGAACTGCAAGACAAGCCTCATCTACTGGAGTGGCCTGCAAGTGGTGGATAGCAGAACTGTGTGTAAATATATAGCTTAGTGGCAATAACAGGAGACCAGGCCACCCTGAGGTAGAATGGCTTTTGGGGTTGCAGGTAGAGCTTTTTGACATGGCTACCTTTATGAAATACTGCATAGCTTGCCTTGTGATTTAGTGCTGCTAGTAAATAGGTGCTGCCACTGTGGTGTGTCAGGCTAAGAAAAGGGTGCTCAAAGGCCCAGGTAAGGAAGCCCTTGAATAAGCTCCAAGGAAGGTGGTACCCTTTTGGGCATAGAAAAAAGGCCATGCAGGGAAATAAAAGGCTGGACCTCTAAGTTTAGGGTGACACTAGGTAGGAAATGCTTATCCCAAAAAAACAATTGCTCAGTATGAGGTTTAAAAGTAGTAATTTATTTTATATATTATGAATGTTTTTATTTTATTTTTATTAATTATGGTGAAGAAATAAGATACGTATTCAAGTTTTAGAGGAGATTAAATGGAAATCAGAATAAATAAAGAAGTCAGCATAATACACAATATTATTCAGTAGAAGTCTGGGACAGATGTTTTTTTGGTACACAAGGAATGTAAACCATCATTTGGCTTCAGAAATATAAAATGAAAGATAAAATGTATATATGCATGCCTAGAGTGAGGAAAGTTGTTTTTTTTTTTATATCTATGTACATATGTTTGCATGCACTCACAGGATGGGGAAGATTAGATCAAGAAATAGTTTATAAGAGACTAGAAGACACATAATAAACTCCCTTGATATGATGTAAAAAAAATAATGGGCAAGTGGGTTTCACCTATTAGACGCCAAGCAGCCAGCAAGTAGAACAAACAACAAAAAAAAAAACATAATAATTCTGCCCAGAAAAGTAAACAATAAATTGGGAAATGAAAAACAGGGCATGGGAATAGTACAGCAGGAATTGGAACATAGGATGGGAAAAAAAGTTCACAGGTGAAAAAAAGAATGGAAGCAAATTAATAAGAGTAAGGAAGAGAATACTGGGAGAAGATGGTAGTTGCGCTGTGATGAAGGGGGGGGGGGGGAGCTACAAAGATGACTAAAGTGGCAAAGTGAACTAAAAAAGCAGAAACGGGCCAATGCATGAATGGATCCTACATGCTAAAAGAACATGGTGGGGATGCAGTGCAGTGCAACGTAGCTAATCAACATGGCTATAATGTTGCGGGCAGACAAAGCCTAATATATAAAGGTAATTGTGAAACAGTGACTGCTTGAATATAGCAAAGCAAAATTGCATATACTAACACAAATAGGATGAATAATGACACAATGCAAAAAAATATATAATGCAAGAAAAATATATGTGGGCTAGTGCCCCATTAGCAAAAACGTGCCAAATCCTGGTGAACTACAAGTGACAAATCCCTAGGGCTAACATGAATATTAGTTCTATCATCCAGTCCAAAAAACAAAAACTCGTGATGAGAAACACAAAACAATTCCAATCGTGAAGGGAAGGGGGATCTTCAGTGAGGACACCTCTGTGTTTGCAAGCCGCTTACCTTACAGCTGTAAGGTGTACAGCCTGTGTTGCAAATGACCCGCAGGTGTAGACGTTCCGTGTATAAGGTAGTGACATTGATGAACATGCCAAGCAAAATATAAGAAAATAAAAAATATACAGCATGTAAAATAACTCTGCGACGACCACAGTGGAGGGGGGGCAAGACACACACGGGGGAAGGTTGCACTCACTTTCATGAAGTGAGTGTGGGCATCAATCCACGAGCGCCGAGCTCGTATGCCTACAGGGGTATCACCAATCTGGAATCTGTCCCCATGCCTGGAAACTGGAATATGTCCCTGTGCCTCTCTCCTCAGTGTTCGTCAGGTAGAGTAGTGATGTACAGTGTGAGGTGATGTACAGTGTGAGGGGGAAAGAGACGCACATAGCGTGATCCCATATAAAAGGTATATTTATTTAATAAAACAAGTTCAATCAACTTACATTTAAAACAATCCTGCAGTGTGTAGTAACTACGAGCGCCAAGCTCGTTTCCTGTTGTTTGTCAAACAACAAGAGACGAGCTCGGCGCTCGTAGTTACTACACACTGCAGCATTGTTTTAAATGTAAGTTGATTGAACTTGTTTTATTAAATAAATATACCTTTTTTATGGGATCACGCTATGTGCGTCTCTTTCCCCCTCACACTGTACATCACTACTCTACCTGACGAACACTGAGGAGAGAGGCACGGGGACATATTCCAGTTTCCAGGCACGGGGACAGATTCCAGATTGGTGATACTCCTGGAGGCATACGAGCTCGGCGCTCGTGGATTGATGCCCACACTCACTTCATGAAAGTGAGTGCAACCTTCCCCCGTGTGTGTGTCTTGCCCCCCCTCCCCTGTGGTCGTCGCAGAGTTATTTTACATGCTGTATATTTTTTATTTTTTATATTTTGCTTGGCATGTTCATCATTGTCACTACCTTATACACGGAACGTCTACACCTGCGGGTCATTTGCAACACAGGCTGTACACCTTACAGCTGTAAGGTAAGCGGCTTGCAAACACAGAGTTGTCCTCACTGAAGATCCCCCTTCCCTTCACGATTGGAATTGTTTTGTGTTTCTCATCACGAGTTTTTGTTTTTTGGACTGGATGATAGAACTAATATTCATGTTAGCCCTAGGGATTTGTCACTTGTAGTTCACCAGGATTTGGCACGTTTTTGCTAATGGGGCACTAGCCCACATATATTTTTCTTGCATTATATATTTTTTTGCATTGTGTCATTATTCATCCTATTTGTGTTAGTATATGCAATTTTGCTTTGCTATATTCAAGCAGTCACTGTTTCACAATTACCTTTATATATTAGGCTTTGCCTGCCCGCAACATTATAGCCATGTTGATTAGCTACGTTGCACTGCACTGCATCCCCACCATGTTCTTTTAGCATGTAGGATCCATTCATGCATTGGCCCGTTTCTGCTTTTTTAGTTCACTTTGCCACTTTAGTCATCTTTGTAGCTTCCCCCCCCCCCCCTTCATCACAGTGCAACTACCATCTTCTCCCACTTTTGTCTCATTTGTCCTGCCTTGGATCAGTACTTAGGTGTTGCAGCAGTGTCCTTTTAGCGTAGCCCCCCCCCCCCCCCCCCCCCCCCCCCCCCGACAGCGCAGGAGTTTCCACTTTCACAAGGAAGAGAATACTGATATGATGGAGAATGCCAAGTGATAATGGTAACAGAGAAAACTGACAAATGAAAAGTTTGAATAGATGAACATAAACAAATCTAGAGGAACAGGGAGAAGCAAAAAGATAAAAAAAACATTTTATAATGAGGAAAGGGAAAAGAGAAGGGTTTTCTAATAAAGAGTGGACTTTTGCAGATAAACACTGTATCCATAAATGAAAAAAAAGAAACTCTGGAAATAAGTTTGAAAGGACGCTATAAAAAAAAAAAAAAAAAAAAAAAAACTGAAGTGAGAGTCGGTGATAGGAAATTAAAGCTTATTCATATACATTATATCACAAAAGTGAGTACACCCCGCCAGGGCCTTGGATGGTATTCTGCCTTTGATCGTCGGACCTGTAGGCAAATCTTCCCTTCACGATGTCCCAACAGTCCCACTCAAAGATAATAAAGATGCTCCACATGGCATAAAATTCAACGATTTATTTTGAAAACCACATATGCACAGATCATAGTAAAATGCCGGCCGGCATAAACAAACACATAATCACCCGAGCTTCCGGGACTCGTAAGACAGCGATGATGTCAGCACGTTGTCCGCCCTATGTATTTCGTGTTAAATTAGTGCGACTCTGATCTATACTACTACAGTTCTGAGTAGAACCTGTCCTGCTAAACTGCTGTATGGTCTTGGCCACCATGCTGCAGCTCAGTTTCAGGGTCTTGGCAATCTTCTTATAGCCTAGGCCATCTTTATGTAGAGCAACAATTCTTTTTTGCAGATCCTCAGTGAGTTCTTTGCCATGAGGTGCCACGTTGAGCTTCCAGTGACCAGTATGAGAGAGTGAGAGCGATAACACCAAAATGAACACAACTGCTCCCCATTCACACCTAAGACCTTGTAACACTAATGGAACAAAAACAATTAAAGCTGACCTCCAGGCCAGAAGCTAAAAACACAGATCAAATACATATACAGGCAGTCCCCGGGTTACAAACAAGATAGGGTCTGTAGGTTTGTTCTTAAGTTGAATCTGTTTGTAAGTCAGAACAGGTACATTTTTTTAGTGTAGGTCTAGACAAAAAAACAATTTTTAAGCTTTGTGGATAGCATAGGGAAGGTTTAACACCTCTGTAATGTTTGTTTTGTTGTCTGCGCCCCTGTTCAGAAGATTTCACCTCACTTCCTGTCCCAATGACAGTTGGATTGTTGTTAAAACAAGCCTTGGTGATAAAACATCAGTGGAGGTACTTTTTTCCCATAATAATACAGGAGTGAATTTCCCTTCCTAGGGGTAGATTTCCTCTCACTTCCTGTTATCTCCCTCCATTTGTAAGTAGGAGTCATTTGTAAGTCCAATGTTTATAGCTAGGGGACCGCCTGTATGTGAACTGTTTTACCTGTCAAAAGATTTGTATTTCTGTACATCCTGCCCGAAGGTTCACCTACAATATCCCTAGCACAGCCAAGTTGGAGACCTAACCTTTTTTTCCATTGCATTTAGGCAGAACTTGGCAAGTTTTCTTTGTGTACACTGCCAGCAGTAAGTACACAGTGCATAATACAGAATCTGCACATGCCAGGCTTCTTTAATATGCTGAGAGTGGAGTAGATTGCTAGCTATAAGCAATAGTAGCATGCATGAGCAATTGAGCATTACTGGTCAAACAATAGTCAAAGAAGGAGGTGGCTGGATGCTGGGGAAGGTGTCCTACTGACACCAAAACTGGGGGAAGGTGTTGCACTGACACCAAACCTGTGTAAGGGTGGCCCACTGACTCCAATGGCAAGGTGGAGGGCAAAAAATGTTAAACATGGCCCTTTAAAAATAAAAATAAAAAATAAAAGTCCTCCACCTGCCCGGACGATACCATTTAATACATACATCCTCATTTATGCATTAGCCCTGGTGATTGACTGTTGACTGTTACCCCTACTTTCTACAACAAACTAAATGGCCAAGACTACCCCCCCACACAACCTCACCCCACTTTAAGGACCCAACCCATCCTTACTTACTCAGATATAGACAGATATATACATGTAAACCAAGAGCTACCTCTACAAAAAGCCCCACACCTCTTAGTCTGTGATTAGGGTGACTGCCTGTTTATGTCTACTCGCAGACCTCTGGTGACTGTGGGGATTCTTGCAATTTTGGTTATTTTATCTGTTTTGCTATGTTCTCAAAAGTAAGGTTACACCAATTCTGTATATGTTCATGATGTTCAATCACCTTCTGTTTGTATAGAAATTGTGTATTAACAATTTATTCTTAATAAAAACTTCAAATGGAAAAAAAAAGTCCTTAAATGCACTGTGTTAGGGTGGCAGACACAGTGCACTATGGGAAGCGCCACGTCTATGCAATCACGAGATTGCAGATGAGGCGCTTCATTGGCGGAGTTTGGAGCTGCTTCGCGGCGCAATTCATCGTGCCAAGCAGCATCTGCCCGGCGCCCGGCCAGGTGCTTTGTTCTCAGTGTGAGAACAAAATCACTTCCGGCGCCAAGCGGGCTACAAAAAGATGGCCGCCACCTAATCCCCTTGTGTTCAGTGGAGAGGAGAGGCCCCTCTCCACTGAACACACGGAGAAGGATAGGAAGTAGCTGAAGGGGAGAGACAGAGGCGATATGAAGGAGGGCTGTGCTGCTGGGGACACAGATGTAAGGAGGGGCTCTGCTGGGGACACAGATGTAAGGAGGGGCTCCACTGGGGACACAGATGTATGGAGGGGCTCCGCTGGGGACATAGAGGTAAGGAGGGGCACCGCTGGGGACACTGATGTAAGGAGGGGCTTCGCTGGGGACACAGATCTAAGGAGGGGCTCTGCTGATGGGGACACAGATGTAAGAAGGGGCTCCGCTGGGGACACAGATGTGAGGAGGGGCTCCGCTGGGGATACAGATGTATGGAGGGGCTTTGCTGTGGACACAGGTGTAAGGAGGGACTCCGCTGGTGACACAGATGTAAGGAGGGGCTCCGCTGATGGGGACACTGATGTAAGGAGGGGCTCTGCTGATGGGCACACAGATGTAAGGAGGGGCTCTGCTGGGGACACAGATGTATGGAGGGGCTCCGCTGGGGACACAGATGTAAGGAGGGGCTCTACTGATGGGGACACTGATGTAAGGAGGGACTCCGCTGATGGGGACACAGATGTAAGGAGGGGCTCTGCTGGGGACACTGATGTGAGGAGGGGCTCCACTGGGGACACAGATGTAAGGAGGGGCTCCGCTGGGGACACAGATGTAAGGAGCGGCTCTTCTGGGGACACAGATGTAAGGAGGGGCTCTGCTGTGGACACAGATGTAAGGAGGGGCTCTGCTGGGGACACAGATGTATAGAGGGGCTCCGCTGGGGACACAGATGTAAGGAGGGTCTCCGCTGTGTAAGGAGAGGCTCCGCTGAGGACACAGATGTATGGAGGGGTTCCGCCGGGGACACAGATGTAAGGAGGGGCTCCGCTGGGGACACTGATGTAAGGAGGGGCTCTGCTGAGGAGACGGATGTAAGGAGGGGCTCCGCTGGTGACACAGATGTAAGGAGGGGCTCCACTGGGGACACAGATGTAAGGAGCTGCTCCGCTGGGAACACAGATGTAAGGATGAGCTCCGCTGATGGGGACACAGATGTGAGGAGGGGCTCTGCTAGGGACACAGATGTAAGGAGGGACGCCGCTGGGGACACAGATGTAAGGAGGGGCTCTGCTGATGGGGACACTGATGTAAGGAGGGACTCCGATGATGGGGACACAGATGTAAGGAGGGGCTCCGCTGGGGACACAGATGTAAGGAGGGGCTCTGCTGGGGACACAGATGTGAAGAGGGGCTCCGCTGGGGACACAGATGTAAGGAGGGGTTCTGCTGGGGACACAGATGTGAGGAGGAGCTCCGCTGGGGACACAGATGTAAGGAGGGACTCCACTGGGTACACAGATGTAAGGAGGGACTCTGCTGGGGACACTGATGTAAGGAGGGACTCTGCTGGGGACACAGCTGTAAGGAGGGGCTCTGCTGATGGGGACTCGGATGTAAGGAGGGACTCTGCTGATGGGAACACAGATGTAAGGAGGGACTCTGCTGGGGACACTGATGTAAGAAGGGACTCTGCTGGGGGCACCTGATGTAAGGAGGGACTCTGCTGGGGGCACCTGATGTAAGGAGGAACTCTGTTGGGGACACCTAATGTAATTAGGGACTCCGCTGGGGACACAGATGTAAGGAGGGTCTCCGCTGTGTAAGGAGAGGCTCCGCTGAGGACACAGATGTATGGAGGGGTTCCGCTGGGGACACAGATGTAAGGAGGGGCTCCGCTGGGGACACTGATGTAAGGAGGGCCTCTGCTGAGGAGACGGATGTAAGGAGGGGCTCCGCTGGGGACACAGATGTAAGGAGGGGCTCCACTGGGGACACAGATGTAAGGAGCTGCTCCGCTGGGGACACAGATGTAAGGATGAGCTCCGCTGATGGGGACACAGATGTGAGGAGGGGCTCTGCTAGGGACACAGATGTAAGGAGGGACGCCGCTGGGGACACAGATGTAAGGAGGGGCTCTGCTGATGGGGACACTGATGTAAGGAGGGACTCCGATGATGGGGACACAGATGTAAGGAGGGGCTCCGCTGGGGACACAGATGTAAGGAGGGGCTCTGCTGGGGACACAGATGTGAAGAGGGGCTCCGCTGGGGACACAGATGTAAGGAGGGACTCTGCTGGGGACACTGATGTAAGGAGGGACTCTGCTGGGGACACAGCTGTAAGGAGGGGCTCTGCTGATGGGGACTCGGATGTAAGGAGGGACTCTGCTGATGGGAACACAGATGTAAGGAGGGACTCTGCTGGGGACACTGATGTAAGAAGGGACTCTGCTGGGGGCACCTGATGTAAGGAGGGACTCTGCTGGGGGCACCTGATGTAAGGAGGGACTCTGCTGGGGGCACCTGATGTAAGGAGGAACTCTGTTGGGGACACCTGATGTAAGGAGGGACTCCGCTGGGGACACAGATGTAAGGAGGGTCTCCGCTGTGTAAGGAGAGGCTCCGCTGAGGACACAGATGTATGGAGGGGTTCCGCTGGGGACACAGATGTAAGGAGGGGCTCCGCTGGGGACACTGATGTAAGGAGGGCCTCTGCTGAGGAGACGGATGTAAGGAGGGGCTCTGCTGGGGACACAGATGTAAGGAGGGGCTCCACTGGGGACACAGATGTAAGGAGCTGCTCCGCTGGGGACACAGATGTAAGGATGAGCTCCGCTGATGGGGACACAGATGTGAGGAGGGGCTCTGCTAGGGACACAGATGTAAGGAGGGACGCCGCTGGGGACACAGATGTAAGGAGGGGCTCTGCTGATGGGGACACTGATGTAAGGAGGGACTCCGATGATGGGGACACAGATGTAAGGAGGGGCTCCGCTGGGGACACAGATGTAAGGAGGGGCTCTGCTGGGGACACAGATGTGAAGAGGGGCTCCGCTGGGGACACAGATGTAAGGAGGGGTTCTGCTGGGGACACCGATGTGAGGAGGAGCTCCGCTGGGGACACAGATGTAAGGAGGGACTCCACTGGGTACACAGATGTAAGGAGGGACTCTGCTGGGGACACTGATGTCAGGAGGGACTCTGCTGGGGACACAGCTGTAAGGAGGGGCTCTGCTGATGGGGACTCGGATGTAAGGAGGGACTCTGCTGATGGGAACACAGATGTAAGGAGGGACTCTGCTGGGGACACTGATGTAAGAAGGGACTCTGCTGGGGGCACCTGATGTAAGGAGGGACTCTGCTGGGGGCACCTGATGTAAGGAGGAACTCTGTTGGGGACACCTGATGTAAGGAGGGACTCTGCTGGGGGGCACCTGATGTAAGGAGGGACTCTGCTGTTGGCACCTGATGTAAGGAGGGACTCCGCGGGGAGCACATGATGTAAGGACAGATTCCGCTGGGGGCACCTGATGTAAGGATGGATTCTGCTGGGGGCACCTGATGTAAGGATGGACTCCGCTGGTGACACCTGATGTAAGGACGGATTCCGCTGGGGGCACCTGATGTAAGGACGGACTCCACTGGGGCACCTGATGTAAGGATGGACTCCACTGGGGGCACCTGATGTAAGGATGGACTCCGCTGAGGACACCTGATGGCATCTGGTGGCAGGCGACGTGGCAGGTCACATACTCAGGGCTCCCACTGATTTTGCATTATGGTGAGTTGAATGATTTCATTTTATATTACAATGTAATAATAGAAATAATGTGCTTCAATCATCCTGACACCATAACAACCATGGTGCTGGGATGATTGAAGCGCTAACACCAGGTGTTTGGAGAATCTTTATCTGCTGATTGTTAAACTTTCTAGAATACACATATTTCTATTGTTGTGTAGGATCTGGGCCTGCTGTCCCTCCCTCTCCCTCCATCCCTCATTCATCTCAGATGCTAACCACACCCCCTTAGAGCCACCCCACTTAAGCCACGCCCACTATTTCGCTGAAGCCAATCCGTTTTCACCAAGTGGGAGGGGTCAAAAAGGAAGGGCGTGGTCTGGCCCCCCCATCCTAAAACTTCACCAGCCCCCACTGGTGGGGGGAATTCCCCACTGACAAATATGTTGAGATGTTTCTGACATCATTGCTGGGGGACTGTTCCCCAATGCCAGGGAATTCTTTCTCCCCCCAACCACTGACCCCAGAGCATTTTTATTTCCATTGATCCCATACACTGGGGCATTTTTTCTCTCAATGACCACCATCACTGGACCATTATCCTGTCACTGACCACCAATGTTTGGTTATCTTTGCCCCAATGACCACCAATCCTGGGGCAAATGGTCCAACCATTGATCACTGCACTCTGTGCTATTTATTACAAGTACCATATACTGTACTTCTGATTGCTGCACGCTATAAACCAAGGTTTATAGCATGCAGCTGTACTTCTGTACTTCTGATTGCTGCACTGACCACCAATGTTTTGGTTATCTTTGCCCCAATGACCACCAATCCTGGGGCAAATGGTCCAACCATTGATCACTGCACTCTGTTTTATTTATTACAAGTACCATATACTGTACTTCTGATTGCTGCACGCTATAAACCAAGGTTTATAGCGTGCAGCTGTACTTCTGTAATTCTGATTGCTGCACTCTATAAACCAAGGTATAGATTTCATAGTCCTGACCCCTGTACTTTATGCACTGTTTTGTACATTACATACTCCTGACCCCTGCATTCTATCTTATGTATTATACTGTCCTGATTGCTGTACTTTGTAAGCTGTGCTATACATTATATGAGCTCCTTCAAAATGTATACTCTTTCTATAGTTTTGTTTGCTAAATAGTTCCCAAACTTTTCTATTCAGTTCTTCTTCAACCACTTCAGCCCCGGAAGGTTTTACCCCCTTCATGACCAGGCCACGTTTTGCAATATGGCACTGCGTTGCTTTAACTGACAATTGCGAGGTTGTACAAATGACACTGTACAAATAAGGGGTTAACATCAGGGGCAATCAAAGGGTTAAATGTGTCCCTAGGGGGTGCTTTCTATTTGTGGGGGATGTGCTTTGACTAGGCAAAAACAGAGATCCGTGTTTCTGCTTAGCAGAAACACAAGATCTCCAATTTCTCCTCTGTCAGAACAGCGGTCCACCTTGTTTACATAGGCAGACCGCCATTCTGCCTCTCCTGAGAACAATTGGTGGGTCCTGGAAGGTTTTACCCCCTTCATGACTAGGCCATGTTTTGTGATATGGCACTGCATTGATTTAACTGGCAATTGCGCGGTCATGCGACACTGTACCCAAATAAAATTGATGTCCTTTTTTTTACAACAAATAGAGCTTTCTTTTGGTGGTATTTGATCACCCCTGTGTTTTTTATTTTTTGTGCTATAAACAAAAAAAGACAATTTTGAAAAAAAAACAATATTTTTTACTTTTTGCTATAAAACATATCCAATAAAAAATGTAAAAAATCAAATTTCTTCATCAATTTAGGCCAGTATGTATTCTGCTACATATAATTGGTATAAAAAAAAACAATAAGCTTAGATTTATTTGTTTTCGCAAAAGTTGTAGCGTCTACAAACTATGGGATTTAGTTATGGAATTTTTTTTTGTTTACTAGTAATGGTGGTAATCAGCAATTTTTAGTGGGACTGCAACATTGCGGCGGACAAATCTGACAATAAGTGACACTTTTTGGCAACCAGTGACACCAATACAGTGATAAGTGTTAAAAAAAATGCACTGTCACTGTACAAATGACACTGGCAGAGAAGGGGTTAACATCTGGGGCAATCAAAGGGTTAAGTGTGTCCCTAGGTGGTGCTTTCTATTTGTTGGGGATGTGCTTTGACTAGGGGAAAACAGAGATCTGTGTTCTCCGCCTGCTTAGAAACACAAGAGCTCCATTTTCTCCTCTGTCAGAATGGCAGTCTGCCTTGTTATAAATTTAAAGCAAAAACAGTGCAGCGCTGGACAAGTATGGCAAGTGAAAAAGAATTGTGAAAAAATTGGTTCAAAAAGTTGAATATAAACTAAACAACAATACTAAATGACAATAAATAATCGTGACTAATAGATAAGCATCCAATCAAAGTCCATAGGTGATAAGAAACCAATGCAATAAAAGCAAATAAAAGTTCTAAATATGGTGTAGGTGAAATCCAGAGATTATTCCATATGGATATCTTGATCCATAATCCACCGTCAGTGCTGCCCACCACCTGGTGATAAAGTAGTAAAGGCTTACCAGAGAGCCTGCGACCACCCTTATTCAGGGGGGTCAAAACAGGCTTAGTAGAGAGAGATGTGAGATGGACTTCAAGGGATGTCCCATAAGAGACTCTGTAGGGAATCTCTCCAGTTTCCTTCCTGGGCAGCTCCACAGCAACATCAGGGCGCCAATCCAGAAGATGTAGTCCCAAGGATGCTTTTTTCTTTAAATTCATTTCTTGTGCCCTTGTATTGGGGTTATAGTGTCCAGCAGCAGGACCTCCTTCACGGTCACTTTATTATAATTCATTTTTCATATATATAATTTTTTTGAGCACCTAGCGCAATTCTTTCTTCTTTTGCCTTGTTATAAAGGCAGACCGCCGTTCTGCCTCTTCTGAGAACAATTGGCAGGTCCCCGTGGACTTGGCGTTCGCCGGACCTGCTGATTGACTTCTGCTATGTCCAATCACAGCGGAAGCAGATTGCTGGCGGCGGGCACGTGCCCCAGACCCAGTGCACGAAATCACATACAAGTAAGTGATTTTGTACAGGAGGGTCGCCTTGCCGCAGCATATTTGCGTGGGGCGGTCCAGAAGTGGGTAAGGTGGTTGCAAACCCTTCCATATACCCAGTGATGTGACTGGCTCTTAACTGTGACAAGTACACACTATAGAGAGATATGCTTTGTTCACATTTCATGTCTGAGGTTTACAACCCCTTTAGGGTAGACTTAAATTAAGTGTTAGCTTTATGTACATATTCTGTGCTGAAAAGCTACAACAGCTCAGTAGGAGTCGAATAGCAGATAGTAATTTAAAAGTGATCCTGCAAGTAGCATTTAGCCCAGGTTCACACTGAGCTGCGGGAATTAAGTCATTTCACTCCCGCATGTCAGTCCCGATTTCAGCGGCGATTTCACAGACATCTGTGCGGGTTTCTGCACAGATGTCAATGGAAATTGCAACCTAAAATCGCAAAAAGTAGTACAGAAACTACTTTTTGAAATCGGTGCAGCGCCGTGACGTCAGAAGGGGGCGGGGTTACGTAACGAATGACCCGCCCCCCTCTGACGTCACGGGGAATGCCCCAGGGAAGTCCCCATCAAGTCCCCATGCATCAGAGGGGGGCGGAGTCACCAGGTGACTCCCCCCCCCCCGTTATTTAAGAACCGTCAGAAGAGGAGAAGCGTCACACAGCGGGAGACTCCCTCCATGTCATCATGGATGCGGAGCAGCCCGAGGAGAACAAGGGAAGAAGACGCCGCGGAGGAAGATGCCGGACGAGAACACCGGAGGAAGAACCAGAAGAACCAGAAGAAGAAGATGGAGGAAGAAACCAAAGGAAGATAGAAGATAGAAGAAAGAAGATAGAAGATAGAAGAAAGAAGAAGCATTTAAATAAAGGAATTGTCAAAAACTGTCTCTTGTCATTTTTAACATGTTTGACAGTTTTTTTGTGAAATGGTAGGGGTACTTTTGTACCCCCTTACCATTTCACACAGGGGGGAGGGCCAGGATCTGGGGGTCCCCTTGTTAAAGGGGGCTTCCAGATTCCGCTAAGCCCCCATCTGCAGACCCCCACAACCACCGGGCAAGGGTTGGGGGGATGAGGCCCTTGTCCCGATCAACATGGGGACAAGGTGTTTTGGGGGGCTACCCCAAAGCACTCTCCCAATGTTGAGGGCATGTGGCCTGGTACGGTTCAGGAGGGGGGGGCGCTCTCTCGTCCCCCCCCTCTTTTCCTGCGGCCTGTCAGGTAGCGCGCTCGGATAAGGGTCTGGTATGGATTTTTTTCTAAACACGGGACCCCTTCCCACCTTTACAGGCATACTATCGACACCCCCCAAGTATGAAATTTAAAGGAATATTACACTTTTATTGTTTCACTTTAAGCATTATTAAAATCACTGCTCCCGAAAAAACGACCGTTTTTAAAACTTTTTTTTGCATTATTCCATGTGCCTGGGGCAGGACCCAGGTCCCCAAACACTCTTTATGACAATAACTTGCATATAAGCCTTTAAAATTAGCACTTTTGATTATTCATGTTCGTGTCCCATAGACTTTAATGGTGTTTGCGTGTTCGAACAAATTTTTGCCTGTTCGCAAGTTCTGGTGCGAACCGAACAGGGGGGTGTTTGGCTCATCCCTAGTGCCGACAGGGAGAACTTAAAATCTGGCCAAGATTGGAGCAAGCGCAGAGTGGGGAGTTACTGTATAGGGCCCCTTGGTGTTTCAAGGACATGGCATCTAAAACTAAGACACACCCAACAATAGGACCTACCCTCCATGTTAGTTATAACCTCTTATTTAAGGGTAAGTTATCAACACAGGAATCACCCTTAGTAGCTATATTGGGGAATCCGCAATTCATATTAGGAACACAAAAAGGACCTTTTGACGTCCTAATCAAACGGGGACTGTATCAGGCATCGCATTTTTTGAGATCTGGCAGATGGCCAACAGTGCAGGAATTGGTAGAAATGGCCCCTTCCAATTCGATTTTTGGTCGGCGGTACAAATACGACATTATCTATGTACTAGGGTACTGCTAAGATCGGAATCTGTTACCATTCGAGAAATATTGTATGGAGACTGAACCAATAAAGCATGCTGTCTCCAGAATGTACGCGATGTTGATTAAACCATCGGAGAGCTATCAGTTACCTTTCCTCCGGAAATGGGAAACAGATTTGGGGAGGACCTTTTCAGAGGAACAAAAAACTAATACAATACATTCAATATTTAAGACAGCAATATGTATCAAAATACAGGAAACTTATTATATAATTATTTCACAATGGTACAGAACCCCAGATAAACTTTAAAAATGTTTCCCGAATGCATCAGATAGATGCTGGCGATGCCAGATAGAACAGGGGACTTTGTTACATGTTTTTTGGTCTTGCCCCAGAGTGAGGATATTTTGGAGGGAGGTCCAGGAGATAATTAAAAAATTTAGCGATGTGGAAATACAGGAAGACACAGCTTTTTTCCTTTTGCACCTGTCAGAGATTCCGGGGAAAATATATAGGAACTCTATTTTGTGTCATTTGGTGAATGCAGCTAAAGCATGCATTCCGCTTAAGTGGAAACAGTTAACAACCTCCTACAGTGAGTATGTGGCTTAGGAAAGTAGAGGAAGTAAACAGGATGGAAGATCTAGTCTGAACAACTAGAAAAAAAAGGGAAATTTATTTAAAAAGGTGGTCACCATGGAACTGTTTTATTTCTTCAGAGGAAGGGAAAAAACAAATTGATACAAATTAAAGAGGAGGAGGGGTGGTGGGGGGAAGGAGAGGGAGAGAGGAGGGAAGGGGGGAAAGAGGGAAATTAAATGGGTTTTTTTTTTTGGTTTTGGGAGGGGGGTAAGGAAAGGAGGGGGGAATGGACTATAAATAGAAACTGCAGTCGGAATACTGAGAGGTAGTTGGAGTATTATGGCTGGGTCTGGGGGAAGCGCCCCCCCCTCCTGACGTGGCAAGGAGTAACAACATGGAGGGCGGAAATGAGAGAGGAAGATTTTTCTTCTTATTTCTTTGTCTTCTTTGCCTCTTTTGTGGCGTCTTTATGTTTATTTGGGTTCATTCTTTTATCCATATTTATTGGATAATATATTAGAAACAGACAGGAGCAGATGGAATGGAATGTAACAAGTTATTATCACGTTTTTGTTTTGTTTTTTATTTCTTGTCTGGCTGTATGTGCAGAAATGGAATGTAATATACAGAAGGATTGTTCATTTTTCTCCTGTTATAAAAAGAAAAATAAATAAATTATAAAAAAAAAAAAAAAAAATCAAAAGTGCCTATTTTGAAGGCTTATATGCAAGTAATTGGGCATACAATGGTTATAGGGGTCCGGGTCCTGCTCTGGGGGACATGTATCAATAAGAAAAAGTTTGTGAAAAACGTAATTTTTAAATGAGCAGTGATTTTTTTTATTTTTAAAGTGAATGTCTAAAAATGAAAATTTCCTTCCAAGTTAGTGCCTGGGGAGTCTACCTGTAAAGTGGCAGATCTGTACCATGTCTAGAATCTGCTGCAGCAATAATTGCATTCAGGGCCGTCTTTAATTTTGATTGGGCCCTGGGCAAACATTTTCTTGCCCCCCCCCCCTCCATTCTGAGACAAACAAAAAATAGCAGGTAGACTCAAAATCAGTTTACTGCAGCAGATCACGATTGCGATTGCAATTGTTTGCCAGAGGTTACAGCCTATCCTTACTGCTCACTGGCTGTTTTCTAGAGATTACAACACATAATTTCTGCTTGCCAATTGGTTGCTAGAGGTTAATGTACATTATTAGCGCTCACTAATTAGTTGCTAAGGGTTACAGCACATCATTACCACTTACTGATTGGTTGCTAGAGATTAAAGCAGATCACTACTGTTCGCTGATTGGTTGCTAGAGGTTAATGCACGTCATTACCTCTCACTGAGCAGTGGAGCAATCCCAAATAATTGAGCAAGTAAAGGGGCACATTAATACACATACTACAGGAGAGTGTCAGAGAGTGCAGACATACTGCAGGAGACAATCAGAGACTGCGGACATACTGCAGGATATTACCAGAGACTGCGGACATACTGCAGGAGACAATCAGAGACTGCGGACATACTGCAGGAGACAATCAGAGACTGCGGAGATACTGCAGGAGACAATCAGAGACTGCGGACATACTGCAGGAGATTACCAGAGACTGCGGACATACTGCAGGAGACAATCAGAGACTGCAGACATTATAGAGGAGATGGTCAGAGAACTTTCAGCAATGCACAGCTTTACAGTTGAATAACACAGCTCAGGGTTTAAACATTCAGGCATTTTATGGGTGTAAGGACATACCTGGCCAGCCAAACTAACTACATACATTCAGGTGTGTGGGCGGGGCTTCCACTCTCTGCTCTCACTACAACAGCTGGAAACTCCACTGACGCTTTGTTGGGGGGCCCACGTCACCTGTGAATTGGGGCCCCGATGACGGCTTTGCAGAGCGCACAGAGGACATGGAGGATATAGCCAACTGAGAGGGGCGGGGCGGGGAGCTCCACTGACGCTCTGACCCCGCCCACATGCAGCCTGTGTACTCGGAATAGAGCGTCTGTAGTGAGAGCCAGTGATCGGAGTGGGAGTGTCATTGGAGCTCCCCCCGGACCTCTGTATTCACCAGCCAGTATAGAGGGGGCGGGGCCGGGAGCTCCACTGACGCTCCCACTCCGATAACTGGCTCTCACTACAGACGCTCTTTTCCGAGTATACAGGCTGCACATAGGCGGGGTCAGAGTGACAGTGGAGCTCCCGGCCCCGTCCCCTCTCAGCTGGCTAGCGCGGAATACATCCTCCCGTGTCCTGTGTGCTCTCTGCAAAGCTGTCATCTGGGCCCCAATTCACGGCTAGCGTGGGCCCCCCAACAAAGATTGGGCCCAGGGCAAGTGCCCGTTTTCCCTGCGCTAAAGACGGCCCTGATTGCATTTATAAAGCCACAAAAAATTTAATTTTCCCTGCAAGCTGCCTTTATTTTGTTCAGCAACACCTGGGGAGCCAGTGTGTATGATGAGGACACAATGTAGTGCACTGGGAACAAGATTAAAGATTTTTTGGATACATTCTGGTGTCACTTTGACTTTGTATAGAAGGAACGTGTGCAGAAAAATGTGTCTAATGCCCCGTACACACAATCTGATTTTCTGACAACAAAACCGTGGATTTTTTTCTGAAGGATGTTGGCTCAAACTTGTCTTGCATTCACATGGTCACACAAATATTGTTGGAGATTCCGAACGTCAACAACGTACGACGGGACTATAAAAAGAAAGTTCAATAGCCAGTGCGCCACCCTTTGGGCTCCTTCTGCTAATCTCGTGTTTATCTCGTGTTAGTAGAAGTTTGGTGAGAGTCGATTCGCGCTTTTCAGCCTCGTGCTTTTCAGTTTGTTTCTGCTTGTCAGTTTGTGCTTGTGGGTTTGTATCTGTTCTTCAGTGCGTGTTGTCGGTTCATTACTGTCTTGCAGTGCGTTCTATTTAATAGTTTGCTTCTGTTTTTCAGTGCATTCTTGTCTGCTCGTTTCTAAATTTTCTTCTCTGGTTCTTTCTGATTTTCAGTGCGTTCTGACCAGCCGACCGTTTTCAAGCCATGTTGCAGGTACGTTCTTGTCCTAGAGTTCGAGGCTTGGTGTTGGAGTTCTTGCTTTGACCCAAGTCCAGTCCATGAATAGGTTGAGGAGGAGTTCATGGACAAAGAATTGGTTGCTCCAGCATGACCAATTCTCGCACATGCCTTTGTTGCGGGAGATCCAGGAGAATAATCCTGATGATTTCCGGAATTATCTCCGGATGACGGAGCCCTTTTTTTCACTGTCTGTTGGCTTTGCTGTCCCCTTATATTACCAAGCAGGACACCTGCATGCGGCAAGCCATCACACCCGAGCAGAGGCTAGTCGCCATGTTGTGGTACTTGGCGACAGGGAGAAGTCTACAGGACCTCAAGTTCTCAACAGGCATCTCCCCCCAGGCTCTGGGGATCATTATTCCAGAGACCTGTTCTGCCCTAATTCAGGTTCTGCAGAAGGACTATATTAAGGTAAGTTTTATCCTTTAACATCACATTCTATGTATTTAATGTTTGCTTATTTATTGTATTTATTTCATCATTCCTTAATTACCATGATTGTAATATGCTGTGAATGTCCTCTTTGTCCTCATGCATCCTGGAAGCTTTTAATGCTCCTTTTTTTACTTCATGCATATTTGCCTCCACTAACCTCCCCAGCATGCTATCCTGAGCCCATACACACCTAGCCTAGTCACTTAACAATGTATTTTGTCAGCTCCATTGTAGTGCTTACCCTAAACACCCCCTAAAATGTGTCCAAATGTTTTATTGTTGTCCTTAAATTCAGGCAGAGTGCAAGAGGCTTTTTTGGGGGGGGGGGGGCAAACTCATTTGGAAGCCTCCCTCCCCCCAACCGCTAAGTCAGCCGATACCAATACTCTGCTGATTTTGCCAAACCTATACACACTATACCTACCTCTTTTGTATTCATATTTATGGATGAATTCCCCAAGGCATGTAATGCAAGAGCCTGCCTGAATACTTTCAAATGGTACTGTTTCAAGTTTTGTTCTCCTATTATCTTGATAGGTAATTGCAGAATGTAAAAATGTGCTTCAATTTGTACAGTGTGTATTCATAATTTTGTATTATGACACTTCTTACCTGTCCAGTGGGCTGCCAATAGTGTAAGTAGGGAGGGGCTGGCCAAAGTAACACACATTATTTATGCATTCAGCTCTTAATGAAGTGGAGATGGTTACCTGTCCAAAACATCTCCCCCTCCCTAAAATGTATACACTGGGCCATCAGGGGGGGTGAGGAATCTGATAAGTGGACCTTATACTTTTGACTTTAAATACTAATTTCAAGAAATGTTTTACTTATGTTGGCCAAGAATGTTTGTTTGTGTCTAATCTCCTTGCAATGTTATGTGCAAAAGTACTATTTTTTTTCTTGTTTGACTCCACAGTTTCCTTCAAACCCACAGGAATGGCAGACTGTGGCCTCCCAGTTTGCCCAGCAGTGGGACTTCCCCAACTGTGGTGGGGGAATAGATGGGAAGCACGTCCACATTGTCCCACCCCCCAACTCGGGGTCATACTATTATAATTATAAGGGGTATAATAGTATTGTGTTGTTGGCGGTGGTTTCGGCGACTTACGAGTTCCTGTATGTGGACGTGGGGAAAAATTGCCAGATGTCGGATGGTGGAGTCATCTCTCAGACGGAGTTCTGCAGACAGCTCCAGAATGGCAGCTTGAAGTTGCCACCTTCTGAAGATAATGTGGCAGGACTCCCGTTCGTCTTCGTCGCGTATGAAGCTTTTGCACTGGGGGATCATCTTCTGCGGCCATTCCTAATGAGGACCCTCACCCCGGACCAGAGGGTTTTTAATTACCTGCTGGCCAGACCCAGAAGAATGGTTGAAAATGCCTTTGGAATAATGGCCAGCCAGTTCCGCCTATTTCTCACAGCTATCAACATGGCAGAATATAAAATCATTCACATTGTTCTTGCATGCCGCATATTATATAACTTTTTGCGAAAAATGCATCAAACTATGTGGCCCCAGTTGGGACTGAGGCCGGCTTATTACCGGATCAAAGAACTCTGACGGCTCTTGAACCTGGTCGTCCTGGCTTGCCCCCCCCCCCCAAAGCGCCCGCAAAGTTTGCCAAAAGTATCTAGAGTACTTTGCGGGTAGGGGGGGCATTGATATGCCAGAGAATCTATAAACATGTTTAAAATAAATTATTTTTCGAAACTGAACTCATATTTACTTTGATTTACTGCTTGTGTTTCTTATCTGTCTCCTAGGTTCTTCAATGGCCTTTTATTTTTGCCCATTTTCTTCAATAGTGCAAATGTAACTTATTTGATACATGAGGTGACAATCTCTTCTTCAGCTATTATGTTGTGAGTCTGCTACACACACACCTTGTTTTTGTTGTTAATGTATGTAATCCATTAATGATAAAAATAATCATCCTTTTCAACTCCATGAAATAATTGCTTGCAGTCCCTAAAATGGCCTGATTGGGGCAAATTTTAGAGCACTGTGGGGGTTATTTACTAAAGGCAAATCCACTTTGCACTACAAGTGCACTGCAAGTGCACTTGAAAGTGCACTGAAACCGTACTGAAAGTGCACTGAAACCGTACTGAAAGTGCACTTGGAGTGCAAAGTGGAGTTGCCTTTAGTAAATAACCCCCATTGTCACTGTAACTACATTAACTTACTCCAAAAACTGGCATTGAGCATTGAAAGAAGAAGCCACACATTTTTGAGTATAAAACATTTTACTTCAAGCTCATTCACATGTGCGTTATAAAAGGGTTTTTTAACAAACCAACATTGGCTTTGTAACATTTATGTTTGACAGTAGATATAGCTTTTTTTTGGCTAAACAGGCATGTTTAAAACCATAACATACACAACTCAGGAACTTACAAAGCTCCACTTTGATAAAGTGAAGGCAATATGAGACATTAGTATGTCAAAAATGTGTTGATTTTGCCTTGATCAGATGGGGTGATGTCACCCCTGTAAAAGCCAAATTTTGAAGATGCACCCAAATTGGAAGTCAAAATGTGGATTTCCCTCCTGATCCCATGCCTAATGTCAACATGTGCTAGCTCTCATCATGGGGGATCAATGGACGTGTTTCAGGGGTGCAACCCCTTCCTCTCATCTATTTTAGTTGCGAGAAAGGGGTTGCACCCACAAAACGCATACATTGATATCCCGTGATGGCAGATAGCACATGTTGACACACCTGTGTGCGTTTTCACAATTTGGCTTTCAAATTACTTTAAAATTTTTTTACAAATATAAAATACAACGAGCAACTTTACAATTTTTGTTGTTTTTAGATTCTGCCTAAAACATCAATGATGTTGGTCATTTTTTTTGGACATCAGTGATATTATGCTTGACCATCTCTAAATCACGATTGCACACCATGATCTCACCAATGAGGATCTGTGCACTTGCACTGTTGAAATTAGTTTCTTCTTCCACAACATCCACATCATCTAAAAAAAAAAAAACCACACCATGTATTATAAATATGCAGGCATACATCTATTACCTGAAGCTGTGGTCTCAGACACTGACCTGTTGTGATCTCACTTCATGAACATCTCCCTCCACATCTTCTTCATGGTGCATTCTGCAGAGGAGGGCATGTTGGTGGCGGAGGAGGAGGGGGTAGAGCTCACAGGTCTGGCATCATCAACAGTATGTTGTCTGCCTATATATCAAGAATAATGTAGAAGTGAATGTGAGAGAAGACATCACTAAGGGAGCTAGGGAAGAGGTGGAATCCTTATGGGTAGAGCTCCAAAGGGATGAAGGTAAGGGGAAAATAATACTGGGAGTATACTATAGGCCCCCTAACCTGAGGGAGGAAGGGGAGACAGATCTCCTATCACAATTTGGATTAGCAGCAAGGGTGGGAAGTGTTATCATAATGGGGGGTTTTATTTATCCAGACATAGACTGGGCGGAGGGAATCACGCATTCATCGAAGGCTCGCCAGTTCCTAAATGTCTTACAGGACAATTTTATGGTTCAGATGGTAGACGCACCAACTAGAAATAAAGCGTTACTGGATCTACTGATTACCAACAATACAGACCTGATCACGGATGTGGAAATACGGGGCAATTGTAGATAACAGCGATCACAGATCAATTGGCTTCAGTATAAATCACACAAATAGGAAACATAAGGGGAATACAAAGACACTGAATTTCAAAAGAGCCAACTTCCCTAAACTACGAACCTTGCTAGAAGGCATAAATTGGGATAAAATCTTAGGAACAAATAAGACGGAGGAGAGATGTTTTTTTTTTAAGAGCATAATAAATAAGGGCATTAGCCAATGCATCCCATTGGGTAATGAATTTAAAAGAGCGAACAAAAGTCCTGGATGGCTTAACTCCAATGTAAAAATGCATAAAAAAGCAAAGGAGAAGGCCTTCAAAAAATACGAGGTTGAGGGGTCATCAGCATTCAGACTTTATAAAGAATGCAACAAGAAATGTAAGGGTGCAATAAGGACGGCTAAGATAGAACATGAAAGACACCTAGTGGCGGAGAGTAAAAAAAAAAATCCCAAGAAATTCTTTAAGTATGTAAACAGTAAAAAAGGGAGGACAGGCCATTATTGGCCCCATAAAGAATGATGAAAGACATCTGGTTATAAAGGATGGGGAGATGGCAAAGGTATTGAATTTATTCTTCTCCTCAGTCTTCATGAGGGAATCGGGGGGCTTCAGTAACCAAAACTGCAGTGTTTATCCTCATGACACATCACAGGAAGCACCTCCATGGTTAACAGAGGACAGAATTAAAATTAGACTTGAGAAACTTAACATTAATAAATCACCGGGACCAGATGGCTTGCACCTGAGGGTACTTAGGGAACTTAGTCAAGTAATTGCCAGACCATTGTTCCTAATTTTTACTGACAGTCTACTGACTGGAATGGTACCAGCTGATTGGAGAAAAGCCAAAGTAGCACCATTATTTAAAAAGGGCCCAAAATACATCCCTGGGAATTACAGACCAGTAAGCCTAACACCAATAGTATGTAAACTCTTGGAGGGGAGGATAAGGGACTATATACAAGATTTTAGTAATGAGAACGGTATCATTAGCAGTAATCAGCATGGATTCATGAAAAATCGTTCTTGCCAAACCAATCTACTAACCTTCTATGAGGAGGTGAGTTGCCAGCTAGATAAAGGAAGGCCCGTAGACGTGATGTATCTGGATTTTGCTAAAGCATTTGACACAGTTCCCCATAAACGTTTACTGTACAAAATAAGGTCCGTTGGCATGGATCATAGGGTGAGTACATGGATAGAAAACTGGCTACAAGGGCGAGTTCAGAGGGTGGTGATAAATGCGGAGTACTCGGAATGGTCACGGGTGGCTAGTGGGGTCCCCCAGGGTTCCGTGCTGGGACCAATCCTATTTAATTTGTTCATAAACGACCTGGAGGATGGGGTAAACAGTTCGATCTCTGTATTTGCAGATGATACTAATCTAAGCAGGGCAATAACTTCTCTGCAGGATGTGGAAACCTTGCAAAAAGATCTGAAAAATTAATGGGGTGGGCAACTACATGGCAAATGAGGTTCAATGTAGAAAAATTTAAAATAATGCATTTGGGTGGCAAAAATATGAATGCAATCCTATACACTGGGGGGAGAACCTCTGGGGGAATCTAGGATGGAAAAGGACCTGGGGGTCCTAGTAGATGATAGGCTCAGCAATGGCATGCAATGTTATATATATTATGTGAAAATAAAACCTTTATTAAAGCATTCTCTATTTAATAAAATGATCAGGTCCAAATCCTTGGATCTACTATATAGCTGCTCAACTCCAGCACCCCTACCCCATCCAGCCTCTCTGCTTGACTTTTACTTGTTGGCACTGGTGCACACTCCATTCTGGATGGCCTGGAGGCCCAATTGTTACAGAAACCTAACAAGCAGATGCCAACCTATGCGCTGTTCCAAAAAGTTTCGAATAAGTCTAAACAATTCCAACACATAATAGGTTTTACAGTATACAGCCCTATCTGGAACAACAGAACCTATGCTGAAATAGGTAAACTCCAGCAGGGGCCCAGATGGTGGGCCATGGGGGTGACTCACCTCTCACAGATCTTTCAGAATGGGAGGCTATTGAGTTTTCTGGATCTCCAGCGCAACTTTGCCCTACCACCACATATGGCTTACTATTACCTACAATTATCTAATGCGGTTAGGGCTCAAGGTGATGCGGTGGAATAGACGCTCTCCCCTACCCCCATCTTTCACCTACTTCAGTCTGTGTCAGAAACAAAAGGTTTCATATCTCAATGTTACCACATACTTTTGATGGATTATCTGAGGGCACACCCGGCAAAGGCACTCTCCTAGTAGAAGGAGGATGTAGGAACATTGACAGGTGATCAGTGGGAAGGGTCATTTCAGTCGGCCAATACATGCTTCCTTAACGTATCTCAGAAAGTGTCCCAATTGTATATTCTACTTAGAGTACACTATACCCCTGTGAAACTCCCGGACTCACTATGTAGAAAATTTAGGTCTCATTCATCTCCTCTGGAGATGCCCGAAACTCCATAGGCATTGGGAGTATGATTCTCTTCACGCTCACTAGAGTATTTCAGGTGACTTTTCCCTTGAGTCCTGTTTATTGCCCGCTTGGAATTCTTGAGTAGGTGATCCCAGAGTTGATGACCAGAGTGGCCTTCTCTAGGGCATTATTTCAAGCCAGGAAGGTCATTCTTTTAGGTTGGAAATTCACAACCTCCCCATCAGTTAAGGCACGGGTGCACCACATGGGAAACACACTTATCCTATAAAGATATATATATCAGCATAGGAACCAGTACATTTGAGAAACTTTGGTCTCCGTGGCTGGATACTCCTGGGCTGTCCCCTAGGGAACTGGTTCTGGTGAGAATGCTGCAGTGTCAAGTGGGTTGAGTGTATCCTGGGGGTCTCTAGACTGTGCAGGAGAAGTCTGTGGGGAGGGAGGTGGGAACACATATTTGTATAGGCACCACCCCTTTCTTGCGTACTACTGTGCCACATATTTACGCTGGTAGTCGCAGTTAATGGACCAGGGAGTGACGTGTAAACAACTTGACAGTATAAAGAGGCCATAAGTCTCTGTTAATGTCTAATGTTGAATGTGAATCTTCTTTTATAAGACTCTGTTATTGTCCTAAACTGGAAATTCTGTCTTTGTTCAATGTACTTGGCAACTATTAATAAAGCTTTTTTCTGATTAAAAAAAATAAATAAAAGGATCAGGATCGTGAGCAAATAGTGAATCCAAAGCTCACACCAATTTAATAGACCTCCCTTGTGATGCTGCCCTCATTGATCATTTTGAATGTAGTCAATTAATTTACAAAACTGTGGAAAGAAATCATTATGCAGTGGAAAACAAATCTAGAAATATAAAGTACAACAGTATGGAAAGTACACAATCTTTTAAATTGAACCTGTGAAATACATATATTCATCTCTGTTTAAACACCCAAATTACATTTAAAATATTTCAAATTCAATATTAGGACCTAAAAGGGCCAGGGATTCCAAATAAAAGATCTATCTTGTTTCAGATTGTGTCTTTTTATGGATAAAACTGGTAACATTTATTTCATCCATAACAAAGAATTTTATATAACCCAGCTGACTTCATAAAGATTAGATAAGTGATAAAACAGTTTGCCCAGACAATATTCATATTGCTACAATTGAAGTCATTTTTTATTTAATACTTGTTTACTGTAAAAGTTTTTTTTTTTTTATTTGCTAAGGCTCGGTTCACACTACCGCGACTTGGGATCCGACTTTAGGCTCTCAAGTCGCCCCAAGTCGCCCCAGAAAGAGATTCACATTACAGTGAATGGGAGCGTCTTAATAGACACTACTGAAGTCGCTCCGACTTCAGAGGTACTCCCTGTACTACTTTGATCCGACTTTGATCCGACTTCAGCCTATTGACTATCATTGAAGTCGGATCGCCGTCTCGCATGATCCGACTTCGGCATGCGACTTGTGCTTGAGGGGGAACTCCGCGCCAAATTTTAAATAAAAATCTGTCATGGGTTCCCCCCTCCAAGGGCATACCAGGCCCTTGGGTCTAGTATGGACCTTGAGGGGAACCCCCTACGCCGAAAAGACGGCGTGGGGGGTCCCCCCCAATCCATACCAGACCCTTATCCGAGCACGCAGCCCGGCCGGACAGGAATGGGGGTGGGGACGAGCGAGCGCCCCCCCCTCCTGAACCGTACCAGGCCGCATGCCCTCAACATGGGGGGTTGGTGCCTTGGGGGAGGGGGGCGCGCTGCAGCCCCCCCACCCCAAAGCACCTTGTCCCCATGTTGATGAGGACAAGGGCCTCTTCCCGACAACCCTGGCCGTTGGTTGTCAGGGTCTGCGGGCGGAGGGCTTATCGGAATCCGGGAGCCCCCTTTAATAAGGGGGCCCCCAGATCCCGGCCCCCCACCCTATGTGAATGAGTATGGGGTACATCAAACCCCTACCCATTCACCTAGGGAAAGTGTCAATTTAAAAAAAAACACTACAGATTTTTAAAGTAATTTATTAGACAGCTCCGGGGGTCTTCTTCCGACTTCGGGGGTCTCTCCGGTTCTTCTCCGTGCTCTCCGGGTCTTCTGCCGGGCTCCTCCGCTATTTTCTGCTCTTTTGCTATAGCGGAGGAGCCCGGTCTCCTGCCTTCTTCTCTTCGGGGGTCTCCGGTTCTTCTCCGCGCTCTCCGGGTCTTCTGCCGGGCTCCTCCGCTATTTTCTGCTCTTTTGCCGCTCTTTTGCTATAGCGAAGGAGCCCGGTCTTCAATCTTCTGCCTTCTGCCCTCTTCTCCTGATGTTGACACGACGCTCTCTGGGGCTGGAATGCACTCTGAGCGCTCCGCTCTGACTTATATAGGCGGTGACCCCGCCCCCTTATGCCGTCACAGTCCCTGGGCATGCTGGGACTGTGACGGTTTAGGGGGCGTGGTCATCACCCGATGACCATGCCCCCCTTATGTCGTCATAATCCCAGCATGCCCAGGGACTGTGACGGCATAAGGGGGCGGGGTCACTGCCTTTATAAGTCAGAGCAGAGCGCACAGAGAGCATTCTAGCCGGAGAGAGCGTCGTGTCAACATCAGAAGAAGAGAAGAGGGCAGAAGGCAGAAGACCGAAGACCGTGCTCCTCCGCTTTAGCAAAAGAGCGGCAAAAGAGCAGAAGAGAGCGGAGGAGCCCGGCAGAAGATCCGGAGAGCGTGGAGAAGAACCGGAGAGACCCCCGAAGTCGGAAGAAGACCCCCGGAGCTGTCTAATAAAATACTTTAAAAATCTATGTAGTGTTTATTTTTAAATTGACACTTTTTCCCTAGGTGAATGTGTAGGGGTACGATGTACCCCATACTCATTCACATAGGGTGGGGGGCCGGGATCTGGGGGCCCCCTTATTAAAGGGGGCTCCCGGATTCCGATAAGCCCTCCGCCCGCAGACCCCGACAACCAACGGCCAGGGTTGTCGGGAAGAGGCCCTTGTCCTCATCAACATGGGGACAAGGTGCTTTGGGGTGGGGGGGCCGCAGCGCGCCCCCCTCCCCCAAGGCACCAAACCCCCATGTTGAGGGCATGCGGCCTGGTACGGTTCAGGAGGGGGGGGGCGCTCGCTCGTCCCCACCCCCATTCCTGTCTGGCCGGGCTGCGTGCTCGGATAAGGGTCTGGTATGGATTGGGGGGGACCCCCCACGCCGTCTTTTCGGCGTAGGGGGTTCCCCTCAAGGTCCATACCAGACCCAAGGGCCTGGTATGCTCCTGAAGGGGGAACCCATGCCGGTTTTTTATTTAAAATTTGGCGCAGAGTTCCCCCTAAAGATTCATACCAAACACAGTGGCGGGGATCCAAGTCGGATCCCCGTTCATTGAAAGTCGGACACATGTCGCAGGGCAAAGTCGGATCCACAAGTCGTGTTGAAGTTGCGTTGAAGTCGCATTGCAAAGTCGCGTTGAAGTCGTGTTGCCCCTGTGTGAACCGAGCCTAAGGGTTTGCCTGAATAAGTTAAATCTTCTCACATATCCTACACCACAATTTAACTTAGTTTGCAAGTTTATGTTATGGCTCATGTGATTTGTCCATGCAAGTTGGGTATCATTTGGGAAAAAAAGCTATGGAAGATGGAATAATGCATTTTAGCTCAGCTGTGGTTTACCTGTAAAAGAAATAAAAAGAGAAAAGGGCGCACCAGCCATGTGCATTATCTTTTGTAAAACATTTATTGAATAAAATGATAAAGGAAATTACTCACAAGCAGTAGTAAAATCAGGTGCCGTAAACCTCGAGCATCAACTAACAGCAAGTGGTTAAAATGATGAGCGAAGCCTTCCAAAGGTCTTTAGAGGGACATATAGCACTGCCCCCTAACGCGTTTCGAAGGGCTTGTCCCTTCTTCATCAGAGCTCAGCAGTGAACCCTCCTTCAGTGGGCCCTGTATATATAGTGAATGCCAAAAGGCACAGTCAATGGATAGGGGAGGGCACATAGGGCTCCTCCCCCTCTTGGAAGTCCCCCCTCCTACACTCCTCACTTGTACAAGTGAATAGACAATAATTGATTAGTTGATTAATGAATAAATTGATGAATAAATTAGTTCATTAATAGAAATGAGTGCCCTCCCCTATCCATTGACTGTGCTGTTAGTTGATGCTCGAGGTTTACGGCACCTGATTTTACTACTGCTTGTGAGTAATTTCCTTTATCATTTTATTCAATAAATGTTTTACAAAAGATAATGCACATGGCTGGTGCGCCCTTTTCTCTTTTTATTTCTTTGTCTGCTAGGATTCCCCATCCTTGAGGGCAGCAAGGCCTGTGTCTTCCTTTCATCTATCTGGTCGACCACTTGTGCGCAGGAGTCATTTTCTGTTTTTGTAGTGGTTTACCTGTACCAAGGTTGGTGTTGCCCCATGGGGAGCGTTCTATGATTCAGTGGAGGAATATGCATAGAAACAGTAATTCCTTCCAAGCGCATAAAATGTAGGCCTACTCCAATGGTTGACAGCAAGTCCAAACCACAGCCTCTGTTCCACATTTCAATATACTTTCAAGGCACAACTATCATGGTTTCTTATTTTCCTCATGATTTCTTCACTATAAAACAGCTACCATGCAAGATGAGGGACTTTCATTGTAGTTCAGTTGCTTGCTTGTTCAGTAAATTATTTACAAAATATAAACTCTATGGTCTCCAAATGTACCTTTGCCAGGGCTGTCACTCAAAATTAATCTTAGGGGTTAGTTGGAAGCAGAGAATGTTGATAGGACCAAAGTGGCTTCAGCAATTACAGAAGAGCTTGGAGACAAATAATTCATTTAAAGTAACAATATATTGTACATATACAGTTTTCGACAGGATATAGAAGCATGTTGAAAGTTATTTTTGACTTCAATATTTATGTGCATTCTTGCTTCTTTATGAACTACTGGTAAGCATGATGAGTCACAAAGTTGTTAACCATATGAATGGCACCATTTATTGACTTTACAATTACTTTAGTGAACTGCTCATTAACAAATCTGTGAGGCCTTGGTCAGTCTGATTCCAGTCAGTTTTATATGTCACCTTGCTCCTAAAGGAAATGTTTCTGGAGAGATGCATAACAGCTGCCATTGCTGATTTCTCATTCTACAAATAAAAGTTGCCTGGTTAATATGCTAATTTTTTTTCCTTCAATACTTAAAGCAGAACTATAGCAAAAAATACATAGATAAACAGCATAAAACACATTTGTTGCAATACTAACCTTTAATCCAGGGCTGGCCTGGCAGTAATCCTTTTTTGTTCCAAGGCCTACATCTTCTGTGTTAAGGGACAACCAACATCATTCAATGTTGGCTGTCAGCTTAGGCTGTCATGGACCTGCCCCTTAGGCAACGCCATCATGGAGTCTTACTTAGATTACTAATGCACTGACTGATGCGCCCATAATGATTACTCACGTGATTATGTATTTAGTCCAGCAGTATGGACTTCCCAATTCTGCTACTGAGGAAGAGGAAGGGCTCATGATGTTATGGGACTGACTAGAAGAACATTGGAGAAAGTATGCATGTATATTTAAAGATATGTATATATAAATGGGAGTGGAGCTTAGGAGGAAGGGCAAGGGATAGGAGGTTTAACAAAACTAGACTTCCTCTTCTTCCTCTGACTTTATTCCAACTTTCCTGATATGTAATCTTTTTCTGAGTTAGGGACTCAAAAAGCATTGAAACCGTAGGTTCTGCATAACCCCCTATCGTGTTTAATAGGTCAGCAATGGCAGATACCATATGCCACTTACAATAAATAACCTGTTAATGACCGCGCCCCTAGTTTCTGATTTACTTGTAGACTTTGATGCTGGCTTTGTTGTTTTTTTGTATTCCATTGTGTCTATGCAGTATTCTACCTTACTGACAGCTAGCAGGAGGGATCCACAAACCTGAATCTTTCACTGCTTTCTTTCACATACATCAGCATGACACTACAAGAACAATGATTCAGGAGATCAATCAATATTTTACCTTCTCCGTAGCATGCAATCTTTGTGATAGACCACTTGAACTGTGTGTATTCCCTTGCAGGATTGACAACTTAGGGGACCGTATATAAAATGTAACAAGTTTAACCAGATCCTAAGGGTTTGTACCTAACAGCATGTTTCAATAAATATACTCTGCTTTTACTTTTCTGCCTAGGGCTAGTCGGTTGCTCTGAACACATAGCGGAAGCTTATGTAAGCCCAGTAATTAATTATTTCTGTTAAGTACGGTACAAGGGATATGAAATTGACGTACCTGTGCCTACTACCAATCCCCTGCACATAGGCAGTTTATGATTATCAGCTAAAGTTAGAACTTCTGCAGCTCAAGTCCTGTCTTTGCTTCTGTTCACCTTATTATGCTTTAATTTATTTGGGGAATGCATTTTTAAATATTATAAGGGCCAAATACAGTAGTCAGTCAAATCTTTCATTGATCTGCTGCACGTCACCTTACCTATTAAATTATTAGCACACTCATTGATACACACTATTTTAGCACTTTATTACTTTATATTGCTTCATATAAAAATTTCAAAACAAAGAGGATAGACAAAGTATGGTTGCAATAGGATTGGTCAGTGTTAGATGAGAAGTGCTAGAATCCCTTAAAGAGTAACTCGACATGTGTTGAGAAATAAATCATCTCTGGATGATCAATGTGTAGGTAGGTGCAGTCTATTTTCTCCACTGCAGGTGGTGCTCAACCGCACCAACAGTGCAGAGGGAGAGGAAGTCAAGATTAACCACTTAAGGACCAAGCCTCTTTCTGAGATTTGGTGTTTACAAGTTAAAAACAGTTTTTTTTGCTAGAAAATTACTTAGAACCCCCAAACATTATATATGTTTTTTTTTTTCTACACCCTAGAGAATAAAATGGCGGTCATTGCAATACTTTCTGTCCTGCCTTATTTGCGTAGTGGTCTTACAAGTGCACTTTTTTGGAAAAAATACACTTTTTTGAGTTAAAAAATAAGACAACAGTAAAGTTAGCCCAATTGTTTTTATATTGTGAAAGATAATGTTACGCCAAGTAAATTGATACCCAACATGTCATGCTTCGAAAATTGTGCCCACTCGTGGAATGGCGACAAACTTTTACCCTTAAAAATCTCCATAGGCAACGTTTAAAAAATGCGTTTGCTTCTGCACGCAAAAACGGCGGGATGGGTGGCGCGTTTAATTGTTTTTTTCTTATTTATTTTACCTTTTAGTTTTATTTTTTACACTGTTCTTTTAAAAAAAAAAAATTGTGTCACTTTTATTCCTATTACAAGGAATGCAAACAGTAATAGAAATAAAGCATGACAGGACCTCTTAAATATGAGATCTGGGGTCAAAAAAGACGTCAGATCTCATATTTACACTAAAATGCAATAAAAAAAAAATGTATGTCATTTGAAAAAATAAAAATAGAAAAATGTCTCTTTAAGAGCTATGGGCAGGAGTGATGTTTTGACGTTGCTTCCACCCTGCAGTGGCATGGAGACAGGTGGGGGCCATCTTCCCCTCACTCTTCTCCATGCCAAGCCAGGAACAGGACACAATCGCCTCCGCCGCTGCTGATGACTCCGCGAAGTGCCGGAGGGCACTGGAGAGAGTGGCAGGAGGGGGGGGGGCCTCTCCTGCCGCCGATAAAAGTGATCTTGTGGCAAATCTGCCGCAGAGACCACTTTTATCTTGAAGCGGATTGCCCGCTGAAGAAGAGGATACCGGGTTATGGCAGCTAGCTGCTGCCATAACAACGGTATTCCTCTTCAAAGTAGCGAAGTAAAACGACGGCGGGCGGTCTGTAAGTGGTTAACATGGTTCCCATGCTGGGAAATCTTTTGTTTGTTTGCAATGTGCATTGCCCTTCCATGTGTACCTTGCTGCAAAGGCTAATTATAGGTTGGAGTGGTTGCAATTTTTTGTACAGTAGGTTGAATTGCGTGCAGGGATGATCTGGATGCCTACACTGCCATTGTGCTTTTGCTGGGCATCACATGCATCCCTGTGCCATTAAGGAGTGGTAGCTCCCTCCAGGCACACTTGCCCTTAACCTATTCATTGTTATATGTGCTCCTAACATGGAGACTCTGGAGATTTTAGAGAGCCAGGACCACAGTATGTACAGAGGTCTCTTGTCTTGGCCACTGTGGCTTACGCATACAGTATATTTGCAAATGTGTGCAAACAAAAGCCTCTGTTTTTAATGTAAACTGTTAGACAGGGTCAATTTGGTTGTTTTGCAGACTGGCTGGTAAGTGTGCTGGGAAATCTTTTGTTTATTTGCGATGTGCGTTGCCCTTCCATGTGCACCTTGCTGCAATGGCTAGTTATAGGTTGGGGTGACTGCCATTTCTTTTGTACAGTAGGTTGAATTGGGTGCAGGGACCCTCTGGATGCCTTCACTGCCATTGTGCTTTTGCTGGGCATCACATGCATCCCTGTGCCATTAAAGAGGGGTGTGCTCCCTCCAGGCACACTTGCCTTTAACCTATCCATTGTTATACGTGCTCCTACTATGGATACTCTAGAAATTTTAGAGTTAGGACCACAGTATATACAGAGGTCCCTTGTCGTGGGCACTGCAGCATACACATATATTTGCAATGTGTGCAAACAAAACCCTCTGTTTTTAATGTAAACTGTTAGACGGGATCATATACTGTATATATACACTTATACACTGTGTGAACAATTATTAGGTGAGTATTTTGACCAAATCATAATTTTTATGCATGTTGTCCAACTCCAAGCTGTAGAAACGTGAATGCTTATTGGATTTAACCATATCAGGTAATGTGTATTTGTGTAATGAAGGAGGGTGTGGCCTAAGAAGATCAACACTCTAAATCAGCGGTTCTCAACCTGGGGGTCGCGACCCCCTGGGGGGTCGATTGCCCATTCTCCATGGGGTCGCGAATGCTGGCCGAGATGCTGGCCGAGACGGACCCGAAGTTACTGCCTGAGTCCGTCCGTCTCGGCCAGCGAGATGTCACTTCCTGGAGAGGAGGGAGTGCACGGAAGTGACGTTCTGTCACCGCCATCTTGGTACTCTCGTCCGCAGTAAGGCTTAGACCAGCGGTTCTCAACCTGGGGGTCGCGACCCCCTGGGGGGTCGATTGCCCATTCTCCAGGGGGTCGCGAATGCTGGCCGAGATGCTGGCCGAGACGGACCCGAAGTTACTGCCTGAGTCCGTCCGTCTCGGCCAGCGAGATGTCACTTCCTGGAGAGGAGGGAGTGCACGGAAGTGACGTTCCGTCGCCGCCATCTTGGTACTCTCGTCCACAGTAAGGCTTAGACTTAGAAGTCGGCAAGCGGACATCTTTGTACACCCACCGAAATCTGCTTGCTGCGGACGAGTGTACCAAGAGGGAGGCAACGAAACATGACTTGCTGAAGAAGAAGAACACCTGTGACTTCTGGTAAGTCAGACACACAGTAAAAGCTGACAAGACAACATTTTTTTTATTATGGTCCTATATATATATATATATATATATATAAACGTCCCAATTGGTTCCTCAAAAGTAGTTATTCCGTGCCAGTGCTAGGTACATGTTTGGAAGCTATACACTTTGTATATCTAGCACTGGCACAGAATAACCACTTTTGAGGAATCAACCGGGACGTTTATATATAAATCAGTGGTGGGGGTGCAAACAAACTGAAACAATCAGAAAAAAAATCCCATTAAAACGCTGCAACTGTGCCATCAAATGCAGCCACTGTGCCCATCAATTGTCGCCACTGTGCCAGCAAACACTACCACTGTGCCATCAAACGCAGGAACTGTGCCCTTTAATTGTTGCCACTGTACCAAACGCAGCCACTGTGCCCATCAATTGTCGCCACTGTGCCAGCAAACGTCGCCATTGTGCCATCAAACGCAGCCACTGTGCCATCAGACGCAGCCACTGTGCCCTTTAATTGTTGCCACTGTACCAAACGCAGCCACTGTGCCCATCAATTGTCGCCACTGTGCCAGCAAACGTCGCCACTGTGCCATCAAACGCAGCCACTGTGCCATCAGACACAGCCACTGTGCCCTTTAATTGTTGCCACTGTACCAAACGCAGCCACTGTGCCCATCAATTGTCGCCATTGTGCCAGCAAACGTCGCCACTGTGCAGCCACTGTGCCCATCAATTGTCCCCACTGTGCCATCAAATGCAGCCACTGTGCCCATCAATTGTCGCCACTGTGCCAGCAAACACCGCCACTGTGCCATCAAATGCAGCCACTGTGCCCATCAATTGTCGCCACTGTGCCAGCAAACGCTGCCACTGTGCCATCAAACGCAGGAACTGTGCCCTTTAATTGTTGCCACTGTGCCAAACGCAGCCACTGTGCCCATTTATTGTCGCCACTGTGCCAGCAAACGTCGCCACTGTGCCCATCAATTGTCGCCACTGTGCCATCAAACACAGCCACTGTGCCCAACAATTGTCGCCACTGTGCCAGCAAATGCCGCCACTGTGCCATCAAACGCAGCCACTGTGCCCTTTAATTGTTGCCACTGTGCCAAGGGCAGCCACTGTGCCCATCAATTGTCACCACTGTGCTAGCAAACGTCACCACTGTGCCAGCAAACTTTGGCACTGTGCCATCAAACGCAGCCACTGTGCCATCAAATGCAGCCACTGTTCCCTTTAATTGTTGCCACTGTGCCAAACGCAGCCACTGTGCCCATAAATTGTCGCCACTGTGCCAGCAAACGTCGCCACCTGTGCCATCAAACGCAGCCACTGTGCCCTTTAATTGTTACCACTGTGTCAAACGCAGCCACTGTGCCAGCAAACGTCCCACTGTGCAGCCACTGTGCCCATCAATTGTCACCACTGTGCCCATCAATTGTTGCCACTGTGCCAGCAAACGCCGCCACTGTGCCAGCAAACGCGACCAGCAAAAATAATTTTACTGTTAGGGGTCCCCACAACTTGGGAAATTTTATCAAGGGGTCACGGCACTAGGAAGGTTGAGAACCACTGCTCTAAATCAAGGTGTACATAATTATTAGAGTAAGGAAAAGGGAGGGTCGACACTCAGGATGACATCCAAAATAAAGGAAAATTTATTGTCAAATACTTACCGTAATTTTCCTTTCCTGATGGACTCCATGGCAGCCTACGTGTGGGTTAACCCCGCCTCCTCTCCAATGCTATAGGACCCCATTCCCATAAATGAGTGCTCACCACTAGCTACTGCGTTCCGTAACTAGCCTACTCGTTGACCAATGGGTGGGAACTCCGTCTGCCATGGAGTCCATCAGGAAAGGAAAATTACGGTAAGTATTTGACAATAAATTTTCCTTTTTCCTGACAGACTCCATGGCAGCCTACGTGTGGGAAATAACTAGCCAACCACACGGGTGGGTATGCATGATCAAAACATAAATTTTAATTTGTCCTATCGGTCGATAGGATTTGTAACCCAAAGTTTACAGAGGATAGTGAGGCAGGCTCTATACAATAATGCAACATGAAGGTATTAATAGAAGCCCATGAAGCTGCCTTGCAGATGGTATCTGGAGCCACATGTCGAGCCGCTGCCCACGAGGCTGCCATTCCTCTGGTGGAATGGGCTGTCACCGCCTTTGGAGGAGCCAAGCCCTTAGCCCTATATGCCTGTTGTATGGTCTGTACGATCCAGGACGCGATAGTCCTGGTTGAGGCTTTTTTCCCTATATTGCTGCCTGAGTGAAGCACGAAGAGATGACTAGAACGTCTAAAGGGAGAAGTAACTTTGAGATATTCCTTAATAGCTTCGCCCACATCTAGAGGGTGATTCTCAGTGGACCCTGGGGTCCTAAATGTAGGAAAAACGATCTCTTGATTGACGTGGAATACTGAAGACACTTTTGGGTTGGAACCCAGCATAGGAATGAGGACTACCTGGTCCGGGAAAAACGTTAGGAAGGGTTCTTCGTGACCAAGTGATGCAATTTCAGAGACCCTTTTGGCTGAGGTAATGGCCACTAAGAAGGCCACCTTTGCTGAAAAGACCTTGATAGGGAGCGGGGAGGGCCCCGAAGTACTGAGTCCAGAGATCGAGTCAAGGACTAATGGAAGGTCCCATTTGGGGAACCTAGGCTTTCTCTGGGGCTTGAGTCTCGATGCGCCTCGGAAAAATTGTCTAACCAGAGGATGAACTGCCCATGAAGTGCCGGAGAAGGCCGAAAGTGCCGAAACTTGGACTCTCAGAGAGCTGACAGATAGATGTAAATCTAGGCCCGTTTGGAGGAAACTGAGAACGTCCTGGACTTTTGGATGTCTAAAAGACCTGCCCTGAGGAGAGCAGAACTCCACGAATTTGGACCAGATCCTTCCATAGACTTTATTTGTACTGGATCTTCTCGAGCTCATGAGAGTGGATATTACTTCTGAGGCACAACCTAGGGATTCCAGCCTCTCCCTCTCAAGAACCAGACCATCAGTCTCAGCACCGCAGGACAAGGGTGCAGGACTGACCCTTGAGAAAGAAGGTCCGGTCTGAGAGGGAGAGGCACTGGGTCCCGACAGCTGAGCTGGACCAGGAGAGGGAACCAAGGCCTGTTCGGCCAGTAGGGAGCTATTGTCACCACCTCCACTGGCTCTGCTCGGAGCCTCTGCAGGAATCTCAGCATAACTGGCAGTGGCGGAAAGGCGTATGCCCGCTTGAACCTCCACTGATCCGTCAGGGCATCTGTCCCGATGGCTTGACTGCAGAGCCCCCGGGTGTAGAACTTCTTCAGCTTGCGATTGCAGGGGGAAGCAAACAGATCTACTTCGGGATCGGTCCTTAGTGACAAGATCCACCTGAACGTCTCTATGTGGAGAGACCACTCGTTGTTGTCCAACTCGGTCCGTGACAGGAAGTCTGCTTGAGTGTTTTGGACGCCTGGGACAAAGACTGCCGAGATGTTGGCAAGGTATTTCTGCGCCCACGAAAGGATGGGCTCGACTTCCCGAAGGAGTGTGGGACTCCGAGCACCCCCTTGCCTCTTCACATACGATACTGCTGTGGTGTTGTCCATTCTCAACAGCACTGACTCCCCCATCAGGAGATGAGAGAAGAACTGTAGGGCACACCAGGCCGCACGAAGTTCCAAGACATTCGACCCTGGGTTGGGGAGACAAGTTTCCCACTTGCCTTGGGCCAGGTTCGACCCACAAAGGGCTCCCCAACCGGTACCGCTGGCATCGGTCGTGACCGTCACCCAGGAGATGGGAGCGATGGAGTGGCAAGTCAGGAGGTTCTTGCGCTAAAGCCACCAGAAGAGGCTGTTTCTCATTGTAGATGTTATGCGGATGACCTGATTCTTGTCCCCTGACTTCCATTGCCGTAGGAGGCCTGACTGGAAGGGACGCAATCTCCATAAGGCCCATTTGACCATGGGAGTCGTAGAAACCATCGTGCCAACGACTTCCAGGCACTGAGAGGCTTTCATTTGCCGGGCATGTAGAGCCCGGGAGACTCTGTCTCGAACTGTAGGAATTTTCTGTAGTGGAAGGGAGATAGTGTTTGCCACTGTATCGAACTGGGCTCCCAGATATATTAGACGCTGAGTTGGGCTCAGTTGACTCTTTTCTATGTTTAGGAGCCACCCGAAGTTGGACAGAGTGGAGATTACTTGATCCCGGTGGACCAGCAACTGCTCCCTGCTCTGGGACAGCACCAGCAGGTCGTCCAGGTAGTGGTAAAGACGTACCCCTTTGGATCTTATTAGTGCCACCGTAGCTAGGAGGACCTTTGAAAAGACCCGGGGGGACGTTGTCAGTCCGAAGGGGAGGCAAATAAATTGAAGATGATCTGACCCAATGTGAAAGCGGAGGTATTTGTGAAATTCTTTTTCCACTGGAACGTGGAAATAAGCGTCCTTCAGGTCGATTGATATCATCCAGTCGCCTGGTTGTATGGCTCTCTGAATGGTCACCAAGGTTTCCATCTTGAACCTTCCATTCTCTATGAATCCGTTGAGATATGTGAGGTCTATGATTGGGCGCCAAGAGCCCCCCTTTTTTTGAACTAGGAAGAGAGGGGAGTATATCCCCTGGAACCATTCGTCCTGTGGTACATGTACTACTGCTCCTTGAATTTTCAGGAGGTCCACATAGGACAGCAAAATTTGTTTCTGATCCTCTGCCCGAGGGAGAAGAGTGGAGACGAACCTTGGGTGCGGAGTCCTGGAAAAGGCCCATCTGTGGCCTGACGAGACCGTCCTTATGACCCAGAAGTCTGAGATCGAGGCCACCCAGACGTGCCGGAAGAGGAGCAGACGAGCCCCCACCCGGCCCGCCTGGGCGGGCGTAATCTCAAAAAGATTTAGCCTGATCACGAGCACTGGACGTTTGATTTTTAACGGGTTTGCGGAAGGATGACTGCCCTCTGCTCCAATTCTTCCTAAAGTCTCGGCCAGGCTTGTAGGAGCGTGCTTCCCTGGAGCGCTCCGGACTTCGTCTTCTGAACTGGGGCTTCTTTCGACCCAGCATGCGCCTGTCCTGGGGAAGAAAACCCGATTTGCCACCTGTGGCTCGCGTAATGGCATCGTCAAGCTTATTGCCAAACAGTGAGGACCCCTCAAACGGGATTTTACACCACGCTTGCTTAGAACCAGGGTCCGCAAGCCAGGGACGCAACCAGAGGGCTCTCTTGGCCGTAACTGAGGACAGCATAATACGAGCCAGAAGGCGGATCAGGTCGATGGACGCCTCCCCCAGGAAGACCGCTGCAAGCTTCAGCTCTGCGGCTGCTGAACTTCCAGCCAGCTCTTCTGACACGCCTTTAAGGAAGGATTCCACGTTCTCCATCCAGGCCTCCATGGCCTTGGACATGGCCGCTAATGCCAGGGCTGGTTTACAGGCCATACCCGCGAGCCCATAGATTCTTTTTAGATCTAGGTCTATCTTCCTCTCGAGCCCATCTTTAAAAGATACTGCGTCTTCTAGAGGAAGAGTCACATGTTTGGCCAGACGCATAAGAGCTGCGTCCACAAGGGGAGTATTCTCCAAATTCTTTACTTCTTCTGACTTGAAGGGGTACAATCTGGAGGTTTTATTAGACATGGAGGATTTTTTCTCTGTTTTACTCCATTCTTCCTCAATGATTTCCTTTAGCTCTGGAAGGAGCGGAAAGTTTGCGCGTTCTCTCCCCAGGTGCTTGAAGAATTTTTTCTGCTTGGCTGGGGGAGTGGAAGGGTCTTCCCACTTCAAGGCTTCCTTGATTGCTTTGATTAAAGGGGAAACCATCGCGAAGTCGAACCCTCCAATGACCTCCTCATTAATAGACTCATCCTCTGAGGAGTCAGGAGAGGTAATATAGGGCTGCGAAGTACCCGTATCATCGCGGGCCTCTTCCGCCGGCGGGCCAGACGCGGTGGTAGACTGGCTCAATGTGCGAGGTGCTTCCCTCTCCATTAGGGATTGCTGTACCACTCGTTTCACAAGAGACTCTAAACGCTGGTTTTCCGTCTCTTTTTCCCCAACCGCACGGGCAAAACAACGGTCACATAAGGACTTGCCCTCCGGAACTCGTGTCCTACATCCCCAGCAGGCTCTGTGGTCTGAGCGGCTGTCATGGCGGTGGGAGCGGTGTCTTGAGGAGGAACGAGAGCGTCTCCTCTGGTGGGATCCGGACTGTGAGTCTCGTTTGGATGAAGATGAATTGTATTGTGGCTTGGCAAGGTCATTGGCATTCTGGACCGCATTTAGCGGGTCCGACCTAGAAGGGCTGGGAGAAAAAATAGGGGAAGGGGAGAGAAAAAAGGCAGAACATGGTATCAGCAGGACAATAATGTGCATAAATCTCATCCCCTCCCCTCACGAGCACATACCTTGTGCGTGAGGGCTGGCCACTTAAAGGCGGTGAATTGTCCATAACCTGGGCTCGAAATGTCACTTTAATAGTCTGCAGGGATAATGGTCTAAGAAAACCTAGGCATCAAATATGAGAAGGTTTTAGAGAAAAGAAAAACTCTGCTTGCCTCTTTTTTTTTTTTTTTTTTTTTATAATATGCACAAAGCATGTATCAACGTATATTCAAGGCAAAGGAAAAACAACTTCCAGCCGCATATGTATATATATTTAGATAAACATATATAATGATAAAAGAACATTTTCCATTATTTTGCTCCTTTTTTTTTTTTAATTTGCAGAGGTTTCCACCACTCACCTGGAGACCAGCAGGGATCCGCTCCTCCTTTCCCTACCAAGGGAGATCCCAACTCAGCAGGACAGGAGGGCGGAATTTAAAATCCCCGCCCGTGACATCATTATCCCCTACTGCGCACGCGCAAAGGGGAACCACCGTACGGCGCCTGCGCGGACGACGAACGAGCCGCCGTACTGCGCATGCGCGAGCCAAACCTCGCTCTCAGGGTGGCTACAGCGCAGGTGCCAGCGACGGAGACTGCCGCAACCCGGGAGTGCCGTGGCGGGCTGGAACGCACGCGAACCAGCCGCCATGAGGGGGATAGGACACACTGGACCACCAGGGAAAATACAGACAACACATAGAAATACTGCCATGGAGTATGAAAAAGCAGCCACAGACCTTGCCAGCCATTGATGAGAACTGTCCGCCGGGCATACAGAGGCGACCACCCATCCACCAAGGGGGAACATTCAAGCCTCTTTAAGCTACTCGCCCGCTCATAGCTGGGCTTTTTGAGCTGCACCGCACAGGTATGCCAATCTTGGATCCAATCAATCTTGATGCGAACAGCATGTGTAGGTCCATAGAGGAGGACAAAAAAGGAACGCAGTAGCTAGTGGTGAGCACTCATTTATGGGAATGGGGTCCTATAGCATTGGAGAGGAGGCAGGGTTAACCCACACGTAGGCTGCCATGGAGTCTGTCAGGAAAGTATTTTTTTATTAAGTAAAAATGTACAAAACTGTAAAACAGCCTATGCGTTTCGGACCTTAGTCCTTAGTCATGGCTAATGACTAAACCATGACTAAGGACTAACTTCCAAACCACCTAGGTTGTCTTACAGCTTTGTACATGTTTACAAATACTATTTTGGATGTCATCCTGAATGCAGACCATCTCTTTCCTTTCTCTGGTACGTTGGAGGTGTCAGCAGCCTCAAGGTCTGAGCAGCAGGCAGAGCTTTTATGTGGGATGGTTGTAGCGCCTATACACCTGTTTTAATTGTGCATAATTATTAGGCAGCTTTTTTTCCTCAGGCAAAATGGAACAAAAAAGAGAATAAACTCTTTCAGAGGGATGCAGCACTCTTGAAATTATTAAGATATTGGAGCATGATCACCCAATGGTCTCCCAACCCTCAAATGTTTTGTTGCAAATAGTCAACAGGGTCACAAGAAAAGTGTTCAGTAAACAAAGACGCAAATTAACTGCCGCAGATTTGAGAAGAATCAAACGTGAAGCTACCAGGAACCCATTATCCTCCAGTGCTGTCATATTCCAGAACTGCAACCTACCTGAAGGTAGTGTTGCAGTTAGTGTTCAGTGCTCAGAGATATGGCTAACGTAAGGAGGGCTGAAACCCGACCACCACTTAACAAGACACATAAGTTGATACTAGGGTTGTCCCGATACCGGTACTAGTATCGGTATCGGGACCGATACTGAGCATTTGCGCGAGTACTTGTACACGCGCAAATGCTCCCGATGCCAGATCCGATACCTGGGAGAGAGGAATAAAGCGACTCGGCGCAACCGGAAGTCAGCGGGCAGAACAACGGAAGTGACGTTCCGTGTTGACGTCAGCGGTTGGACATCCCGATGCCCATCGTGATACACCCTGCACTCGGCTGCAGTAAGCCAGCAGCAGACTTCTTATTATCTTATTACACCCAACCCATATAGTTCGGGATGAATGTAACAAGATGTCCGCTGCTGCTTTTAATGCTGCCGAGTGCAAGGAGTACCAATATGGGCGTGGCAGCAGCCTTTCCTCATGGCATGACAGTGCCTGCCCATCAGTGACAATAAATGCCACCTATCAGTGCCCAATGCCCATAAGTGCCGCTCATCAGTGCCAGCCACCTGTCAGTGCAATCTATCAGTGCCAGCCACCTGTCAGTGCCATCTATCAGTGCCAGCCACCTGTCAATGCCATCTATCAGTGCCAGCCATCTATCAGTGCCAGCCACCTGTCAGTGCAATCTATCAGTGCCAGCCACCTGTCAGTGCCATCTATCAGTGCCAGCCACCTGTCAATGCCATCTATCAGTGCCAGCCATCTATCAGTGCCAGCCACCTGTCAGTGCCACCTATCAGTGCCAGCCACCTGTCAGTGCCATCTATCAGTGCCAGTGTCACCTGTCAATGCCATCTATCAGTGCCAGCCACCTGTCAGTGCCATCTATCAGTGCCAGCCATCTATCAGTGCCAGCCACCTGTCAGTGCCATCTATCAGTGCCAGCCACCTATCAATGCCATCTATCAGTGCCAGCCATCTATCAGTGCCAGCCACCTGTCAGTGCCACCTATCAGTGCCAGCCACCTGTCAGTGCCATCTATCAGTGCCAGTGTCACCTGTCAATGCCATCTATTAGTACCAGCCACCTGTCAGTGCCATCTATCAGTGCCAGCCACCTGTCAGTGCCATCTATCAGTGCCAGCGTCACCTGTTAATGCCATCTATCAGTGCCAGCCATCTATCAGTGCCATCCACCTTTCAGTGCCAGCCACCTGTCAGTGCCATCTATCAGTGCCAGCCACCTGTCAGTGCCAGCCACCAGTGCCATCTGTCAGTGCCAGCCATCAGTGCCATCTGTCAGTGCCCGCCATCTATCAGTGCTGCATATCAGTGCCACCTAATCCTATCAGTATTCATCAGTGCTGCCTATCAGTGCCACCTAATCTGTATTGTGCTTTGAAAACTGGCACATAACATTAAAAAAATTTCTCTGTAATCGGTATCAGCAAGTACTTGAAAATAAGTATCGGTACTTGTACTCGGTCTTAAAAAAGTGGTATTGGGACAACCCTAGTTAAAACGTCAAACCTGGGCCAAGAAATATCGGAAGACAGTTTTTTCAAAGGTTTTATGGACTGATGAGATGAGAGTGACTCTTGACTGACCAGATGGATGAGCTTGTTGTTTGTATTAGTAACGGGTACAGAGCTCCACATCCACACAGAGAACACCAGCAAGGTGGAGATGGGGTACTGGTATGGGCTGGTATTAGTAAAGATGAGCTAGTTGGACCTTTTCGGGTTCAAGATGGACGCAAAATCAACTCCCAAACCTACTGCCAGTTTTTAGAAGACACTTTCTTCAAGCAGTGGTACTGGAAAAAGTCTGCATCTTCAAGAAGACCATGATATTTATGCAGGGCAATGCTCCATGCATCAAAGTACTCCACTGCATGGCTAGCCAGTAAAGGTCTTAACCACTTGCCGACCGCCTAACGCAGATATACTGTGGCAGAATGGCACGGGCAGGCAAAATCACGTACCTGCCCGAGGCGGTCGGCATAGTTAGGGGAGCGATCCGTGCTGAGGGGGGGCACTCATTCGTGGCCACCCCCTCGCGATCACTCCCAACGAATGACAATCTTCCTCTGCTGCTGTAATGTAAACAGCGGCAGAGGAAGTGATGTCGTCTCTCCTCGTGTCAGTCTTTTCGTGCCGGCGCCAAGGAGAGAAGACATCCAAGTAAGTTTGCACAACACTACACTAACAGTAGAACACTCTAGGCACACTTTTCACCCCCCAATCACCCCCCCCGATCACCCCCGATCACCCCCCTGTACCCCCTGTCACAGTGACACCAATAGCAGCTTTTTTTTCTGATTATTGCATTGGTGTAATTTTGTGACAGTTATAAGTGGTAGGGCAGTTAATGTTAGGCCCCTTTAGGTCTAGGGTACCCCCCTAACCCCCCTAATAAAGTTTTAACCCCTTGATCACCCCCCGTCACCAGTGTCACTAAGCAATCGTTTTTCTGATCGCTGTATTAGTGTCACAGGTGACACTAGTTAGGGAGGTAAGTATTTAGGTTCGCCGGCAGCGTTTTATAGCGTCAGGCACCCCTATATACTACCTAGTAAAGGTTTTAACCCCCTGATTGCCCCCTAGTTAACCCTTTCACCAGTGATCACCGTATAACTGTTACAGGTGGCGCTGGTTAGTTAGTTTGTTTTTTATAGTTTCAGGGCACCCGCCGTTTATAACCTAACAAAGGTTTAACCCCCTGATCGCCCGGCGGTGATATAAGTTAAGTTTTAGGGTCAGATAGGGTCTGCGTCGCCCCAGGCAACGTCAGGTTAGTGCCAGTACCGCTAACCTGGCACTAACGCACGCAGCATACACCTCCCTTAGTGGTAAAGTATCTGAATGGATTAATATCTGATCCGATCAGATCTATACTAGTGTCCCCAGTAGTTTAGGGTTCCCAAAAACGCAGTGTTAGCGGGATCAGCCCAGGTACCTGCTAGCACCTGCGTTTAGCCCCTCCGCCCAGCCCACCCAAGTGCAGTATAGATCGATCACTGTCACTTACAAAACACTAAACACACATAACTGCAGTGTTCGCAGAGTCGGGCCTGATCCCTGCGATCTCTAACAGTTATTTTGGTAGCGTTTTGATACAGTTGCTAACAGTCAGGAGCTTTTTTACCTGTGAGTCTCACTAGTGTACCACTAAATTTAGAGCCCAAAATGGCAAATCGAAGGTACACTAGTGAAGAGGCCTACACGTTTCTGAGCATGACAGATAGTAAAGAGGAAGTCACTCATCTGTCAGATTCAGGCTCAGAATACGATCCTGTAGAGGACAGCGGCTCCATGACGATGGAGTTGTGTGGGACTTGGTGTCACCCTTATTCGGAAAGGGGTACCACTTATATGTGGACAATTATTACACAAGTGTGCCACTTTTTAGTCACTTGTTTGATCAGCAGATTGGAGCATGTGGCACCGTGCGACCTAATCGCCGGGGCTTTCCCCAGCGGCTTGTAGATTCCTGTCTTAGGCTGAGGGAGAGAGCCTGCTTCAAGTGTAATAACTTGCTCGCTATGAAGTGGAGGGATAATAAGAATGTTTTCGTTCTTACCTCCCATCATGCAGACACGACGGTCCAAATTACTACGGCGACTGGTGTTGTCGAGAAACCCCTCTGTGTCCATGAATATAACCAAAATAGGGATGGAGTGGACCTCAACGACCAGTTGTTGGCGCCGTACCTAATTGCCCGTAAGGCCAGACGCTGGTACAAGAAAGTGTCTGTTTATTTATTTCAATTGGCTTTGCTGAACGCTCATGTGCTATACAGAGCTTCAGGACGGACTGGATCCTTCCTTAAATTCCAGGAAGAGATCGCCAGAGCCCTTCTGTTTCCAGGCGGTGCTCCATCTCACCTTCTCCAACCAAATGCAGTAAGCCGCCTGCATGAGAGGCATTTTCTTTATGTCCTCCCGAGTACCCCTACCCAACGAGCCCCCCAAAAAAGATGTTGTGTCTGCAGCAAGCGCGGATATAGGTGTGACACCCGCTATTATTGTCCCTCCTGTCCTGACAATCCTGGTCTTTGCATTGGTGAATGTTTTGAACGCTACCATACACTAGTTGAGTATTAGCGTAGGGTACAGCACTTCACAGACTAGGCACACTTTCACAGGGTCTCCCAAGATGCCATCGCATTTTGAGAGACCCGAACCTGGAACCGGTTACAGTCACAAAAGTTACAGTTACAAAAAAAGTGTAAAAAAAAAAGTAAAAAAAAAAAACATAAAAAAATATATAAAATAAAAAAAACAAAAATAGTTGTAGTTTTATTGTTCTCTCTCTATTCTCTCTCTATTGTTCTGCTCTTTTTTACTGTATTCTATTCTGCAATGTTTTATTGTTATTATGTTTTATCATGTTTGCTTTATAGGTATGCAATTTTTTATACTTTACTGTTTACTGTGTTTTATTGTTAACCATTTTTTTTGTTTTCAGGTACGCCATTCAGCTCCAGAGCGGATTTATTTATCTTGACAGCAACAGCGTTTGCTCCCACGCTACATAAAGCCGTGACTCCAGCGCTGTCGGAGGTGATTTCACCAACACAGTTTAAAAAAAGAGCATATATGCCGAAGTATGGGGGCAACAGGGGCGGAGGAGCGATTTGCTCCTACCTTTTGCGGATGGATGCCCCCATGCTTCGGCATATATATATTTTAGGCACAGGTTGCGTTAAAAAATGTTTTATTTTTTACAATGTTTTTTTTGTATTTGCTTTGCAGGTATGGTAAGTCTTACTGTTATACTGTAATGTTACTTTGTTTTATTGTTAACCATAATTTGCTTAGCAGGTACGCCATTCAGTTGCAGCGCGGATTTATTTATCTTGACAGCAACAGCGTTTGCTCCCACAATACATAAAGCCATGACTCCAGCGCTGTAGGAGGTGATTTCACCACCACAGTTAAAAAAGGAGCATATATGCCAAAGCATTGGGGCAGCAGGGGCCGAGGAGTGATCTGCTCCTACCTTTTGGGGCGGATGCCCCCATGCTTCGGCATATTTAAACGGTGCATGTATGCCCATCATTACAAGTGGGTGGATGAAGGGAGGTATTCTAATGGTGGGCATACCCACCAATCAATCTCTTTTTTTTGTTCAGCCCACAGGCTGCATGAAAAAAAAGTTTACAATATATGCCCAACAAGGACCAGCAACGTACTGGTATGTTGCTGGACTTTAAGTGGTTATACCAGAATGATGCTGGTTATACCAGAATGATTCTTTTCAGCCAGCGGTCGGCTTTCATGTAAAAGCAATCCTAGTGGCTAATTAGCCTCTAGACTGCTTTTACAAGCAGTGGGAGGCTCTCCTGTCCCAACAGGGAACCTAAGAATGCAGCCAGTGATTCAGCCAGCTGACCATAGAGCTGATCAGAGATCAAAATGGCTCCTAACATCTCTATGGCCTAAGAAACTGGAAGCTACGAGCATTTTATGACTTCGATTTCGCCAGATGTAAACAGCGCTATTGGGAAATTGGAAAAGCATTTTATCACACCGATCTTGGTGTGGTCAGATGCTTTGAGGGCAGAGGAGAGATCTAGGGTCTAATAGACCCCAATTTTTTCAAAAAAGAGTACCTGTCACTACCTATTGCTATCATAGGGGATATTTACATTCCCTGAGATAACAATAAAAATGATAAAAAAGCAAAAAAAAAAAAAAGCACGCCTGTCCCCCCCTCGCACAAAGGCGAATGCAAGCGTCGGTCTGACGTCAAATGTAAACAGCAATTGCACCATGCATGTGAGGTATCACCGCGAAGGTCAGATCGAAGGCAATAATTTTAGCAGTAGACCTCCTCTGTAAATCTAAAGTGGTAACCTGTAAAGGCTTTTAAAGGCTTTTAAAAATGTATTTAGTTTGTCGCCACTGCACGTTTCTGCGCAATTTTAAAGCATGTCGTGTTTGGTATCCATGTACTCGGCCTAAGATCATCTTTTTTATTTCATCAAACATTTGGGCAATATAGTGTGTTTTAGTGCATTAAAATTTAAAAAAGTGTGTTTTTTCCCAAATAAATGCGTTTGAAAAATCGCTGTGCAAATACTTACTGTGTGAAAAAAAAATAAACTCCCACCATTTTAATCTGTAGGGCATTTGCTTTAAAAAAATATGTAATGTTTGGGGGTTCAAAGTAATTTTCTTGCAAAAAAAAAAAAAATTTTCATGTAAACAAAAAGTGTCAGAAAGGGCTTTGTCTTCAAGTGATTAGAAGAGTGGGTGATGTGTGACATAAGCTTCTAAATGTTGTGCATAAAATGCCAGGACAGTTCAAAACCCCCCAAAGGACCCCATTTTGGAAAGTAGACAGCCCAAGCTATTTGCTGAGAGGCATGTCGAGTCCATGCAATATTTTATATTGTGACACAAGTTGCGGGATAAAGAGAAATTTTTTTTTTTGCACAAAGTTGTCACTAAATGATATATTGCTCAAACATGTCGTGGGAATATGTGAAATTACACCCCAAAATACATTCTGTTGCTTCTCCTGAGTACGGGGATACCACATGTGTGAGACTTTTTGGGAGCCTAGCTGCGTACGGGACCCCGAAAACCAAGCACCGCCTTCAGGCTTTCTAAGCGTGTCAAAAAGAAAAAGAAGATATCCCCCCGTGGGGCTTTAAAGCAGCAAAAAATTATGAAAATAATAAGTTGTTACTTGAAAGGGTTTTTTAATTAGTGGGACTTAACCGTAATGGTTAAAATAAGAGCTGTGCTACAGGAGATAACACAAATGAAGCTGGTACAAGTTTATACAATGATCAAGCGCTATAATAGGGTGATAATCCTGCTGCGTTTCGACCCCGTTGGGTCATCTTCAGAGGATTGAGGCGCTTCTAAGGGTGTAAATTTTTGATTTCACTCTTCACTGTGAATGCCCAGGTGGCACAAAACCCCCCCTAAATGACCCCATTTTGGAAAGTAGACACCCCAAGCTATTTGCTGAGAGGTATAGTGAGTATTTTGCAGACCTCACTTTTGTCACAAAGTTTTGAAAATTTAAAAAAGAAAAATAAAATAGATTTTTCTTGACTTTCTTCATTTTCAAAAACAAATGAGAGCTGCAAAATACTCACAATGCCTCTCAGCAAATAGCTTGGGGTGTCTACTTTCCAAAATTGAGTCATTTGGGGGAGTTTTGTGCTATCTTGGCATTTTATGGCCTTCAAAACTGTGATAGGTAGTGAGGAGTGAAATCAAAAATTTACATCCTTAGAAATCCTGAAGGCGGTGATTGGATTTCGGGTCCCGTATGCAGCTAGACTCCCAAAAAGTCCCACACATGTGGTATCCCCGTATTTAGGAGAATCAGCAGAATGTATTTTGGGGTGCAATTCCACATATGCCCATAGCCTGTGTGAGCAATATATCATTTAGTGACAACTTTGTGCAAAAAACAAAAGTTTGTCATTTTCCCGCAACTTGTGGCAAAATATAAAATATTCCATGGACTCAATATGCCTCTCAGCAAATAGCTTGGGGTGTCTACTTTCCAAAATGGAGTCATTTGGGGGGGGGGGTTTGTGCCATCTGGGCATTTTATGGCCTTCAAAACTGTGATAGATAGGGAGGAGTAAAATCAAAAATTTACGCCCTTAGAAATCCTAAAGGCGGTGCTTGGTTTTCGGGGCCCCGTACGCGGCTAGGCTCCCAAAAGGTCACACACATGTGGTATCCCAGTACTCAGGAGAAGCAGCAGAATGTATTTTGGGGTGTAATTCCACACATGCCCATGGCATTTGAGCAAGATATCATTTAGTGACAACTTTGTGCAAAAAAAAAAAAGTTTGTAATTTTCCCGCAACTTGTGTCAAAATATTAAATATACCATGGACTCAACATGCCTCTCAGCAAATAGCTTGGGGTGTCTACTTTCCAAAATGGAGTCATTTGGGGGGGGGGGGTTTGTGCCATCTGGGCATTTTATGGCCTTCAAAACTGTGATAGGTAGGGAGGAGTGAAATCAAAAATTTACGCCCTTAGAAATCCTGAAGGCGGTGCTTGGATTTCGGGGCCCCGTACGGGGTTGGGCTCTCAAAAAGTCCCACACATATGGTATCCCCGTATTCAGGAGAATCAGCAGAATGTATTTTTGGGTGCAATTCCACATATGCCCATGGCCTGTGTGAGCAATATATCATTTAGTGACAACTTTGTGCAAAAAAAAAAGTTTGTCATTTTCCTGCAACTAGTGGCAAAATATAAAATATTCCATGTACTCAACATGCCTCTCAGCAAATAGCTTGGGGCGTCTGCTTTCCAAAATGGGGTCATTGGGGGGGGGGGGGGTTGTGCCATCTTGGCATTTTATTGCCTTCAAAACTGTGATAGGTAGTGAGGAGTGAAATCAAAAATTTACGCCCTTAAAAATCCTGAAGGCGGTGCTTGGTTTTCGGGGCCCTGTACACGGCTAGGCTCCCAAAAAGTCCCACACATGTGCTATCCCCATACTCAGAAGAAGCAGCTAAATGTATTTTGGGAAGCAATTTCACATATAACCATGGCATGTGTGAGCAATATATCATTTAGTGACAACTTTTTGTATTTTTTTTTTTTTTATCATTATTCAATCACTTGGGACAAAAAAAATTTAATATTTAATGGGCTCAACAATCCTCTCAGAAATTTACTTGGGGTGTCTTCTTTCCAAAATGGGGTCATTTGGGGGGGTTTGTACTGCCCTGCCAATTTAGCACCTCAAGAAATGAGATAGGCAGTCATAAACTAAAAGCTGTGTAAATTGCAGAAAATGTACCCTAGTTTGTAGACGCTATAACTTTTACGCAAACCAATAAATATACGCTTATTGACATTTTTTTTACCAAAGACATGTGGCCGAATACATTTTGGCCTAAATGTATGACTAAAATGAAGTTTATTGGATTATTTTTTATAACAAAAAGTAGAAAATATCATTTTCGGTCTTTTTCCGTTTATAGCGCAAAAAATAAAAACCGCAGAGGTGATCCAATACCATCAAACGAAAGCTCTATTTGTGGGAAAAAAGGACGCAAAGTTTGTTTGTGTACAGCATTGCATGACCGCGCAATTAGCAGTTAAAGCGACCCAGTGCCAAATTGTAAAAAGTGCTCTGGTCAGGAAGGGGATAAATCCTTCCTGTTAATGATGAAAGAATAATGACATAGCCTCCTTCCTCACCTGACCTAAACCCTATTGAGAACTTGTGGGCCCTTCTTTAATGAGAGATTTACGGTGAAGGAAAACAGTACACCTCTCTGAACAGTGTCTGGGTGGCTGTGGTTGCTGCTGCACAAAAAGTTGATCATCAACAGATCAAGAAACTGACAAACTCCATGAATATTGGTCACTGATTTTTTTGAAATGTCAGAAATGTTTATTTGTAAATTTTGAGTTATTTGTTTATTATTCTTACTTTAACAGATGAAAATAAACAAGTGAGATGGGAAATTTGTCATTTTTTATTTAGTTGCATAATAATTCTGCACCCTAATAGTTGCCGAATAATTGTGCACACATAGATATTCTCCTAGGAAAGCCAAGCCTCACTTTTACTTTCTTAAATATTCAGGTTTGAGGTTTATTAACCTTTTGGATTGACCGAGAACACTGTAGTTGTTCAATAATGAAATGGAACCTCAAAAATACAACTCGACTAATAATTTTGCACACAAAACAAGATCTGTTCACTTCCCATCACCATACAGGGGATTTCCCGGAAATCTCCTATCATTAAAAACACAGTTTAATTGGCCATTATTTAAAATGAGCAAAATCGAAAACCAATTGTAAAGACTAAAAAAAAAAAAAAAATGATACCTATATATAACAACATTGTGATGAATATAAACAATCCATTGTGACCATCTGTCCTCTCAGACAGATACATAAAGTACCCTTTAACAAAAGTAAATTGAAATCTGAGTTCAATTCCCCAAATCGCAATGTACCCAAGCGATGAATCTACTGTACGTCTTGTTTTTTTAGAGACAGTTCCCTGTCTCCACCCCATTTATTTTGCGTTATTCCATCAATCACCATAAACCTAGGTTGTGCAACTGTATGTCCTTTTTCCACAAAGTGCTAGGCCAGTGGTAGTTGTACCAATTTGTCCCTGATTGAATATTTATGCCATGCAAGCCAGTTTTTTACCTTCTGAGTGGTCTCGCCCACATACAAAAGTCCACAAGGACACTTAATCACAAAAGAAGATTGACATGTATAATACCTTTTGATGTCAATATTAGTCCCTCTATGGGGATGAGTAAAAGATTTCCCTTTAATCGAGTTATTACACTGTATGTGTAGCACTACCCCAGTAGGAGCTGCTAGAGTATTGCCCAAGTATTTCCCACTTCTGTACTGACAGCCAGGCAAAAGGTGCACGCACAAGTCCGCTTGTTGCAGTCAAAGACCAGTCTAGGTTTGTTTGTTTTCTAGTTTTATTTTAGAGGAACTTGGACAGGGCAAGGGGATTGCAGTGGGATACTCAGAAATAAAACTATTCACAGAGGAGTGTAGCTGATCTAAGATGGACCCTTAGGTGAAGTCCCTTGCTGGGAGCAGATTTCAGACTTCTCCTGATTTGGCAGTGTAGAAGCTTGAGCAAAGTTCCATGCAGTAAGTGGCAAATAGACAGAGCTCTTCAAATCACTAGCCAGTAATCTCTTCAGCTGGGCCCTTTAGTTGACTAGAGAACAGCAGAGGAGGGGGTTAAAAGCACTAGCCCCTGAGATGTCTGTACTCACAGAGCTTTGAAGAGCAACCGGCAGCTTCTCTCAGTGATACCAGATGCATCCTCAGCGAACTTCCCCCTCAGTCAGCTTTAAGAGAACCGGGACCACTCTTCAGTTCCAGTTTCAGGCCCTCGGGTCGCTCAACAGAGGCTGCTCAGCAGCAGGTGCCAGGGGTTGCAGCAGCCTCTCCGCCAGCTGGTGCAATCCAGAATGGGAATGACCCCAAGATCATGTGTTCCCAGAATATAAATGCCAGCACCCAGCATACTCAGGGGCACCCGCCAGTGTAATTGGCCACAGCTGCATTCATATTCATGCTGCCAATTTGCCTAGCTCCCACCTATGTTCTGGAACGCTTTAGTAGTTTCCAGAATGTAGGAGGAGTCCAGACAAACTTAACAGCACCAGAACATCATGAGCAGTCCTGACTAGTAAATTGCAGCACTCTGTTAGGCAGAATGCTAGAAAGTAAATTTGCTTCTCGCTCCCCCGTTAGGTGGAGGAACATATTACAGTAACCTAACTATATACATCCTAGCACCCATACTAGGAGGGTGCTACATATGCAATTTAAACAATGATATCCAACATTCCGTGGCCCCAAAAAAGTAATGGGTGGTAAAGGTGGACGATATTGGTCAGATCTAACTAGTCTATTGTGATTGTCCTACCCCTCCAATATGAAGGCAATGGAGGGGCACTAAATTCAGGGATCAAAAGGTAATTACTCCTAAGGATAGGCCAATGCCTTTAATAATATTAAACACACAAATAGAGATTGCAAATGGGTGATATTGTGACTTGAAAGGCAATCTTCTCTCCATTATCCTTCAATTGGGGGAAACAGATAAATTACCTTGTTCCCTCCTAATTAGCTGGGCAGGATAGCCACTTTGTAATTATTTAACCTCTATATCATCAAGTTTTTTCTCCCATACCATTGTGTCACTAACAATCAGGGCTGCTGTTAGAAATCACAGGGTCCCATACAGCCTACCAGACAGGCCCCCTACCCCCCTCCCCAAAATACCAAAAGATTGTTTCACTAAAACTACACAAAAATCATAATTAACGGACACAATCCTAAGATAACATAACTTACAAAGCCTGCTAAATCTAAAAGATAAAACTACATAGAGTTAATAAATAAAGTTTTGTATGTAAATAAGGTTTTGGGGCTCATTCACATAGGTGCTGTGGCCAGTACAGTGTGAATTCAGAAAAGGATATGTCATTTACCGGCCCCTTCCCCCACACTCCATCCGCCTGTGTACCTGCAGCAGTCGGAGGGAGAGGGAAGCTGGCAGCATTGCGGGGGGATGAGGGGGGCTCGAGCACACCGAGGGGAATCAGATGTGGGCAGCACAGGGAGGCGGATTGGTGCAGTGGGGTGTGGGAACAGTTAAAGAATGAGGCACTTTATCTGTGTCCCTCCTTCCAGCAGCTGAAAGCCAGTGGGAGGGAGAGGGGGAGAAACCAGCTTTCAGCTGCTGCAAGGAAAGACACAGACATAGTGCATTATCGTGTAATTGTCCTCCCGCCCCACCACACCAATCCGCCTGCTGTCTGGGCTCCTCTGTGTGCCCAGGTCCCCTTCAGGAGGCCCAGTGTTACCCCCGTATTGGCAGCCGTGCTAACAATCCTCACTACCAGAGACATCTGGGACCTAGGACTAGATTTAAAGACTCCAGGTGGATGAAAGCTTCTATAATGTAAAAGTTGATACCAATCTGTGGATTTTACATACCAATACTTATAATGCAATCATCCTGGATCCTAAAAAGGGTATCTAAAAACAAAATTTTGCTTTTACTCATGGTGATATTACATTTCAAACCCTATATAAAGTAATTCAAATAAGCATGGAAAAGTAACAGGCAGTCAATGTCGCCCACCCATACAGCAAACACATTGTCCATAAAACGATACCAACCAAGCAAGACAATTTTCTTGAAAGAAACATATACAATATAGAGTACTGTGGGGGTTATTTACGAAAGGCAACTCCACTTTGCACTGCAAATGCACTTGAAAGTGCACTGAAAGTGAACTTGGAAGTGCAGTCGCTCTAAATCTAAGGGGTAGATCTGAAATGAGTGGAAGCCCTGCTGATTTTATCATCCAATCATGTGCAAGCTAAAATGTTGTTTTTTATTTTCCTTGCATGTCCCCCTCGGATCTACAGCGACTTTACTTCGAAGTGCACTTGCAGTGCAAAGTGGATTTTCCTTTAGTAAATAACCCCCTGTGCAAAAATCTTAGGCAGGTGTAAAAAATGCTTTAAAAATAAAAACTCTTTCAGAAATAGAAGTGTTAATCATTTATTTTATCACTTAACAAAATCAAAAGTGAATTAACATTTGAATTGTAAAATTCAAATCAATATTTGGTGTGTCCACCCTTTGCCCTCAATACAGCATCATGTCTTCTAGGTACACTTGCACACAGTTTTTGAAAGAACTCGGCAGGTAGGTTATTCCAAACATCTTTGGTGAACTATTCACAGATCTTCTGTGGATGTAGGCTGCCTCAAATCCTTCTGTCTCACCATGTAATCCCAGACAGACTCAGTGATGTTGAAATCAGGGCTCTGTGGGGGCCAAACCATTACTTTCTGGATGCCTTGTTCTTCTTTACGCTGAAGATAAGAAGTTCGTAATGACATTGGCTGACCCTCAAATTTGACGCTGATGACATGGCTCCCTAATGGTATGGCATGATGGATAAGTATCTCAGCATTTATGACACCATTGATCCTGACCAAATCTCCATGTCCGTTTGCAGAAATGCAGTCCAAAACTTGCAAGGAACCTTCACCATGCTTCACTGTTACCTGCAGACATTCATTATTGTACCACTCTTTAGACCTGCACAAACAAACTGCTTTTTACTACAGCCAAATATTTCAAATTTTGACTCATCAGTCCAGCGCACCTGCTGCCATTTTTCTGCACCCCAGTTCCTATGTTTTCTTGCATAGGCCAGGGAAACAAGGCTAAGCGACTCAATTATGCATTAAAACATAGGAACTGGGGTGCAGAAAAAAATCCAGCAGGTGCTCTGGACTGATGAGGTGGAGCTGGGTGACGTCACTTCTAGCTAGGAGTGGAACCAGAAGGGTGTTGAGAATGGCACTTCTCTGTCCCCCCCAGTGGCGTCTCCAGCTTTCAAATTTAGGGGGGGCACATGGGGGGACAGGGACAAAAGTAGGGGGGCAACTATAAAATGCGCATATATATATATATATATATACACACACTGGGGCCCTTTACTACGATCCCACAACGGCCCTTTCACATGTTCTGCAGTGAGCTCCCTTCCTACTGTATTGGGGCCCCCCAGGGTGGCAGAAAACAAGAGATATATATGTCACCAGCATACCAAGAAAATATAAGGATCCAAAGCAGTGGGAGAACTATCAGGGTTGCAAAGGTTGTCTTGCCTCCGGGCCCCAGCCTGCTCTTACTGTCCTGCCCCTGCTATTGACAGCGCTGGTCTGGCATCTCTTGGAATTTTCAGGCTGGTTGTCCTGTCCTAAGGATGGGAGAAATCAGTCTGTTTTTTCAGTAACTGAGAGTCCTGGTGGAGTCCTTCCTGCAACTCGCTCTTCTCCCTGCCAATGAGGATGCAGGTGAAGGAGCAGATCGGGCGGCCGTGGTTGTATGAGTGCTCGCATTATGCAGTGCCAGCAAGCAGAGGGAGGGGGGGGAATCACCCGCAGGAGCTGACTGGGGACTCTCTCCCTCTTAGACATTGATTTTTTGTAAAAAAAAAAAAAAAAAAAAATTTTTTTTTTGGGGGGGCACATGGTGGGGCACAGCATAATGTTGGGGGGGGTCAGGGCCCCCTCTGGCCCCCCCTAGGGTCGCCATTGCTCCCCCCTGCATGCTGTATGCCGCATCTCTGCCTTTATAATAGTTCATCTTATGTGTTCATTTTTTTTATTTATAAAGAGGCTGAGAGTTTTTATTGTATCACGCTATGAGTGGCTTATGTTGTCGATGACCAAGCATCCTCTGTGATCGAAGGCTGATAGGTCCAGTCCCTTAATGGGACCCTGCACATTAAAAGGGTATAATATCAGGAGTTGGATGCGCAAGGATAATTCTGTATGTGCTTCTTACCTGTAGTGTATCAAGGATTGTAGGTTAGCATATATTTCACAAAGGGGTGGCACTCTTGTATGATTAGAGTGATGACAGGGTGAGACAAAAATAATAACATAATAATGTTAAGAAGACACTGGTAGCATGTGATTTTTTTCTGAAAAGAGGCACTATTGTATTATTGACACCTGATGGACTTTGGCACGTTAACATCAATTTTGTTTTTTTTGTATCATTAATGCACAATATAACGGTTGCTTTACATCACTGTGTATTTACATTATTGTTCTTTAGGTGGATCATATTTATGGTGATTCATGTGTGTAAATGTTTAGCAAAAAATGCACAACCACAATTATATTTGAGTGACTTTTAATTTATTGTAAATTTGATAAGTTAAAGGAGCAGCACTTCACTATACTTCTAATATATTAGCACGCATGTGTGGAAATACAGTTGAGTGGTAGCAGTAGCTCTACACATACTGTATAGATATAAAATTTATACAATTCACATAAAACAAAGGTGTGGCAGTGCAGGAGTAATCTAACATTTATTTTTAATGTTGGGTGCTCTCTTGTAAATTAATTGTAGTTTATTTGGGTGTGCTGTCCTAGTTTGGGAACTTTAAGTAGAATTCCCCAATGGCATAAGAAAATCGAATGGGTCACCTGAACGTTTACCTATCTCTAACTGGCCTGGACAAGACTTTTTTTTGTACAATGGAAGTTTCTGACATTGTTCAACATCAGAAATATATGAACATTAGGTAAAAATTGACAGCCTGAAGATCTGTTTGTAGCAAATACTTAGAAAGATAGAGGGAAGTGAAAGAAGGGGCTTTTCGCCCTCAGGAATCATATTAAATAAATTTAAACAGAGACATGATGGAATTTGGTAAAAATATATATACAGTATTGATTCGTTCAATTACCTCCTACAATAGTCTTTCTAGGTAAAGGAATGGATTGTAATCACATTATGTTATCATAAGTATACAATATATGTATCATGTTCTTTTTAAGAATTGAATTACTGGTAAAATTTCACATTATACATTCTCAGAAGTAAGGCGTAAATGGAGCAAATGTATCCAAACATTTTTAAGGAATATAACTAATATCTTAAAGTAATCATTGGATAAAATGACAGCTCTTTAGCCATTGTTTCATAATTATGTTGCCAATATACCAAAGAATGAAATCACAAATGATGCCACAAACACCCCAGAGGAATATAGTTATACACCGGCTAAGTTGATTAACACATTTCAATTAATCTAGAGACAAAAATATTTTATTCACTATCAATTGAATCAAATAAATCCCCTTATTTACCCAGAATACCTAATATAGGGACTTATCGTCTTAGAGTGCCATCTGGTGGACAAGTAAATTGATTGTTTTTGCAAATAATTAGTTAATTGGTAATATTACCCTCCAATCAGAGGTGGGTAAATATTACAAGCTATACCCTCTGGGATGGTTCCTAGAGGCAGGGGTTTGGGGAATAAAAGAAGAAGCTCAGAAAGAGTTGAAGATTCCATCTTGATATATTTTGAGGCAGATCATCATCTGTCTTGATTCATCTTGATCTCCAGCTTGAACCACCATCTTGAATCATAATTTTCATAATTCTATTCATCAGCACGCTCTCAAACAGCTCGCTCTCTTGGTCTGAGATGCTCGATCTCCTTGAAGATCCTACCATGGTGTGGCTCCTAACTCAACACCAATAACTCCATGCTCATTATTTTAGAAGTTCCATCTCACACTTGAATGCAACTTCCTAGCTATATTGCCTTATATAAATAATAGATTTTTGCTTGTTTGATGTGATATTCTGTTCACGAAATCATAAGCCCTAGGGATTAAAAAATTAAATTTATTAACACAGCTTGTAGATATACTTGGCCCTTTTTTCTGCTGCAGGGAAACAAAGGGGACCGTCTGATAAATGCAGGTGGAAAGTATATTCTTCAACTCACTTTAGTTCCCAGGCATATCTATATTTTAGCTGTGTAAGTTAAGGTATTTTGTTGTGAAATATTAATTTTACATGTCTATGTCAAACTATTAATTCTGCTGCTAAACGTGATTGTTAGTGACTCAATTGTAAATAAATGTTTTATTATTTATCTGGTTCCATAATCCATACCTTTACTCAATTTTGTGCTTAAAACAATAGTAAAATTAGTGAGCAGACTAAAGAAATGGCCCCCCCTGCAGGTTTTAGCCACAATTTACTAGTATGCACTGCATAGTAGCACACTATGACAGACCTACCGACAAACTAAGCCCTCCAGCTATTCTGGCCGGCTCCCTAATGCTTACATTTTAGCCTGGTTTTCCTGATGGGTTTTATGTCTTCAGCTGGGATGACCTCACTCACATGCATGCGTACGGGAGTCACATTGCCATGGCACAGAGAGCGGTCCATAAATGTGGTCTTAGCTGCTCATGGGTGGCTCAGATCACAATACTCGCTGTATGGCAGGGGGGCATTTATGCTAGAGGAGACCTCTATGGTCTCTTCTGTCATAAAAACCCTGTCTGTCAGTATTTTTTTCCTAACTTATAACTTTACTACCACTTTAAAAATATCTGCACAGAGCATGAGTTTCAGGGAATATTTAACTAGGTCAACATACGGTAATTATATTGATTCATTTATTTAATATTGAAGCCACTGTCATAGATCGATCAATTAAACAATATCGCTGATTTGATTAATCGTTCAAACTTCCTGACGCAACTCCCTCTTCTTTTCTTTTTCTTTTTCCTGTTTTCCGCTGGTAGGTAGTGAGGTGGGGTCATTCTTAAAAAAGTCAGGTTATTAGGTACCAAAGGAACAACTCCTTGATCAAGGGAAGCTATAACAATGGGTGAATTCCCAAAGAAAGTGAAGGAAATTGTGGGGATTACGTTAGTGTTTATGACTGTAGTACAGTATTTTCAGATGGAAAAACAATTGAAGTGGGCCTGGTGGAAGGTATAGTATTAGAAACATTTTCCACCATGGACTCACTGGGTAATGTGACCATTAAGGATTAGCCGAACTGGTTAGTTTCGCACCAGAACATGCGAACAGACAAAAAATTTGGACGAACACGCAAACACCATTAAAGTCTATAGGACACGAACATGAAAAATCAAAAGTGCTCATTTTAAAGGCTTATATACTAAGTTATTGTCATAAAAAGTGTTTGGGGACCCAGGTCCTACCCCAAGGGACATGTATCAATGCAAAAAAAAGTTTTAAAAATGGCAGTTTTTTCAGGAGCAGTGATTTTAATAATGCTTAAAGTGAAACAATAAAAATGAAATATTCCTTTAAATATCGTGCCTGGGGGTGTCTATAGTATGCCTGTAAAGTGGCACAGTTTTCCCGTGTTTAGAACAATACCACAGCAAAATAACATTTCTAAAGGAAAAAGTCATTTAAAACTGATCGCGGCTGTAATGAATTATCAGGTCTCGGCAATATAGATAAAACTCATTGAAAAAAATGGCATGGGTTCCCCCCCAGTCCATTACCAGGCCCTTTGGGTCTGGTATGAATATTAAGGGGAACCCCGAACCAAAAATTAAAAAAAAATTGCGTGTGGGTCCCCCCAAAATCCATACCAGGCCCTTCAGGTCTGGTATGGAAATTAAGGGGAACCCTGCGCCAAAATAAAAAAATTGCGATGCGTAGGGTCCCCCCCAAAGTCTATACCAGACCCTTATCCAAGCACGCAACCTGGCAGGCCACAGGAAAAGAGGGGGGATGAGAGAGCGCCCCCCAAACAGTACCAGGCCACATGCCCTCAACATGGGGAGGGTGCTTTGGAGTAGCCCCCCAAATCACCTTGTCCCCATGTTGATGGGAGAAGGGCCTCATCCCCACAACCCTTGCCCGGTGGTTGGGGGGGTCTGCGGGTGGGGGCTTATCGGAATCTGGAAGCCCCCTTTAACAAGGGAACCCTAAGAATCCCGGCCTCCCCCCATGTGAATTGGTAACGGGTACATTGTACCCCTACAATTTCACAAAAAAGTGTCAAAAATAGTAAAAAAGACAGGAGACACTTTGGGACAAGTCCTTTATTAAAAGATAAAAAAATAAAAATGTCCCAGGATGTAAAACCCTCTTTTGGGGGCGACCCCTATACCATTTTTTTTAGATTTGGCGCAGGGTTTCCCTTACTTTCCATACCAGACCTGAAGGGCCTGGTATGGATTTTGGGAGACCCCCACGCAATTTTTTTTTGTTAATTTTTGGTTCATAAGTTTTAATATTCGGACCAGACCCAAAGGGCCTGGTAATGGACTGGGGAGGGAACCCATGCCGTTTTTTTCAATGAGTTTTATCTATATTTATTCATTACAGCCACAATCAGTTTTAAATGACTTTTTTCCTTTAGAAATGTCATTTGGCTGTGGCATTGTTCTAAACACGGGAAAGCTGCGCCACTTTACAGGCATACTATAGACACCCTCCAGGCACAATATTTAAAGGAATATTTCATTTTTATTTTTTCGAGTTAAGCATTATTAAAATCACTGCTCCCGAAAAAACGTCAGTTTTTAAAACTTTTTTTTACATTGATACATATCCCCTGGAGCAGGACCCGGGTCCCCAAACACTTTTTAAGACAATACCTTGCATATAAGCCTTTAAATTGAGCACTTTTGATTTTTTCATGTTCATGTCCCATAGACTTTAATGGTGCCGCTTTCGAATTTGCAGTGAACACTGCATAATGTTCGTTGTTCGCCGAACATCCGAACAAACCAAAGTTTGGCCCGAACTTATGCTCGGGCCGAACCTTTCGCCCATCCCTAGTGACCATGATATCAGGAAAATCAAGCTAATGGACATTAGAAATGTTGTTGCCTTATCTTGTTGACATCCCAGGTCTGATCTGACATCCGGTTACGGTCTGTCTACCTCTGATATCACTGGTCAGATTTGACAGCTGTTTTTTCGCTCCTTGCGGCCATGGACAACTCCGGCTTTGAGGCTCTGCACAGGGATGTTCTAATGTACACTCTGCTGCATGTCCTGCTCGCTTTTCCTGGCTGTTTACCTTCTGGTGCCTGCAGTGTTGCCTTGGCCTCTGCATGCTGTCAATCATGATTTTTAATGTAAGTGTGCTTTGTTTTATAAAATGTTGTATATGTGGTTCTATTAACTCCAGTAGGCATGTGCACTGGTGAAAAATGTGTTGGTTTTCGTTTCATTTGTGTTCTTTTCGTTTTTTGGGTCATTTGTTATGATCACAATTCGTAAATTCTAAAATTCGTAAATGCGAAAATCCGAAAATTTGAAAATTTGAAAATCCAAAAATCCGAAAATAAGAAAGAAAATCCGAACATTCGAAAGAACGAAAATCTGACAATTAGAAAGAATAACTAACTAATTATAACTAACTATTAAATTATAGGTATTGGAATTTCCCTTCAAATTTGGCTGTTAGTGAACATAGCGAATACGAATTTATCCGAAATAAGGAATGCCGCATCTAAACAAATGAACGTAATGAATTAATAATAATAAATAACAATAATAATAAAAACGGGGGCGTGGTTTGCCTTGAGAGGAGATGGCTGCTTGATCCTCTGGCTCCCTCTCACCACAGCCTAAAATCCGCCTTTGTCGGGGTCTACCGACTGAATCAGCGCTCCAACTATGGGAACGTCTTCCCGCGGAACGTCACAAAGCAGATCCAGATCCCCGAGAGAAACAGCCGGCCGCACGAGCCAAACAATACCGGAGATATTCCGAACACAGCGGCCCAATATGGCGTCCTCCCCTCCCGCCTCAGCCTCCTCTCTGAATCAGGATGGGATCGTTCTCACGCCGACCGAACACAGTCACCCTCCACAGGAATCCTCTCTACCAGCCCACCGCCAACCGAGCTTACTGGACCTACAAGCAGTTGCGGCGGATATAAAGGATACCCTGTTCTCGGCTATCACGGATCTAAGGCATGAGCTACAAGCCATCACAGGCCGCATACAGAGAGTAGAGGACAAGACGGCCCAGCAGCAGGCCGCAGTGAAGACCATCCACCACAATGTCGATCGCCACACAATGCAGTTAAGAGATCTTCAGCGCCACGTCGAAGATCTCGATAACAGGGGTAGAAGACATAATCTCAGGGTAAGAGGCATACCCGAAGCAGTGGAACAGGACAGGATTCTCCCAGTGGTGAAGGGCCTATTTAATCACCTGCTGGACAGACCGGCAACTAAAGAGATAGCAATGGAACGTATTCACAGGGCACTACGCCCAAAAGGGAGAGATAATGAACCGCCTAGGGACATTATATGCCATGTAGATGACTTCTCTATCAAAGAAGCTATTCTCCAAAAAGCCCGCGAAACACCAACTGTGGAATACGATGGCAACCCCGTACAGATCAGGATCTCTCGGCCATCACTCTCCGACATCGAAAAGACCTGCGCCCTCTGCTGGATGTACTGCGCACGAGAGGAATCCGTTATAGATGGAAGTTTCCTTTCGGCTTATCCGCCTCCCACCAGGGACGATCAGCGCTCCTAAGAGTTCCAGAGGACCTTGATGCCTTTTGCCGTACACTGGACATTCCGTTCACCCCGGTACCTGACTGGTATGCGGAGTTCAACTTACAACCTCCCCACCGACAGCCTCCTTGGGAAGAACCGATGGACGCCCACAACACCAGCTTTCGCAGGAGACGATCACCGTCCACAAACGGTAATGGCTCCCCGCCGGGCTCACGCCACCCGCCTTCCAGCCCCATGACGGCACCACTGCCTCGCCGAGCTAGACGTGATCGCTGATCATTTCTCCCTCCATTGGGGAAAACTGAGTAAGAACTGACTGTCCTGCTCCCTCATGACCTCCCTGCCAAACAAACTCCTACCTGACAACAGCCAGATATCTCCGCCGGATCTCCCACATACACCATACAATTAACCAAAGACCGTCTACAGTCACCGCCCAAAAACCCGATCAACGGCTCCTGATACCCATATTGAAGCTTAGCTGCGACCGGACCATCCTACCCACCCGCGGTCACACCCTGCTCCCATGGACATGCATAGGATTTCAAGGAGGAACGTCGATCGCCCATGATTTACCCACCTGACTACCGGAAGACGCCGAAGGAGAAGACCCGGACATCACCGATCACGAACTGCGCCGTCGCAACGCAGCAACCTCCTGGACTGTAGCCCCTTCGGACATCACACCATCGATCCACGACGCAACTCCATACCCTCAACCTTCTCATCCAGGCAGAACATTGTCTCTCCTTCACTCGCACACAGCCCACAGAGACAGCAGCAGCGCAGGAGGTACCTTCATACCCTGCCCTGACCATCTATCTGACGCCACGCAGGTAACGGGGGGAATAGCAAACCCTCATAACACACGTGGTGATCTTACAAATTGGTTTTCCTCTTCTTGTGTCAGGACAACATGAGATAATTATTATCCTCCGTCCACTTCATTATCTGGCTGAGGCTTTCCTCACCGCAATTTCCCCCCTATGGCGCACCTAAGCCACTTCTCGCCTAACGATCCACACTAACAATCAGAGCTAGAAACGTAGAGACCCCACGGAGCTTCAACCTTCTCCCCTATAATTAACCCTCTAGAGTACACTAGATTAGCGACACAGAGGCCCTCAGACACACCTTCACTGCTCACAAACTACTGCTCCTCCTGGACAGACGGGGACAAGGTTGGGGTAGTCATTTAACGTACGGACACCGAGTTTTACACTGTACACTAGTTATGCAACACTGACAGCTGGTATGCTCCGATATACCCCTTACACAGACTACCACACAACACGTGAAACAGACCGTTAGACGCTAAGACTCGTAGATCCTCACACACACGAAAGTTACTCACGCCGCTGCAATCCCTGAGGGTTGCTGAGCATACTGACAGGGGTCCCTCGAATCCTTCTCGAATACTTCACGCCACGACAGCATCATACAACAGATGAGACCGGGCCTAGAACTATACAACCGAACTCACTCATTGCTCTTAGAACTACACACACAATAGACAACTGAACTGAGGGAATAGGACAACTCACCAGTCAGGACGCTCTTGGGGGAAACTCTTCTCTCCTACCATGGTTTGTTTATACTGTTTTTATGTTGAAAATTGTTATGCTTTATGTGTATTGCACGAACGTTAAATGCTACCGGTTGAGAAATGTTTATTTGTTTCAGACCTGACAGCCGCCAGCAGCCTCAGCCAAATACAAACATAGCAGGTAATGGCTTGCTATCCCCTTTGCACATACACTTCTACTTACCCTTCCCACTGGCTAATAACACCATGACAGCCTCTCACTTGGCTCCATCTTACATTGCCCTTACACTCGATGGCCACTAAAGTCCCCGAACCAACACACACATCCTATCTACCTAACACTCAAACAACACTGCCTTCCTGCGTCCATTCCTTTCATTGCCACATCAGACACACCCCCGAACTAACACACACCCCCAACTCCAAGAAAGAAGGCTGATGGTGAGAAGGACCGTTTAGGTCACTCATATCTGTTTTTTCCTCTTATTCCATTCTTTTTTCATTTCTGACTCATCTTACCAACCATACCTCTCAACCGCCAAACCAACCCCCACACAGTGGTCGCACATATTTCATCCAACTCTTAATCGATACTTCCAGTATAAACCCACTGATTTGTACCGGCGGATATACCCCTGTGGCTCGGGACACCGATTTAGGTGACCTGAACACCACATTGTGCCGGCTCCCCCTTTCCCGACCCCTTTGAAGGCTCTACCTACCCTCCTTACCCAAACCGCAACCCTCACCACCCCAAATTTCCTGCCACAGCCCACACCTCGCCATAAAATGAATTTGAATAAAGCCCTCAAGGCACAGACAACAACGAAAATAAATGAAACCACGCTCAAAATAGTTCCCCTTAATGCAAAGGGACTCAATACTCCAGAAAAACGATCCAAACTCCTTCTTACCATGCACAGACTTAGCGCCAACATCATCTTTCTGCAGGAAACACACTTCCGTTCCAATAACATCCCAAAACTAGCTAATGCCCAATTCCCATACGTGACACATGCCACCAATCCTCTACATAAAACGAAAGGGGTCTCGATTCTTGTTGCTAAAAACTGCCCCTTTAAGATCACGGACTCGCTGATAGACACGGACGGCAGATATATTTTCCTAAAAGGCTCGATACACGACAGAACGATAACACTGGCAAACATATACGCCCCAAACAAACATCAGATAACATTTTTTAGATCAGTCACCGATGCCCTCACGACATTCAAGGAAGGTACGCTTGTACTAGGAGGGGACTTCAATGTCCCCTTAAACCCAATCCAAGACACATCCTCGGGAACCACAGTACTTCCATACAAAGCCCTTAGGGTAATCAACACACTCCTCAAAAAGCTTCTTCTTCACGATACGTGGCGCACCCTAAACCCAGATGCTAAAGACTACACCTTCTACTCCGTACCCCACGACCGATACTCCAGAATAGACTATCTACTACTGTCACAAAATGACCTACCGCTTATCCATCGCACCTCCATTGAGCCCATGACTATATCAGACCACCATCCCATAACTCTTTCACTGAAACTCCCCGAAATCACGCCTCGCTCACGCACATGGAGACTGGACCCCTCATTGCTCACTGACCCTTCCATCACAAAGGAAGTAGAAACCACATTACATCACTTTCTCCAAGAAAACAACCCAGAAGACACCTCCCCTATCAACAATTGGGAAACCCACAAAAGTGTAATCAGGGGCACTTTCATTGCGGCTGCGGCCAAAAGAAACAAAGAAAAAAGAAAACAATACGCAGATTTAATAGAAAAGATACGCAGATTAGAAGGGATACACAAACAATCTCACGCAAGGGCCGCTTTAAATGACCTGATACAGGCCAGGAAAGATCTACTAAACCTACTGGACAAACAGATACAACGAAAATACATTTTATCTAAAAAGAATTTCTATGAATTTGGCAACAAAGCAAGCAAAATGCTAGCCAGAGCGCTTCAATCTACTAGATCTAACCAGAAGATCCACCAAATTACTGACCCCTCCGGACGCAAACTGAACAAAACCCCTGATATTGCCAAACAATTTGTAAAATACTACAGCAAACTATACAACCTTCCCAACCCCACACCATCCGCGGATAACATCTCCCGCACCCAAATGATATCAGACTTTTTTAAAAAATATAGCCCTACTCCTATATCGGAATCCACGGCCCAGGAACTAAATACCCCACTTACCCGCACTGAGGTAGACACCGCCCTTAAACAGTTGAAAGCAGGCAAAAGCCCAGGTCCAGACGGCCTCACCGCAGGCTATTATAAAACATACGCAGGGCTTCTCACACCCTCATTTTTAAAAGCTTTCAATACACTCGCACAACCCATTAACCCCCCGCGAGATCTCCTCACGGCCCACATAGTAGTAATTCCCAAACCGGACAAAGACCATTCTCTAGTCACAAACTTCAGACCCATCTCGCTACTAAACGTGGACCTTAAATGGTACGCAAAAACATTAGCAAATCGCCTCCTACCTTTAATACCCCAGCTTATAGGCCTTGACCAAGTGGGCTTTGTACCTGGAAGGGAAGCGAGGGATAATACCCTAAAGACCCTCAATATCCACCACTGGCTCACGTCCAGCAAAAACAAGGGATTTATGCTATCCCTGGACGCGGAGAAGGCATTCGACAGAGTGGCATGGGACTACATGAAGGAAACCCTCAAAACTATCGGCCTTCCCCAAATGATGCTGAACTATATATTAGCGCTGTACTCTAATCCTACAGCAAAGGTCCAACTTAACGGCCACCTGTCGGATGCCTTCTCCATGACTAACGGAACTCGCCAAGGATGCCCTCTCTCCCCATTAATCTTCATTCTTTCTCTTGAACCTCTTCTTAGACGCCTCAACTCCAATGCTGACATCAAAGGTATACAAATTAAACACCGCACATACAAATTGGCAGCATTCGCGGATGACATCCTATTATTCCTTACAGAACCCCTCACCACAATCCCAAACCTACTCAAAGACTTCCAAACCTTTCATACCCTATCTAACCTTCAAATCAACTTCTCGAAATCAAAAGCTCTTAACATATCCCTTCCCCCAGAAATCTACCAACAATGCCAACTCAATTTCCCATTCACATGGAACAAGCGTGCAATTCCCTACTTAGGCATCCAGGTGCCGACCTCTTTAACAGACTTATATGCCCTTAACCATTCCACACTCCTCCATAAAATTCAAACAGATTTAACAAAATGGTCCTCAGGACACTTCTCCTGGTTCGGCAGGGCCGCAATCGTAAAAATGAACATCCTACCCAGAATTCTGTACCTCCTGCAAACCATCCCAATCAAAATACCACCTTCATTCTTTTCCACATACCGTAAAGCTTGCACGACCTTTCTATGGGGTAAAACTCGCCCGAGACTGAGCTTCGAAAGACTGACTACACCCAAAGGCATGGGAGGCATAGGTCTTCCTGACATACATAAGTACCAACAAGCATGCCACCTGGCTAGGATTATTGATTGGAATATACACTCCGAAAACAAAGACTGGGTACACTTGGAACAATCATTCTCACATATTCCCATCCAAAACCTCCCATGGATAAATTCTCCCTCTATACCCTTGGAATATTCCCGACACCCACTTATCAACCCCACGCTAACTTCATTCCAAACAGCATGTAGTAAACACAAAATCTCAACAATCAATGGACCAATGACACCTCTAAGACTGAATCCAGACTTCACACCGGGCATGCACACTTCCTTCTTACAAGACATATGGCCTCACAAGACAATAAGAGCTGAACACTTCTTTGAAAGAAAACGCCTCTTATCACAATCCGCCTTGGCCTCTAAATTGAACATAGATACCTTTCCCTTCTGGACATTTGTCCAGATCCGAAATTTCTTTACCAAAACAACGACCACCGCAGACTGGTCCAGAACCACGACCCCATTTGAAAAGCTATGTTTGAGTACCAGCACAATACCACATTTGATCTCACAAACATATACCCTCTTATTCGACGAACACACTCCGACATCGCACTGGATCAACAAACAATGGGAAAAAGACCTTTCCATACAAATAAATGACCAAGATTGGGACGCCATATGCACCCTAATCCACAAGGGTTCGATGAACGTGCAAGTCCAAGAAAATGCATACAAAATATTCTCCAGATGGTACAGGACCCCGCTTTTATTACATCACTTCAACTCATCAATACCCCAAATATGCTGGAGATGCAACGGGGACACGGGATCACTAATACATATCTGGTGGTCTTGCCCCAAAATCAAACCCTTCTGGAAGGAAGTCCACAATCTGATCACAAGAATCACTACATACACCTTAGATTTTGAACCCGCAATGTTTCTCCTACATCACTCTTCTACCCATATACCAGCGTACCACCGCTCCCTAGCCATGCATTTAGTGAACGCAGCGAGAATGTGCATACCCCCCAAATGGTGTTCCTCCGAACCACCTACCATAATGGAATGGTTCAAACGCATACACCAAACAATGGTCATGAAAGACCTTGTTCATCAATCCAATGACACACAAGCTAAGTTCACTAAAACATGGACAACTTGGATACACTTCACTACAACAGATGAATACAAAAGATACACAACATGAATGACTCTATTGGGCTGTGGCAGGAAACAGACCCCTCCCTGTCCCCCCCCTGCTCCATCCCATAACATCCCCCTCCCCTCTCTTCATTCCCCCTCCTCACCTATACGCTCGTTCCTCCATCCCGCACAAAACACGCAGGACACCAAGATACATAACACCAGACTTTTAAACCAAACAGTCCCTCACTAACCTACCATATTAACCTGCACCACTTATGAAAGACACATGTCTTTCCTACAAAACTATACACTCAAAACCATAATCATACCGCTTGACATCATATATACATTTATTATGAAAAGGACTGAAAATATACTTCCCTCAACATTTACCTTCCTCATCAGGTACCATAAATAGCACTTACATCGCCATCCATGTAAGATTGCTAATTTTTTACCAATTGAGAATACACACTGGATCTTTCATATTAAATGTAAACACCATTACTACATACCCAGTTACTCAAAACTAACGCACATATATAGCCTAAATGCTTAATTTCAATACCTAAGCGGCTGCGTCCGCATTGTTACCTGAATTAATGACTTATTTTACTTTTTCTGTATCTGGTAATTTTTTCTCGAAAACTTCAATAAATACTTGTTTTAAAAAAAAAAAAATAATAAAAACTTTTTATTATTATTATTTATTATTATTAATTCATTACATTCCATTTGTTTAGATACAACATTCATTATTTTGGATAATTCGTAACTTTGGATAAATTTGTATTTGTTACGTTCACTAACAGCCAAATTTGAAAGGAAATTCCAATACCTATAATTTAATAGTTAGTTATTAGTTCAGATTTTCGAATTTCCAAATTTACGTTTAAATTCATTAAAGAGGTTTTCGTTAATTCCGATGTTTCCGAATCAACGAATTTGTTAAAAAATTTTAAAAAACTAATTTGGAATGAAATGAATTGCACATGTCTAAACTCCAGCACCCTAATTCTGTTTGCTTTCACTGTGTGAGGAGCTGCAGGAGTTGACTGGACCCTCTCACCCTCACTTTCATTTATTTTTTTGGACTGTGGTTTACGAACTATGGACATTTGCTCATCGGAAGAGTGCTGAGAAAGGGGTATACACTACTGTGCGTACACATCTTGTCTTTTGTGGGGTGGTGCTTAAAATGTTATTTGTATCTTAGTGCAGACTTCTGAGAAAAACAGTGAAGCAAACACACAAGCAGGAAATTACATTTCTGGGGTGTTCATCAAAAGTGTACAGAACACCTCCAGGCTGCCATATTGCATTCAATTTTACAGATCAGTACAGCAGTTGCAGATTTAAAGGTAATTTTTAATAATGTTAAATTATTTTATGACTTGTGTAGCAACTGTATATGCTATTTTTTCTTTGCAATTTTTTTCCATGAAAGTGAAGCTATCCATTAAGTAGTACACCAGTAGAACTTTACGCTAAAGTCTTGTTTTTTAAAACACTGGTTAGAATTTCTAATGGTTAGTTGAGTCAAATTGATGGTAGTTTTTGACCCTAGTGACTAGAAATTTCAAAGGAGGATGGCAAATTTATCTTGAACAATTTAATTTCTAACTGTGAATGTGGTTCCTGTTCAGGAAAAGTCACACATACTGTAAATAAATCTGTTTAACACATCTGGAATTCCACTCAAATAGCATGTCTGAAGAAAAGGCCTTCAAAATGTTCTGTTGAAATATTTTTCTATGAATGTTCAAACAAAAATCTAACACAGCTTAAGAATCTGGCCATTTCATTTAAAGAGTATGTACAGCCAAAACTTTTTAAACAACTGTTGGTTAGAGTAGGGATCCAAAAAAAATTGTCTGTTTTTTACTGCAATTCAAGGTTCTGTCTTTCCCTCACTACTGTCCTGTGAAAATGGTTTCACCAGACAGAACGCGTAATAGGGATGTTGACATTGTTACAGCTTGAATGGAGCTCTTGTCTACGCCTACTCTGCTTGCACTGCTTTTGGAGATTCACTCTTCTTCTTCTCCAGTGAAATCAATGTTGCCAGCACAGCAAGTAAGGGGAAATCACTACAAAGAAGTCCTGAATAGCAACAAAACCCCAACATGGATTCCACTCTTTCCCCACTCTAACCAAGACTAAAAAAAAAAAAAGTTTTGGCTGCACATATATACTTTGAATCTAAACTCCAGTCATACCACATACCTTGCATAGTTGTACAGGCTCTTATTTACTGAATGATTTATTCTGATTTCAAAAGGCACAACAACCTAATGCAATGAATCCTTTAATATAAGTAATAAAATTACATAAATAATTTCACTCAAACATTTCTAGAAATGGATATGCCTGTGAAACTCATGCTGTAACTTGGAACCAAGCCTGAAAGTTGTCTGAAACTGTGTAACTAGCAGCTAAAGGGACAGGCAAGGAGAGCAAGACACCAAGATAATACAACCGCCCACTCTGGAGGCAACCTGTTGTTCTTGGGGAAATAAGCCAGTGAATGCAATTGCATTAGAAATACAGTATTTCACACCAACATCAAACATCAGTGAATATAATATTTCTGGTTTTATTACAAGTGTAGCTTGTGTTTTATACATTCTTTAGAAATAGACCATTCATTAGTCAATGATAAACAGGAAGAACAGCAAAGTATCTAGTATTTGTCTGTTAAACAACATTCAGTCTTCATTAGTGTATTTCTTAAACAATTTACTTTTGTTTCATCAAGCAGTGTTTGCAAGAGACCGTTTGAGGACAATTGGCTAGTATTAGCTATTTGTTTATGTACTGTAAACTATTGGCACATATTATCAATTTAATAAAGTAAATGTGTTTGCGCTAGAAAAGTTGTGATAAATATAAAACTCAGTGTATAAAAAATATATATCTGTACATTAAATAAAAAACAATCTATCACCATGTATTTAAATAATAAATTGCAATCTGTGATAAATAATGATATATTCAGCAAAGTGCAATGTGCAAAAAATTGCTAAAAAGTCCAAGTGCAAACTCTGGTAGAAGAGAGTGCTCACTCTTTGAATACGTGATAATAAAAGTTCATAGATAAACTCCCAGAGTGTTCAAATATAGTGTTCATATCCTGTGATATCCATCGTGCTCATCCAAAAAAATGTGAATAGATAACATGCTCCAGTGCTCTCCCGGTGACCCCCTCAAGCATATACGCTCACCTTAGAGCGTGTGACACAGTACTTAAACTATGTCAAAACACGCTTGGGAGCCACTCCTGGGCTCTAATAGATATGGTGATGTTGTCCTCCGACTTGCTCAATTATCAGCATTCCATTATATAAATGAGAAAAAAAGAAGCTCCATAGTGTAACATTGCAAGCAAATATTTATTCCAAATATAAACACTCCCCTATTAGGGGTACTCACATTGTGTGGGTACGTGAGTGCACCATCCTAATCAAGGCTTCACAAATGAGAAAACACAGCGCTGGTGTGGCGTGCGGTGTGGTATACTACTCTCATTCGTTCCTCCGTGCTGACAGCTCCGTCCTGGCCCCTCCCCTACGCGTCTTCGGCACAGGGATCACGTGCCTTCATCAGGGGAATCTGGATGGATGGGAGCTCTTGCTCAAAATATACTGTCAGCGGCCATTTTGCCTTAGACCGCAGAAAAACTAGTGTTGGGCTCCAGTTACATTCTAATACCACTGATCACTCCAGCCAGCGGCGAATCGCTCACCCAATGACAAAGGAATCCAAACCTTCTAGTTTCCCTTAGCTGAATGTGGAAGTATATAATTTATCTAAACTCAAATGTAATATAACCCAGATGAAGGCACCTGATCCCTGTGCCGAAGACATGTAGGGGAGGGGCCAGGACAGAGCTGTCAGCACGGAGGAACGAACGAGAGTAGTATACCACACCGCAGGCCACACCAGCGCTGTGTTTTCTCATTTGTGAAGCCTTGATTAGGATGGTGCACTCACGCACCCACACAATGTGAGTACCCCTAGTAGGGGAGTGTTTATATTTGGAATAAATATTTGCTTGCAATGTTACACTATGGAGCTTCTTTTTTTCTCATTTATATAATGGAATGCTGATAATTGAGCAAGTCGGAGGACAACATCACCATATCTATTAGAGCCCAGGAGTGGCTCCCAAGCGTGTTTTGACATAGTTTAAGTACTGTGTCACACGCTCTAAGGTGAGCGTATATGCTTGTGGGGGTCACCGGGAGAGCACTGGAGCATGTTATCTATTCACATTTTTTTGGATGAGCACGATGGATATAACAGGATATGAACACTATATTTGAACACTCTGAGAGTTTATCTATGAACTTTTATTATCACGTATTCAAAGAGTGAGCACTCTCTTCTACCAGAGTTTGCACTTGGACTTTTTAGCAATTTTATGCACATTGCACTTTGCTGAATATATCATTATTTATCACAGATTGCAATTTATTATTTAAATACATGGTGGTAGATTGTTTTTTATTTAATGTACAGATATATATTTTTTATACACTGAGTTTTATATTTATCACAACTTTTCTAGCACAAACACATTTACTTTATTTACATTGTTATTTGCACGGATATGGAACGTGATTAGTGTTTGCAGCTGTTAGCACTGAGGGTTTAATTTAGAGGCATTAACCCATCTGTGGCTCGCAAGATCTTCCTATATTATTTACATATTATCAATTGTTCCTATTATGTTAGAGAAAACATTAGATCAAATTTTGTTAGAAGCTGGTTGTAAGACGTTTGGCTTTGCTCTTCAATGGTCAGTGAGACACTTTTAAGAACAATAGTTTGACCTGAGACTTAATTTCACAAATATTATTTCAAAATTATACTTCTATTACAACTTCCCCTCTTTTGTGTATCCATGAAACATACATAGTCCAGTTAAAATCCATTTTTCAAAAGTATGTCCCATATACGTAAAACACATATCGGGGGATTAAACAATCTTGAAGTTAGTCACTCGTTTCACGGGGTGTTAGGATTTCTTTTGCAGTGAAGTTCAGACATGAGGGGTGAGCTCCACATAGGGGTTGATTTACTAAACCTGGAGAGTGCAAAATTTGGTGCAGCTCTGCATAGAAACCAATCAGCCTCCAGTTTTTCTTGTCAAAGCTTAATTGAATAAGCTGAAGTTAGAATTTGGCTGATTGGCTACCATGCACAGCTGCACCATATTTTGCACTTTCCAGTTTTAGTAAATCAACCCCACAGTCTTTGAGGGGTAAGCTGCTGTAGAAATTAGCACCCTAGCCTTGGTGCTGAGCCAAACAATATTTCGTAATACACCAAAGTCTTTTTGTTCCATGGATCTTGATCAACAGCTGGAAGCAGCGTTAAGATAATAACTCTTCACCCAATGGAGTGTTTGCTTGAAACCTAACATAAACAGCCAGCTGGGCATAAGCAACACTGCTAAAGGCAGAGCTTCAAACAGCAGCAAGAAACAAATATTTGCTTTTAGGAATGCCCAATCTAGTTTAGGGAGTGACCAAAGAGTGACTTTTTCTTGCTGTCATCTCAGAGAAGTGGTAAAACCTTCTTGTAATGCATCGAGTAGAACCAAGTGGGTTTATTCTTCAAGGATGAAGAAGCTTGGCACAGTGCTGCTTGACTATTTCTCAGTCTCACATATTGAGGCAGTGTTGAGTGTCATTTTAGCTTAGGACCTGGCAAAACACTTGGGAACACAGGTCAGTTAGAGCATGATATTAATGCAATACAAGTTGAGGCAAAGCTGTAAGAGAGATACGTTATAAGAACAACAAAGTTCAGTCTTTGGTGCTTGTCAAAAATTAATAGAAAAGGTAAAATATTCAAATGCTTTCTGTGTGTGCTTGAAGGACATTTAGGACTCTACCCATCCAAGAAAACACTTCCACATACACCAACACATAGTATAAGAGACTATACTAAGTCACAAGGAGTTTTTTACTAATACCACAATTTATCTACTTCAGATCTCTTAAATTTCAGCTCACATGCAGCAAACAACAATCTGGTAATCCTACCCTGTAAGTAGTGGTGAAATATCATAAGTGGTATTATATCACTGCCATTGTTATCCTATCAGTCATTGTGGATTCAGAGTGGTAGAAAAATAACACTTCAAAAGATAAAAAAAAAAATCTATAATACAATAGAGCCCGCAATAAATGTTTACTCCATGTGAAACAATAAAGATTACACACCTTGGTCGTCAATTGAATGCTTAAAGGAGAAATTAATAATGACTCCTCCAGGCAATAAAAACTGCCATGCATACCACAAAGAAAATACTAGGCTTCCTTTCCTGCATAGCTGGGACTAATTGCAATTATTTTGGTACAGACAATATAACAACTTTTTTAGTCGTGGTTTTTGATGTGGCTGAGGATACTGTCCAGTTTTCGTGCCGCCCAGAGAACATATTAACACAAACCAGTACATAGTCATAACTTCATTACTTGGAGAGCTGTATAGTAGTCCTGGACTCTTAAGTCATTCTCTGGTCATGTCTCGCATCGACTACTGCAACTCCTTTCTCATTGGCTTACCTCTACATTGTCTATCCCCCCTTCAATCCATCATGAATGCTGCTGGCAGACTCATCCACCTTACCAATTGCTCCTCTTCAGAGAAGCCTATCCTACCCACACCTAACAACTGTATATCTATTTTCTCCATCAGCTCATCCCCCACAGTTATTACCTTTTGTTTCACCTGACACCCCTTCTAGATTGTAAGCTCTAATGAGCAGGGTCCTCTGATTCTTCCTGAATTGAATTGTATTGTAACTGTATTGTCTGCCCTCATGTTGTAAAGTGCAGTGCAAACTGTTGGCGCTATATAAATCCTGTATAATAATAATAATAGTCAATTTCCGATATCAGGGAGATAAGTCAGAGATGTGTCAGAGATAATATGACTTCAAGGAATGGTTTGCGGGTACTAGTACTATTTCCCTGCATTGTGCTGGGAGCAGGGGAGACAGGAAGCACAGTATCAGGTGAAAAAAATGGGCAATCCAATATCTGTCCACTATTATTGTCAAAATGTTTTTGGAAAAATGTCCTTGGCCATGTGCCAGCTGAACCACCACAGGGAACAGAGATTTGGGAAGGTACCATTGGGTACAAGAGCTCCCCAGACCAGAGGGCTAGTAAATCTCCTGTTTTTTAGCCCATTTGTGTTTGGGTTTTTTCCCCCTCTGCAGCATGTTCCTGCAACTGGACTAAGGTGCTCATATCCTGTTGTGGGGGGCTGGATATTGTGTTCTCCCCCTATTGCTACTAGTATAGGTAGCAATACTGCCTTTTTGGCTGCCAGATTGGCACATCTGTTCCCTCTTGCCTCAAAGGAATTTTCCCTAGTATGAGCTTTCACTTTCAGTATGACAATTTCAGTGGACAGTTGCAAAGGTTGCAAAGCATTATACAATCTCTCTATCAGCTGTGCACCTGTTTAGAACTAGCAAGAAAATTCCTTGCCTTCCAGATAGGCCCAATATTATCACCAATCTTAACTACTTGTCTATAGTCTGGGCGGGACATGCGGGACATGCGCTGTTGCAGACGGACATCATATGATGACCTCCCCGGAACGGGCCATGCTGAGGGGCAGTCTGTCACTCGCTGTATCCACTGGACACAGCAGATTACCAATCAGTGTGCTGCCCGCTGCCGGTACCATTCGATCATCGCTGTGACCAATCACAGCAGTTCACATGACAATTGTACACAATGGATGGCTTTCATTCATGTCCTCTATTGTGTACTATTGTGTTGATTTCTGTGATTGGTCACAGTGATCACATGGTACAGACAGGGAAAATCTTAGCCCATCTGTACCATGTGATTAGCTGTGGTCAACCACTGTTAACCACAATAGTAAAAACTGAATGAATCCTTTTTATTAAGTAAAAATGGTTGCTTATGACAGTGAAAATCACTGGTATAAGCAATCATAGGGTGTAAAAAACAAAATCCTGATCACTTCCCCAGAGTAGTACAATGCTGCTATGGTAACACTGAGTTGTTCTGGTCACAGTATGTTAAAAAAAAATAACAAAAATATAATTAAAAAAAAAAAGTTAACAAAAATTATAAATGTTTCTTTTTTTTACATACTGTCACCAGTTATTGTCATTGGTAACACCAATTGTATGATGATGCTGTATTGCACTGGTGTTAGTATATAAAAAAAAATTGTAAAAGAAACAGTTTTTTAAAATGTATTCACTTTCCCAAAAATTGTGACCAAAAATTACAACTTCAAAAAATTTGCCATACCTTTTACTAAATACCCTGGACTGTCTGCTTTCTAAAAAGGGGTCATTTGGGGGATATTTGCACTGTCCTAGCAGTTATGGGTCTCAAGAAATGAGCCTGTCAGTACATCAGGATTGATCACCTTTCAGATATACAGTTGTGCTCAAAAGTTTGCATATCCTGGCAGAAATTTTGAAATGTTGGCATTTATATTGAAAATATGACTAATCATGCCAGAAAACTGTCTTTTATTCAAGGATAGTGATCACATGAAGCCATTTGTTATCACATGTTTTTTTGGCTGCTTTTAAACCCATAATGATAACGGAAATCGCCCAAAATGGCCCTGGTGAAAAGTATACATACCCTGGAATGTTTGGCCTTGGTACAGACACAGAAGGTGGCACACACAGGTTAAAATGGCTAATAAAGGGTAATTTCCCACATTTGTGGCTTTTTAAATTGCAATTATTGTCTGTGTATAAATAGTCAATGATCAGTCATATTTTCAATATTAATGCCAAAATTTCACAATTTCAGCCAGGGTATGCAAACTTTTGAGCTCAACTGTATATACCATAGTTTGTTGACTCTATAACTTTCCTACAGACTAAAGAATAAACACTGATTTGGCTTATTTTCACTAAAGAAATATAGCAGAATACAGTTTGGCCTACATTTAGGAAGAAGTATTATTTATTTGCAAAATTTTATAACAAAAACAAAGCAAACAAAAAATAAAAACCCAGTGGTGATTAAATACCACCAAAAGAAAGCTCTATTTGTGTGAAAAAAATAATAAAAATGGATTATGGTCGTGCAATTGTCATTCAAAATGCAAAAGCAGTAAAAGTTGAAAATTAGCCTGGGCAGGAAGGGGGTGAAAGTGCCTGGCATTGAAGTGGTAAACGTGTATATGCTGTCTATATGCTGTAAACAATACCTATTTTATTTGTAAGATAAACACGCAGGCTGCTACTAGAGCAAAATGTTCTTCCCCTTGTGTTGACAAATGCGCAGGGAGTGATTTTTGTACAATCAGCACATCTTCAGCCGTCACTGAAAAAAAAAAAGAGTAAAGGATAGCCGCTACTCCCAACTAAGGAGGGGCCGAACACCCCCCTGGTTCGGTTCGCACCAGAACACCTCGAACAGGCAAAAAGTTCTAGCGGACACGCAAACCTTATTAAAGTCTATAGGACATTAACATGAAAAATCAAAAGGCACTTCCGTTTGACTCGAACATCCAGGCCATCCCTACTCCTGACCAGCCCAGGTGAATAAATGATAAAGACCGTCCTTAGCCTGATGCATCAGGCTGTATGGTTTGGTGGAGACATGTAGGCTGAGGCCGCTTTTTATTATTTATTCACCTGGGCTGGTCGGGAGTAGTGGCAATCCTTTCCTCTTTGCAGTGTTTTTTTTATGTTGTTTTATTACTTATATTAAAGGATTCATTGCACTAGGTGCCTTTTTTTCTTTTCTTTGTTGCCAGTTTATGTCACTACCCAGTGATCAAGTGAAGGCAGCATATCACCTGAGCAGAGTCCCTTTTGAATTCTATGAAGTATTACAAAAGGAAAAAGTGAATAACAAATACTAGCAATTGTCCTTTCTTGACGAGCTCCATGTCAGCCTACCACTGGGTATTCCCCGCCCATACCCCCACCTACAGAACCTAACTCATAAATTTGACTCCCTCTTCAAGGTTGGTGCCGGCATTACATAGCCATATTTCTGCAGTTTGTGCTGACATGGAGCTAGCAAGGAAAGGAAAAATGCGGTAAGTATTTGATATTCAATTTTCAGTTTTATTGACAGCTCCATGTCTAACCAAGGTGAAAAAATGTGGAAACAAGAAAATTTAATTGTGTGTGATGGAAAAATCTGGACAGCCGCACTCCGGATTGGAAAAGTGAAAAATAAAATCCTCTTTATTGAAAAAGTAATAACATAATTAAATTAAAATTTACCATATCTTTTGCATTCACTGTCACTTGAATCTCGTTTCTAATTAGACATTATTGTTTGATGGTAGCTGTAGGTAGACCATAACACTAAAGCTGGCCATACACCGTGCAATTTTCTTGTTCAATTTTCTTTGGATTTGCCTTCAGCTGTGTGGTAGAAGGGCCTGCCTGATTGCATGCAGGTTGGATGTTTGGGTTTGGCCCCCTATTGTATGGTTTTGGTGAATCTAGACCAGAGTTGCACGAGAGAATTGTATAATGTATGGCTAGCCTAACTTTGCACAAATGTTTTTTACCACATGTGTACATGGTTCATTACCTTCTTTGCAAAGTTCCCATGTGTTTTGAGTTGATTTAAGAGCTGTGGTCTTCAAAGAGGTAGACCAGTTGTTTATTTCACATAGTAATTGGTTTAGTGAGATTGTTAATTATCTATTGATATAAACACATATATTGGAAGAACCTGTCATATGGTCACTGCCAATATTATACTATGTATAGAAAGAATAGAGACAGGTGCATAAACACTGCATTTTGTCCCATTTTTATCTACCTCATATAGTTCTGCCCATACACTTGAAGACAACTCATCGAGAGATGTGATTGCTTCAAAGAAAGACGTTCAGCAACGTTAATGTTGTTACCTGATTGGGATTAATGCATCCCATACGGAGTGATGCAAGGTTTTAAATGAGCACTTTTGTGAAGCTGGAGTGGCGGGGTTATCAGAGAGTGATAGGTTTCACAATACTGTATATGTTGCAAAGAATAATATTCACACATGTAGGAATTGAAGCAAAAGCATTTATTCACACATAGACTCCTGTAAACCAGGAGACTTTTGGTCGCATTATTGCGACAGGACGCCAGTTTTCTGCCCAGCTTCCAATTCACATATGTCACCACGTTTTTTGAAAGTTGAAATCATCATGTATATACACATACACACACATATAAAGAATTGCTTTTCATCATTATTTTTATCTTTATGTCGTTTAAAAATTTTTTTGCATATATTTATGCACCATACACACATATTTAGTCTTTTCTTGTAGACACTGATAGTGGTGTTGGATGCACAATTTTTTTTATCACATGCATATAGACCTAATTCCAATTCTCATTCTATACACCGTTTACATTATACCGCAGCCACCAGCTCACATAGTTTGCCCATACTTGCGCCTATCCGTATGATAATTTATACGTTTGAACGTCAAATTCCAGCACCCATCTCATTCTTGTGGTTTTGGAAAAATAACAAACATGTTTTTCAAAAATATTCAAGAACAACCGCGCTAAAAACTATAACATATATGTGACTAATCAAATATAATAAAGTGTATAAAATAAATTACATCAAAAATGAAAATGTGTTTGTAAATATAAAACACCAGAACCCTATTGAAAAAGTGACTGGAAATGATAAGTCCCAAATAAGGTAAAAAAGGTCCCAATTGAAGTAGGAAAATAATTGACGTCACAAAAACACACAGTTCCTGGAGTCAAGGCAGATGCAAACAGTGATCGTAGACATGTAACACAATCCTTGGAGCCAAGAGTGGATGTATTCAATAATTACAGACGTGAAACACCCAGTGAAAAATCCTCCACCTAATAAGATGTCCGCTTACCAGAGGTAAGCTGTGAATCAGCTTAATAGTAAACCTCCACTCAGGGGAAATCTGCTCCTCAGGTCACCGACCAATGAAGGGGGTGGACGGGATCTTTCAGTGTGTCGAACTCAATCCGCATAGCAGGAGAACCCAAAAGGACAAAACAAATTCTCCATAGCGTAAAACTGTATCACATTTATTGAGGTAAAAGAAATGGTCGCACTTACATGTAAAATGACGATAATAAGGCACATAGGATAAAAACAGCCGGCCGGCTCGCATGCACCCGTTCAAACGAAAAAACGATGACGTCAGCGCGTCAACCTTCCGACGTACGTTTCGTCCTATTGGACGTCGTCATGGGAACGGGCGACGCACTGACTCATCGCTATATATAGACCAGAAACGAAAACCAAACCTCGCTTTGAAGCTCAGATGGCGTCACCACACCATCCTACACGGAAGTAGGAAGTGTGTGACTTATAGTTTTTTCGATGGGCAGACGTCACTTCCGCCCCTACACTGGAACCCTTCAAGAGCTGGAAAAATTAAATTAGTGAAATGGCCACATCTAATATAATCAAAACCAGAATAAAATATCATTATTAGAGTATTTTATAATGTACATATACAGGGATAAAAATTGAAAACGAACAAAACGAAAACTCTCCTCCATGTAAAAGAGGGACGAATGGGAATAACACTGAGGATATTCAAACCACAATGTAAACATAACTATAATTAGTGGGAAACTGAGATGCCGTTCCAAAGGTGGTTGGGGGATGTGAATATATCTAGCACCACTAGAGATTCAAAGCGAGTGAACAAAATATAGTATATATAACATAATATTAAGAACATCTATATGTGGTAAAAAAAAAAAAAATTCCATAATAAAACCACATTTCACTGATCATTAAATAACAAGAAGATAAAAGAATAATGACAAGGAAAATTCTAAACTAAAAATTAAAAATTAGAAAAAGACAAAAAATTGTGAAAAATATTGTAAGGATAACATAGAATAATCCCTAAATCCAATTATCAGGAATTGTCTAGAAACGCATTAAGATCTACGTCCACATTGAGTCCAAAGGGAGTATAGCATTTTAATCTGTGTATCCATGTCATTTCAAGCCTGGAGATCCCACGTATAATAGACCCCCCCCTCCAATGTGGGGTAAATCTATCAATGCCTAGAAAAATAGTTTTCCTAGGGTCCCGGTTGTGTACCTCAAGATAATGTCTGGAGACCGGATGCTTTGGGAAACCAGTAAGAATGTTGGTGATATGCTCGTTGAGTCTTACAGATAGGGGGCGTTTCGTCCTCCCCACGTATTGTAATCCACAAGGACATTGAAGAAGGTACACCACACGTTCTGTGGAGCAAGTAATAAATGATCTAATTTCGAACTCTATTGTAGTGCTGGTGGAAATGAACTTATGAGTTCTTCTATGAGTGCATCCACTGAGGGTGCACACCCTACATTTTCTGCATTGATAGAATCCAATCATATATTCAAAGAATCCCCTCTTGATCGGAGGGGGGTCGAGAATATTAGGGGCCACTCTACCTCTCAACGAGGGGGCACCTTTATATATCACCTGTGGCTTAGCTGGAAGGATGGTACCCAATATTTGATCGTTCTTAAGAACATGCCAGTGCTTCCCTATCAACTTAGCTATATTCCTGTGTTGTAGGGAATAAGTGGTGATAAAGGGAACTGAAGGTGTTCTACCACTATTAGGTGTCTCAGTTTCAAGTAGACTGCTCCTATCGATGGTGGTCACTTCATCCAATGTGTTCATTAAAGAAGTCTTAGAATATCCTTTCTCCAAAAAGCGTTCTATCAAAACATTTGCTTGGACCAAGAATTCATCATGGTCGGAGCAATTACGTTTTAAGCGAATAAGTTGACTTTTCGGCACAGACCTCAGCCATGTCTCATGATGGCAACTATCGGTCGGTATATAAGAATTTCTATCTGTATTTTTGAAGAAAGTTGCCGTAGTAAAATGCCCTTCTCTGATGCCAATCTTGAGGTCAAGAAAATTGATTTCAGACTGACTAGCCTCATAGGAAAGTTTAATGCCACGGTCATTCTCATTCAACCCCCTCATGTATACATCAAGGTCTTCCCGGTCACCATTCCATAGGAGGAGGATGTCATCTATATACCTGGCCCATAACACCACCTGAGGTTTTTGTTGGGCATAGATGACATCCTCCTCCCATAGGGCCATGAAGAGGTTCGCCAGGCTGGGGGCATATTTAGCCCCCATAGCGACACCTCTATCCTGCCTGTAGAATTGGCCTCCAAACCAAAAGTAATTCCTCGTGGCCACAAAATGAAGTAGCTGCATGATAAAGCATATTTGTTCGTCAAACAAAGATGAGTCACGTCTAAGGTAATACTCAACCGCAAATAACCCCAAGTTATGTGGTATCACCGTATATAATGAGGCGACATCCGCTGTCACTAGCCACCAAGATGGACCTGGGGTATAATCAGAAAGTTTATTGATCACATGGCGAGTGTCCTTCAGATAAGACGGCATCCCTGTGACCAATGGTTGTAAATAAAAATCTATGTACCTGCCCACCCGAGACGATATGGAATCAATTCCACTAACAATGGGACGTCCCGGGGGGCAGGTAGGATGTTTGTGAATTTTGGGTAAGTAGTAAAGAACCGGAGTGCGCGGGGCCTTGGGGACTAAATAGGATTTCTCCTTACTGTTTAGAATACCCTGATCAAACCCAAATTTAATCAGCACCTCCAATTCTTTTTTATATTGAGCCTTGGGATCAGATCTGAGGGGGGTATAGGTTTCTCGGTCACCCAATATATTGGACATCTCTGTAAGGTAGTCCTTTCTATCCAATACAATAATGCCCCCCCCTTTATCAGCTGGCCTAATAACTAAGTTTTTATTCAAACATAAAGAGTCTAACCCGATCTTGAGGTCTTTATTGAAATAGACTTTTTTAAGGGGTAATTGTTCCAAATCTTTAAGAACTAAGTCCTTAAATACCTTCAGGGAGGGGGCTACAACTCCTGGAGGGTTGAAAAGAGAGGCATTTGATAGCCCTGAGTGGCGATACCCGTTGTGATTGATCTCATTACGTGTAATAGGATTGGAGGCTAGATATCTCTTAATATTGACCTTGCGTATAAATTTGTGCACATCGATATAAGTATGAAACTTATCTAGGCCTCGGGGAGGTGCAAATTTGAGTCCCTTATTGAGTAAAGATTTCTCTGAATCACTCAAGGAGACTGAGCTCAAATTGAATATCCCGTTGCTGGTTATGATTTTTTCTTTTTTTGATCGCACTCGCCTCCCCCCTCTAGATCCTCTCTTTGGTCTGCTGGCCTTTTGACGCCTTGATTTGGCCGGTGAAAACCCCATTGCTGGTGATTCGAATTGGAAGGGCCTGGTCTGTTGCCATCATCTATGGGTCCCATCAGACCGGGATAAGAATGTGAGGCTAAACCATTACGTTCTTCCGTGATGGTGGAACTGGTAGGAGGGCCATCAAGATCTCTAAGAGGGTAAAATTGATTGTATGTACTAATGTTATACTCCGAGTGATCCCTTCTAGGATTCATGTGCCCTGAATTCTGAAATCCACGTGTTCTTCCATCATAGTGGCCTCCATTGGGGCCATAACCCGGACCGTAAGAACGGTCATGGTATGTATCCAAATCAAAGGTACGGGGAGAGGGTGACTGATCGTCATATCTACTATACTGATCATAAGATCTACCCTCATACGGGCGATTCTCTGAGGATCTCATGTTATTGAAACCTCTACCTCTACCACGTCCTCCATGATTTGAACCACTAGTACCCCGAGATCGTCTAGGTACTGTGGACGGATAATGGGATGGAGTACCTCCCTTACCTCCTCCACCCCGTCTGGAGAGGGATTGTTGAGACCCTTGTGGGAATCTGCCTGAGGGACCATTAGGGCCTCCTAAAGGATAATTGGAATAGCCAGGCTGCGATAGAGGAGGGGCATACACAGCAGTGGGGGGTGGTCCGCCTGTATTGGACGGCCCCCATTCCATAGAATCAACTGAAGCTTGTTCTGCTATCAGTTTCTTTTGCCATTCGAACACTACTGCCCCTTGATAGTCAAGTAGATCTCTATTATACTTCTTTTTCTTTTTAATTCTCTGGTCTCTCTCCTCCTTCTCCAATAGAGTAAGGAGGGAGAGAGATCTTTCTTTATATTCATTGCTATCTTTATGGGGGTTCAGTTTCTCTTTAATATTTTTAATTTCGTCATCAAGTCTTGTAAGCTTGGTTTTTTTACGATTGATAAGAAACTTTAAAAAATCTATTCCGGCCGTATTGAAATAGCCAAACCACTCTTCAAGTTGAACATCCCCCTTCTGTGGGCTAACCTCCCACCTAAGACTTCTTGGTACCATACCCCCTTTTACGTATGTGTCTAGATAAGCTATATCCCACTGAGTGTGTATTTCGGATATTGTCAAGTTCTTAAGCCTTGTAAACAGGCCATTGAGGTCACCCTCATCATCCTTGTACATCTCAAATACACCATCAGTGTTGACCTGCCTTGCGGCTCTGTAGTCAAATATATCCATTGAAAAACCTTTATTCCAATAGGTAACTAATATGAGATGTTATATTAGAGTGGCTGCAGTAATAAAGCCAAAGTAGAGCCAAAAGACAAAATAAATATCAAGAATTACCGCGCTACTCACTAAAATGAACACTCAGTTATAAAACTGAAAAAGCTGCAGTCATAATGTGAGGCGTGCACATACTAAACAGAAATATTCAAGAACAACCGCGCTAAAAACTATAACATATATGTGACTAATCAAATATAATAAAGTGTATAAAATAAATTACATCAAAAATGAAAATGTGTTTGTAAATATAAAACACCAGAACCCTATTGAAAAAGTGACTGGAAATGATAAGTCCCAAATAAGGTAAAAAAGGTCCCAATTGAAGTAGGAAAATAATTGACGTCACAAAAACACACAGTTCCTGGAGTCAAGGCAGATGCAAACAGTGATCGTAGACATGTAACACAATCCTTGGAGCCAAGAGTGGATGTATTCAATAATTACAGACGTGAAACACCCAGTGAAAAATCCTCCACCTAATAAGATGTCCGCTTACCAGAGGTAAGCTGTGAATCAGCTTAATAGTAAACCTCCACTCAGGGGAAATCTGCTCCTCAGGTCACCGACCAATGAAGGGGGTGGACGGGATCTTTCAGTGTGTCGAACTCAATCCGCATAGCAGGAGAACCCAAAAGGACAAAACAAATTCTCCATAGCGTAAAACTGTATCACATTTATTGAGGTAAAAGAAATGGTCGCACTTACATGTAAAATGACGATAATAAGGCACATAGGATAAAAACAGCCGGCCGGCTCGCATGCACCCGTTCAAACGAAAAAACGATGACGTCAGCGCGTCAACCTTCCGACGTACGTTTCGTCCTATTGGACGTCGTCATGGGAACGGGCGACGCACTGACTCATCGCTATATATAGACCAGAAATGAAAACCAAACCTCGCTTTGAAGCTCAGATGGCGTCACCACACCATCCTACACGGAAGTAGGAAGTGTGTGACTTATAGTTTTTTCGATGGGCAGACGTCACTTCCGCCCCTACACTGGAACCCTTCAAGAGCTGGAAAAATTAAATTAGTGAAATGGCCACATCTAATATAATCAAAACCAGAATAAAATATCATTATTAGAGTATTTTATAATGTACATATACAGGGATAAAAATTGAAAACGAACAAAACGAAAACTCTCCTCCATGTAAAAGAGGGACGAATGGGAATAACACTGAGGATATTCAAACCACAATGTAAACATAACTATAATTAGTGGGAAAGTGAGATGCCGTTCCAAAGGTGGTTGGGGGGTGTGAATATATCTAGCTAGATATATTCACATCCCCCAACCACCTTTGGAACGGCATCTCAGTTTCCCACTAATTATAGTTATGTTTACATTGTGGTTTGAATATCCTCAGTGTTATTCCCATTCGTCCCTCTTTTACATGGAGGAGAGTTTTCGTTTTGTTCGTTTTCAATTTTTATCCCTGTATATGTACATTATAAAATACTCTAATAATGATATTTTATTCTGGTTTTGATTATATTAGATGTGGCCATTTCACTAATTTAATTTTTCCAGCTCTTGAAGGGTTCCAGTGTAGGGGCGGAAGTGACGTCTGCCCATCGAAAAAACTATAAGTCACACACTTCCTACTTCCGTGTAGGATGGTGTGGTGACGCCATCTGAGCTTCAAAGCGAGGTTTGGTTTTCGTTTCTGGTCTATATATAGCGATGAGTCAGTGCGTCGCCCGTTCCCATGACGACGTCCAATAGGACGAAACGTACGTCGGAAGGTTGACGCGCTGACGTCATCGTTTTTTCGTTTGAACGGGTGCATGCGAGCCGGCCGGCTGTTTTTATCCTATGTGCCTTATTATCGTCATTTTACATGTAAGTGCGACCATTTCTTTTACCTCAATAAATGTGATACAGTTTTACGCTATGGAGAATTTGTTTTGTCCTTTTGGGTTCTCCTGCTATGCGGATTGAGTTCGACACACTGAAAGATCCCGTCCACCCCCTTCATTGGTCGGTGACCTGAGGAGCAGATTTCCCCTGAGTGGAGGTTTACTATTAAGCTGATTCACAGCTTACCTCTGGTAAGCGGACATCTTATTAGGTGGAGGATTTTTCACTGGGTGTTTCACGTCTGTAATTATTGAATACATCCACTCTTGGCTCCAAGGATTGTGTTACATGTCTACGATCACTGTTTGCATCTGCCTTGACTCCAGGAACTGTGTGTTTTTGTGACGTCAATTATTTTCCTACTTCAATTGGGACCTTTTTTACCTTATTTGGGACTTATCATTTCCAGTCACTTTTTCAATAGGGTTCTGGTGTTTTATATTTACAAACACATTTTCATTTTTGATGTAATTTATTTTATACACTTTATTATATTTGATTAGTCACATATATGTTATAGTTTTTAGCGCGGTTGTTCTTGAATATTTCTGTTTAGTATGTGCACGCCTCACATTATGACTGCAGCTTTTTCAGTTTTATAACTGAGTGTTCATTTTAGTGAGTAGCGCGGTAATTCTTGATATTTATTATGTTTTTCAAAAACCTTGAATAGAATTTTTTATTATTTATATATGTTGACATTTGCCAATATGAATACATTTCATTTATATATTTATGTCTTCATTAGTGAATCCACTATAGGACGCACATCCAATCACATCTATGCCAAAAAGATCCCACACAGACTAACGATCAGCTGTTTAAAATCAGATAATCAATATGCAGTCATGTGGTAGATAAATTATGTGTATATAAGTGGTGATCACTTTCGTACAAACCAGCTATGAGTAAGCGCTCTATGGGAGCGTGAAACGCGTTAGCGGTTATGCTGCATTATCCCAACAAAGCCATGTACGGATTTTAATTATGTTATTACTTTTTCAATAAAGAGGATTTTATTTTTCACTTTTCCAATCCGGAGTGCGGCTGTCCAGATTTTTCCATCACACACATACCATTGGAATAGCAATTGCCGGCACCTGGGGCTCTCACAATCATCCACACAGCGGAGGACGGGAAGCTTGAACCCGATCACGTAGAGTGGTGGTAATTATCCTGTTTATCTCAAAGAAAAATTAATTATGGCATCTGGCTGATGAGATTTTTCCAAAATTAACAGTTGTCAACAATGACGGATCTATGTGATAGTGAGAAATAAAAAAGTATTTGGATGACCACGTTACCGCGTTGCAAATTGTCTCTGACAAGACTCTACAGGCAGCCACCCAGGAGGTGAGGATGCTTCTTGTGGAGTGCACTGTTATTCCTTTGGGAAGGACTCACCCCAGATCATTATATGCAAGGAAGATCACTTTCAGATGCCAGGAAACAATCACTCTACCCAAGGATCTGGCCCCCTTGGGTGAACCTCTGGGAATCACAAGTGTGAAATCTGATATAAGTCTTCAGCGTGCCCCCCTACAGCGAAATGACTAACTTCTTGTCCATCTTACAGATGAAAAGCAGGGAAAAAAAAATTTCTTGACCTAAATGGAAACTTGAGGCCACTTTTGAAATAGAGTCCAGCATCGGGCAGAACATGTCTGTCCGCCAGGAAGGACATATAGGGTTCTTTAGACCTTAGAGCTGCCAACTCAGAAACCCTCCTGACTGATGATACCACTACCAGGAGAGTCATCTTTTACGACAATTCACATAGCTACGCCTTCCTTTGTGGATTTTTGGAGCAGACAGATAGTTGAGTACTATTGTGAGGTCTTTTGGGGGCTTTGGGAGGCCTTAGTTTTACTACAGCCATAAGGAATTAAATGAATCAATCCATTAAAGGCTTACTGAGTCCCAGTAAGGGTTGAAATGGGGAGACGTGTCCTTTAAGCATGCTTGTGCATGCCAAGACCTCTTTGAAGAAACCAGAGGACATGACAAACTCGGGGGTTTCCTGGAGAAAACTTCTGACGTGGCACATTCTTGGAATTTTAGCCAAACATTGTTGTAGACTGTTCGTTCATGATGCTCTTCCGTGCTCTTATGAGGATATCTATCACTCTCAAAGAGCAACCTAAATCCAGCAACCTCTGCTTCTCAAATCCAGGCTGCTAACTTGAGCTTCCTTCGGAGTGTACTGACTGTGTTTAATTTATATGACAGTCTGTTAGGTGTTGTCATCTTTATTCCTGGTTGCTTGAACAAAGCAGGATTCACATCCGCATCTACCCCTGGAAGAGTCTTAAAGCAGGACTCTGGGATCGGAAAAAAATCCCCCAATAGTACATCCCCCACACAAAACACTAAACAGTTATTATTGAAAAGAAAAGTGGAATTGATTTTTCAGGAAGCCAGCTCTGAAGTTCAAGAAATGCATCATCTATTCTACCAGGGAAGATCTGTTAGAACATCATATCCTCTCCCCTTTCTTTATACTATCATTAAATTACATTTCCCTTCATGCTTTGCAAATTGCAATGAATGTGGGAGGGTACACTAGTCCTGTACATGTAAATGTGAACAAACCCTAATCAGTGCGATCTCACCAGTGCCCACCAGTGCAGCTTATCAGTGCCCATTCGTGCGGTCTCACCAGTGCAGCTTATCAATGCCCATCAGTGCTGTCATCCAGATGATCTCTGCTGGAGAGAGATGGCGAGTAGGCAGTGGCGGCGAGGAGGATGGGGGCGGGACTGGCAGGGAGCAGAGGAGGAGGGAGCAGAAGAGGAGGAGGACACCACCTCTATGGGCGGCACAGACCGGGGGTTGTGAGACCCCTCTGCCCACTACAGCAAGCAGGGTGGAAATACAAGTTCCGGATCGCTTTCAGAGAACTACAGGTGGGCAGTGACAAGACCGCCGGCTGAGGATACAGGAGGAGTAGCAGCCAGCGGTCTTACAAACAGTTAACCACAGGGCAATAAAGGTTTTTCAGAAAGATCAGCAGGCTATTGCAGAGGAACTACAGAGCTCAGAAGAACATGGATGGCATAGTCAGTGAAGGTAGGAGAACAGCAACAAGGACATGGAAAAAAGTTTTGTCCCTGAGTTCTGCTTTAAGTGGGTAGTTTTGCCTGCGAAGGCTTTAGTACTGTTCCTTGCCAAAATAGATTCTTGCCATCAGCTACAAACCTGCATAGACCAGTTTCAGCATAGAGGGATCAGACTGCAGGCTGCACATGGATCTGTGTTAGTAAAAATTAAATGCCTCACCTCATCCCCTCACCCACTCTATGCATACCACTATTCGGATCTGGAGAGTGAGTGAAGCCATACAGGTACTTCCGTCTAATACCCTCACTCCACACACCCCTCTGTGGCTCAATCCTACCTTCCCGCATTTCTTTACTATTCTGCACCCGCAAGCCTGGGCAAAATACACATATGTTAAACTGGAACACATTGTAACTAACTCTGATTTGTCCTCTTTTCAAGTTCTCCTGTTTAAATTCAATATACCTGCTTATTATTACTTCAGATACCTGTCAGGTCGCTCATGCCTACAGATGTAAATTTTTGGGTCAACCAGTTTCTCTTTCCTACTCCGAACTGGAATCCATTCTCCGAGTACAGAATTTGGAGAAACCCACTTCTCAATTGTACAGTTACTTGACTGTTGCAGCTAGTCCTGAATCGTCCTTTCGCCAAAGATATTCCAGCCATGGATGAAGATGACTGGAGAGAGATATAGGAATTCCCTTTTTCTTCCCTGATCTCCGCCGGAGATAAAATAATCCAATATAAGATTTTGCACAGAGCATAATACACACCACACAGGCTCCACAGGATGTCTACTGCACATTCTCCATCATGCTGGCATTGCCCACACCAACCTGGAGAATTCTTCCACATCTTCTGGACCTGTAGCACATTATTGGCAGGGGGTTCTAGCGGTGATTAGTCACGTGACAAGAATAACTACCAAATGACCCGAAATACTGTTTGTTATGGTTGGTGTAACAGCTAACAACAACAATGGCCAGGAGAAAACGTATTATTCTCTTGTTATTCTATGGATGTAAGGCCATTATGATGATTTGGAAGAGAACACCTCCTCCTACTATCCCTTTCTGGAAAGGACTGATAAATGCCAGTTTACCTCTCTACAAAACTACATATGCCAACAGAGGGTGCCCCTGCAAGTTTCAAAAGATCTGGTCATGCTGGCTTGATGACATTTCTACAGCAAATACTGAAATGAATGATATAAATTAAAGTGGAGGTCCTGATTCAAAACCCTGTCATATAACTGTTGCTTTATTGTATATCCTCATCACCACTGTTTGAGCCTTGATACACCTGAGCAGACCCCACTCTCCTCATTGGGGAAGTAGTTTAGGAATGTTTATTTTCAGTTTTTTGTTTTGTGTTTTACTGTAACCTTGTAATGAGACCATTTTGCTTGCCCCTGTAAGGGCTACTGTCGTAAATGTATTACGCCAAGAAAATCAATAAAAAAAAGATTAAAAAAATAAATAAATGAAATCCCTGACAAACAGGGATACTGAGCAAGTCTAAAGAAGAACTCCACATTATTAAAATAATTATATTACATGTACAATTGCTACTCAAGTCATCTTGTAACTTAGAGATATTAAAAGTTACCCATCTACTTCAAATTACAGCCCTGCAGTTTAATAAAGCAGTTCAAAAAGCAAATGCAATAGGAATTAACTTGCTTGGGAATAAACCTCTAAAGGGTTAACTACCGCTAAAGGAAGACTGATACTGCAGCTTTTCTTAGTCCAGAGCCCTGAGATTTAACAGGCCCTGAGAGCCCTGAGATTAACAGGTGTTTAATGAACCGAATCCTGCCATGCCAGAAAGCCGGACATGATGGAAAGTTTTGTCCAGGACAGAAACAAAAAGGTAGGAATCTATGTAGCACTGGGCTGGGCTCTTTAAATTTTTTTCCCAGTAGTGCTGACAAAATAAACACAGAAAGGACTTTTTTTATTTCTCTCCTGTGATGAACAGCTGCAGGGAGAGAGGGGGCTGTACTGTGCCCTGACTGGCTGTTGCTACAGCTGAAGAGGACCTGCCCCTAGAAACCATGGGAAAGGAGGATTCCTGATTAGCTGCCAAAGCCAGGCTGGTTCCCAATTGGCTTTGGGACATTTTTCAGCCCCGCCACCAGGGAGAGAAGCAGGAGATCCATTTGGCATCTGATTAGAGGGCTCTGGAACCCATTTAGAGAGCCTGAGAACCACTTGGGGAACAGGAGTGCATGGCCAGTACAATATATCCCCAGGAAGTGTTCTGTGAGTAGAGAAACTGAATTGAGAACTTTCTGTGACTGCCATTACAGAGCCTGGGAGCTGAACTGTGCTGTATGCCCAGAGAATGTTAGCATAGAAGATTGGGTTACAGGGCTCAGGGCTGCAAGAAGCCACAGGACTGTTGTTGTGACCTGCTGACCACATGCTGTTGCCGAAGGATGTGTTCTGCCAGGAAAAGTGTGCTGTACCCGTATCACATGCAAAACTGTGTGCAGGGACCAGACTGTGGGCTGCTGCTATGCTGAACACTACTTAATGCAGTGAGGGAGGAGCTTCTATTCCAGTGCATTCCAGTTGCTCACAGTGACCACATGTTCCAGGTACCTGCTAAAGCTGCAGAGAGCTGGTTTAGGGGGAAGGACCCTTTCAGCAGCCTCAGAAGAACCCCCCCAGGACTAGAATCGGTCATCAGTGGTGAAAGGCTTTCAGCCACTATCTTGCTTACATTAGTGAGCACTCCCACGCAAGGGCCCCATTGCCGGCAGACTCTCTACATAGTCCCACTGGCCAGTGATTAGGCAGGGCAACTCTGCCTTGGTTAGTAGGTATGCTGTATTGCCTTTGCAAATACAATTTGTATTGCTGTACAGTGTTGGATTGTCATTAATCTGCAATTACAAGCCAGTATTGCTCACTAACACCTGCCTAGTGCATGTTTGTGCACCAGTTGCTTCCCAGGTGGATGTGGTGAACTAACAGTGACACCCTGTGAATTGTGTTACTTAACAAGGTACCTACATTGCTATATTGTAAATTGTCGTTAAGTAACCCATTCCTTCCTGGGGCTTTTCCATTAAATAAAGCCTATTTAAACCTTCAGGCTCAGTTCACACTGGAACTTGTGCAGATCGCACAGGAAGGCTGTGCATCCCTGTTCTCCGAATCTTTGCCTGAATTCTGCCCTGAAACGGAGGCAAAGACGCACAGCATTTCTGTGCAGTGCTCTCCACAGCCGCCCTGGAGATATATGAACTGGCTCCATAGAGAGATGGTCACATTCTCCTGCTATGCGAACTGGATGTGAAGAAACCCACATCCAATTTGCATTGGTGTGAACCCAGCCTCAAGGTTTGTCAGTGTTCTCGGTCCAAGAGAGGGGCGAGTCATCACAGGTGCAGGGCAGAAGGGACCCACTAAAAATACCAGTGGCTCCTGCGATGGTAGCACTACATCTATAACAGATTTGCAATAAAATTACTCAATGTACACAGATCATCCAAGGGAATTGTCAATAACATCATTACATTTTTTTTCTAAAAGTGGAGTTACACTTCAACAAGGGGATTCATTCGACCTAGAGAAGCATCACTGAATAAAAGGAAGATGCAGCATGTACCACAGAGACAAATAAAAATGCATCAAAATCAGGCAGAATTTACATACCAGACAGCACAGCCATGGTGTCACCCTTGAGAACAGCCATGCCTTTTGCAGGGCATCAATCCCAAATGCCAGCCACAACACCCATGCAAGAAGCCTATTTAAGGGACCATGGGGGCCTGTGCCCGCAGAGCAATGGGTGGTCGGCCACAAGTTTATTGCAGCCAGCAAAGGGAGCTGCTTGGTCCTACGAGGTGAGGAGGAAAAGAAAAGGAATGCCGGCCTAAGAGAGAGAGTCAAAGTTATGCGTTAGGTCCTGCAGGAGGGGGTATGGTCGGGGCATACCCAGTGGTAGGCTGACATGGAGCTGTCAAGAAATATTATTTCCTAGTATAATTTCAAAATTATACTTCTATTACATCTTCCCCTCTTTTGTTTATCCATTAAACATACATACCAACATTTTTCTCTTGGTGTCAGGAAAACTTGTCAGAAGTGATTCATGCTGATAGCAGAAACAGAAATGGCGCTCAGTGTTTTAATTAAGACAAGTACACGCTATAGAGGAATATGCTTTGTTCATATTTCATGTCTAAGGTTTACAACCACTTTAATTTTACAAATATTATTTCCTAGTATAATTTCAAAAGTATACTTCTATTACACTCTAGATGTAGACGCTTCAGACTTTTATATATTTTATAGACTTGACAGATTTGTGTTAGCAAAGACATGTATTTTTTTCACTGTTTTTTCCCTGATTTTACAATGTGCGTTTGGAAGTTGCAGCAGGTCAGAGAGAGCCCACCTCATTTCCTGGCTGGACGACATTCAGCATAATTTAGCACTTTTCTCTCCAGCCTATTCCTGGTATGCCCCTTTCCTTCTTTAGATTTCAGTTCTTTTAATCATGGAAGCTCAGCATCATATGTGCTTGTTACCAAACATGGTCTGCATGCAAATACAGCTTGCCTAGGTGAACAGATGATTTCCACCCACTGCTTGTATCTGAGCTGGGTGCTTCTGAGAGGAGTACTAAGGCAGAATGCTATGATGCTTTCAGGAAGTTAAGTATAACACCCTGGGTCAAAAACAAGATATGTAATGAAGATGGAAAGGTTTTATTTAAAAATGTAATTACTATATTGATCAGAGGAGAAGTTGATGAGAACCTCTCTCCATGATCTCTTTATCACTAACTGATTTTATCTACTCACCATTACCAAAACTTGGCTTCATGAATCCGACACTGCGTCTTCTGCTGCCCTATCCCATGGTGGTCTTCTCTGGACTCGCTCCCCTAGACCCAGTGGACGCAAGGGAGGGGGCTGTCGGAATCCTTCTAGTCCCACATAGCACCTTTCAGGTACTTCACCCACCTCCCTCTCTGACACTCTTTTCATTTGAGGCACACTGCATTTGTCTTTTCTCCCCAGTTTCTCTGAGGACAGCTGTGATCTACAGGCCCCCTGGATCAGTATCAACCTTTCTTGATGACTTTTCTGCCTGGCCACCCTACTTTCTCTCTTCTTAAATCCCCACAATCATTCTCGGGGACTTCAACATTCCTGCTAATACTAACGCTCCTGCTAATTCCAAACTTCTTAGTCTAACCTCCTCCTTTGACCTGAAGCAATTTATAGATGCTGAAGGCAATACCCCTGACCTTGTTCTCTCCCACCTATGCACACACCTCTCCAGCTATCTTTTCCCTCTCTCTGATCACTACCTTATTCGTTTCACTCTCATCCTCTCCTCCACCTCCTCTCCCTCCAACCACCTAACAGCTACCCTTAGAAACCTACGTCATCTTAAACCTTCTCTTCTCTGCTACCGACCACCTCTATGACAAAATCGCACTCCTGTCCTGCATGGACCTAGCCACTTCTGTCTACAATGCTTCACTTTTATCCTCACTGGACACACTGGCCCCCCTCACTACACACAGGCCCTGACCCCTACAACCTTGGCAAACAAATTACACTAGAAGTCTGAAAAAACATAGTCGTGCCTGTGGCAAAACATTAATGCCGCGTACACACGAGCGGACTTTTCAGCATCAAAGGTCAGACGGTCTTTCCAACGGACTTTCGACTGAGTTACGGCGGACTTACGAATGACCGGACTTGCCCACACACGAACGGACTAAAGTCTGTTCGAAAGTCCGTTGGTTTGAACGTGATGACATACGAAGGGACTAGATTAAGGAAGTTCATAGCCAGTAGCCAATAGCTGCCCTTGCGTCCTTTTTTGTCTGTCGGACTAGCATACAGTCGAACAAATTTTCCGACCGGACTCGAGTCCATCGGAAAGATTTGAAAAATGTTCCAAATCTAAAGTCCGTATGATTTTCGACAGAAAGAGTCCGCTGAAGGTCCGATGAAGTCCACACACGGTCGGATTGTCCGTCGGACCAGTCTGGTCAAAACGTCCGGTCGTGTGTACACGGTTTCAGTCTCAGAAAGATTTCAACAAATATATGCCCTCCAAAAATACAATTCCTGCCTTCTCACTGCCAAGCGGACCTATTTTATCACTCTCATTAACCACTTTAAGACCGGGCCTCTTTTTTAGATGTGGTGTTTACAAGTTAAAAACATTTTTTTTTGCTAGAAAATTACTTAGAATCCCCAAACATTATACATTTTTTTTTCTAACATCCTAGAGAATAAAATGACGGTTGTTGCAATACTTTTTGGCACACCATATTTGCGCAGCGGTCTTACAAGCGCACTTTAAAAAAAAAAAAAGTTTTTTGAATTAAAAATAAGACAACAGTTAAGTTAGCCCAATTTTATATTGTGAAAGATAATGTTACGCCGAGTAAATTGATACCCAACATGTCACACTTCAAAATCGTCATGCTTCAAAGTGTTTGTCCTTAGAGGAGAAGAGAAGAACGGCTGTGCTTTGCGGCCGTGTGGCGTGCAGGCTGGGCAGTGGAGGTGCCTCTCTGCCCAGCCTCCACGCCACACAGCCGCAAAGCACACCCATTCATCTCTGCCCCTCTAAGGACAAACACTAGGAGCAGTAATGCCACAGAGTGCCGCATTTCTGCCACACATTATAGGATCCTGCACAGCTCCACTCTGTGTATCGTCGAGATGGCACTGTGAGGATCCACATATCAAGCCACTGACTGTCACACGGAACAGAAGTGAGAAGGCAATACCATCAGAGATCTCTAGGCTTTCAAGACGGACAGATGACCCGACCCGTACATCCTTCCATGGTGCTGAGAGTGCTGTGATGTTAGGAATATTCCTACAACAAAGGAGAATCCATCCCTATGGTCAAAATCACTTATCAAGTGCTACACCATCCATCCTACTGATTCTAGCAAGCAGACCAGACCTGGTTTTTGAATACTTTTTAGGCTCTGAGGAAAAGGAAAATCCTCGAAACGCGTTAGCCAATTATCCATTATTTATCCCTTGTATGGGCAGCTAACCATTCACTTTTTTAGCCCCGTTATGGGCAGTGTTTTTTATTGTGTACCAAGTGAGATTATTGTAATGTATCTATTTTTATGAATATGTAGTACTTTCAGTCTATACCATTCTGTTTTAAAAAAACTTCTCTTTAAGTATTTATGCACTAGACCACGCACCTTCCTTTTATCTCTTCTACAAATCATTTTGGACTTCCCCCAGTTGGTATGGCAGGGGAATGTGCATGACCAACTATACAATACCACCAGGAAAATACTACCACCTTCATTGAGGCTCACCGCACTAGGACAGGAGAGAATTCTTTCTATCTGTACACAAAATAATCATGCACCCCCTAGACATATTTAACCCTTGAACTGTGGTGGGCCTCACTGCAAGGATAGATTTTTCGAATTCCTGGAGTTGGCCTGTACTGTATACCTGAAAATTCTCTTTCTAATACACTTGAACAAATCGAAGTGGTATTCTTTCATAACAAACACAATTCAGCATGAAAATGTAATATGTAAATGCTTTTAAAACAAGTGTCTTACAAGCGTGTTAAGTGCCTTTCACTGCCTTGTGTCATGTTTCATTTATGCTACCTTGTGCTTTTGCTAATATACAGTATTTTAAGCCTGGCATGTTTGATTAACGTGTCCATAATGCTATGAAAGATCCTTTCTATAAATGTAGACATAATAACAGAGGCGAAATGGCCCTTTTCTTTAAAGAGAATTGCTCAGGTTGATTCATGTTGATTCTCTGGTCTATACAAGTTGAATTCTGATTCATCCCTAAACCCCAGGGACCGAGAACATTCACAAAAATTTAGAAGGCAGCTAAAGCTTTGCAGCTTGGAAACAGATTCAGCATACACAGTAAATATATTATAAATATTGTAAAAGGGCAACATTGCAGGACAGCAGCTACTCCTGATATAAATCACACTGATCATAAATATTTAGGGTACAAATTCCCATCTCTGCACTAAAAGAGTAGATGACGTGAAATTAGCTTTTCAGTTACTATCAGTGTAAAAGATATTTAACCGATTGAACGGATCAATTCATAATTCACTTTGGGCTCATCATTTATGGCACTTGCAAATGGCTGAGAAAATTAGTCCGCAGCTGAAAACAGACAATCAATAAAATGCAATATTTGATAGTCACATAAATTCAAGTTAGTGTGCCATTTATGACAACTTCGTACTTTCTGTTAGGTATTTTAATTTTGGTAGTAAACTCATAGAGATAAGTATTGATCAGGCGCTGTGGTTATTACATGGACATAAGCCTATGGAACTCTGAAGTCTCTCTTGGAAGCTCACAATTTTTATCTAGCAGCCCATTGATCTGCAGATAGTCAGAGGAACGGTAAGATAGTGTCGCAGCTGATGAACAGCGTTAGGATATAATTGTATATTTGTGTTCACGTAGGAAATGTCAGACCCACGCTTTTGGCATCATGTCTGAATTAAGCTGAACAACAGGCAGATATAAAAAGGCACATGTTAGGGCAGCTCTGTATTGATTAATACATAATTCTTTTTGGTATTTAATGCATGCAGTGTAAGTACCTGAATTTGACTTTGTACCAGTCCAGTAGAGGGAGCCAGTGAGTTCATGTGCTCATAATGAGCATGCTAATAGGGGAGAGTACTGAGATAAACTCATCAGGCTGATGCTTCTCCTTTACTGTTTAATCATGTACTGAGGGAGGAGAGCAGACCTGTAAATATAATTTAACTGCAGTAGAAAAATATATCAGGTTTCTTGCCTAGAGAGAACTGTGTTGTGTGGCAGGTCTGTGTGAATCTGAAAACTGGATGGATATATATACAAATCCTTAGGCAGGTAAAACAGCTCTGGTATGTATGCATTCCTGGAGTCCAACTTTAACCACTTGACCAGCGACATACCTGTATATTGCTAGTCTTAAAGTGGTTATACCAGGTAGATGCCTGCTGCTGGCATGCTTGCTTTTACAAGCATTAGGAGAGGATCCCCCGCCTTCTGTGGCTTTACCGGGATCTCCTGTCCCACTGGGAGTCCCCGATCTTGGTGTGATCAAATACTCTTTATGGAGTATTTGAGCATAGTCTTAAAAGCACCTGTCACATTCTTATTGCTGTCACAAGGATGTTTACATTCCTTGTGACAGCAGTGATAAAAAAAAAAAAAAGTGACAGTGTAAAAATAAAAATAAATAATAATAATAAAAACTTTTTTAATGTCCCCCCCCCCCCCCCCATGCTTGTGTGGAAAGGTGAACACAAATGCGTCGGTCCCGCACGCACACAAACAGTGATCATTCCACGTGTAAAGTATCACTGCGAACATCAGATTATGATCAGTATTTCTTTTTTTTTTTCTCGTTAAATAATTTTTATTTTTATAGATTGCAATGAATTACAATAAATCAGTATTGTAAGAAAACAAGTATTAATGATCAGTATTTCTAGCACCAGAGCTCCTGTGGAAATCTGAAGTGGTAACCTGTAAAGACTTTTAAAGCATTGCCTATGGATAGTAAAATGTGGTGTGCGCAATTTTAAAGCATGATATTGGTATCTATTTACGCAGCGTAACATCATCTTTTATATTTTTTTTCCCCTTAAATTGGGTTATGTAATGTGTGTTTTTTTTTTTTTGTATTAAAATTTTAAAATAAATAATTTTTTCCCCAAAAATTGCATTTGAAAAACCACTACACAAATGCCGTGTGACATAAATAATTGCAAAACCCACCATTACATGTAAACACAAGTGGCAGAAAAAGGCCTGGGGGGTCAAGTGTTTAACCACTTGCCGACCGCCTCACGCAGATATACTGATCGGACCCCCCCCAGTGCCAGAGGTGGTCGACTCTAGTTTGCGGGCGATTAGAGGTGAGGGGGAGGCCATCCATTGTTGGCCACCCCCTCCCGATCGATCCGGGCGAATGAAAATGCTTCCTCTCCCTCTGTAATGTAAACAGAGGGAGAGGAAGTGATGTCATCCCTCCTCAAGCCGGTCTTTTTAGTTCCGGCGCCGAGGAGAGAAGACATCAAGTAGGTGCACAACACTACACGTTCATTAGAACACGCAGGCACAATTTTCACCCCACTTCACCCCCCGATCACCCCCCTGTACCCCCTGTCACACTGACACCAATAGCAGTTTTTTTTTTTTTTGCATTGGTGTCAGTTTGTGACAGTTATAAGTGTTAGGGCAGTTAGGTTAGCCCCCTTTAGGTCTGGGGTACCCCCTTTAGGTCTAGGGTACCCCCCTAACCCCCCCAATAAAGGTTAACCCCTTGATCACCCCCCGCTAAGCGATCGTTTTTCTGATCGCTGTATTAGTGACACAGGTGACGCTAGTTAGGGAGCTAAGTATATAGATTCGCTGTCAGTGTTTATAGCGACAGGGACCCCCATATACTACCTACTAAAGGTTTTAACCCCCTCATTGCCCCCTAGTTAACCCTTTCACTGTATAAGTGCTACGGGTGACGCTGGTTAGTTACTTTGTTTTTTATAGTTTATTATAGCTTATTATAGTTTTAGGGCACCCGCCGTTTATTACCTTATAAAGTTTTAACCCCCTAATTGCCCGGCGGTGATATAAGTTACGTTTTTAGGCTCAGATAAGGTCTGCGTCGCCCCAGGCAGCATCAGGTTAGCGCCAGTACCGCTAAAACCCACGCACGCAGCATACACCTCCCTTAGTGCTATAGTATCTGAACGGATCGTTATCTGATCCGATCAGATCTTTACTCCCCAGCAGTTTAGGGTTCCCAAAAACGCAATGTTAGCGGGATCAGCCCAGATACCTGCTAGCACCTGCGTTTTGCTCCTCAGGCCAGCCCAGCCCAGCCCACCCAAGTGCAGTATCGATCGATAACTGTCACTTACAAAACACTAAGCACACATAACTGCAGCGTTCGCAGAGTCAGGCCTGATCCCTGCGATCGCTAACAGTTTTTTGGTAGCGTTTTGAATCAGTCACTAACAGTCAGGAGCTTTTTTGCCAGTGAGTCTCACTAGTGTACCCCTAAATTTTGAGCCTAAAATGGCAAATAGAAGGTACACTAGTGAAGAGGCCTACACATTTCTGAGCATGACAGATAGTGAAGAGGAAGTCACTCATCTGTCAGATTCAGGCTCAGAATACGATCCTGTAGAGGACAGCGGCTCCATGATAGATAGCTCTGACGACGGAGTTGTGGTCCCTGCTAAGGTCAGGCGTACCAGACCCCGAACTTCTTCTGTCCTTGAAGTGCAAGAACCGCAGGGCTCTCGTATGGAGCAGAGAAGTACTAGTGCCGCTATTCCTTCTGGTGAACTGGCAAGCACCAGCGGCCTAGTACACCCTGGTTGTACATCCAGCACTGCAGTAACACTTGGTGACGTGGTGAGTCCCATAAGTGCAGTTCAAGCTGGCGAGGTGGCAAGCACAAGTAGTGTCCCGCTGCCACCAAGAAGACGAACACAGGCCCGTTGTGCCCATAGTGCCCTTCCTGCTGAATTCGCCAATCTGAATTGGGTACCCACCACTTCTGCAGCACCCGTACTTCCCCATTCACTGGCCAACCCGGAATTCAGGTGGAAACAGTTGATTTTACGCCACTGGATTTTTATTTGCTGTTTTTCACCGAAGATCTCTTTAGATCTATTGTTTACCAAAGCAATTTGTACGCTGGTCAACACATCGCCACTATTCCCCAGTCCTCCCTTGCCAGAGATTGGAAACCAATTACGGTTTCCGAATTTAAGCTCTTTCTGGGCCTTTCCCTCAACATGGGCATAAATAAAAAGAGTGAGTTGCGGTCATATTGGTCCACTGACCCAATTTACCATATGCCCGTGTTCTCTGCCTCCATGGCCAGGGCACGATACGAGCAGATTTTGCGGTTCATGCACTTCAACGACAATGATCTCTGTCGTCCTCGTAGAGACCCTGGATACGATCGGCTCTACAAAATTCGGCCCCTCGTAAACCACTTCAACCAACGTTTTGCAGACTTGTTTACCCCCCCATCAAGTTGTCTGCGTTGATGAGTCCCTGATTAAATTTTCTGGCCGCTTGTCATTCAAACAGTACCTTCCCAGCAAGCGTGCCAGATACGGGGTCAAGATGTATAAGCTCTGTGACAGGGCCACAGGCTATACATGTAGTTTTATGGTTTACGAGGGCAAAGATAGTCACGTAGAGCCGACAAACTGCCCTGACTACATAGGAAGCGCTGGCAAGATAGTGTGGGACTTGGTTTTACCCTTATTCGGAAAGGGGTACCACTTGTATGTGGACAATTATTACACGAGCGTGCCACTTTTTAGCCACCTTTTTGATCATCAGATTGGAGCATGTGGCACCGTGCGACCTAATCGCCGGGGCTTTCCCCAGCGGCATGTAGATTCCCGTCTTAGGCTGGGGGAGAGAGCCTGCTTGAAGTGTAATAACTTGCTCGCTATGAAGTGGAGGGACAATAAGAATGTTTTCGTTCTTACCTCCCTTCATGCAGACACGACGGTCCAAATTCCTACGGCGACTGGTGTTGTGGAGAAACCCCTCTGTGTCCACGAATATAACCTTAATATGGGAGGGGTGGACCTCAACGACCTGTTGTTGGCGTCGTACCTAGTTGCCCGTAAGGCCAGACGCTGGTACAAAAAAGTGTCTGTTTATTTATTTCAATTGGCTTTGTGCTATACAGAGCTTCAGGATGGACTGGATCCTTCCTTAAATTCCAGGAAGAGATCGTCAGAGGCCTTCTGTTTCCAGACGGTGCTCCACCTCACCATCCCCAACCAAATGCAGTAAGCCGGATGCATGAGAGGCATTTTCAATATGTCCTCCCGAGTACCCCTACCCAACGAGCCCCCCAAAAAAGATGTTGTGTCTGCAGCAAGCGCGGATTTAGGCGTGACACCCGGTATTATTGTCCCTTCTGTCCTGACAATCCTGGTCTTTGCATTGGTGAATGTTTTGAACGCTACCATACACTAGTTGAGTATTAGCGTAGGGTACAGCACTGCACAAACTAAGATACACTTTCACAGGGTCTCCCAAGATTCCATCACATTTTGAGAGACCCAAACCTGGTACCAGTTAAAAAAGTTAAAGTTACAAAAAAAAGTGTAAAAAAAAACCACAAAAAAAACACAAAAAAATATAAAATAAAAAAACCAAAAATAGTTGTCGTTTTATTGTTCTCTCTCTATTCTCTCTCTATTGTTCTGCATTCTATACTGCAATGTTTTATTGTTATGTTTTTATCATGTTTGCTTTATAGGTATGCAATTTTTTTATACTTTGTTTTTTTATTGTTAACCACTTTTTTGTTTTCAGGTACGCCATTCAGCTGCAGAGTGGATTTATTTATCTTGACAGCAACAGCGTTTGCTCCCACGATACATAAAGCCGTGACTCCAGCGCTGTCGGAGGTGATTTCACCACCACAGTTATTTACTTCAGCATATATGTCGAAGCGTGGGGGCAGCAGTAGGTGGAGGAGCGATTTGCTCCTGCCTTTTGCGAGAGGATGCCTCCATGCTTCGGCATATATATATTTTAGGTAGGCACAGGTTGTGTTAAATGTTTTATTTTTTACTATGTTTTTTTTTTGTATTTGCTTTGCAGGTATGGTAAGTATTACTGTTATACTGTAATCTTACTTTGTTTTTTGTTAACCATCATTTGCTTAGCAGGTACGCCATTCAGTTGCAGCATGGATTTATTTATCTTGACAGCAACAGCGTTTGCTCCCACGATACATAAAGCCATGACTCCAGCGCTACTTCAGCATATATGCCGAAGCGTGGGGGCAGCAGAGGGCGATTTGCTCCTAACTTTTGCGGGAGGATGCCCCCATGCTTCGGCATATATATATATACGGTGCATGTATGCCCATCATTAGAAGTGGGTGGATGAAGGGAGGTATTCTAATGGTGGGCATACCCACCGATCAATATCTTTTTTTCGTTCAGCCCACAGACTGCATGAAAAAAAAGTTTACAATATATGCCCAACAAGGACCAGCAACATACTGGTATGTTGCTGGACTTTGAGTGGTTATACCAGAATGATGCCTGCAGGTTTAGGTATCATCTTGGTATCATTCTTTTTAGCCAGCGGTCGGCTTTCATGTAAAAGCAATCCTAGCGGCTAATTAGCCTCTAGACTGCTTTTACAAGCAGTGGGAGGGAATGCCCCCCCCCCGTCTTTCATGTTTTTCTCTGGCTCTCCTGTCCCAACAGGGAACCTGAGAATGCAGCCGGTGATTCGGCCAGCTGACCATAGAGCTGATCAGAGACCAGAATGGCTACAAACATCTCTTTGGCCTAAGAAACCGGAAGCTACGAGCATTTCATGACTTAGATTTTGCCGGATGTAAACAGCGCCATTGGGAAATTGGGAAAGCATTTTATCACACCGATCTTGGTGTGGTCAGATGCTTTGAGGGCAGAGGAGAGATCTAGGATCTAATAGACCTCAATTTTTTCAAAAAAGAGTACCTGCCACTACCTATTGCTATCATAGAGGATATTTACATTCCCTGAGATAACAATAGAAATGATTAAAAAAAATAAAAATGAAAGGAACAGTTTAAAAATAAGACAAAAAATCAAAAAAATAATAAAGAAAAAAAAAAAAAGCACCCCTGTCCCCCCATGCTCTCGCGCAAAGGCGAACGCAAGCGTCGGTCTGGCGTCAAATGTAAACAGCAATTGCACCATGCATGTGAGGTATCACCGCGAAGGTCAGATCGAGGGCAGTAATTTTAGCAGTAGACCTCCTCTGTAAATCTAAAGTGGTAACCTGTAAAGGCTTTTAAAGGCTTTTAAAAATGTATTTAGTTTTTCGCCACTGCATGTTTGTGCGCAATTTTAAAGCATGTCATGTTTGGTATCCATGTACTCGGCCTAAGATCATATTTTTTATTTCATCAAACATTTGGGCAATATAGTGTGTTTTAGTGCATTAAAATTTAAAAAAGTGTGTTTTTTTCCCCAAAAAATGCGTTTGAAAAATCGCTGCGCAAATATTGTGAAAAAAAAATGAAACACCCACCATTTTAATCTGTAGGGCATTTGCTTTAAAAAAATATATAATGTTTGGGGGTTCAAAGTAATTTTATTGCAAAATATAATAATTTTTTCATGTAAACAAAAAGTGTCAGAAAGGGCTTTGTCTTCAAGTGGTTAGAAGAGTGGGTGATGTGTGACATAAGCTTCTAAATGTTGTGCAGTTGTGCAGTAGGACAGTTCAAACCCCCCCCCCCCCCCAAATGACCCCATTTTGGAAAGTATACACCCCAAGCTATTTGCTGAGAGGCATGTCGAGTCCATGGAATATTTTATATTGTGACACAAGTTGCGGGAAAAAGACAAATTTTTTTTTGCACAAAGTTTTCACTAAATGATATATCGCTCAAACATGCCACGGGAATAGGTGAAATTACACCCCAAAATAAATTCTGTTGCTTCTCCTGAGTATGGGGATACCACATGTGTGAGACTTTTTGGGAGCCTAGCTACGTGCGGGATCCTGAAAACCAAGCACCGCCTTCAGGCTTTCTAAGGGCGTAAATTTTTGATTTCACTCTTCACTGCCTATCACAGTTTCGGAGGCCATGGAATGCCCAGATGGCACAACCCCCCCCCCATAAATGACCCCATTTTGGAAAATAGACACCTAAAGCTATTTGCTGAGAGGTATAGTGAGTATTTTGCAGACCTCACTTTTTGTCACAAACTTTTGAAAATTGAAAAAAGAAAAAAAAATACATTTTTCTTGTCTTTCTTCATTTTCAAAAACAAATGAGAGCTCCAAAATACTCACCATGCCTCTCAGCAAATAGCTTGGGGTGTCTACTTTCCAAAATGGGGTCATTTTGGGGGGTTTTGTGCTATCTTGGCATTTTATGGCCTTCGAAAATGTGATAGGTAGTGAAGAGTGAAATCAAAAATTTACGCTCTTAGAAATCCTGAAGGCGGTAATTGGATTTCGGGGCCCCGTATGAAGCTAGGCTCCCAAAAAGTGTCACACATGTGGTATCCCTATACTCAAGAGAAGCAGCAGAATGTATTTTGGGGTGTAATTCCACATATGCCCATGGCATGTTTGAGCAATATATCATTTAGTGACAACTTTGTGCAAAAAAAAAAATTGTCACTTATCCGCAACTTGTGTCAAAATATAAAATATTCCATGGACTCAACATGCCTCTCAGCAAATAGCTTGGGGTGTCTACTTTCCAAAATGGGGTCATTTGGGGGGGGGTTGTGCCATCTGGGCATTTTATGGCCTTCAAAACTGTAATAGGTAGTGAGGAGTGAAATCAAGAATTTACGCCCTTAGAAATCCTGAAGGCAGTGATTGGTTTTCGGGGCCCCGTACGCCGCTAGGCTCCCAAAAAGTCCCACACATGTGGTATCCCCATACTCAGGAGAAGCAGCTGAATGTATTTTGGGGTACAATTCCACATATGCCCATGGCCTGTGTGAGCAATATATCATTTAGTGACAACTTTTTGTACTTTTTTTTTCTTTGTCATTATTCAATCACTTGGGACAAAAAAAATAAATATTCAATGGGCTCAACATGCCTCTCAGCAATTTCCTTGGGGTGTCTACTTTCCAAAATGGGGTCATTTGGGGGGGTTTTGTACTGCCCTGCCATTTTAGTACCTCAAGAAATGACATAGGCAGTCATAAACTAAAAGCTGTGTAAATTCCAGAAATTGTACCCTAGTTTGTAGACGCTATAACTTTTGCGCAAACCAATAAATATACGCTTATTGACATTTTTTTTTACCAAAGACATGTGGCCAAATACATTTTGGCCTAAATGTATGACTAAAATTGAGTTTATTGGATTTTTTTATAACAAAAAATAGAAAATATCATTTTTTTTTCAAAATTTTCGGTCTTTTTCCGTTTATAGCGCAAAAAATAAAAATGGCAGAGGTGATCAAAAACCATCAAAAGAAAGCTCTATTAGTGGGAAGAAAAGGACACAAATTTCGTTTGGGTACAGCATTGCATGACCGCACAATTATCAGTTAAAGCGACGCAGTGCCAAATTTTAAAAAGTGCTCTTGTCAGGAAGGGGGTAAATCCTTCCGGGGCTGAAGTGGTTAAAGGCTAAGTTCACCTTTAACAAAAAAAATAATAAACAAAAAAAGAATGCTAGCACTAAAGTCCAAGAAGACTTGAAAATAAAAGCAAAAAATATAAAAGAAAAAAATAGTCAAAGTTCCACCAAAAATCCACCAAAAAATGGATATGGTCTTATAGGGTTAAATAGTCTTTCAAATCTCTATGGATCACCAATGAAGGGGGTTAACTTGGTGTGGCATGCACCGTGCTATGCTGCTCCATCCACCAGTGGGGAAAAACTGAACATCTGCAAAATACAAAGAAAGAGACAGAACGCACAAGCCCCTAGTGCAACACCGTTTAATAAATAGAGATACAATGTAAAAAACAAACACTAAACACTCACATGGTGTTCTTAAAACAGAAGTGTCTATGGTTGTGCTGTAATGTGGCTCCAACACACAGGGCTCCAGGCAGGATTCGGAGGAGCGGTGATGAGTAGTCCTAGTGGGATGATGTACAGCCGCCGACAAGCTGCACATGGTCAGCAAAAATCCTCCAGAGATAAGAGAACACGACTGGACTCCACAGACACCTGATACACAACCTGGAAAAGCTGAAGAGAGCCTGAAAAGTATTACACCCACAGTCAGTGGATCATGGATCCTGCACACTCTCCCTCCAGCTTTGTGCCGGTACCCCTTGTACGAGCTTTCAGTTTGAAAGATGAAGAGAGTGTAAAGGGACTACTAGAGTGCTGATCAGTAAGTTTGGAGTGCATTGACACTACAATTCTGTCTACCATGGTAGTTCTCGCCATGTGCCACGGTATTCATTCACAGATCCACCTACACAGCCACATTGATTTTAAAATGTGACTGTGGCTTTGGGGGAAAGGAACCCATACCTGTCACAGGGAAGGGGGAGTGAGGGGGTGAGGGAACTGAAATACGGATGTAACATGTTCAAAAGGTGAATTTGTTCTTTAAACTCCAGCTTTCTGTCTCCTTAAAATAGTTTGTTTGGACCAAACAAACTATCTCCTTACTAAACATATGCCCCTGCATCAGCTGCAGGGAGTTCCAGCAATGGAACAGAGAATTCCTGCCTGGCTTGCAGAGAAAAACGATGTCACGTTAAACGCTACTCAGCAATTTACAAGAAGCCTTGTATTTTCTAAAGGCTTCCTCTGATTGCCTGAGGTGGGGATCCTGATGTCATCAACCAGTCTCTCTACCTCAGCCATTCAGAGGAAGCTGTGTATACATTCAGAAAATGCAACACTTCCTGTGATGGGCTGAGCAGCACTCAGCCTGACTTGATTTTGTTCCTGGAGCCAGACAGGAAGTCTCTGTTCAGCTGCCAGAACACCCTGCTGTGTTTTGTATGTAGCTAATGCTATATACAGATTATACAGCGCTCCCAGCAGGCAAATCTGTTATTGAAGGTAGTAGGTCAGTTGTACCAGCTTGGTCCAAACAATTTTGAATTGACAGGAAGTTGGAGTTAAGTTTTAAGGGCCTCATGCACATCATACAGATCAGTGTATTTCTGCAGTAAGGTGTTTTCAATCAGCCGTAGACAGCCTGTTCACACGTAATCTCACATAGAGCAATTACCTCCTGTTATGGAAGGATGTATGCCCCCCGGACACAAACAGTCTGTAGTATTAATACATCTGTTCTCAACATATCTATAACCCAACTAACCTAACAAGTTAACTCTGACAGATTTGTATCTATTTTCTCCTGAAATTATTTTTGGGGAAATCCTCCTGTTCTGAATGACTCCAGGTTCTGCCCCAAAAACTACCTGCACTAAAATCCTGGCACCAAAAATACCAAATTCAGAAATACTTTGCTATTTCATTTTTAAGCTCAGTAGTATGGTCACACAAATATAATGAATTCCTGTGTATTTGGATGTGCCGTCTTATGCCCCGTACACACGGTCGGACTTTGTTCGGACATTCCGACAACAAAATCCTAGGATTTTTTCCGACGAATGTTGGCTCAAACTTGTTTTGCCTACACATGGTCGCACAAAGTTGTCGGAATTTCCGATCGACAACCATGCGGTCACGTACACCACGTACGACGAGACTAGAAAAGGCCGGTTCAGAACCAAGCGCCGCACCCTTTGGGCTCCTTTTGCTAATCTCGTGTTAGTAAAAGTTTGGTGAGAGACGATTCGCGCTTTTTCAGACTCGTGGCTTTCAGACCGTTTTCTGCCGTTCAGTTTGTGCTTGTGGGTTTGTGTCTGCTCTTCAGTGCGTGCAAGCAAGTTCCGCGTGACTTTAAGTAGTCATTGTATTCTTGTTCGTTCGTTACTGGTTTTCAGGTCGCTCTTCACAGGCCTTGCTGTTCTTCAGTGCGTTCTGTTACTTCGTTCTGAGTAGCCGACTGTTTTCTAGCCATGTTTCATATGCGTACTCCTCGTACAGTTCGTGCTGTGCGGGGGCTTGGTGTTGGGGTCCTGACCTTGACACAAATCCAGTCCATGAACAGGGTGGGGAGGAGTTCATGGACCAAGAATTGGTTGCTTCAGCGTGACCAGTTCTGTCATATGCCTTTGCTCCGTGAGATCCGTGAGAATAATTCTGATGATTTCAGGAACTTTCTCAGGATGACGGACCCCGTGTTTCACCGTCTGTTGGCTTCGCTGACCCCCTATATTAGCAGGCAGGATACCTGCATGAGGCAAGCCATCACTCCGGAGCAGAAGTTGGTCGCTACCTTGCGGTATTTGGCCACAGGGAGAAGCCTGCAGGACCTCAAGTTCTCGACAGGCATCTCCCCCCAGGCTCTTCTTTGTGGACATTTACTGCTTGTGTTTGTTTGAACTGACCCTGACAGAAATGTGTGGAGTCCAGAAAATGGCGTGATTGTGTAACCTTACAAAGCACTGTTGGCTGTTATTTACTAAATGCAAAGACACTTTGCACTACTACACTGAAACTGCACTTGTAGTGCAAAGAGTATTTGCTCTTAGGAAATTACCCCCATTTTCTCATAAAACAACAATTACATCACCCTAAAAGTGTTGTAGCGTTGAGACAATAATCCACACATTCTTGATGAACAATCTTTTTAATACCTGCACAATCACATGTGCATTTACCCAAGGTTTTTCTGACAAACCGACATGTTTGTTGTATAAGATTTTTTGTGGTGTCATTATCCAAAATCAAAATGTGCATTTTATAGAAAACAGGCATGTGTAAAACCAACAAGAAAAGACACAAATCTTGATCTTACAAAGTTCACATTTGGTAGAACTGGAAGGCAATATCAGACATGAGTATTTAGGAACTGTGTTTGATATTGCGTTCAGATGGGGGGAAATCACACCAGGAAAAGCCAAATTTGGAAGATGCACACAAATTTCACAATGTCAACATGTGCTATCTGCCATCAGGGGGATCAAGGGACGTGTTTTGGGGGAGAAAGCCCTTCCTCACCACTACTTTATTATTGAGGAAGGGGTTGCACCCCCAAAACGCGTCCATTGATCTCCCGTGATGGCAGATAGCACATGTTGACACACTGTGTGCATCCTCCAAATTTGGCTTTGGGAAAAATCACAAAAACATTTCGCACATTGTAGCACACAAAAGAAGAAAGTGATTTGGAGGGGCTTTGAACTCGCCCCAAAACATCAATGATGTTTTTATATTTTGGAATAACATCATTGATGTTTTGCTTGATGTTTTCCAATTGTAAATTACACCCCATGATCTCCCCGATCAGGATCTGGGCACTTTCGGATGTGAAAGGATCTTCACCCACAACCTCACGATCACCTAAAAAGAGAGGAACCCCAAAATAAATTAGGTTTGCCCAAAAATGCCGCCATCCATCTCTTATCTGAGCCTGTGGTTGCAGACACTCACCTGTTGTGGTGACTATTTCCACCACGTCTTCTTCCTCCTGCTCATCTTGTGTTGGGGGGATTTCCCCTTCTTCCAGAGTGGGGGGGGGCTCTGGTCTCCTGGGATGAGGGGTGTCCTCCGAGTTTTTTATCCCCTATGTAAAACATACTGTATACTTAGCACACAGATATTTGATGGCAGAACTATAAAGATGAAACATTGCTTGGAAGTGGGGTACAATTGTCTATTTTAGCCGAGTTCCAAGATGTAGCTTTTTTAGTGTCCTTTGTCAAGCTGCAATACTTTACCTGTTTGGTACAAGCTTCACAGATGTAGCCCCCCCTATAGTATACACTGGAGCACCTGTGTGGCCCCCCTAATAAAAATGGTGTTCTGGTGTCCCACACTAGTGCTCCAGTGTCCAGATGTGAAAACAGCTGCTCAGTGTCCTCTCCTTACACACAATCTAGTTTGCATTTCATTCTAGTAACAAAGCCATCTACACAACCCAATTCTTTGAAGACAAGTATAGGGCGTCAAAATGGTGGCCAAATGCATATGGCCTAAACAATGGTATTTTATCGTCCGAAAGAAAAATGTGTTATCCGAACGAATAATGTGCCCATGAACATGAAAGTTGCCATTTTAAACTGTACAACAGTTCGTAAAAGCACATGGAGCAGCACGAACGTAATAAACACCAAAAAAATAGGAACACAGCACAACTACTTACTTTTTTGCAGCACTCTCCGGATCTTTCTGTACTGCTCATGTTCTCGTAATTTCAGGTCCGACCACCGCTTCCTGAGCTGATCTTTCGATCGTCGTACCCCGAAATTCCGGTGCAGACTCCTGACCACTTTCGCCATGATCTTGGCCTTTCGGACATTGGGGTTGGGGTAAGGCCCATACTTTCCATCATAGTCGGCCTTCTTCAGGATGTCCACCATCTCCAACATCTCCCCAAAGGACATATTTGAGTCCTTTAATCTCCTTCTGGATCGGGACGTTTCAGGCTCCAGGCTTTCCGCCTCCTCCTCCTCGTTGCTACAGTTAGCACGATCCTGCTGTCTATCCGCCATGTGCTCTTCACCCACTGCGCCGAACGAAAAGGGGCGGGGAATAGACTAGAAAGAACGTCAGGGGTGGGCGGAGTTATACGCATGCGCAGTGTGTATAAAGCGTAACGTGCGCGTCTTACGTACGATCTGTGAGCGGAGGAAGGAGCATCGGAGACGCCGATCGTGCTAACGAAGGTAGGATCTAAACTTGGGCCTATACTGCTTCGAAATGGAAGCCTATATTGTAACAAGATTAGGGGAGTTTGGCCTGACATTAGGGTTTGTCTTGTGTTGTGTCTTGCAGAGAAAATGGATGGGTTCAACGACCACAATTTCCTGCCCCTGTTTATTGACAAGTACAGGGAGCTTCCCTGTCTGTGGCAGGTCAGACATCCCCATTACAACCACAAACAGAAGAGGCAGGCAGCGCTGGAGAAACTGCTGGAGTTGGTGAAGCCGGTGGTCCCCACAGCAACCATCCCTTATTTAAAAGCTAAAATTGGTGGCCTGAGGAGCACTTATCTTAGGGAGCGCAAGAAGGTCACAGATTCCCAGAGGTCCGGAGCTGCAGCAGATGACGTTTATGTCCCCAGGCTGTGGTACTATGAAAGACTGCGATTTCTGTCAGACCAGACTGAAGTCAGGGAATCCCTCTCCACTCTTCCTTCCACCCTTCTTTCCATACCAGCTGAGGCTTCCGATGTCCAACCTGGGCCTTCCTGCCAGGAAGAAGTGGAGGAGCCCAGCTGGAGTCAGGTATAGCATTGTTCTACTGATTTCTGGGCAATAAAGAAATGATGCTTATTAGATGTTATTATTGATCACTAATTGCTGATTAAAAAAAGTGTTTTACATATCAATAGACAGTAGTGGGCACCCAAAATTGGGACAAGAATGAAAACTGCTGGGCTCAGAAGGATAGTCTGTTATATTTGTTAACATTCAATTTGCAGCAGTCAGGAGGTGAAAATTGTGTGTGATTGATGTAAAAAATACTAAAACAATGTCCCTTTTTCATACACAGGAAGACCTCAGCCAGGAGGAGGCTGTGGAATGTGGCAGTCAGGAGGAGGCGGGGATTAGTGGCAGCCAGGAGGAGGCAGGGCTAAGTGTCAGCCAAGAGAAGCCTGGAACAAGTGGCAGCCTGACTGAGTCTCAGGTTCCTCCCCTCCGCCTGCCACATAAACGAGCCAGGAAGATGACTCCCAGTCCTGTGCCGGATTCAGCATACAGGCTGATCCAGGAGGCTTCGGCGTCCCTCCGAGCCTTCCCCAGTCCTGCAGAGGCCTTTGCCTGCATGGCTGCCACAAAATTGCAGGGCATGCAGGAGGGCCAACGCAGGATCTCTGAGGACCTGATTTATAAAGTCCTTCGTAAGGGGGAGAGTGGGGAACTGACAGCCTAGACGGATGTCATGGAGATGGACGATCCTCCTCCTCCTCCTGCTGCCACAACTCCACCACCACAGCCAAAGCCTGGAAGGAAGCGTGGAAGGAAGACCTGAGAGTGATTGCCCTGTGTTCAGTCTGGTCTGACAGAAGATGCAGTCTCTCGTATGACCACAGCCTGGGGACATAGATGTCATCTGCTGCTTTCCAGATCTCTGGGACTTCTGGACCAGACTGCCCTCCCTAAGATATGGACTCCTCAGGCCACCAATTTTGCTTTTAAATAATTGATGTCTGCCCTGGGGGTCCCAGGCTTCGCCCACTTCTGCAGTTTCTCCAGCGTTGCCTCCCTCTTTGTTTTTTTATAGTTGTGACCCCTTAATAAAAAAATTTTCGGTAAATTCTACTCTCCTGTGTGTGTTTTCATCCAAAAAGGACAGTTCGTTGGTGAGGATTCAGGTACATTTCTAAAAACATAAAATGTGAAAATAACAAGGGACAACAACACCAAACAATCTCCTACAGATTAAATAGAACAACATATTAATGATGTTGTGGGAACTTGTCACAAAAAACACACAAACATTTTCGGGAGTACAAATCAAAATCACCAAAAAAAAAAATTAAAAAAGAGAAACACAAAAATAGAATCTACATTAAAGTCAAAAAAAAAAAAAAAATATGTTGTCAGATGTGAGAAATCAAAATATATTGAGGGAATCCGGATAAATAGTAACGAAAGAAGTTTGTGAGAAGTGTGTGTGAATATGAGCAGCAAAACTACTTAATTCTTGTCACATTATAAAGAAGAAGAGAGTGCGCTGTATTAAACCGTTTTTAACATTGCAGCGTGACGAAAGTGTTGTATCCATTGCGAACGCTAAGTTTACCAGAACGAGCTGTCCCGTGTCGGAATTTCTTCTGAGCATGCGTGGCACTTTGTGCGTCGGAACAGGCCACACACGATCGGAATTTCCGACAACGGATTTTGTTGTCGGAAAATTTTATCTCCTGCTGTCCAACTTTGTGTGTCGGAAAATCCGATGGAAAATGTCCGATGGCGCCCACACACGGTCGGAATTTCCGACAACACGCTCCGATCGGACATTGTCCATCGGAAAATCCGACCTTGTGTACGGGGCATTAGACTGCAAGCTGAAATATTTCAAGTGCTTTTTATTTAACTGTGTGAAACATGGCTAAACGTCAATGGTAGAACAGCAAAAACACAGTTTGTGAACCCCAGTTTCCCTATACAGATTTCACTGGGACTGCATTATGGAAACAAGCAAATCATAAAATAGGACTGTTACCTATATCAACCCAGGAGACATAATCTTTTTATACTATAACCTGCACAGAGGAAATGAAGCCCGGATTCTGAGCAATATGGTTGCTATAGGCAAAAACTTGATTTCCCCCAGTTTCTATCAATCAGTCCTTATGTATTAATATGAATATTTCATTAAACCAATATGGTGCAACCATTCCTCACCTGTCTGAGATTCTAGTTGCTGGGTTATTAAGCTGAACTTCTGCCTTAAATACTGTATCAGTGACTTGGAACAAGTACATAGTTCCATGTACTGCATAAGTGACCTAAAGTACTGAAGTAGAGATGTCAGCAGGAGATCCGTACAACTAACAAGTAATCAGCAATTGTAGCCTCTACGGTTCTTTTATTAAAGGTTTCCTTTAAAGAGGAACTGCAGTCTGCTCACATAATTTGTAATAAAAACATCTTTGCCATTCTGAATCTTACCTCTAACCACTTTGCATATTATTTTATATATACTGTGATTCTGTACTTGCCAAATATGCTGCGGAAATCTCCCTCCACTGAGTCTGGCTGCATCCATTTTAACTGTGGGCAGCTGAAGCTGCTGCCTGTTCATTTCCTGGATTTACACAGACGCACAGAAAAATTATTTTAAGCTACTTATAGATAAAGAACTGGAACCCAAGCCACATCCCATATACAGAGAGAAAAAACAAAGAGGGTGCCCCAGAGATTTTATGGGCAAGGGATGAAACCAGATAAAGGAGTATGAAGCTTGTGTAAAAGTATTACAAAATGTATTGGTTTACAGACATACAATTACATAAAGAAATATTAAAATCAAAAGCCGTTGGTCATGCTACAACGATTTACAGCTAAGTTCTGAATTATGAGGTGGGTCTTATAGTAGGAAGCCTCAATTTACATGAATTCAGAAATCCCAACATGTTTCAGAATATGTTTGAATTGTTAAATTCCTTTCTCAGGGCGAGATTTGAAGCAAGCATTATCTAATAACACAACGGCAGAGAAAAGATCATCAAATCAAGCAGTCATATATGTTATAAAACAATAGTAAATATTCCCGTGCTACCTGAGCTACACAGTATGAGATATTTGGTTGCAGCAAACACCGACAGGGTCAAACACTACCCAAGAAGATAACACAAAATAAACCAATATATGGTGCTGCGCTCCAAAATTAAAGTGCTAACGTGACCAATAAAGTGCTAAGTATATAAAGTCATAGACATATAGATATATGTGCAAATGATCAAAATTCCATACATCACGAAAAAATATATCAGGAAAAAATATAAGTTATTTAATATCCACTGTGCAGTAATTCATACATAAAGATTCTGTAAATCTACACGTAATAAAGTGCAAGTTCTTTTAAAACCGTTTAAACAAAAAAAACAGGTTAAACAAAAAATAAAAGTTCAAAAGGTGAATGGTATCTTCAGAGAAAAGTTCTAGTGGTATTAAGGTGCTGAATTACATCTAGCAGAGGTGAAAAATGCCCACAGGTGCAGTGGCTCCTTACCTTACTGCTCTAAGGAAAACGGCATAGAAGTAACCAGGGATAGTCCAGAATACTGTATCCTACACTGATCTCTCTAGGTGTATATCCTCATTGGTTCCAAACTGTCTGCAGCCCAATAATGGCGCACTATGTGTTTTTCTTTCTTTGGGTAATTTGAACCTCAAAACTTCCTCTCAAGACAGTATGTCAGGCAACCAGAGGGAGAAGGAGAGACGAGGAGCCCCAATAGTGAAGTATATCAAACCGATATTTTAATTTTTAAACAATGTATAGTGCAGTATTCACATTTCAGACAAGAAAAACAAAACAAGCTCGCGACCAAAACGTCACTTTCGGTGTCCTATGTTCCTACACGTGGCGTCAATCATGTAAATACTAGGGGGGTGGTAGTTGCGCTGTGATAGGGAAAGGGATAGGGAAAAGGGGAAACTACACTAAAGTGCATATGGCAGACATGCCAGGTGACCTAAAAAACAAGATAATAAAAATAGAACAAAAATAAATATAAACAGCACACTGGTAAGTGTAAGGGCTCTTTCACACGGGGCAGATCAGTCATGATCCGCCCCGTGAACATCCGCTTGCTCAGCGGGGATAGCTCCGCCGATCCCCGCTGAGCAGGAAGATGACAGGTGCATCGCTGCACGCTGTGCAGCGACGGACCTGTCAGAGCGCCGCTCTCCTCTATGGGGGGATCGGATGATGACGGTCCGTAGTGTCCGTCGTCATCCGATCCGATCCGAAAACGGATGGAAAAGTAGGTTTTTCCTCCGTTACACTTTTCGGATCGGAGCGGGTCGGATGTCAGCGGACATGTCACCGCTGACATCCGACGCTCCATAGGGATGAATGTATGTCCGTTTTTCATCCGAAAACGGAAGAATGAAAAACGGACATACGGATCCCTCGTGTGAAAGAGCCCTAAGTAGTGAATGACTGGAAAAGCACACTGGCTAGTGCATATAGTAAACAAATAAATAAAAACCACTAGATAGTGTAAGCATGAAGGCAAAGTGGTATTAGATCACATAGAGATGAGCAATGCATATGATGAAAAGGGGCAATCAAGCTGATGAAATATAAAAACAATAAATGCATATAACACTAAATGCACAAAAAAACAAGTGAATAAGGGATAACAAATGGTCTTATACATAAATCAGAGACACTTGACCAATGAAATTGTAAAAAACAGAGTGCAACATAAGAACATATCAAATGAATACAATAATGATGGCAGAAGGAAATGTAATTCCCAAACTTCTGAAAAAGACATATAAAAATGGTGTTGCATATAAACGACAGTCCCACCACCAAGTGCAATAATGCTGAGTCGCAGTCCAAAGAAACAGCCAACAAATGACAGGTGAAAAGGGGGGGTGGTCTTCGATGGGGGCACCTCAGTGAACACAGGCCCCTTACCTTACGGCTGTAAGGTATACAGCATATGTGTTAGACGCCCAGTAAGAGATGGAATCCAGAAAAGTTGCAGCAGATGGTATGGCTCATAGATGCAGTGGTATCACATGCGAAAAAAACACATGAACAGCATATGGTGTGATACCGTATGAAAATGGGGGGATTGGCGAGCTGAAGGAGGGGGTGGGGGAGGGGGGGTTGCACTCACTTGTGACAGATGAGCGCAAGCCTCAATCCACGAGTGCCGAACTCGTATAATCCGCACCGCTGACCATAGGACCCTCTAACATCTCACATCTCATGTAGCTCACCACCCGTCATACGTCATATAAATGATGTAGTAACAAGACAAGAAAACCGCATATAGCGTAATCCCGTACAAAAAACACACTTTATTGTATAAAAACACTTATGAACTTACAAAAATAGACAGCTGGGGGGTAAAACCCCGCGAGCGCCATGCTCGTAACATCAGCTGTGTGTGGCAGCGTCCCGTGCTCCTAACGCGTGTCGTCACGTCACGTGACTTCTTCAGGCGGGTGCCAATGAGGATATACACCAAGAGAGATCGGTGTAGACCTGTGGGTGAAAGTGCACTGAAGACAAAATGGTCAATGGTGTCAATTAGATCTCTTGAGTCTGCGTCTCCCCTCAAGGTTGTACCCCTGCCGCTGGCTTGTTTACATTGCATACATTCGGGTCCAACCATTCCCCTTTTTGTCTGCCCCTCTGCCTTTGGATTTTGTTAGTGGCGCTTTTGGCATTTTGGTCCCCCTGGCATGGGGAGGCCCTGTGGCGTTTAATCGTCTTGGGGCATCTCTTCGGGCTTCTGTGCCCATCGCCGCATCGCGGGCCAGGCTTCATTTGCACAAATCTCTAAAGCACAGGAGTTTTTTTATTTTTCTTTACTATTTTTTACCAGACAAGAAAGAGGAAGTGGGCTGTATAAGGTATTTACTGGCAGAAAAAAAATGTTTTACTATCCAAAGTTAAAACAACAAAGGCAGCGGATTTAATAGATGGAAAGATGAAAAAATGACTGAAGTTCTGCTTTAAAGAGACATTAAAATTAGAATAAAAAAAGTTTAAACAAATGCAGTATTATTAAATACATCTATATCATTCACTATTAGCGCTTTCACTGCATCCAATGTTTGCTCTCCTGCAGAGCTTGAGCTGCCACTGGAATCTTCAGCACCTGACACTTCAGCTCTAGCGCTGCAGGAGAGCAATGGAAACACTAATGGCGAGTATTATAAATGTATTTTAACCACTTGCCGACCGCCGCACACAGATGTACGTCGACAAAGCGGCACGGGCAGGCATAAGGGCTTACCTGTACGTCCCTGCCTGCCCGCGGGTGGGGGGTCCGATCGGACCCCCCCCGGTGCCTGCGACGGTCGGCAAATGTCCCCCGGCGATCGGTGGTGAGGGGGAGGCCATCCATTCGTGGCCCCCCCCTCGCGATCGCTCCCAGCCAATGGGATCATTTCCCTGCCTCTGTATTGTACACAGAGGCAGAGGAAATGATGTCATCTCTCCTCGGCTCGGTATTTTCCGTTCCGGGCCGAGGAGAGAAGACTGTAATGTGAGTGCACAACACACACACACACAGTAGAACATGCCAGGCACACATTACACCCCGATCCCCCCCCCCGATCGCCCCCCGATCCCCCCCAATCACCCCCCCCCTGTCACAAACTGACACAAAGCAGGTTTTTTTTTTTTTTTCTGATTACTGTATTGGTGTCAGTTTGTGACAGTTAGTGTGTTAGGGCAGTGAATGTTAGGCCCCCTTTAGGTCTAGGGTACCCTCCTAACCCCCCCTAATAAAGTTTTAACCCCTTGATCACCCCCCGTCACCAGTGTTGCTAAGCGATCATTTTTCTGATCGCTGTATTAGTGTCGCTGGTGACGCTAGTTAGGGACATAAATATTTAGGTTCGCCGTCAGCATTTTATAGCGACAGGGACCCCCATATACTACCTAATAAATGTTTTAACCCCTTGATTGCCCACTAGTTAACCCTTTCACCACTGATCACCGTATAACTGTTACGGGTGACGCTGGTTAGTTCGTTTATTTTTTATAGTGTCAGGGCACCCGCCGTTTATTACCGAATAAAGGTTTAGCCCCCTGATCGCCCGGCGGTGATATGCGTCGCCCCAGGCAGCGTCAGATTAGCGCCAGTACCGCTAACACCCACGCACGCAGCATACGCCTCCCTTAGTGGTATAGTATCTGTACGGATCAATATCTGATCCAATCAGATCTATACTAGCGTCTCCAGCAGTTTAGGGTTCCCGAAAACGCAGTGTTAGCGGGATCAGCCCAGATACCTGCTAGCACCTGCGTTTTGCCCCTCCGCCCGGCCCAGCCCAGCCCACCCAAGTGCAGTATCGTTTGATCACTGTCACTTACAAAACACTAAACGCATAACTGCAGCGTTCGCATAGTCAGGCCTGATCCCTGCGATCGCTAACAGTTTTTTTGGTAGCGTTTTGGTGAACTGGCAAGCACCAGCCCCAGGCAGCGTCAGGTTAGCGCCAGCAGCGCTAACACCCACGCATGCACCGTACACCTCCCTTAGTGGTATAGTATCTGAACGGATCAATATCTGATCCGATCAGATCTATACTAGCGTCCCCAGCAGTTTAGGGTTCCCAAACACGCAGTGTTAGCGGGATCAGCCCAGATACCTGCTAGCACCTGCGTTTTTCCCGTCCGCCCGGCCCAGCCCACCCAAGTGCAGTATCAATCGATCACTGTCACTTACAAAACACTAAACGCATAACTGCAGCGTTCGCAGAGTCACGCCTGATCCCTGCGATCGCTAACAGTTTTTTTGGTAGCGTTTTGGTGAACTGGCAAGCACCAGCCCCAGGCAGCGTCAGATTAGCGCCAGTACCGCTAACACCCACGCACGCAGCATACGCCTCCCTTAGTGGTATAGTATATGAACGGATCAATATCTGATCTGATCAGATCTATACTAGCGTCCCCAGCAGTTTAGGGTTCCCACAAACGCAGTGTTAGCGGGATCAGCCCAGATACCTGCTAGCACCTGCGTTTTGCCCCTCCGCCCGGCCCAGCCCAGCCCACCCAAGTGCAGTATCGATCGATCACTGTCACTTACAGAACACTAAACGCATAACTGCAGCGTTCGCAGAGTCAGGCCTGATCCCTGTGATGACTAACAGTTTTTTTGGTAGCGTTTTGGTGAACTGGCAAGCGCCAGCGGCCTAGTACACCCCGGTCGTAGTCAAACCAGCACTGCAGTAACACTTGGTGACGTGGCGAGTCCCATAAGTGCAGTTCAAGCTGGTGAGGTGGCAAGCACAAGTAGTGTCCCGCTGCCACCAAAAAGACAAACACAGGCCCGTCGTGCCCATAGTGCCCTTCCTGCTGCATTCGCCAATCCTAATTGGGAACCCACCGCTTCTGCAGCGCCCGTACTTCCCCCATTCACATCCCCAACCAAATGCAGTCGGCTGCATGAGAGGCATTTTCTTTATGTCCTCCCGAGTACCCCTACCCAGCGAACCCCCCCAAAAAAGATGTTGTGTCTGCAGCAAGCGCGGATATAGGCGTGACACCCGCTATTATTGTCCCTCCTGTCCTGACAATCCTGGTCTTTGCATTGGTGAATATTTTGAACGCTACCATGCACTAGTTGACTATTAGCGTAGGGTACAGCATTCCACAGACTAGGCGCACTTTCACAGGGTCTCCCAAGATGCCATCGCATTTTGAGAGACCCGAACCTGGAACCGGTTACAGTTATAAAAGTTAGTTACAAAAAAAAAAAAAAAAAAAAAAAACACATACAAAAATATAAAATAAAAAAAAAATAGTTGTCGTTTTATTGTTCTTTCTCTCTCTATTCTCTCTCTCTATTGTTCTGCTCTTTTTTACTGTATTCTATTCTGCAATGTTTTATTGTTATTATGTTTTATCATGTTTGTTTTTCAGGTATGCAATTTTTTATACTTTACCGTTTACTGTGCTTTATTGTTAACCATTTTTTTGTCTTCAGGTACGCCATTCACGACTTTGAGTGGTTATACCAGAATGATGCCTGCAGGTTTAGGTATCATCTTGGTATCATTCTTTTCAGCCAGCGGTCGGCTTTCATGTAAAAGCAATCCTAGCGGCTAATTAGCCTCTAGACTGCTTTTACAAGCAGTGGGAGGGAATGCCCCCCCCCCCAACGTCTTCCGTGTTTTTCTCTGGCTCTCCTGTCTCAACAGGGAACCTGAAAATGCAGCCGGTGATTCAGCCAGCTGACCATAGAGCTGATCAGAGACCAGAGTGGCTCCAAACATCTCTATGGCCTAAGAAACCGGAAGCTACGAGCATTTTATGACTTAGATTTCGCCGGATGTAAACAGCGCCATTGGGAAATTGGGAAAGCATTTTATCACACCGATCTTGGTGTGGTCAGATGCTTTGAGGGCAGAGGAGAAATCTAGGGTCTAATAGACCCCAATTTTTGCAAAAAAGAGTACCTGTCACTACCTATTGCTATGATAGGGGATATTTACATTCCCTGAGATAACAATAAAAATGATTTAAAAAAAAAATGAAAGGAACAGTTTAAAAATAAGATAAAAAAATAATAATAATAAAGAAAAAAAAAAAAAAAAAAAAAAAAAAAGCACCCCTGTCCCCCCTGCTCTCGCGCTAAGGCGAACGCAAGCGTTGGTCTGGCGTCAAATGTAAACAGCAATTGCACCATGCATGTGAGGTATCGCCGCAAAGGTCAGATCGAGTGCAGTAAGTTTAGCAGTAGACCTCCTCTGTAAATCTAAAGTGGTAAGCTGTAAAGGCTTTTAAAGGCTTTTAAAAATGTATTTAGTTTGTCGCCACTGCACGTTTGTGCGCAATTTTAAAGCATGTCATGTTTGGTATCCATGTACTCGGCCTAAGATCATCTTTTTTATTTCATCAAACATTTGGGCAATATAGTGTGTTTTAGTGCATTAAAATGTAAAAAAGTGTGTTTTTTCCCCAAAAAATGCGTTTGAAAAATCGCTGCGCAAATACTGTGTGAAAAAAAAAAATGAGACACCCACCATTTTAATCTGTAGGGCATTTGCTTTAAAAAAAATATATAATGTTTGGGGGTTCAAAGTAATTTTCTTGCAAAAAAAAAAATTATTTTTTTATGTAAACAATAAGTGTCAGAAAGGGCTTTGTCTTCAAGTGGTTAGAAGAGTGGGTGATGTGTGACATAAGCTTCTAGATGTTGTGCATAAAATGCCAGGACAGTTCAAAACCCCCCCAAATGACCCCATTTTGGAAAGTAGACACCCCAAGCTATTTGCTGAGAGTCATGTTGAGTCCATGGAATAATTTATATTGTGACACAAGTTGCGGGAAAGAGACAATTTTTTATTTTTTTTATTTTTTTTTGCGCAAAGTTGTCACTAAATGATATATTGCTCAAACATGCCATGGGAATATGTGAAATTACACCCCAAAATACATTCTGTTGCTTCTCCTGAGTACGGGGATACCACATGTGTGAGACTTTTTGGAAGCC